>JAEAOA010000768.1:2737500-3937500 GCA_016746295.1 Potamilus streckersoni | reverse complement strand
ATTGCATTCTCCAGCATCTCTGTAATATATTCCATATTAATAACTCAGTGGCCTCTGTTATAGATTGGCCCTTCATCTGTCCTACTTCAGTCTGGCACCTTGATCAGGTAGCTAAAAAAAATTTTGTTATTTCATTTTGATATAAATTGGCAGGAATGTTCATTCTACAGCAGAAAGTATCTTAACATAAGCAATATGCCAGGTTATTACAAATGTAATTGATATGTCATCAATTATTTTACATAAACTATAAATGACATTATTATCAAAGGCTTAAACTTCAAAATTATGTTGTGTATTGGACAAGACACATTTACTAAATTTCATCTTTGAAATTTTTTACTACTATTGCCAAGCTGCCATTCAGTATGACTAGTGTTACTAAAAGAAAAGCAAATTAACTTATTCCCATTGATCCATTATATAAACACTTGCTGCCTGGAACAAAACTCCAAAACATTATCTTTCATATGTAGATATGCACAATTTTTAAGTTGCAATAGTCTTAACATTTTAGTCTGAATTTTCTGTTCAGCATCTGTTCATTCAAACATTTTGTATTTGGGGCAAAAACTGATACCTGTCATTTCCCTGTATACTTTGTATTAAATACAAACTTCCTATATGAAATCATTAGATCATTGTGTTTCATTGCATTTTGGTGGGGTGGAGGATATAGTTAATTTGTTTCTATTTTATTTACCATTATGTATATATAATGTATGAAAATATGACTATCAATAATGTCCATCTGTCTGTGTATTAGTCTACAAACAATTTTGATTCCAGAGAATATCTCTGACTAGTCAAGATATTTCAACAAAACTTGGTACAAAATATCAAACAGGATGCATAGAGGTGTTTTAAATTTCATCCTTAGGATTTTCAACACTCAGTATTTTTATATTATAAATCAAACAATATGTAGCTTAAAAATATATTAAATTAAATTAAGTACCATGATCATTGACCTAAATATCTGGGTTATTCAGTTTCCTGGACATTATATTTTCTGAAAAGTTCTGTCATAAATAAAACAAAGTAAATTCAGGCCTGTTTTAGTAATAGCAAAAAACGTGATTGAACAAATAACAGTCGAACCATGAAACTGCTTTGATTTACCATGTTATCTCAGGGATCAGCTGAAGGTGTTGTCAGTAGGCAGCAATAAAACCAGGCGACAAATTCCTCAATCCATGGCTACTTAGTATGATACATCCTTAGACTTGATGTAGACAATTAATATGGTTAGTTGAGTGAATGACCTTGTATGATATGAAGCATTGAAACATGTATGTAGGGTTATTATCTTTGTTTTCATGTTTCAACTGAGTTGACACTTATATGAGATAAAGTAGTAAGCATATATGATATGTATGTTTTATAAGTAAATGTCATCATATTTTGATTCAGTGGAGATTCTCCACTGATAACCACATAAAGCTGGTCAATCTTCATACTCATAATAGCACTGCAGAAAATGGTATTCTTTAATTCAATTCCTGAACCAGTCTAATTGATGAGACATATATTTGGGGCATTCATAACCACATTTGGAGTTGGTTCAAAATTGGCTTAAATGTTCTTCAAGGAAAATATGAATTATCTATCAGATTTTCAGAGATATGATAATATGAATAGATGTTGTATCAATTTGCAGTACATTCTGTTGTTGCTCGAGTCACCTGTTTGCCAACATTATTATGATATGGATCACAGCAGATGTAGATAAATTTCTGTAATGATTTAGGCTTATTGGGGTTTAATCAATTGATTTTCCTAATAAAAGTAACATGCCATCAGCCATGGTTCTTGAACGTGCCCAAAATTTGATGAAAGTAAAGATGTTTTATCATTGAGGGTCATTAGTGATCAGACTGTTCAAACTTATTGCAAATGGAGTAAATAATTCACATTTATACAGTAAACTAACATGCAATAGCTAGAATAGGATACTAACTTTTTTTAGTGGATCATGTGATATTTCAAAATATTGATTGCAGTCAACAAAATCAGCTGTTCCAGCTCTAGCCAGTCAGGAACTAGACTTTTTATCGGTTCCAATGTCCTTGTTGGATCACATTATGTTTACATGAAAATTTAAACAAATGTGTACAAATTTTATTAACAAAATCATACTTTGCTTAAAAATGACTCCTCTCTAATAGTGTAAACTATGATATTAGAATATTAGTATTAAAATGTAATAAATTTAATGACCTTTACTAAAATCATTTTTATTGAAATAATATACATAATATAGATATATAGATAACACAGCCATTTGAAAGAAAATGATAAATTCAGTGCAAAGTATTCAAGACCTTGAGAAACCTGCTATTTATGACTGAATATAAATCAGATGCTCGTGCTATATGTTGTCAAAAACTGACATTTTTTCAATACTTTTGTCATACTGAAAGATGTCATTTGCCAATGCACTCTTTTCTCTGTGTGTATAATTAGACTAGTTTATGATTTTCAGCTCTTGAAAATTTAGTGAAGTTTTAAAAATACAAATAAATCTGTCCTAACAGTCAGATTTACCTAAGAAAAGGGGATGTAACAGCATTTCTCTGGAGATCAAGATGCACAAGATTAATTGGCTTGGGCACATAATAAGGATGCCCCAAGAATGGATACCCAAGGTAGCCCTCAGATAGATAACAACTGGTAAGCGCAAAAGTGGATGGCCAAAGATAACCTGAAGCTGGAAGAGATGGGACTTTCCTCGGGTGAGGCACAAGTCATTGCTACAGACTAACCTAGATGGCAGAAAATAGTTGCAGCCTTATGTCCAGATCTGTTCACAATGTCCATTCTGATTGTCCCTCAGTAGATTTCCTATATAAATGTTCTGTATGTAATGGTCACTTGCTTTTCTTGGTCAGTGGCCAAATGTTTCCTTTCCAAACATTGGTTTCTTTACACTTTAATAAATCATTTTAGGTTGTCTGTAGTGACCTCTCAGTCTGTGCAAACATAATTTTGTTTCATGAGGAAGGCATTGTTTAGGTTACAGAATTTTATGTGAATCAATTATGCATATATTTTTTTATCCTGCTTATACTTGTAATCCAGTCATGTTGACAATGTAATTCAAAGGTGTCAGTATGTCTAATTTAAATGTGAAAAGCAGGAGGAAATGGATGTTGTCTTTTATGTCAACATGTCCCATTTATAGTTTATTTTATTCACCAATTGGCTGGGAATTAGTTATCTCAAAAAAAAATTTCCTTTTTGAGAACATATACAAGTTACATCCCTTTTCATTTGGGACAGGGTTAGTCAGTATTTAGAACTTTATAAAGTCAGGCATGATTGTGATCACCTTATACAACAACTTTGTTATAATGTATTACTTTATAGTGAGAGAGTGCTGTTTTTCTTTTGTTTCATTCTGAACATTTTTCTATGGTTCACTTGTAGTCTATACCCAAGCTGACCTTCCCAGGAGGTTGCTTAATTGGCTGCAGCCCAGGATTTCTCAATGTTCCCAAAATTAAGGGGACTCACAATGCAATGAAGAGCGGGATGTTGGCAGCAGAGTCTGTATTTGAGACGATATCAAGTGAAAAATCATCAAAAACTAAAGGTATATTGTTCATTTTATTTCTTACCCACATTTTCATAGGGAAAAGTAATATATCATAATACATACCTTTTGCCTTTTAGTAGCATACACATTATGAAAAGAGGTCATCAGTTGCTTCTTTGTTAGTTAGCTCATCTCTTAAGAAATAATGGTGAGCTTTTGTACTATCATTGGCTGTGGAATGTGCATAGATAAAGGCATATACATATGTACAGCTTCACTAAATCTCAACCATTCTTTTTTACTAGGCCCTAGATAGCAGTGTGGAGTTTGGTTCATGGCATACATCCATGGGAAGAGGGCTAGCATTGTACATTCATATATATTAGTAAATTTACATTTTTGGCCATAGAATGAAATTTCATGTCCAACCTTGTCAGGACATGTACATCATCAGTACATGACCTATAATCACCAAACAGCAAATGATACACTGAGTATATTTCATGATCAAACCCATACAGGTATAGTAAGTTTAATAGGAGTTGTACATATGATGATCAACGGAATTGCATGCACTGTACAAAAAAGTTATGTTCATTGTTTTTCAATATAGACTTTACCAAAAAATGTAATCATTTTGGAGGAAATTGTGCTCTGACAGGTTTGCATCCTTACTGGCTACAGCCTTACATCAGTAAACAACCATTAGATGGTGCATGTGCAAACACTTAGTTGGGAAATCCCATTTGCCACAATAAAATAGAACCCATGATAATACAGAATTGGAGTATACATAAATCCATTTCCTGTTAGTAAATCATGCATAGAAAAGACAGATGTAAATTTTCATGATGTGTTTTGATGATTTGTATCCCTATTACTTGTCTGTAGAATTGTTACAGACATATGCCATGTGAATGTAGATGATTCAAACTATGTTTTTCCACAGTGAATTAATTATGATACACACACAAGTAAAGTCCATTGCAAATTGCATAGACCCAGATCAGCTGCTGCATAGTGCACTGTCAGATATGGGCCTTGGAATGATCAGTAGAACAAAACACATAGGCCCTGGTCAGCTGGTGTGTTATGTGATGACATATCATTGTCTGTTGTTTGCAGTTGAATCCATCTTATAAGTGCATATATATGTATGTAAAATTTGAATGGACAGTGGTATAGCCCTTAGCTTAATTTCTGCTAGGATTGTAACTGCCCTAAAAGAGATGTCCATTAATAGTTGACCGTGTTTATAATTTTGAAGTAAGCTAAATATTTTAATTACAATACATAACTATACACTTCACCCACTGTGACAAATGGTATTGGTTTTTATCCATTTAAGTGCATTAAAAGTCAGAGGTCATTCAGTATAAAAGATATACTCCATGGTTTTCACTTTCTTGTATATATTTTGTCTGATGTTGAGTCTTTAATTTAATTTCAAATATTTAGTAGACATTTTGGCTTTCATGTTAAAACTTGTTGTTTTGCACTTGAATGCTATGATAGTCACACTGATTTTGATACAGAATCCAGTGCATATTAAATGCTTACATAATATTGATCTTTGTCAAATAAAGCATTTCCAGACTCTTTTTGTTAACTAACATGAACATAAAAGCCAAATGTAAGGACTGGCATTTTCTTCAAAAATTTAACCCTGTGCAAAATATGAACCTGGAGTGGACCCTGGTGTAAAATTCTTCATTTTTAGGCAACACCATGTTGTTTGATGAATTTTACACTGGTTATTACAAGTTATTGCTAAATTTGCACATAGCCCTTTTATGGGTGGATCACCAGTGTTCTCAAAGTCATCTTGGCTAGTACTACACAAGGTGAGGTGTCATAATGTGGCCCTTATAAAGTTGGATCATACTACTACTAGATCTGGATCTGCTGATGTATAAGGCACCAGCAGAACTGGGTCTGTGAAGTTTGTTGAGACTGATCAGTAGAACAAAAATAATATAGTCACTTATAGGTCAGGTCCAGCTATAAACAACAAAGACCCTGATCTGCCATTGAATATGCTGGCAGATCAGGGTCTTTGTTGTTTATGGCTGGAGTTGACCTATAAGTGACTATATAAAATATATAAACAGGTGTATAATATACATTCTTTGTTTCCAATCTGATTAAAATCAGATCTCTGCTGTCCTGTGATGATCTGACAATGATTGCTTAGGGGTCATGTTCTGATGACCTTTGAATTAGCCAATAAAATCTGAAAGTGAATCAAATAGTTCTATACACATTGATGCTCTTCATCCACACTGCTCAGTCTCCAAATGTGAAGATACAAGACTTCATCTGATTGGCTGATGAAATTAGCACTTATGGCAATAGCATAGATTACAAGAACATGATCCCTAAGTGATTGCTGTCAGATTTTCATTTATAACAGTGGAGATCTGACTTTAATCAAATTGTCTTTGTTTCTCATTTTTGATACATAAGTGTGGTCACAAACAGTAAGAACATATTTTGTTTTAGTAATTTTATTGGATCATTGTCTCTTCTTTGGCAGGACTTAACCCAGAAAGCTATGAAGATAAAATACGACAGAGCTGGGTATGGAAAGAATTAAAAGCCTGTAGAAATGTTCGTCCATCATTCCATACCAGACTAGGAATGTATGGAGGACTGATGTACACAGGATTATTCTATGTAGTTTTGAGGGGCAAGGAGCCCTGGACTTTGTCTCATGGAGGTAATGGAACCAACTCACCATTTATCCATCTGTCAAATGATATCTATCAATGTTCAATTTACCAGATGGAGTTTTTCACTGAGCTAATACTTTTGTATATTTTTAGATATTCATTGAAAAAAAGCCACCATAATTTATATAAAAATTTAATTGGGCATTTTTGTTTCCTCTGGATGGCCAATATGCAGGTAACATGGCAGATTTAGCGTAAAGATGCACACATTTCCTTACCTATGTCTGTAAATCATGTGAATTATTGCTCAAAGTATAGTATAGTATGAAATGCATTTGAATGATGTGATATACAATATGTAATTCACATACAAAAACTGCTATCATATTTGGACTGCATATAAAAGAAAGGCTTTTGTCACACATATTTTGTAAAGTTCACATAAAGATGTTTAATATTATTTTTAATATTATTCATGGTGTTAAATTTGATGTGGAGCAACACTTGAGAGCTAAAGAAAGCATGAATTATACTAACTCCAGTACTAAGATAAATTCTATTTTACAACAAAACTCAATTGTTGACATGAATGTTATAAATGCAGAGGTGTTATTTACTGAGTTCTTTACAGAACACGCCTCTAACAGTAGAAGACTATGTTGGTCCATTGATCAAACGGACATTTCCTGATTCCAAAGTTGCAAAATACATGCATGTGCAAGAGCAAAATCATCTAATATTGTACGGTATTTGGCTGAAGATACTTCACTTAAGATTGCAGAAGTAATGAAAATTGGGTCGCTTGCTATTGCCAGAGACGGAAGTAATAATTATGACAAAAAGTTGTACTCTGTTTAAGAGACCTTGACAACAAAAATGACAAAGTCAGAGTGCTCTTATTTCATTACCTAAATTAACAGTAAATTCCACTTTAGAAAACATTTTTTGATTTGTGGGATAATGCTTTGAATAAACATTATATAAACTAGCAGAACTGTATGGGGTTTTCAGTTGATAATGTGTCAGTGATAACTGGAATTCATAAAGGAGCTACATTCTATATTTTGAAAAATGTCTTAATGTTCATCACAGATTGTCTCTGTCATTTGATACTTATTGCCACATGAAAGGCTGCCAATACATTAGAAGGAGTATGCCTGAATTATCAAGCTGGCATTCTATCTGACAATATACTTCATGTAGACAGAATTTTTTTTTCATCTTATTTCACAGCTAAATGACCCAATAACTGGAAGATATAAATTTACATATCTTTGTCAGGTTATTAAAGGAATATTGGTTCTTTAACATTCTAATGCTGGCAGTAAGTGATTATTCTGTTAGCAAAAGTAAAATTGAATTCAGATACAGGCTCAGGAATCTAGTACTTAGTGCTCTACTTGTGTGCAAAACCTTCATAGTCTCAGCAGCTACAAAGTGTTTTAAAATGCAACATGAGAGTATGTTGTTTTTTAATTCTAAAAGTGTTGCATATGAAAACTTCAAACAGTAGTTGAAAATTTTGTATATATGCTTATTGAATTTGTACATTGTTATATATTGATTACTCTTATTCTTCTCAGATTACTTTTTGTGTCTACTTGGATTACACTTTTTCCTCGCCAGGGGTTGGCAAGTATGGAGATAGCTTTAACAGTTTTAGAATTATGCTCTGGAAATGAAGCTGGATAATGGATGGCCAGAGAAGTTGATACAGAAATAAAAATATTGAAACTTAAGAATTGTAAATAGCAAAAGGCACACCAGGATCACTAGTGTGATTTATATAGCAACTTTCATATAGGTATCTCGATTGGTTTGATTTGTGCACTGTCAATAAATTGTGGGTAATGGCTTGATTTATGAACAGAATAAGAACAAATATTTAAACTGAAAAGTCATGAAAAGCAAAAGACAGATCTGGACAACTAGTCCACCAGTCCTTTATGACCATATGTATTGCAGCCAGGAAATATGTTCAAGGTCACTGGCCACTTATATTGTACAAACGTGTGATATTATTATAGTTATAAACAAAATGCATTTGTTATGTATGCATACCATAAAAATGCTTAATTAGACTTCAAAATCCACTTTTGTAAATGAAAAAAATATTTGAATAACTCCATAAACAATCTGTAGTTTCCGCATGCCAAACATGGATATGACATACATTTATCCCTTCTATTCAACCAAGACATTCAAATGTTTAATTTCTCGATGTAAATGTCTATTTGATATATCTTATGATTTGTGCTTTTGTGCAGCAAATATGATACACTTTGTTGCATATGGATGTTGTTGTTGTTGTGGGGCTTAACGCCATTTTTCAGCACACGATAGGCTATACATGGCAGCCAGTATTAATGGTGGAGGAAGAAACTGGGAACTCACCGGAAAGAACCACAGACCCACGAGATGTATGGATGTAACCAATGGGATGATGGGAAAAGGATTCTTTTTTTCTCCAAAAGACCCTGTTGACCTCAAAAAAAGTGAATTAAAGCTGTGAGATAGAATAGGTTGAGGGGGTGGGAAAATTGTATCATTAATGCCAGATTATAGTCAATTTGGCCCAAGACAATTTGGCCCAACTCGAAAGACAATTCAGCTCAACTTAACAATAGTTTGAACAATTTCTTTTTCTTAAAACAACAAGTAGATATTATGTAAGTTATGTTTTCGGAATATGTTTAAAGAAAAAAAACTAAATTTAAATGAAACTGATTTTCTTTCAATGAAAATAATCATACTTTGTAATGTGTATATATATATATATATATATATATATATATATATATATATATATATATATATATATATATATATATATATATATATATATATATATATAAGAGAAAACACAAGCAGACATATCTTGCTTGTTCTAATTAAAATATTTTTGTAAATTTTTTATGCTAAAAACTGTATGCATCTGCACAACGACATTCTCAATTTAAGACTTCTGGTCAAATTATCAATATTCATTTCTTAAACAATAAACCTTAACAAATAATATTCTACAGAATATGTATACATTTTTCTAAGGGTATTTGTACATGAAATATTAAAACAAATATATTTAATTTTAGGCTTCTCATTATAATACACATATAATACATATTCATATAATATGTATGTGTGTGTGTATATATATATATATATATAATACATATATAATACATGCCGCATATAATACACATTCAGTTACATGAGAGAGAGAATAATGTTGAGCATCTTGTTAATGTTGCTGCAATATGAAGTTCTTACCAGTTAATTTTATTGTTTTTATTTTTTAAGTTGTCTTATTGTGTGTATGTGTAAATTAAAAGTTTGTCATTACTAGACAATGTCAATCATATTTTCTCCCTACAAATAAAAAAGGAATTATTTTTTGTGTTGAATTTTTTTTGTGTCCCTCCCCTTGCAAGGGACAAAAAAAAATTATAAACATGCACTTATTTGAAAATAAAATGATAGAAACTAACCTTTCATTGTTACCATTCTTTCCTTCTTTCTTCATCATGTGAAATTTATTTAAAAAATATACCCATGAACTCTGTATATGCAGTGGATGCCAGTTTGCATATGCATCCTTACTGTAGGGAATATTGCTTATGTCAAATAACAAAATCACAAAAGAAATGAAAATATCACCCTATTGCTTGAAGTCACCTGTCATTCACGAGGACAAGGTGCAAACTGACCCAAGATTGTCTTGTATCCAGGTTAACTGTTTGATTGTATCTTGCAAATAAAACTTTTTTTAAAATACATCCATTGTGAGTGCAAATGATAATTTTTTGCTAGCATGGGTTACAAAAGTAGCCTGGGTGATGGATAAATACAACTTGGAGTGAGCAATAAAATCTTTCCTTAAACTCTATGACAGGATATCAAATACAAAGGTTATTTTATTACAAAGCAATCAACCCTGAAAACTGACTTTGGTATCTTTTACTTCTTATGAAGTCGACCAACATAAGCAAGTTAAGTTTGGTTTCTTTGGATTCTTTTAAGTGTGCCAATTTTCTTCTTTTTTTAAAAAATAAAATTGCCAGACAGAGAAGCCAACATTGATTCTGTTTTACCTGTATTAATGGGAATTTTCAAAATAAATTGAAACAATGGAAGTTTTGAAAGCAACAGATTCTAGTGCATCATGCTTGCATATCGATATAAGGCTGAACAGTAAATTAGTTTTCAGTAGTTTTATCTAAATGTTCCCTATCCAAGGTTTATAATGTTTTATTTTTTGACAAGAAGCATGTATTGGTCATGTGGGGACATTTCCAGCTGGCTCCCTCTATAGGTGGGAAATCATAGCTAATATGTAATAACTGCATTGTATACATCTTTTGTGAGTAATTAAATTATTTCTTCTTTACACTTGATACTTTTTTTGTTCATTTTGTTGAGTATAACCACTTTTAATCATGTCATGCAAATCTGATGTAAACAGAAAAATGTTGGAGTGTGGCAGGTGACCTTTAAGCATCACATTACTGGCTTTTTGGTTCTAGATGTCAAGGTCCAAAGATTCATGGAGTTACCTTGAACAGTTTGAGAGTTGTGCTACAGAAATGAATGTGTAGATAATAAATGATGACTAGATATGAAAATTATAAAACAAAAATAATTTTGAAACTGCAAATTAGCAAGCACTAGGCACAGCTGACTATTGGTCCAACATGTGTACCAAGTTTTATAAAATTATTTTTAATGGTTTGAGAGGTATGCTCCAAAAAGGAAACTTTTTTGGACAGACATACATTGTAATAGCTCCTCCCATATTATATATTAGTGCAGTTAATCTATGATAGACTTTGTGAAGTGCATGTAACAAGTGAAATAGTTTTCCTTTGAAAAGCAGGATACATGATATTGGTTCCCATTTTTTGTTCATTTATTTGACCATCTGTCTCTGGTACTTTCAATTCCACTCCGACAGCATCTTTTATGCCACTTGGAATAAATCTATGAAACATTGTAATTGTAAGTGTAATTACTAGAGAATTCATTGTACACCACATGTAGGGTCTTTAAGTTCATTGTCAGGGTCAGCATTTTCAGTATTTCATTTGTCTTACAACTCTAAAGCTCATTGAGGGATGAAAAGGTTTCATAATCATAGTTGTACTTTCAAGGGCAAGGCCACAGATTATAGTATTTTCATTATATGTCAGCTTTGTAATTCTGACATCCTTTTAGAATTATTAAACTTGATACCATTTTGACCACATGTATTACAAGCAAGAAATGGATCAAGTGTTTCATTAATGGCTGTGTGTTCTAGAAGTCAGGGTCCAAAGTTAATATTAATTTTCTTATTTTCATTTCTGCTCATTAAGTCATCAAACATTTTAGGCAGAAGGCAGATGGTTGATATGTTTATGTATTGATGATCACATAAGATTTTGAATCAGTATTTGATGTTCCAGGCCAAAGTGAACTTTAAATGACTAGAGGATGTGTACAATAATACAGACAAGGACACAATGCAGACCCACTCATTCTGATGTAGTACTAGCTTTTGCATTAAAACAAACAATATCTCTGTTGTTGCAGAGATCCAATGTTTTAAGCATTGCTGTTTTAATAAAAAAATAATATTAAAAATATTTGGCACATAAGATTTATTCCTTTTTTTAATGTAGAAAATTAATTCTTATGTGATATCAAAACACAGTAATGCAATCACTCCTGTTCTGTTTCTACTTGCATAATCTAAAATTTACATTTTCTTTTTCATCTTAGGTGCTGATTACACCAAATTAAAGCCAGCTGAAAAATGTAAGCCAATAGACTATCCCAAGCCAGATGGTCAGATTAGCTATGATCTTTTATCCTCTGTGGTCTTGACTGGTACCAATCATGATCACAACCAGCCAGCCCACCTTACACTAATGGATGACACAGTACCAGTCAAACAAAACCTGGCTAATTATGATGGACCGGAACAAAGATTTTGCCCTGCAGGTTTGTTATTGTTAAACCTGTTTGTCCACATTTTCAACCAAGTAATAGGCTCTTCTGTCAAAAACTTTGACTCAACATTTTGAGTATATTTTACTTAATTGACAAATTTAGCTATTTGATTTGTTTGAATTTTTTTTAGTAAGATCTGGAGTCCAGTAATATTTTATGTTCATACAACCAGATTTTTGTTTTGAAAATTATTTAGCAAGCAAGAGATTTGTTCTCAATAAATATAACATCATGATGGAAGGACTTAAAAGTATTCCAATTAATATTATTGTTTGTGTATCACCATACAATAATGGAAAGAACATCACTAAAAATTAGTTCCCTTGTTTGCCAAAAGATAAACATATTTCTTTTGAGTGGTTACATAGTTATTTCCATTTTTTCAACAATAAGTATATAGTGTATGTTGCTGATGTGGTGTTTTTCATAGGACCATGATATGAAATATTTGTTTTTCTATTGCAGGGGTGTATGAGTTTATTGATACAGAAGATGGCAAAGGAAAAAGGTTACAGATTAATGCTCAGAACTGTATTCACTGCAAAACCTGTGATATTAAAGACCCTAGTCAGAACATCAACTGGGTGTGTCCTCAGGGAGGCGAGGGGCCTGCGTACAATGGCATGTGATATATTCTAAAACTGTGTGATAGGACTATTCAATGACACAATATTGTGAAATCTTTGGACATTGTGGTCACATTCAGTCTGTCACTGGGATTATGTGTAACAAAATGGCTACTTCATAGTACCACTTCTTTCACTTGTAGAAGAAATAAGGGTGCTAAAGTGACATATGAATTATAAAGTCCATACTCATAATCTATAATTATAACCTATAACATATGTTTGTTTAGTTTAAACAGCATTTATAAATATTTGGAATAAATAGTGTTAAAGTTAAAATGAAGTATGGGTTATGAAACACGCACAGTTGCACAATCTGAGCTATTTTTTTATACCTAATTGCATGAGTAAATACATCAAAACAGTGATGTATTTACTCATGCAATTTCTTTTAGATTTTTGCATCAATCACTACCACATGGATTATTATCTATATCATGTCACCAGAATTTCTTGTATTTGCAAACATGTCTGATGGTAATGATTAGGGCAAAATGATACACCTATGCTGCCTAATTATATAATTTGTGATAAAAAGCCTAGAGTATGTTATATTAGCAATACACACATCAAATTTGATGGTCTTTTCTTCTTGAGGTCTTTCATGGGTTTAGTTTTACGATTTTATATATTTCGCCATATTGTATTATTTCTAGCAAGGCAGGTTACAGATATAGACTTATAATCTGTTTATATGCCAGCAATCTCATCATTGAGAAGATATCAGTACTTCCAAACAGACTACTTGTTTGGTGTTAATGACTTTTGTTCAACCTTATCAGGTCCCACCATTTGATCAGGTGCAGGACTTGTCATGATTGCCATGCCATTTGTTTTGCACTGCATGAATGTTTTTAAAATTCTTATTACTAATTTCATGTCTTCACTTAAACATGAAAGTTAGTTCTGTTCTATGTTAAACAAAGAATGAATGCAATTTCTTCATCCAAAGGAAATCTTATCTAGAAGTCCAAACGTGAAGCAGAGATGACAAACAACCATATCCTTTAGATTTTACTTTCTGCTGTGCACAGACACTTGTTTTGCCATGAAAAAAAACCCCACCCACTACTCTTCTACAATTTAACTAGGCAACGAGTGTGCAGTTTGAAATATAAGTCCTTGTTGATTCTATGGTAATTGTTGTTTTTTTTAACCCTATCAGCATATTTGGTTGCAGATTACATATATCATTGTAAAAGGAGATATTACAACCTTATTCCCCTCATATAATTTAAGTCCTTTACAGGCCATTTTAATAGTGTGTTTGAAGTTTCTCTATTGATTTGTATCTAAATTGACTTAGTTTGGATGCCTATTCTTCCAGTGTGTCATGCAGTGAATATGCCACAAATCTAATTGGTAGTTATTATTTTACTCTGGACTTGAGCAAACAAAAACCATCAATGAAAATTAGATGAAACATATTTCTCTGAATGACACACTTAAAGTTTAGCCCTCAAATTGATGCAAGTAGCCAAGGTATGAAGCATATTGTGGTTAGTAAATGATCAGAAAAATACATCAATCCTATATGAGAAACAAATCTGGAATGTCTTCCTTTGATGATGTATGGTATAATTGGCTAAACATGTTGACAGGATAAAATAATCAGCATGGAATTGTCAGGAGTGGGGCATGGGGGTCTATTTAAAAAAAACACAAGTCTTGTGTTTGTTAATTTGTAGAAGACAAGTAGGTGTAGATGGTTTGGTGGTTCTAATGATGCAACTAGGATTCTTGAAACTAGTTAATTATCCACAGGTAGGTAATCAGAAGTGATCATTAACTCTGTACTTGTTAGACCCTTCAAGATTTGCTGAATTTCAGAATCCATTTCATGCTATTAAGTGACACACAAAACACTGACAGCATTTTTTTTGGCATGCAAATACTTTTTCTCCTAATGAAAAAGAAAAAGCAAAAAGAGTTTTCTTGCCTTAAGTGATAAGGAGATAAATCTAATCTTGGAAGAGTTGCTTTCCAAGTTTACTAGAAATTATTTTTAGTCTGTATTGTACTTTTACATAGATGGAACAGGCAACCCACATTGACTTTTGGCATTATATATCCTACCAAAGATGCTTTGAGCAACTGCCCTCTTGAGGATGAACAGGTTACTGCCCATAACAAATTAAATCAATCAACAGAATGAAGAACAATCAGATTATAGACTATTTTAATACACTTAAAATGCCGTTTTGTGGGTTAATTGTAGGTATCAAAATTGTATTTTTAGTCTTAAGTTTTTATCATTTTAATTTTGTTCTGCTGCTTGTTGGACATTATATTCTTGACTATTAATATATGTACTTATAAACATTTGATGATATTTATCAGTCATTTTTTTATTATTTTCATTTCTAATTGATTGCCGCAATGCACAAACAAGACTCTTGTAAATGTAACCCACTATACACTAGTTGAAATTTTTGGCTTAAGCAGTATTTTAATACTGAATAAATATGTTAGTCATATTTGTGAGCATGTACACCAAGAAACATTTTAATTGTTAAAATTCTTATATTGTATGTACAGATATGTTTGGCATAGGCAATTCAAGATATTTTCAATCAGATTGTAAATATTACATATAAATTTGATATGTGTATACTTAAATGTTTACATGTTGCATTTTATTCACATGAAGATGTCTATAAAAATAAGAGTTCATGCTTGTGATAATAATGTCATTTTAAAGCAAAATACAAGATTCATGTAACCAATCTTAGTGAAGGTCATGTTATTCCCACATTTTTTAGCTTCTTCCCTCTCCGTCTTCGATTCATAACACATTGGCTTATAACTTTATTATTCCTCTTCTAAGCCAATGAATTTAGAGAGTTCATGCCAAATGATTTCCAAGAAAAAAGTCAGCATGATTCCTACCAATGTAATTTTAATTATTTTCCTTGTTATGACAAATTGTTGCGGTCACCTTTTACGAATCATATTGGATACTTTCATTCATTTTAACGCACATCAGTTTTACTGCAGTAATATGATATTATTGGCAAAATGTAATATTTTTTGTCTTCATTATTTATTATTTCATTTTTTCTATTGATATTTATTTGATGCATATGGCATAATAAAATATTTATATTCTTGTGATTTGATTAGTGGGCAACAAATATATTGGCCTCCCTGTGCATGACTGTAGAGCTGGATGTTATGACTTGTACCCTCTAGATAGGACCATGGTAGCTAAATCCACATCTGATCAATAAATATTGTATGTACCCTTCTGTGTAGAAACAATATACATAACAGAATAACATAAAGCCTAAAGCCACATCTGATCAATAAATATTGTATGTACCCTTCTGTGTAGAAACAATATACATAACAGAATAACATGAAGCCTAAAGCCACATCTGATCAATAAATATTGTATGTACCCTTCTGTGTAGAAACGATATACATAACAGAATAACATGAAGCCTAAAGCCACATCTGATCAATAAATATTGTATGTACCCTTCTGTGTAGAAACGATATACATAACAGAATAACATGAAGCCTACAAAATGAGAAATTGTTACTGGAAAAATGTTGTTAAGGAAGCTCTGCATGAACTGTACAAAACTGAAAGACCTTGATGCCAGAAAATTGATATCACTACTCCTCTTAAATGGATAGTCATATTGACATAGGGAGAAGCCATAACAGCTGACTAGTTAGCATGCTGGTCTCATGCCAAAAAAGTGCAGGTTTGAGTGCTAATATCAGCCCAGTTCAGCAATAGTTACCAATAAATAACCAACTTTTCTTGTACCATAAAACATCAAATCAAACCAAACCAAATTGACATGGGGATAGTGCGTCTTAAAAATCTCACTGTTCCTCCTGTATGTATGGTCACACCTACATGGGATTTTCACTGGAAGACTCAATTTGATATAGTTGCTCTCCATAAAAATGGTGCCTAAATGACCTCTTGAAAATGTCCTGAATGGATGGTTTGTACTGTCAGGGGTTTTTCATTAAAAGACTAAAAATATTGTGCTCTTAACAAAAATTTTTTCTTCTGATTTGACCACTAACCTGGTTGCCATCAAGAAAACCTTGTTATATCACTACTCCAGAACCAATGGTCATATCAAAATGGGGACATATCAAAATGTTTTACTAAAACAGTTCATATTTCTGTACAGTTGGTTATCTGAAAATAGTGATCTGCCATCCAACATGGCCACCATCATAGAAAATCAACTCTTATCAATATTCCTCACAATGCTGTATACTTTGGAGATAGTCATAAATGAACATAGTTTCAAGCTTGGGGAGAAGATGCATCTTGTTAATTACTAGACCTTGCTTGCCAAGAGATTTTTGTGACCTATATTTCATGTTTCAGTGACATTGTTCAAATTTTTTAAGTTCATTATTAGTTGCTGTTTATATTCCCATCATGAAACTAGATAAAGGTGCAATTTTATTAGCATTAGATTCTTCTGTGACCGAAATAAATACAAACCAATACCTAGAGTTCAAAAGTGTAATCCAAGTGGTCAAAACAAGTAATTCCAGCACGAGAGTAATCTACATATATCATGCTATAAATTCATTAAACAAGACCAATTTATTTAATCTTATGCTGTTTTTAACATTACTGCTCTTAGTTTTTTATATTGCACTCATTCAAAATACTTTGTACCAGCTGGCACCATGATTATTTCATACATTAGTTGAGCACTAAGCAGTGGGTTACTGAGCCTGAATCTTGAAGTCAGTTTTATTTTTGTTGTCAGTACTAAACAGTACCTCAACAATAAAATGGTAAAGAACCAATATTCCTTTCATAACCTGATTTAGAAGCGGAAAGTTAGATGATCACATAGTTTAGTTGGGAAATAAGGTGCCACTGCACATCAGTTCTGTCTGCATGAAGTATATTATCAGGTAGAACGCCAGCGTGATGCCTTAGGAAATCTCCATCCAGATGATTCATGGTAGCTGAGAGTGGCAATAGAAAGATATCTCCTGACAAAGAATATTGCACTTTTAAAGCTTTGTCTCTCACATCAGCAACTGACACATTTACATGCACTTTTATCTTCATATGGGAATATCTGGAGTATGTAGCCACAGGCTGTAACACAGTAATCTCTAACATTATCACAGAACACTCACAGCAAGACAAGAACTCTGTTCTTGGTATTATATTGCTTCTACACCAATAACTAGATGCTACCTTTCAGGTTTGCTCTGTTATGAAAGTCTCTATTAGTTAAAAGCTTGGCTGGTACTATGATTTCTGGCTTGATAGACCATATTTTCTCCTCTCCCAAACATTTAACAGAATACATTTGACTAGACTTTTTGTACCAAATAGCTATTGACTGGTTATGTACCAGATATGAATCAGAACAATGAATCTGAGATCCAAAGTAGAAAATCAACCTGTTTTCTTGAAAATATGCAACACAGCTGCTATACATAGAATATAATTATGGTTTGGAAAACTACATGTACATGTAAATCTAATATACTTTTTTACATAATCCATTCAACATTATTTATAGCATACTAAAATTGGTTTTCCATCAAATGTGTATTATAAAAATGAATCTAAGGTCAAAAGTTTTAGTAGAAAACCCATGTCTTGTTGGAAATAGGATATATGCTATAAATAGAATAAAAAGAATATATTGATAGTATTTGTAAAGTGCATGTAATCTATGTACAAGTGTACTCTTGTTCAATAGTTGTGCAGAAGCCTTCTTTTTTAGAATATGATCTGTAGGAGTAATGAGATGTAAATAAAAATAACAAAACTTTATATTATTTCGTTTTGGTTGGGAGTTGTACTGAAAAAGCATATGGGCAAGCACAAAATGTAATTTAGTGAAAAATAGTGTTATGATTATGCCCAAAGCATAATGGTTGACCTACATGTATATACATATTTCTTCAATGGTTCACTTTCATTATTGACACATCATACATTGTGATAGGTTACCATCAACAGGTTAACCAGTAATTAGATAAGTGAACTACATGCATCTATATGCAAGCCCCAGTGTAGTAGCTTATCAAAGTAGTTTATGATGCATGACTCCAGTAGTGGTCATTGTGGTTGTCACTCCCAGATTACTCAAAGCCTGTGACCTTCACTTGATTAAATCTGGTTTCCTGGGGTGGACAGATACAAAAGCTTTTGAAGCCAATTTTAAGAAGCTTCAACATTGATTCAGTCCCATAATTAAACTTTCACTCTCTAATATTCTTCAGTGAAACAAGATGGCCGAGTGGTCTAAAGCGCTGTCCGTTACAGATCACTGCCATCTCACCTGTCTGCGTGAGTTCGAGTCTAGGATTCGGCAAATGTGGATATGTGAGAAAGCTTGCCAGTAGCTTCTCATGGGTCGGTGGTCCCTTCCAGTGATTTCTCAGTTTCTTTCTTCACCATTAATACTGGCTGCCATGAATAGCCTATCGTGTGCTGAAAAATGGTGTTAAGCCCAACAACAACAACAAGATTTTCAAATTAACTGTTGTGGTGGAGATAGAGGCAATCAGGATGGTACAGTTTTATTTTAGGAAAAGTACACATTAAAATTCTTCCAAAAAATCCCATCTGTATGACCATCCATTCAAGGAGTGAGAGCAAAATTTTTAAGATAGCTGTCATGGCAAACCATTTTTGATGTATGATTGGCACGATGTTCATTTAGGAGTGAATAGTTAACATTAAAGTCAGGTGATGACAGCCCTATGCTGATACAGCCATTTATAAAGATAAGCTATTTAACTACTGGTTGTTTTGACATTGTGTTTTCACTAAAGAACTACAACATGCTGGTTCTAGTGGAAACATGTACATATCTGACCTTTAATAGCAACCACAGTGGCCATCTTGAAAATTTTTTTATCAGTACCCTGCTATAATGAAAAATGGCCTTAACCTTATATTTTCACAAACATCCTGCAATATGTAATTGGCCTTGAATCAAAGTGTGCAGATCTGAATACCATATCCCTACAGTTGTGAAGGAGTCTGAAAACAAGCCTAAATGACCTTGGGGTCAAGTCAAAGGTCACCTTTTTTTTTTGTTTTTCAAATGTTAAATGGATTGTTTAACACTGAATCTGAAAGTGAAAGAACTTGATTTGGGATTTTTATTTTGACTAGGTTGTGAGCATGGCAACACAATGATGAATGATGCCGATTCAAGAACTTATGGATATAAACTAAATTCAAGAATGCTTGCATTACATTACAGGTTATGCTTGATTTATGCACTTTCATTTTAATGCCATTTATAATGATGAAATAACCTTCAATTTGTGCCAGTGCTCATGTTTATGCTATTACTGGTGCCATGTGCTGTTCATGTATGTGCATTTACATTACTCTTCAATTTACCCCATAACCTCAGGAACCTAACTATGGCATAAATCGAGTGTCATGTGTATGAGACTGGTTTAGTGACCTTTATACCCATGGTATCAGTCTCATTTTTCTAGAGCATGAGTGAGCAAAATATGGAGCATGGGCAGTGACCTGGTTGCATCTATTAATTAAACATTATACCATTTAGCTTTCAAAATCATTTATCTGTCCTATACCCCAGAGGAAGTTGCCCATATCTGTTCTAGAGAAATCTTTATTCCAACACTTATCAAGTGTTTCTATTGACAGAAATCATTTGGAAATCTTTACTTCTTTGAACAGGTAGTTGATAAGATTCTTCATAGCTTCAACAAGTTTTGAACAGACATAACTTAGAGCTAATGTATGATTTACAGTGTTCCCTCATCTTATATGACTGCCACTTCTGCATCAGGAAAGTGGCCATATAAGATGTGTGGCCTTTCAAGTGGGGGACTATGTGAGATGAATATGTATATGTATTTATAGCAGAAAAGCTGGATATAATTTAAAGCAGTTAAAATCTTTATTTAAAAGTAGCATTATTAAAATGTTCTTCTTGTCTTAAAAACAATTGTTTCAAGTAACAAATAATTAGTTCTTATTCTTAGGCGTGGACTGTGAGCGAGATATTGTTGGCATGTACATTACAAAACCACTCAAAATATTTAAATTTAAATCTTGGTACATATGTTTATGTTGTTTCATATATAAAATAATTCTCTTTTCATTTACTCCATTTTCCCAATGCTACAGGATATTCTCCTTATATTTTATGAACTTGTTGATTTGAATCTTCACAACATAAAATCTTTTGGCAAGTGAACTCTCCCCATTGTCAAGTCAAATAACTTTTACCATTTCTTCTAAACTATTATTTCTTCCATTACATGATGACAGTTAAAAGATTTTTATAATGATTGATTGCCATGTTGCTAATTGTACAGTACTCCAAATTAATTTTGCAGATGAAACTTTTGTAAATAAAATCCTTGTTATAAAGAAAGTGATACATGTACTGACATGCAATATTTCAGTATTTGTTTTATTCAAAGTTGATTGCTTCGGTGTGTATGTGTTAATCCACAAAATCTTTTTTAGCTCATTTGATCATATTATGATCTTGCCAATTACATCAGTCGTAATTGTCAATTTTAAAACAAAATCTGTTGTGTGATGCCCATAGCTCCATCAAAACTCCATTTCTCATTGACCATGTTATGATCATGACAATTTTCTCTGGTTGTAATCATTAATTAAAAAATAAAAAATCCACTGTGTTGAGCCCAAAGCTCTATCAAACACTGCTGAACTCATTTCCTGAAAATGTTGGTGCTAATGATATAATAATAACCTTAGTGGTCAATTGTACTTTAGCCAACTTTTCTTTCAGTAACGAAAACCTGACATCTGGAAACAGACATCTGTAAAGATAATTGGATTATTTACCTTACCAAAATTAAATACTGGCTATGGACACATTATTAATAAAATGAAGCTGCTAGTGTGTGGTAAATTTTACATTTGTGCACTAATATGTTGGCCGCTGGTAGCATTAGAAGGGTGGCCTTTCTTGAAGGGTACTTATGAACACAGATTCAATAGTACAAAGGGATTCTGATCTTAAAGAGTAGGTGTCTGATGGTCACAGATGCCGTTCATGAGGGGGACCACTGTATAGCTGTGGACAAACACCAAGATATCTGAATAATATTTATATCTACACTACCTTTAAATACTTCATTTATATCAATACACTGACATGTTAACTTCACAGGGCAATGATGTTTCTGTAGTATGCAGAGACAAACATTACTGATACTTTAAATGGCATTTATTCTTAGTATACATTTGTATGAAAACTTTCAGCCTAAGGGCCCTTCATTTTTCCAGTCATCTTTACAGTCCTTGGATTATATACATCACAAATTTTGCATCTGCAATTGAGTTCATAGTTCTACAGACAAAACAAAGATAAGGTACAAGGACCATAAGCTGAAAGCCACAGAAATGTCAAAGCAATCAATTGGAGGGAAAAAAATCTAACAAACATTTAAAAAAAATTATGTTCAAAAAAATGTATGAAAAGCATGGCATTACATACAAAAAAAGTGTATGAAAAGAACTTGTGATCATCATATATATTCCTAAGTTTGCAAGTGAAACCATATAATATGGAAAATAGTTTTCATTCTAATTTAATATCACTGTAAAGTTCAGTGGACAAGATGAAGATTCTTCAAAGACTTTGCAGCTACTAGGCTTTATTTGTTACTATCTCAGAAGAGACAGACATCTTATGAATGCCTTTTAAGGACAAATTATTAGTTACATAATCCAAGAAAGGTTCCAGAAAGGGTATTCTTCTATCATAGGGTTGTTTCATTTGAATGTACTATATACAGTATCTCTGGAAGCCAATCTGATGCAAATCAATCCTTCTACATTACTTTCTTTTGGGACAAAGAGTAACAGGTTCTCTAATATAAATTTCTTTTAAGCTGCTTTCCAGAGTAACATGCATATTTAGAATAAACAGCCCAAAGTAAAAATTGTTACTGTCAAACACAATCTAGAAATTTATTATTATTATTATTATTATTATTATTATTATTATTATTATTATTATTATTATTATTATTAGTAGTAGTAGTAGTAGTAGTAGTAGTAGTATTACTATTATTATTATTATTATTATTATTATTATTATTATTAATGAGGATATACATTTGGTATTTAGCCAATTTTACATGCAGGTCTCAAAAAAAAGTACAGGAAATACAACTGGAAAAACTTTTTGCCTTAAATACATCCAATATATAGAATGACAAAAAAATTAATGAAACAAATAAAAACATGTTGTACAATGATAACATAATACTCTACACACAAATACACATCACAAACCTACCCCAGATACACAAAGATAAAAATCTTATATTAAGTAACATTTCTCTTACTCTTACATGCTAAGCAATATAATAATTGCAATTCATTAAAATTATTAATATTTATAATGATTTTCAATTTCAACATGCACTAACTTGGTCAATGTATGGTCTAAAAGCAGTTATAAAATAAAAGAACTTAAAATTACACTTATCTAACTGTAGAGTTCTGCAGACTGGATAAAGAATTGGCTGTAGCAGTTATTCACAAGAAAGCATGAATAATTCTTTTCAGAGACCAACTGTAGATTAAAATAATGTATGTCACAAATAGGTCTTTAAAACAAGTCAGTTACCCTGCAGTCAGACTTTATCATTGTATAAAATGCCACACCAACATTGTAATTGTTAGACTCGTTGAGCCAATTTTATTATAGATTTATGCAAAGAAGTTTATTTTCAAGATTTTGTAAGATTATAACTGCATTTTTGAGTAGTTAAGTCATTATTACATCAACTAGTTTTTCCCTTATGTCAACCTATACAACAAATCAATTGCACTCATCCATCTTTATTCACTTACTAAGTAACAATGAAGAATGGGCAATTCAACTCAAATTCATGACCTTTCTTAAACTTGTATTACAATTAGGACTTAAGAGGCCCCGAGTGGCTGAGTGGTCTAAAGTGCTCTCTATTATGGATCACTGCCATCACACATGTCTGCGCGGGCTGGAGCCTAGGATTCGGCGAATGTGGATATGTAAGAAAGCCCATAGCTTCTCTTGGTTTGATGGTTCTTTCCAAGGATTTCCTGGTTTCTTCCTCCACCATTAATATTGGCCACCATGTATTACCTATCGTGTGCTAAAAAATAGCGTTAAGCTCCAAAACAACAACAATTAGGACTTAAGGTTCCTAATCATTTTGATCATTACACTTGTATTACTGCCATGACATCAAAACGAGAACAGCAGTAAAACTATATACTGTGATGAATTCTTGTATTTACAATAGGAAAAATGTTTAATCACAAGCTACTAGAAAACATATTTTTTCCTTTCCAAAACTTCACAAAAACTGGCTAAGCCCAAATTGTTCATATTCATAGTTCAATTCACTCCTTTAATATGCAGGTTGAGGATGCTTACATATTTAACAGCAGTGACCACTGTGGTTTAAATACTTTACTATGGTGTGACAGGTCTGTCAATACACTCATGTACATTTATTGGAGTTCTTTTCAAAACATCTTTGAAATGGAATGGAATTTATAATTAGTAACAAAAAAACACTGTTGAAGGGGAGATTTTTTTTAATATTGCTTACTGGCAGGAAACAGTTTTTGACATATTTTGAAATGGTTGAGCAAATTTCAATCAAACTTGGAATGCTTCATAGGATACATATATCAAAATTATATCAGTGGCTTCCCTAGAAATGGTGTGGCATCTTTAGCATCCATACTGCAAGCCTCTTTTCAGCTCCTCACAATCAATAACCATACTGCAATCAATAGTTATGTCATTAGAATAGTACATCAAGACATAAAGGGCAAATTAACTGTGGAATGTCTCTGAAAGTTTCCAAAAGTAAAATTTAAAGCAAATATTTTTTCAATGATTTTGAAATTATATCTTGTAAAGCACACACTAACAACATGCTTTCAGACCATGCTAGCTGCCACATGACATACATCATAATATACTTAATTTATATTCTTTCTCTGCTGTCAACTGTATGGCAGCAAAGCAAGGATAAAGAGGGCCTGATATTGCCTACCTGGCATATGTTGGTCTACAAAATAAATCAGAAGTCCATGTCTGAATAACATACAGCTATTTGGTAGAAATTAGTGGTATTGGTATGTCATTTGAATGTGCCTATACTTAAAGTAACTTCATAATCAACTAGAAGGTTCAACAGCATCTTTTGTATAAATGTGAAAGGTGCTAATGCTAATATCTACCGATCATATTAAGTATAATTATTTCAAAATACTTTCAGTTAGAATCAGAAACCATTTCCAACAAGGGTACTGTGAAAAAAGCACATTACATGCCTGCCCCATGTTTATTAATCCTCTATGTACATAAATAAAATTTCTAATGTGAAATTTTACTTTTTTCAGTTATTGACCTTGAGACCCTTAAATTAATAGGCTTCTACCTTATATCATGTGTAAACCATCCACAAAGTTTTGTTCAGGTTTAAATGTAAAACCGTTACCATGTGAAAACAATTTATCTTCCTTCAGTCACAGTGATCATGTCATTTGACTCCCAAAACTGGTAGACTATCTTAAACCAAGTGCAAGAATCCACCAAGTTTGGTTCCAAGTATATGATGTTTGTAAACTAATGTCACTTAGCAGAGACAATTTTTATTCTTTCAGTCAGTGACTTAAACTTTGGATCCCAAAATCAACAGGGTTCTTACGTGCCCAAGTTTCAAGCAATCCACAATGTTTAATAACAGTACATCGTGGAGAAGTTAAGTCAGTATTCAGAACAATTTTTCTTCTGTCAGTGACCTTTCACCTCTGACCAGAAAGCTACAAGGTTCATAGTGATCCCAAGTGCAAATCATTCCCAAAGTTCAGTAACTGTAGATTGTGGAGAACAGGTGTGACTTACATTTACAGATTCGTCACATAAACATATATTGTTGCAATTCATAAATTCATACTTATAGGTTACTGCATTTGTATGGGAAAATATGAACAAGTTTTTCAGATGGCTATACTGAACGACCTTGGGAGTGCAGTATAGCCATCTGAAAAAAACAAGTTCATATTTTTTCATTCAAATGCAGTAACCTTTTTATTATATGCTCATTTTTTTCACAACCAAATATATTTAATAATAAAATTTATTATTTTATTATTAAAATAAATAAAGTTCACAATCATAGATTCCTTCAATACACAATAAAAGCATTCATGCGTGTAGAACTCCGCCCAGTGACCTTTTAACTTTATAGCGTACCGCATGCTCACGCACTTCAAGCATGAGTGTTCAATATCGGGACATATCGAACGATTCTGACAATGTAAAGTTAATGGAGAAATAAAAAAAGAGCATACAATAATTGTTAATAATGACATTTCCTATCAATTGTAAAATCCATTCGGTACTCCCTTAAGCTCTGCAACTCTCCTAGCTCATAGTGCTAATAACTCCTAATAGCCAAAATGTGGATGGTACAAGTTATTAACTGGGAGAAATTGTCAGCTGAATTGATTCAAAATATATTAAAAAAAGACTAGCATGTTGTTTATGTTTTTATCTTTTCACAAATTGTCATAATCTTCTCACACTTTTTACATCTAGAAACAACACTTCTTAATTTTCTTTTAATACCAAAAGAGCTATGTCTAATTATACTATAAAGTACATCAACTGAGGGAAAAGTCATCTTCTAACTTAACTTTAAAAATGTAAATTTAACTAATCTACAGCATCTTTGCCACATTATTTACAATACTGGTGAATATATAACCCATCTCTTCCAATATATATATATATATATATATATATATATATATATATATATATATATATATATATATATATATATAATACAATCAAACATCAATTGTCTCAAGCTTTTTGGATGTAACAAATGTTTAAATGACTGGTTGTCTGTGTAAATAACAATTATATTAAGATCAAAAATGTATTAGTGCAATGTATACACTGTGCTATATTCTTGAATATCAGTGCAGCTGAAATTGGAGTAAATTGCCCTGCCCAAGGACATACCACAGTTTCTGACCCAGGATGCTGGTCCAATATTAGGATCTGAACCTGTACTCTTTCATTTAAGTCCAGCAAGCTAACCTCTGAGCCACCACAACAAAATCACAGGTTTTGGACATGGTTGGATCACACATTTCTATGTGCTAAACTTGCCCAGAAATTCCCAAATTTGGATTAGCCATTGGCACAATATGGCAAGTTTTGTGCATTCTTTCAAAAATAATGGACATTTTTCCAACATACATTTGTCATATAAATATTTACATACTGGCTGGGGTCCAGTGCTTACTACAATTTCAGTCTTATATGAATTACATAACAGCCATGTCATTCATGCACAGACAACAAATGAAATGTCAATAGTTTTCATTGCAAAAATAATCTGCTAGTATCTGAATAATGGTAAATATGTTTTGCCTGCAATTTTTTAAAAAAGTTTTCAATAAGTACAGTACCAATTTTCACCATACTTAAATCTCAATGTTTCAAAGAAACAATATGCTTCAAATTTCACAAAATTGTTGAAAGAATTAAAGGTAGGTTTGTTATTATTTGTATGACTTATCATAATTGGCTTATTAGCCAAATTTTATCTATGCAACAAATTTTTAATTGTTATGTTCCAAAACACAAAATGCTAGAATAGATCATTTTCTGAAGTATAAACAAAATCATTATTGTCAAACACTAGCAAAAACTATAGTTCAAAACATCAAGCAAAATGCAGCATTTTCAATAACAGCCACTAATTTCAGACAATTGTTTTCCATATTGCAGATACTTGGGTTTTTTTCTTTTTAAAATTGCCAAACATTAAACACAAATCATACTTGACCAAAGAAGTAACTTACAAATAAAATATTATAACATAAATTTACAAATTACAACAATTCCAAGTTTGTGAGCAAACAACTGCAAATTCACATTCATAAAACAATTTTAAATAAGGTTGTCATTCTGTTTTTACAGCTAAGCAAATAAAACAAAATATAATGGAATCTACAAATTTAGATCAAATATTTAATAATTAAAACCAGATATTACATTTTTGCTTATACAATCACATATAATTTCCTTCCTGAAATAAAAATAAATGACAATGCAACTAAAAATCATGATACTGTGGTGGTACACAAAACAACAATTATGAAGTGAAATGAAACATCAATGAGTGCATTTTAGGGCTTTTGAAATCTGAATCTCTCTGGAACTATTACAATGATAAAGAAAAAAAAAAAATAGAACATAATTTCAAAGAAATGTCTTGAATGCTGAAACTTTATAATATATTATGGACAAAATATTTCTACAGTTGACTCTTGGTATTTATTACAATAAAATATTCAGGTTCTGGCTGAAAAATCATTAAAAAAAACCCCAAAAATATCATTGCTAAATGTAATCTTTAGAAGGGAATATTCATCATCACTAATGTCCTCCTGCTTTTGGGTTTTATATATTAAGATAATATTTTAAAATATTAAATGAACATTTCAGTGTTCTGTTTATGTTCTCTACCAGATTGACAAGGGAAGTGACTTTTATATTAAAAGCCTGAACATTATAACATTATCTGATACAACAGCAGCGATCACTGCAAATCAACTGTAATAAGAATTTACAATAAATGAATTCGATTTTGTACAAAATTATGCACAGGGACTTTAGGCCATTATAGTTGCACATACTTTCCTGAAAAGCTAAAAATCAATCAATATTAGACTACCATTCCTCCTAAATAATGCTTGCAATGACAAAATTCAGTTCTTTGTAGGATAAATAACAAATAAAACCCAGTCTTCACTTGTGTCAAGCAAATTACTGGTGAATGAGTGAAGCTAAAAACACTAGAAGTACAAATGAAAAGTCTTAGCAATAAAGAAAGCAAAACACAAGCACCTAGTTTTTCCCTTTCAAGATGGACAAAAAATAATGCTTTTAATGCCCATGAACACATATAGTCATTCCACTGTATTGGTGTATTCAAACAAAGAGGACATTGTAAGGAAGAAGTATAATCATCAAACATTTCTTATTAACTTAATACTAGCTCAAACAGTAGAATTGAAAATACTTGGAATAAAGTTGTGTCATTTTTTTAAAACAAAATCTTAAATCCAATAAGATTAATCTTAAAAAGCAAGACAATAAACTTGGGAATGACTTTCTCAAGTGAAAGCTCAATTTAAAGCATCTAAGCCCATATTCTGAATATAACTTCCTGACATCCAGAAGTGTATAACCTGGAAATTATAAATCTGTATAAAATTCATTGTGAATCAGACTAAACTAAGTAATGCACAGGGAAATTTAGTTTTCCATTTGATGAAATCATAACTCTAAATAGTTTAAATATGTCTGTAATTTAATTCAAATATATAATTTCTCCTTGAACCCCAAATAATCAGAAAACACTGAGAGGACACATTTGTTTCCCTGTTCATACTTGACAAATCCATATATGAATCCTTTATACAATTAACTGCATCATTAATTAGTCTGTCTTCTTCTCTGTGATAGGTTTTTCTTTCTTTTCTTCACTTTGCTCATCTTCAGTATCTGTGTATTCTGTTGGGGATTCTCCAGGTTTTAAAAGCTTCCCCACATAATCATATTTTTCTGAAAAATGTACAGCAGAAATGTCAGAACAAAACAAGAGCATATATTCTGGAATAAAGAAATTAATTTGATTACAAAGAAATCCAAGTCTATTTTAGAACTGAAATTTTGCATGGGAAATTGAACAACCCAAATGTGACTTTCCACATGCTGTAAGAAGCAACAAAATATAGTACAAATCATGGTGGCATTGTGCTTACCTTGTCAGGCTCCTGATCAAACTGGTGTTGACTCGAATCAAATCATTGGATCACAATGGGTTGGCAATCATGGTGTGTTTTTTGGCCTAACATTCAACTAAAATATATGTACTTCAACACAACATAATTACTTGTGTTGCTGTGCTGTAAAATACCAAACCAAATCACCTCTATTTGAAACAAGAGTCCCCTGATGGGACTGATGTTCTACTGGCAAAAAGAATTTCCATGAAACCATGATAAGACTTCTTTCTAACTGCTGAGTGCTAAAATAATCTCAGATATTTTTGAGTGATAACAATATTTTTCAAGATAAATACTGCTGTGGAAGCCATACAAGATAACAAGATAGCAAAATACAGCACTGCACATTTATACAAATATGTTAATGAGGGCAGTTGGGTGATGTGTTAGCCCTAAGTACACATGATCTACTTATCAGAAAATAACATTAATTAATATCTTTTATATTGATAACATTTAACTTTCATCAGTTCTAATTTGTACAAAATTAAATGATAGATAATAGTATGATATTCTAAGCATGAAATGACAGATCAGAATTATAATTCATAATAATCTAGGAAATTAATATTTTCTTTCAAGAAAATATGGTAAGTGTTGCTATTACTAGTGCAATGAACTAAATGGAAATCTTATGGAATAGTGTGCAAATTGCTGAATGAACCATTCTCATTGTTAAGTGCAGAATTTTTATTTGTTTACAATTTTTTATTCAACTGGCTCTGTTTGGAGGTGTTTGTGAAGAAGGCAGATCTGATATAACACATTTCTAGTTGTTGTAGACTTTGCAGTAGCTCTGCTGTTATCTAAAGAGTGAGTTATTGGTGCAACAGGAACTATTTATCAGCAATGTTAGCAAAGGAGCAGATTGCAGCTGAAAATTATGGAGCCACAAATGAAAAATTAAGTCCAGGAAATGAGATCAAAGTAAAATTGACAAAAATGTTTCTGAAATTCCTATTTGATAAACATCCACTAAACTGTTTGTACATTATGATTAAAAGGTACAAAAAGGTCTGTCAATTTATGATGTTCGATTTGCTGGATCATCAAGAAAGTCAAGGACATTTCAAACACAAAATGTAATCATCAAACACAATAATTAACTGTACATCAACTTACTGTGAGCAAGGCACAGAGTAAAGCAAACTTAAGAATAAAAGATACTTTTTGTTAAACTTGATCTAGATCTTGGTCTTGCCTCATGGGGCGGCATGATGTGCATCATCTAAATCAAACATTATATTTTTATTTATGCTATTGATATTTCATTCTTATTGTTTTTCACTCTTGCCATGAAATTTTAAAGCATTTTCAATCATTGACCGATTTAAAATTGCAAGTCCCTATTTCTGCTGATAGTACAATTGCGAGCAAAGGTCAAATGCACTGATATCTTCAGCAAAGTTCCCTGATTCTGGTGACTTTGCTCCTAATTCTAGCTATATGGTATTTCAGCTTCAAGTGTAACTAAATGAACGATATTTGTTTTGAATGATTTAAGGTAGAACAGGACCAGAATCATACTATTATAAGGCTTTTACTTTCAATTACCATGACCAGTATGTACATAGATGCTTATGTTTCCACAATCTCTGAGACCTTAAGGTCACCGTAGCTATTTTACCTCAATGTCTTTCCACAAAGACAACATAGGCTATTGTTTATGGTTTGGCTTTACCTATGTAATCAGCATGTATAGCGCTTCTGGTATTCTTATTTAAAAATAGAGTAACCACTGCAGAGCACTTAAGTAACCTTTTTTATTGTCCTTTACAGTCCAGTCAACATGGCATCTACTCATTTTTGTCATGAGGTGGTTTACAGTCCTGAAAGGCCCTATCCAACCTTTAGCCTTACTAAATATGTAAATGAATTCACAGAATTACAATTCCATGACAACTGATTTTTCAACCTTTTTAATGGATCTCAAATTCTCTTTCTTGATATTCATAAAGTAAATTAAAATGTTTTTAAAGAAATGTGTTTGCTTAGAAATTTCCTGATTTTATAGAACTGTACCCAGTAGGCATATTGACTGCACAGGATCATACTGTCACAATTTTAGAAATACTGCTCTCATTTCTAGGTTGTTGATGTGGAGAGACAATTTGGCCAGGAACTGTGGAGAATTATGCCCTCTGGCTCTAAATCAGCTCCCCAGCCTGAATCTGATGTATCTGCAAACAAATAGGAATGGGAATTGGGTGCATGCATAGGAACTCCCATGAGAAATCTGTCTCAATCAACCAAAGCAAATGGTTGTGAAAAACTGGTCATAGAGGGATTGGGGTTGATAGAGAATCTCTGTGAGGTTTCCAACTTGCCAAAATGAGAAACTGTAGAGGACATATGCAAAGATGTCCTATAGAACCAATTTGGCAGAAGCATTCAAGATTACAAGAGAAAGATAAAGCAGAGAAGATAAAATATTTTTCACTCTTAGCATCTCAAAGAGAACCGGGATTTGATCTACCCGATCCATGGAATCCTGAGCCAAGTTTTGGTCGTGAGGAACTTCATCCCCTATGTAAACAAAGTCCTGTGATGGAATGAGTTTCAACTTCTTGAGGTTGGGTAGGAGACCCAGTTAGTCACGGTGGAGCAAGAATGGAACAGATCCTGCTGATGGGACTAAATATGGACATTATGAATCAGCCAGTCATTAAAATACTGGAGAACTGAAGTTTTCAATATTCAAAGGTAGGCTGCTACTACTCCCATAACACATGTAAAGACTAGGTGCAGAAGAGATTCTAAATGGCAGAATCTGAAATTGAAAAACTTCTGGTCTAGACAAAAACGAAGAGATATGCAGAGCGGAGGAAAAATGGGGATGTGTGAATAGGCATCCTGAAGGTCAATAGAGATTGCCCAATCGGATGTATAAAAAGTGTTCTGGATTGAGGAGCTTATCTCCATACTGAAGGTTTCCTCTAACACAAACTAGTTGAGTGGGAAGAGATTGATAATGATTCGAAAGTTCCCCCTTTTCATGGCAACCAAGAAGATTTAGGACTATAAGGTGAGAGATTGATCATTTAAAACTGTCTCGACTGCCCCTTTCTGCAAAAAAGGTGTGCACCTCTTTCCTTAATTCCACCAGACTGGACTGGGAAGAGAAAATGGGGGTCCTTGATAGGGTAAAGGGGGTGTCCTGAAATTGGAGTTGATAATCCACATTTACAATGGAGGCCTCAACCATGTCCAAGATGCTTGACCAAGCCTCTGAGAAAAGCCTAGACAAGCACCTACTGGAACATCTGGAAAGGGAAGCATGGCAGAAAAGGATAGGGCTGCTCCCCCGACCCTTCCTGCCCTAATAGGAAAGGAAAATAGGTTAGAAAACTTCCTCTTGTATCTGCAGTGACCTGGGCACTATGGACCTAATGAGGGAGGAAGTGGTCTAGCAAGAATTTGTGGATTGGATGGGGGTTGTGCCTGCTTGAAAAATTTGGCAGAAGGTCCCTAAGAATGATTTGCCTGACAGTTTCCTGGTCGATAATGTACCAGGAGTGGAGGTAAAAGATTATGTTGATAATTGAGTGTCTTGAGAAGCCATGGTAGGAATGAGGCTCCCAAAGGAGGTCTTGACTTCTAGAGGAGCAGCCCTTAGAAAATCTTAACTGTGGCTAAGCAAGACCTTTGACGAATCCAATGAAGCATCACAACAGATATGAAGAAATGCAGATAATGCCATGGCAACAGATAGCACATGCCAGGATGTTTTGGCCACTGCCTCCTGCACATCTCGTAAAGTGGCTGGGTTCAGGGAGGCCTCTCTCAGCATACTAAATGAAGTAGCTGAGAAGAGGTTGGCATGCAAGGCTATAGTTACAAGTAACCAGATTTTCTGTTCCATGGCATCACTTGTTCTGATGCCCAGGATCCCAAAGAAACACCCACTTTGGCCACATCAGCTTCCAAAGATGAGGTTTAACAGGCCATGAGAAACGTACCTGGCAGCTTGAAGGAAAGATAAATAAGGGGTCTCATTATAGAGTGAGGACCACCCTCTACGTTGTCTAGCAATATTTTGGCCTTGTGAAACCGTCTCAATTTTTCCTTAATTATTGATGAATGTAGGAGACAGATGAGGTCTGGTTGAATTGGTAACCCTGAGATCTTTTCCAAACTGGAAAGGAACTTTTTGGACTGTGTGCATGAAGGTTTGGGGCTTAAGTCAGGGGGTAACAAATTATAAACCTCATTTATTTATGAAGATGCTTGTCCTAACAGAGGACCACCCTCTACGTTGTCAAGCAATATTTTGGCCTTGTGAAACCGTCTCAATTTTTCCTCAATCATCGATGAATGTAGGAGACAGATGAGGTCTGGTTGAATTGGTAACCCTGAGATATTTTCCAAACTGGAAAGGAACTTTTTGGACTGTGTGCATGAAGGTTTGGGGCTTAAGTCAGGGGGTAACAAATGATAAACCTCATTTATTTATGAAGATGCATGTCCTAATATGTGAGATCTGTAAAAAAAAGCCAAAGATATCGGATGAAGAGGGAATGTTCTTCTATCTTTGATTGGTTTGTCTGGAATGTATGAGATTCCAGAGATTCCAGGTGGTGGAAGACCACAAATTACAAATGGTGCAACAGTCTTTCTGAGTGCACCTGGAGCACTTGATGCAGTCTGTGTGTGGATCCCAATCGGACTTTATGTGGCCACACTGCCACACACTCTTTTGCTGACATTTTTTTTGTAGTAGTGGTGGGATACCTTGTTGTTGTGAAACTTTACTTACACATGAATAAACAAAGGATGGAAATTATTTTTAAAGTATTTCCTTATTTATTGAAAGAAACAAGATATTCCAGTTCTGATTAGTTGTTTATTGAGATAACATGCAAAAACATGAAAAAGAAAAGAGGATATAATGTCCTCAACATTTGAGTTGGGCCTGTTATTGTACCTAAAACATAGGGACTTAACCTATACCATTATGTTCATATTTTAAGTAAATATGGGTAGAACATGACGTAGCTTCTGAATTCCCACAAAGAATGAAGTTCAAAAAGGAGAACACAAAAAGCTATAATATGGTTTTTAGAAACAAATGAACAGTAGTAACACTAAAAATTATAAACACTGCAGAGAAGGTGAAACCACTAACTATTAGTTGTCCATAGGCATAATTTCTCGGTAACCTTGGTATCCATGAAAAGAATGACATATAGGTACATCTACCTTCTGCACATGACCAAGCAACAGTGGTGTGCAAAAGGTCAAAGGGTCATACTGACTTTTTCTCCACTCTGGGAAGTTGTATTCACATCATACAGACAGTATATTTTCTGCATGAAAATAGATCAGCTAAGCAACAATGACAGGATAATTAATTAATGCTGTTAAAATTAATTTTATCAACAGCAATTTGAAGTTTAAACACTGTACAAACAAAAATGTCATGAACTTAACTACTGAAATTTTGTCACCATGAATAATTATCAAGAATATATGAACTTACCACGTAACTGTATTTCCCATTCGCTGACACTTTCCATTTGCATGCTATTCAAGTCACTAAGGTCATCATATTCATTGCGGAATGCATCGTCAGACAAGGAGAAAGTGGCAAGAGCTCTTGAAGCATCCCTTCCAGCAAATAATCCATAGGGACCACCTGCAAGAGAGCAAAGACAATTAATAATGTAAACCTTCTTCAAATCCAGTACAATCTGCACTTTTATAAACAATACCATTAAGATCAGGGAAAAAATTTAACAAACTCAGTTTGTGTTTGTATAGAAATATGCCACCATTGCAACCAAAATAGTTCAGGTCTAAATGCAAAATAAAAACAAAATTCATACATACCTACACTGGCCAAGCCAATGGGTGTTACAGGTTATCCAGGACCCCCCCACTTTGTTGTATTGTGTTAGTCCTTCATTGTTTTAATACACATCAGTGTTCCAGCCAAACATTTCATTAAATAGGGTGATAGGGAGGGAGAGTTAAATATGCTTCTTACAATAAGATCACTTTTTTACAAGTTTGTTGTGAGATCATTATTGTTATTGACTTCCCAAATTATAAGCATTAAGTAATTTCAATGACTTTTAACAATGTAGATAGATTTTATTTTAAAATAAAGAATCATGATATAAAAGATCAAGATCATAACTTACATAGTGTATATTGGATTACATTTTGCTCACAAACAAAAATGATGATAGGTCAGTAAATAACATAACAGATTACAATAGGAAGAAAAATGAAATCAAATTCTTCACCTTTCTATTTGATACTGTAATGCCATATCTCATATCATTTAATAGCAAAGTTATCACATGATTGTGATCTTTTATAGCCAATGATACAACTAAAAAAATGCACTTCCAAGCAGCTTTAACATGTATGCTGCTAATCAATAGTATTTTTAGATAAACAACAAAAAGTTGCTATCAGAACTTTTGTACTTTGTGATGTTATTTACATATACTACAACAGTAATTTTACACTGAAATAATCTAAGCAATTAACAATGATCAACTTTTATCTATGCATAACTTAAGTTGTCCTAAAGATGCTTAGCCCTAATTACATCACCTTGTCTGAATTTTGGGTCTGGATAAACACCTGACAAGTCCATTTAAAACTCATTTCTGACAATCAGGTTGGTTTAAAGCTGTATTAAGTTTTGTCAGTAGCTTATACACTTAAGCTAAGATTTTTTAAAGTGACTTCATAACACACTGTATTTTGCAAACTTTTATGCACAGCTCAAAATTACAAACAACAAATCCAATTAGAAACTTGCTTCTTTATAACAGTTACTATTTTGTACACCTGCTCTTGAGAATTCTAAACAAGGTTTCATCTAGTACAGCCGGTATGTCAGAGATACTTGACAGTTACAACATGTCCCAAGAATAAAAATGGTGATCCACTTCCACTTTACTGTACTGTCAAGGTCACAAGAGGGCTGAAGGGGCACAATGGACTCTAATAAATGGTGCTGAGGGTCACACCTGGATATGTTTGATTATGCCATCCTGGAGTAGCACAGATGACTGGAGTTTGTACAGGCATAAACAGCAAATCTAAAGTCTAACATTACCATTTTACCTTGATCAACAATAAGATGGTTCTTTGCAATTACACTAAAACCTACCTTTGAGGACATTTAAAAGACACCTGTCCATTAAGAACAATATTTACATGTCCATACTTTCATACCAATTTAAACCCCATATTCAAAAGATTAGCCCCCATATATAAAAGACATATCAATTAATGATAAATTCTTATTGTCCCTTTAGTGTCCTTTATTATATACTGATTTCATGATATCACAGTGAACTAAAACTGGATGTTGCTTAACAGAGAATGAAACAGTGTAATATACCAGCAGTGGTAAAGCTAGACTTAAATTGTAGAGAGAAGTGACTTCTCCATTTGGTCAGAACAGGGAGAAGTGAGAGCAAAAATGGGAGAAGTGGAAGCTAAACCGGGAGCAGTGAGACAAAAGCAATAAATGTCAAATATATATAAGATATAATATATATGATAATGCAGCTCTCTCTCTCTCTCTGTATATATATATATATATATATATATATATATATATATATATATATATATATATATATATATATATATATATATGCATTATTTTATGTGCTCCATTTCTCAGTATGCTTTATCAAGTTTTAAACATTGCCTTATTTTCAAGTTTCAAAATTGTCATATGTTTGTTATCAATCCATTTTGCATATGTATACAAATTATTATATTCATTCCCATTCTATTTATATGTGTTTGGATTGAGATACAGGCAAATTTGCAATATCACTTAAAAAGGCACAGCAGAATCTATATTGTTAATTAATTTTAACTGAAATCAGTAACAAGATTAAAAACTTGTAATTTCAAGTTGGCAAAAATGCTTAATATACTACCACTTTATTATTTTATTTTGTACAAGTTTTGTGTAAAATTGCATTTAAAAAAGATTTCTAGCATTCTTTGAAACAACCCATAATTCATGTACATAGGAATAAATGCACAAGCGACTTCAAAACATACTCTTCATCCTGATTTCATTGTTACCAATAAAACATTACTGCAACTATTCATAGACAACACACACAAGCACTAAAGTAAATAGATAACAAAACTGGACCTTTTCTCCCCCAAAACCGAAACATCAAAACGGGTGTGTCTATTTTTAGAAAGAGGGTTTTTCTAATTATAACTATTCACTTTCTTTGTTACAACAAATTCAATAATAGGACTGCATATTTATGGTTGAATTTTTTGTCTACCTACTGGTATTAATGATACAAATCGGTGAAATAGTATTTGCTTCACTATTATATTCCTCTATTGTAATTTTGTGAAAATTAATTAAGGTAGGTCAGGAAACAACCTTGATCTTGCAGCATTGTTTCGAATTCCACAAGATACAAGCTGGATGCAGAGTTAATCTTACACCATAAAAGTGAGGTCACCAAGCGAGTGTTTTGCAGTATTCATTTTTAACAATTTATAATTAGCAATGCCCCAAGGAGGGAGACACAAGGATGAAGATTCAGAAAGTGGCAAAATACCCTTGTACCAGACCTGGTCATACCTCGTGGTATCTGTAAAGCATGCAAAAAGGACATGTTCTTCTCAAGGCTAAGCTTACTTGAGAAGTTTGGCAACTACAGCTGAATGTCAGAGTGTTTACTGGAGGAGATATTTTTTGCAAAGCACATGCCTTGCTCTCATACAGTAGGGAAATACATAACACCAAGCTGATAATATAGGGTGAGTGGATGGTACTTTAAGTAGGCTATAACTGCAGTGTAGAGAAGGACAAGTTAAACTGCAAGTTGAACAATGCTCTCTTTTCCTTTATTCATTTGTTCTCCAGTAATAGTGTCAAACAAATTCTTAGGCATTGCTTTTTGGTATCTCCCCAAACCTGGTGTGATAGGTGCCCACCTAGTCTGCCTAGTGGTTAAATCAGCCCATGGTATGCTTAACATAATGCCTAATGGTTAAACCAACCCAGGATATGCTTAACATTATGAAAGACAAAGTCAGCATTCCCTTACACAGCATCCAGATTTTGACACAACTGGAGTCATAAATGAGGCAAAACCCAAATTAATATGGATACACAATACTTGAAATTAGTTCTAGTACTCTAGCCCAAGGCTATTAAATTCCTTGTCCTGCTGGTAGTTTTCATCATTTTGGAAGACTGATGGCTAATAAAGGACTAAAGATCCAGCATGACCAGTAAATTTCTCAATCAACTTAGCCTGTCATCATTTTGTTTACAAAGAAACTTATGTTAAATTCTAGGCCTAATATATATGGAATAAATAAACCCACACCTACTGCAATAGCAGCAAACTCAATTTAAAAGAAATTGTTACTTCTCTTAAAAGCATTTATACTATGCAACTTGGTTGAAACAGAGAACTAATTCAGGAGTTCCCATGCATCACTGCTTGCATGAATTCACATAAATTTTGCATGATTTTAGCACTTGCATGCCATAACAACATCTTGGTGTATGTGCACAAAACATTTCAATCAAATGGCTGCCTATTACTTTTTTCCTCAACATCACCTTTATTTAAGGTAAAACATCACCACAGCTGTTAATAAATGCTTAATGAGTTTATATGTCTTTATCTTGAGCTTTTACATCTTATTGCCATTCTTATCCACCTCACTGCTTACCGATGCCAGTTTCTCTTCATATATTTCAGTCGTTATGGTAGCACAAAGCTGAATATTTGGCCTCAAAAGTAAAAGCATCCTGTACATATTTATACAAATGTGCACTAATCTAAACAAATAAAAAAACAAAATAAAATGAAACAAAATAATTTTTAATGTATACATGGACATCAATGACCCAGTGCTGCCCAGAAGAATTGTGGAAAAATAAAATCATTCAATAAATTCATTAAGGTCAGGAGAGAAAATGATTTCTCCAACAATATGATCATTAACATGAAAGAAATTCCAGTGTACTTTTTAATCTCATTCCTGGATGGACTGTCAATTAGATGGGAACTTAAAAGTGAGAATTAGCATGACTGGTGCAGATTAAAAAAAAAAATGACTTTAAGCCTGGCAGTTTATGCTTCATGAGATTTGTTGCCTCCAATGATAATTTTTCATGGCATGTATTTCTTGCATCAAAAGGATGGATTGTACATGTGCAGAAGGTCACTCATTATCATACATGCCAAGTGTCCTACAACTTACGATGAAAAAAAAAATTTGTGGCAGAACATTCAGTGCACATACAAAATTACTTCAAAATTTTTTTGTGTCCCAACAAATATGGTACCACAAGATATATGGTAAATACGGTAGGTGTCTGTAATTTTGTTGGAAGCAGTCATTGCTTTGATCATGGAATACAATAGTTGTTATAAATGATGCACAGTCTATAGCAGAATAATTAAAGGGATATGAATATGAATATATATTCCCTTTTTGATACTTACTGTATATTTTTTAAAATGATCTGAAACATACGACACAGCGGTTGTAGAACGTGACTAGTGTGAGGTCACGTGGTAATACAATTAGAATGATGTTATGTTGCTTTGCCCAATGATTGCCAATGATATATGTGACCTGTGCCCATCATGGAATAGTAGCAGCAGCTGCAAAGGATCATGCCTGTGTACTGAGCTATGTAGCCTCTAAAATGTTTCTCAAGATATTTCCTCTATACTTGAGCATCTGACCATCCAGTCTCACGAAAAGTACCAGAAATCCTGGTTGTTGCATCCTCAAGCAATCTATTTCTCATTCACTTTTCCGGAAAAACAAAATAGGCCAGAACAGATTAATCTTCCAACTGATAAAACAGTTACATTATATGACATTCCACTGCTAATTGCAACCAGTTTCCAGTTTTTGTCAGTGGCTATACAAGGAGGGGTGATTGTCAGAAATGCCTTTCTCATCAATGTTGTAAATGTATTGTGGATATTCTTTCAGTTTATAAGTAGTTATTATTTTCTTCAGTTCTTCAAAATATGCAGTTATTTTCTCTATAGACATAGAATTGGCATGTATGATAATGAGTGACCTTGGCATTTTAACTATTTAATTAGGCCATCACAATAAGAAGTGATACAATTGCAGTGATAGCGGGTTATCCTTCTGATGGGAGTCCAATTTCAACAGCATAGTCAGTGGCCACAAATTACATACATCAAAACATGTATAACCAACCAAAGCTACATTTGTTAAATGTGAAATGTCTGCATACCAAACTTCCTGTTCCAAGGAAAATAATGGATTTGGCACTGATTTAAGAGTATATCCACTTCACCAATGACATGTTGGTGTAAAATTTTTGAAACACTTTACAATCTTGAACCTTTTTAGCTGGCATTTTCTCCTCTTTAACATCTTTGTATGCTTTTGCTAAAGCTTCCTGGTCATAACAACAATGTTGACACAGTTTTCCACCATTGTGAAAATCATGCAAATTCCATGTATTATATTTATGACAGGTTACAAAAGTTTAATACTGTTTTCTTTATACAATTACCTAAATGTTAATGGACCAAACTATAAATATTTATCTTTAAATAAATTATATATATATATATATATATATATATATATATATATATATATATATATATATATATATATATATATATCCCTTTAATGAAAAGTGTAAAAGTTAATAAATTCAACAGCAAAATGAGAAGTGAGCGTGAAGAAGTCACCGGTTTTTTTACAGAACATATGAAACAAGTTGCACCACGAGTTTCAATTCATTGACATTATGGAAAAATAAAGGTATTTTGAGTGGGTATTTAACTATACTATGCAATCTGATGTTTTATAGTCCTTGTAAAACATGTGCATACTTACATGACTTGGATAAACTTGAAGCATTTTCTTTACTTTCAACAAAGCATCTAACTCTTGTCAACAAAACATCTGAAAATTGTGTCATCAGCTACATTATCACCTGATATCAATAAAATTAAATGGCCGCTTTGAAAAACATGGCACTCCAAAACTGATGACATAATGATATACCTTAATCACCTGCAATAAATTATCTTTTAACAAAAGCCAATTTATTTACCTGCTCAAAATAAATCTTATGTGAAAGATGAGTGTTGCTTTTAATACAGTAACAAGGGTCATTTATACAACCATTCATTCAGTAGCATCACTAGGGTTGGTGTCACCCAGTGTGGTAACTCATGGTGTCATCCCCATGAACCTAATTCCTGCACAAAAAATCCAAAAATTTAGTCATGTGCGGTAATTCCTGGTGTCACCCCCATTCGACTTCGTGCACAAAAATTAATTTTAAAAAAAATTTGAGTTTTTTGGTGTCACCCCCTCTGATGGTGTGACCTGGTGCGGTCCGCACCCTCCACCATGACGCAACTGTACACATGATCACAAGGGTTCGTTACAAAGATTTTGAGTCTAACCTGTAAAAATATTGTTGCATGTTAGACTAATGTGCCCATGACTAATACAATTATCGAAAACAGGGTGAAAATTATCCAAATTTCTATTTCTGTCGCTGTTATGTATTTTGTTTATGCTGTTTAACAACTGATATTTCTCAAACCTGGCCCGTAGAAGCGTTTCCCGAGTGTCACATCGAAAATTTTCCCATTAACTGCAATCAATATTCGCCCATCTTTTCCCTTGCCATCATATTCTCTCAACTGTTCAAGAGTCATGTCTTGACGTTTCATTTTCGGCAGTTCTGGCTCTTTAGGAGGTAAAGGTTCTGGTGATTTCCTACCCGATATAATTTTGTATAGCAAGAAACCACATATTCCTAGAAGACCTAAATTCAGAGGACTTGTAAACAGTTCAACTAAAATGTTATAGAAAATGTTTGATCCTTCTTCCGTTTTTGCGTCCATCTTCAAACTGAGTTCAGACTGGTACGGATTTCACTTACCATTGAAGCAGCTCTATTGCTAAATATCGGGGATCAGTCTACTTATATCATCGAGCAGTTCGGTAGATCTCTAGTAAACTCAAGGTTCAAGAGTCAAGAGTTCAAGATGTTATTGCGTATGCTTTAGGTGACCTCTTCATAGCAGGCTGCGCACCACAGTTAATGGAATTAGTTACTTTTTGTTGTGATGTTTACTTTGAAGCTTTGCGATGGGATTTAGGTCCATATTTCTGTACCCAGCCCAAAGCTAACCAAAAGGGGGATTTAAATCACAGCTCAAGTGAACATGGATGATAACGACCATACTTAGGTAATTTTGCCCACTGTTGTGAAATCACCAGTCATACACTCTTGTGTTGAAGCTTTTACCAGTGCTGTTAGGTAGTCAAGTTTTCTGTTGTCAGAAGTGGATGAACTTGAATGCACAGGTGCCCCCCGATGGATGGGTTTGATAAGAATTTTTTTTAGGTGTATAGCGATGTCTAGCACTTGGGGCATCATGACGCAGACATGCATGTTCCATCCAGTTACAGTATCTTGACACCAGACCGACCAGTCCTAACACTAACATCTAAATGCTGAACACCTAGCTAGTCAGTTGTTAGTACCATTGTTGAAGTCTTTGGTATGGTCCAGTCGGATTTCGAACCCGCGACCTCCCACATCTGAGGTGGACGCTCTAACCACAAGGCCACCGGAGCGGTCCAACAGGGCCTATAACTTGAAGATAAAAACGCTATGATACGTGTGATGCCGTAAAATAGAGGCAAACAAGTATACCGCGGTTTTATCCTTCAAACTCTGCCATCTTTTAAAATGTCGAGGAAAGACACACACAGTATCTTTCCTTTTATATATATATATATATATATATATATATATATATATATATATATATATATATATATATATATTGTAACGAGGAACCCCCATGGACTTTAAATTTTCGTTTCGTTGTTTAATATTTCGTTCTTTGGCGTGCTTTGTAGTGCCGTTTATTTAGTTTTGGGTCACGTGACTCCGCCTGGGTGTATATCCCGGCCATCTGTGGCTGCTGTGTTGGTGTGTTAGGAAGCAGCATAGTGTGAAGACGTCCCCTGCAGTGTAGCAGTATATCCAACCCGCCAGAGCAAGCACATTTGGTCGTATTCCGTTGGGTAGGAGAGAGAGAGAGCCATGCCAGGAATTTGAAAAGGTTAGGGACAGAGTCTTTCATCGATCAGCAGCCCGGCGCTACAAGGCTCGTCCAAGAAACGCAGAGATCTTGCGACAAGACACGTTTTAGACTGAGGATAGCTCTTCTTTCGTCATTTCGCACTGTAGTCTCTATCTATCGATCTCGAGCTGATAACGTCACGACTCTGCGACCGAGACAGCAACCCAGTCGGCGACTGCGACGCAGTCGGCGACCGGAGGGAGACCAGTCGGAGACAAGTTGGCAACTCGGCGACCCTGCGAGAAGTCGGCGACCCTGCCACTGGAACCTAGTCGGCGACAAGAAGACCCAGTAGGCGAGCGAGACTGAGACAGTCAGCGACCCTGCGATTAAGTCGCTGACCCAGTCGGCGACCCTGCGACAAGTCTGCAACCAAATCGGCGACCAAAGGAAGACAAGTCTGCAACCTTGTGACAAGTCGGCGACCTGGTCGGTGATTGCGACCGAGACAGCGACACAGTTGGCAACAGCGACATAGTTGGCGACTCTGAGACCAGTCGGCGACCCTGCGACAAGTCGGCGACTACGACCAAGTCGGCGACACACAAGAAGCCAGAAATAAGACGGTATCCCGCTGAAGTAGAAATCTGTCACACTCTGGAGTGCCAGTCATCAGGCAGATTCAGCGGGGTATAGTAGTAGACACCTGGTATATTTCTACTACTGGTATCACTCCTAATACAAGACGTATCATAAAGAACTCGAGATAGCGAGACTCAGGGAGTGTTCCGCTACAATATATGAAGATGGGATCATACCTGAAGTGCATCACATCTTGTGAAAATAAACAATTATACATAATTTTATTAAGGTAAATAGCTTTTAGGCTATTGAGCAGAGGGAAAAATGTTACTGAAATTTAAAACATTGGTCTGTGACCTTAACCGTGAACAAGCATACCCATCCGTGTACTACATGGCAAATATACAAAGTTTCATTCTCTTAGTATCAGTTAACACAAAAACTTTAAGAATAGAAAGGTAAATATGAAGAAATCATTATTTATGATATTGATCAAAGTCTTCGAAGCGATAAACCCTATGTGGTATATGACACGCCAGTTTATGATAATTCATAAAATTACCAAGTTTCCTTCCTAAAACTCGCATGTCTTGAATGTTGTCTACTAGAAAGGGGGTTGTAATGGAGACTTAAAATATTAATACACGAAACGCTTTTTAATAACGTACAAGTATACATGTAGCATTAAATTTATAATATCAACGTTGATTCCTAAAGCTCAGAGGGTTCTTTAGTTGTAAAACTGAAAGGAAAGTATGACAAAAAACTTGGACATAGGACCTTGATTTTGAAAACGGGACCACCAACAGCTGGGAAGTTTTGAACCAGAATGGAAAGTTTCACATAAAACGTAAAATATTTCGTCGTAACCTTGACCATGAAGATATGATGCCAAGTTTGTTCCGCAAACACTGCATTTAATGATGATATATACGTATACCAATTTTCACCTTTTGCTCTCAAACAAGTCTAAAGCAATATGATTGAATGGAAAATGCGAGAGACAATATAAAAATAAATTACAAGTGATATTGACTTTAAAGGTGTGATCCCAACTGGTATGCGACAAACCTTGACGTATAAGTTTGCCAATTTTCATTATCCAGTTTAAAATCAATAGAATTGAATGAAGCAGAAAGGCTATTGTTGGGAAAGCTTAAAATAATTATTTGTGACCCTGACCTTGAAGATTGGACCTCGCCCTCCACCCCCATTATGGATCGCGTCCCACATGTTATTGTTGATGTACAAGTATACGAAGTTTCATTTGATTGAAAGAGGTGAATAGAACGCGGATAATGTGGCTCGCTTTTCACGTAAAAGCAGGAGACAAAAATATAAAAAAATTAATAGAATGGTTTAAAATGTAACAAACATAAACGTATAAATTATGTTTGTGCACGTGCATCACGGTATGTGGGCCTTTTTAAATGAAAAACAACTGTCGTCGGAGTCAAACAATTGTTTCTGACAACTGAAAGCATGCTACTATTTTGATCAGCTTTAAGTGATACTTAATATTATGTGCACATAATTCTTCAAATAGTGTCTCATTTGATTAAATGTTACAAATTGTTTTCCAAACATATACTATATATGGCCGCATTTTTTAAAACACGTTTTAATATAACAATATCAGGACGTCTGTTTTTATGTAGGAGAAATGTTTTTCTGCGAAATAATAATAATGTAAAAGATTTTTAACTAATGAAAATTGTACCATGTTTTTAAAATTAAGTCTCGATCTTCAAGAATTTATGGGGCACATAAGGGAATTTAACATTATGTTATCTACTTTACGATACTTTTTTTATCGATTACCCAGTACGTACATTTTGTAAGTACTATCCAACGGCCACTTTTACGTTCTATCCAGTACCCAGATTTAGGGTATTTTTCAACACGCACTTTTTATTACCAGCCAACAGACTATTTTTAATCGCAATCTCAAACATACTTTTTGATGACTATTCAACACCTACTCTTTAGCTACTTTCCAGCACGAAATGTGTAGTGTCCCAAACCCCCAAACGTACTATCTAACGAAATAGGTAGAATGTAAAGGAGGGAAGAAATCCCACAAAAAAATACTATCACGCCACACAAAAGTGTCGTAGTGTTTATGTGCATACACCAACCACCATCACACACGAGAAAGGGGAGAAGAGGTTTTTAAGGTCTGGTTAGTTTCCATTGAAGACGTACACAAGCATAAAACAGAGTGGCAATAATTCTGAACTGTATCTCTCTTTTCTAGCAAATTTGGGAATTGCAACAACACTCCATCAGTGTCCGTAGTACCTTTCTGGTCAGGTTTATTTAACACATTTTTTATTCCATCCATCTCCCACCGAAGGAATGAAGGAGACAGTGCGCCTAAAGAGCAGCCACAGTCCCTTTGCACGTTAATTCTCCTTTCATTGACAAGGGGGAATGCCACTGTCATTTTCTGGTTCTCTCTGTCTCGCATCTCTTTATCTCATGCTGCCATTATCTTGATCGCTTACTCTTCCAGGACTTTTCTTAAAAGTTCTTTGCTTTTCCTAGCGAGATCATAGATGTTTAGTGTTGGGGTTTGACACCACTCGTCCCAGGAGATGTTCCTTGCTCAATCAAATTTTACCCGTTATCACCGTCCCGACTTGGCAATTTTAGCTAGCTCTTCTTGGCTCTTTACACGATCGACGATAAACGGCAAAAAAAGGCTTGTTCATGGATTAAAGTTGTATATGTATACTCTGCCTTCCACGACTGTTTAATGCCGGCACACGTCAAAAATCGCACCAGCTTGATATTACTAATATACACAGGGAATTCAGAGATAGCCATGACCTTAACTTTTACAGGTTTAACTTGTCCGTGTTCCACGATATCCTAGAAATATGACACAAGCACGGCAAATCTCATTTTTAATTAAATTAATTGTCAGATTTACATCACAGAGTGCACCATACAACGGTTTCCACGTGATCTTTACAGGTCTCGTATATTGTAAATGCCACAGAATAAGGCAAGAAATAACAAGGATTTGATCATTTTCGTCAACATGGGTACAACTTTACCTTGGGTGGATAATTGTTTTTCTAGATAAGTGACTGACCTAGCATGCATCGTCGTCGTTCGCTTGCGACGAGACACACAAAGCATGGCATGTACGGGTATTTTACCCGTGTTCTTTTTCCTGTAGATTTAAGGCAAGTTTCTGCTCTAATCGACACATTGGTCTTTTGAGATTTTGTCAAGGAGTGCATACTCTCTATTTCATTATACAGCCATAGGGATAAGTGCTATATTATATTTTATTTGCAAATGTGTGAAACATATTCAGTTATAATGACGCAACGGGAAAATTACCCTTATTACTACGCGGATTTGAAACGATGTGAACTTTTGAACTGTAACAAGTTGCCAAGAGTTATTTTAGTAGCATGTATGCATAAATTTTAATTCCGTACCTGTTATTGACAACCAGTTTGATTTTAATTTAGCTACGCGGATGTATCAGGCTGTCAGTCTGGCTGTTTGTCTGCTTCTATGGGGATGGAAGTATGTGCGACCATCAAGGCCATACAAGGACGGGGAAGTGCTGATCTGCGAACTTATGCGCGTTGTGGATCCACAAAGGGGATGTGTGTGAGGCTAATACAAGTGTGGGTTTACCCAAGAATTCAGGACACTGGAGCCACGTCAAAATTTCTCGGTTACAAGTATTTAAATGAGTCATACGTTGTTAAGAATCTTACATGCTGTGCAAATGACTATACGAGTCAGGAGTTGTTTGCTACAATTATCTTTATTACAATTGATCTTGTTTGTTTAAATTGATCATGATTCAATTAAGTACATGCAACATATTTCGGTTGTTTCGATTGAATACATTGAGTATAACTTGAGTTGCAGCTATTTGTATGAGATTATACGAATTTAACACAAATTTGTAGCCAGGACTACTGAGAAATTTACTAGTCCTATCAAATCTGTACTAGTCCTGTCCACAAAACAATTTCGCACACTTTGTATTGAGATTTAACAATTTTATTTCATAAATAAGTACAGAAGTATAAATCCTGCTTCAAATCAGTCAATTTGCATTTCTTGTTTTCAAGATAATCTGGATCCAATTCCAGAAAGAGATCCAGGTCCTCCACCTGTACTCTGGATCCATATGGGGTTTATTCTGGTCTCCTTACCTGTCTCCCTGAAACATTCCACAAATGTATTGCTGGTAATGGATCATATGTTGGAATATCATTTGTGTGGAACATTATAAAGAGTAAGTCGGACAGAACCCAAGGTCGCAAACATGATCTCCAGTCACTCTTCATCATTTTCTCCACTTGAGAAACTCCTCTCAGCATCGACAGAGTGGGCTGGGATTGTCAGAATAAGGTCAGTCAATGCCAGAATATTCTTGCAGTCTGCAGCACGTGATTTGACAATTGTGGGCTAAGTCAAAACATTGACGTCTTTGTAACTGCAAGATAACAGAATACATTAAGAATATATTAATGTGAATAAATTTACGTAATGTAATGTCGGTTCTTAAATGTTTATATTGAATTGTTTTTAAAAGCTTTATTTCTTTAAATGGGTACGTTTTTCTAATGAAGATACTATGTTAAATAGATTTTTTTAATAAATCTGGCACCAATGATGTTTCCTGTATTTATTTTGAAATATTTTTATATACACCTACTTGCTGTAGACTACTCTTTAAATGTCCCATTCCATTTCCACTGCAACATCATCCACACCTGCACTGACAAGAACTTGCCGGAAATGCTCCACCAAAATTGCCTCGCCATCATCTGTATTAAACCAAAAAGTTGCATTTTTAAGAAAAATAATTTAGTGCTTAAGAAATGTCTATAACATTTGGACAACATATAAACATTTGTTATGGAACCCCAACTAAGTAACTATATAAATCGATATATGAAAATGGGCAAAATATTTAACTGTTTGATGAAAACAGTAATTGGAGATTACCTGAACTGTCTAGTGAAGCTGGCTGTAACTTGAAGACTGCTATCTTGCATGCACCTATAACACCATCATGAACATAACTAAATCTAATATCAAGACGCAAGATTAAGGATGTTGTCACTTTCTCTCTGGTCCTTTGGATCAAATCATTTTCACCAAAGTCTACACCTGTCAGCATAGAAACACTGCCAAGCCAAGTCGAGAGCCATCCATGTAAAATATGCAAGGGTTAGAACAACGTACTTGACTGTTGTAATGAAAATGTAAAAATGTGCTATGACAATTTATGTTCTTAGAACAGCTGGAATGACAGGAGTATTGAAACCATAAATGACTGTATTAACATAATGATGATTATATTTATTGATTACAAAATTGCAATTACAATATGTAAAGATTAATATAATACACATTTTGTGAAAAATTAATTTTGCATATAATCTAATCAGTATGACTCAAGTAAGTAATGAATGTAACAGTCTGCAGATGAGGAAGATAAATTAGCTACGTGTACTTGAATTTGTACTTCATCAAAATGAAAATGGTGGCATCCATCTTCTGCTTGATGTCAGCAACGGGAGCACGAAGTCTTGCGGTATTAATGACATTTTGGACAAAAGTGATCTAACGTATCATGAACAGTATAAATTTCAACGTAGCAGGTTCCCTCATTATTTTCAATAATCCTTTGGCCATTCCAAGTGCATCTGATATTGTACCTCTGTGAAGGAAACTGATAACCAAAATAACTTTTGATGAAAATTAACTTTAATTAGTACAAATTAAAGTTTGTAAACTTAACAAAATAATTTATTCTCTAGAGAAAAAGGTAAAAATGTGAAAAAAGAACGTTTGTGAATATAATCCAAATATTAATTTTGTAATCTAAAAATACAATTCTACATTACAATTTAAACTGCATTATATGCGAGTGATAGAACCGTGCATTTAAAGCTGCATTTTATATTTTCAGTGGGTATTTAAATTTTGAATTAAAAAAAAATTAATACCTCTTCAAGGTGATTCTTGATTGTTGTATATCCTATCGAGAAACTGTCATGAGCTCAATGTACGGTAACCAGCGTGTGCCTCCAACCCTGCTTGATGTCACTGGTGATACGTCTAGAGTAGCAAATGACCACTTTAAATTACTTCTGTTGAGGGGACTGTTCTGGTAGTAGTAATGCAGTCCCATCAAAAAGTTTTCGTCATTGTGTAACGGGAAGTTTTTGTCACTACATGTTTGTGTCAACTCAAGCCGGTGTGCAAAGCAGTGAATATCCTGTAAAGCTGGTTGGATGTTTTTCAGTTTAGATATAACTCCAGCATTTTTACCAATCATTACACTTGCTCCGTCACTACCAAATGCAACAATCCTATTGTGCCAATTAGTGATTCCAGCAATATCCAGTGTAGTGGTGACCATCTTCATGATCCTTTCAGCATCTGTCTTCTCTACACTATCAATTGCTAGGAACAATGATTTAATATCTCCTCCCTTGCAAATACTTATATATATATATATATATATATATATATATATATATATATATATATATATATATATATATATATATATATATATATATATATATATATATACATACAACAAGAATCATTCCTCTCTTTTGTCAATTTCATTCAACTTTCGCTTTTTTTTTCAGGTGGCTGAACACCTTCTATAAAACGTCACATTTTGCCTTCCTTATAAGGAGGGAATTATGCCTAGTTTTAAAATGCGAGATATTACAGTATAGGTGACGCGAAAAGAAATGGCAGTGTCCTTTATATAAGTAAGTCAGAGCAAGAAGCACGCTTCAAAACACGTGCTTTTACCTCCCCATAAATTTAAATGGCCTCTTCTAATAAAAACTGCAGCGGATGTTCTGTGTGATGTGTCGAATTTTGAAACTTGTTGAAACCTAAGGTTAAATAAATTGTACTTTCAAGCTAACATAATCGAAGCATAAAGGTATGGAGAAAGTTCAATGTTTATTTCTCTATTTCATCTCTAAACATAAAAGGAACTACGATAAGCTTCAGTTCAAACTGACCCGGTCATTTCTTATGAACGCGTAATTATATTCTGTCCCGTAGCTGTTCAAAAAGAACACACGTCAAATAATCAATTTTTCCAAGGAAGCTAATTGTGGCATGTTTTAGGCCATTGAAAGTGACGATAGATATTTGATTTGGAGGAAATATTTTAGGAACAGTTATTTCTGATTGTCCAGGGAAACTTAAGGGCGTACACTTTGAGAAAAATTTTATGAAACTATCTCTTGGAAAATCCTTTAGTAAGATTTTTCTTGAGAAGATTAAGGTGACTCCATAGGAGTTAGTTAATGAAGTAGTGCCTTCGTGAAATTACAAAGGACCGGATAGTTGTCTTAGAACAGGAGACAGACTAAAGGCTGTGACGGTTTGTTTGGAAAAAGAAAATGGCAGTAAGGTACGCAATTTTAGTTTTAATTTTAATATGCTATTTCATTTGTTTGATTCTTTGCAGATATGATATATTACGATTCATACATTTATTCGTATATTCATTTTGTAGGACTTTAGCGACATGTTAGTTCTACCAGTTAATTCTTTGACTTTTTTAATGAATAAGTCATTGAGAGAATTAAAGGATCGCATGTAATTAAATATCCTATATATAGAATTGCGTAGGGATTTCATGAATTTACCCTATTATACAAATATTTCATATTTCTTAGGATAGATGAATTCAATCTCAATTCAATAGGATGATATTTACTCTTGTGAATAGTGACGAGTATATTTGAGCATTAAATTCCATTGAATAGCCAAATGTAAATGAGTCGTGTTTTAATGTATGCTGGCGTATACGGCCACGTTTGTCTGTAGAAGGCACGTGGGAATTAAAGACGTTGCCGCGAATTTTAATGGGCTCGAGTTAAGGTAAACATACCGCAACACAGAATTTGTAAGGAGGTCACGTGAGGTCAGAATAATACAGTGCAAACCACCTAAATCTGAGCACGAGAAATATAGTTTATATTTATACGAAAATGTGTAGTGGTATTTGTCTAGCGTAAGACATACTCTATATTTAAGGAGACAGCTTCATCCTTCATATTTCGTACCCCAAACGAGAGAAAGGAGGAGGAATACGGAAGGAACCTAATGAGTTAAAGAGGAAATCTACATCTACGGAATGTCAGAACAGTGATTGTCGGAAGACGTGGGAAGACAAGTGTCAGCTGATGCTGTCAAAGCATTAGATTGAACTAAAAAATCAACACACGAATGCATGATGATAGTTACACGCTGTAATTGAATTCTGTCACTGACCATCAGTCGAATAGAAAATGAATTTTGGCTATGGCTTAATTGATTATACGTAATTTAGTAAATCTGGTACGGGAATTTATTTTTCTTTGTATGTTATTTGATTAATATTTTTATAATTACATCGCGAGAGATCATTCCCTAGTTAACGACGCCAAATATAAGGAGGATTTTAATCCACACACCCCACCACGTTTTGCGAGATCAAAGCAGTGGTTACTGTAAACACGTGGAAAATATTAGCATCAGAAGTTTGTTTCAGATTGGAAAAGGTGTGTTCCCATCAAACGAAACCACCTGACTAGGCGCGTTGTATTTAACAGCTCCAATTACGGTCTCGCCATTAATAGATACAGTTTGGTAATTGTTGCCAATTAATCGGATCTCAATATATTGTTTAAATTAATAATAAGGCGGAATATTTTCAAATCTTAGATGCCAATGTTCAGAGTTTCATTTCCAACATATGTACGGCATTTTGCTTGGATATTTCCACGTGTATTCAATCAATTGTTCATTCTTTTGAGGGAAAAATATAAAAACTAATATTATCATCATAGAAATATACAAAACAAACAAATAAACACAAAAGGTTGTGTTTGTAAACCTCTACATGGCTGTCTCCACAGGAGTTAAACCTATAAATACAACCAGCCTGTATAGACTTGTTGCGAATACTATAAAGGTATAAATTTATATGTTTAACTCATGTGGAGACAGCCATGTAGAGGTTTACAAACAAAGTTTTGTGTTTATTTGTTTGTTTTGTCTTTGCCTTTGAAAAAGACTCATCAAGAGTCGAAAGAGCTCAGGCTAGTTAGTTACTAGTTTCGCACTGTTTGTCTTCAGTTTATTGCATCTATCAATCCCTGATACGTGTTCCCTTGGTGGATCCAAATCACTATCTTGGCTAAATGCGTCACACTTGTTTGAAAAAGAGGCCCCAAAATGTATACATTTTCAAATACATAACTGGAGCTTCTTGATAAATTAGGATTATGTTACAGCATGCATGACTGAAACTTGGCCAATGATGTAACAAGTGTGAAAAATTATTTTATAATTTTGTGAAGAAAATAAACCCCAAACTTTAAGGTACCAATGCCATTGTTTGTCATAAATTTAACCATTCTTCCAATGTAGCTTTAGTTTTAAAGAAAGAAAATGATTTATTAAAAAGTCTATCTGACATAAACTGTTCTTTGAAATAAGCAAGATCTTAAATGATGCTTAAATATTTTGTGATAAAACATTGAAATCATCTAGTTTGAATGAAACCTGTCTTTCAAGATGTAGCATTATTCAGACCAATATCTTTCAGATTATTATTCAGATCATTAGGCAAATATGACTTTTGCACGTAACCTCAGCATTGGTACTTAGATTCGCTGGTGTTAATTAAATCACCAGTTAATAAACACAAAGACGATGACATACGTTTATTTGCAAAATCCTCATATACAAATTAAAATATACTGTATGTTGCTTGATGAACTCCATGAAATTATAGCTATCTCTGGGTTCAGAAACCACTGTATTCAAGCCCGGCCCTTGGGCAAGGCGAAAGAAGCAACCGCCTTGGGCCACGCAGCTGACGGAAATCAACTTCGCAATGCAATTTTTGGCTTGGGGCCCCGTTCATAGCATTTGCTGCCTTGGGCCACGCACATCATAAGGCCGGGCCTGAATGTATTCACATTATGTGGAAAAATAAAGGTGACTGAAAAAAAAAACCCCGAGTTGAATATCATTGTGTGTATACAATGCTGTATGAATGATTAAATCTATAAAGGCTATGTGTTGATCCTCGAGAAGTATGACGCTTATACCCAAGATGGTTCGGAGTGGGGAGCTCTTTTCAGATGAGCAGAAGGTCATGTTGCAGTTTCCCCGGTAGAAATTTCTTTGCGGGTAGTTATATTTCCAACAGTAGTGTGTATCACAAGTAGAAGTGATCAGTGTGAAAAACGATGACAACCAATCTTTCTATCGGGCAATCTTATCTGTCTTGTATCCTGCATGCTGTTTTACAGATCAATCGGGAAAGTACAAACAGTATATGGATGAATTCAAGTTTGGTAACATTGACCATGATTTATTAATGAAGCCTTCCAAGCATTGACAGGTGGTAAATGTGTAAATTTGATAACCCTGTACAGCCAAGACACCGACCTAGAGTCCTTAACCACATTCATCACAACTGTGACTAGCACAGCTAGAGAGATCATTGGCAAATATCGTCGAACAAAGAAACATTGGATCACAACAGATGTCCTGGAACTATGTGACAAAAGAAGAAAACTGAAGAAAGGAAAAAGAGATCATGAAGGAGCTACAAAATACAACATGATCAGGAAAAGCATGAAAAAAGGCAAAGGAATTCTGGATAGAAAGACACTGCTGAAAAATTGAAGACAATCTGAGTAGAAATGACAGCAAAATGGCGTATCAACTGGTGAAAGATCTCACAACCCATAAACAAGGGAAAACTACCACCATCAAAGACAAATCAGGAAAATGCCTCGCAGAAGATCAAGAGATACTCAAGTGATGGACAGAATACTGCTTAGAATTGTACAATCATAAGACCAAAGGAGATCCAGCAGTACTAAATTGCCCTTAGGCAGAAGAAATTGATGTCAAACCCCATTCTTCATGAAGAAGTAGAAATTGCAGTTAGGTCACTAAAGGAGGGTCAGCCAGCATTGACAACATACCAGCTGAGTTCATTCAAGTAGGAGGAGAGGAGATAGGCACAGTCCTAACAACAATCTGCAACAAAATATTGCAGACAGGAGAATGGCCCACCACATGGACCCAATCCTTGGTCATTGTGCTCCCCAAGAAAAGAGACCAACAGCTATGCCAAAACTATAGAACCATGAATCAATTTGATCCATGCAGAGTCATGCTACAGATAATTCTCAACAGACTAAAGCATAAAACAGAAAATTATCACTATAAGCAGGTTGGTTTCCAAGCTGGAATGAGCACCAAAGAACAAATCTTCATTCTCAGCTTCCTTTGCAAGAAATACCTTCAGCATCAACACAATCTACATATCTTTATATATTTCAAAAAGGTATTTGATAGAGTATGGCATACAGCCTTGTGAGCAACTATGAGGAAGAACAACATCAGCTCAAACCTGTTGCAGTTTGCTGAGCACCTCTACAACAAAGCCACCAGTGCTGTTCTCATCAATGGCAGTAGAGAAGATTGTTTTTGAACAACAATTGGAGTCAGACAGAGAGGCATACTGTCACCTATACTCTTCAACATTTTCCTGGAAAGGATCATGGAGTATGCCTTGCATGACACAAGGACACTGTCAGTATCAGAGGAAGAACAATCACAAACCTTTGCTTCAGAGACAATATTAATGGTTTAGCAGTAGACGAGAAAGAACTGGCTAACTTGGTTGAGCGCCTTTGACACAACCTTCACAGCATACAGTATGGAGATTAGCTCCTAAAAAACCAAACTGATGATAAACAACTCCAATAGCATCAGTGCACAAATAAAGATCAGTGGACAGAAGCTGGAAAGAGTCAGAAGCTTCAAGTACTTGGGATCAATTATCACAGATGAGGGCTCCAAATCAGAACTACTTTGCAAGATTATCCAGGCAACAGCAGCAATAACAAGGTTGAGACCAATATGGAAAGATACCAACATTGCTTTTGGTTCCAAAATAAAACTGATGCACTTGATTGTCATATCTTTTTTCTGTATGCTTGTGAAACATGGACGCTCACATCAGATCTACAAAGGATTAAAACCTAAATGAAATGCTACCACAAGATCTTGGGCATCTGATACATTGACCAATGAAGAAGTCCACAACAGGATCCAATGAGCCATCAGATCCAATGAAGACCTCTTGACCACTGTAAAAAAATTGCAAACTGAAGTGGTACAGTCATGTCTAAAGATTATCTGGACTGGCAAATATGATCTTGCAAGGCACAGTGCAAGGGTGCAGAAGAGGCAGACATGGGAAGACAACATTATGGATTGAAAAGGTATGGGATTTGGAGATTCCCAATGGGCAGTAGAGAACAGGGAAAGATGGAGAGAATTGGTTGTAAAGCCAACTGTGGTGCCCCAATGACCTCTTAGGTTAATGGATCGATTGATTGATGATGATGATGAATAAAATGATGAATAATGCAAACTTTATCCATTCACAGAAACATTGCATGGATATATACTGTTGCAGCAAGGTAATTTTAGGCCTGCTGAATACAAGTGGATTTTCCATGATGGAGTCACTGCGAATGCATACAGGCACACATGGATCCCCAAACAAATCTTGGCAGCAATTGTAAATTCATAAAAATGAATTATAATTCCTCTCACACTAATGCTCTACTTGATGGTTGGATCTCTATTTCATTCAAATGGCAATACTTTGGTTGCCCCAGAATATCAGTTTGGTCAGAGATCTTAAATACATTGAGGGACCAAATCAACTCAGTGACACTGATTTGTCTATCTCACTAAGTGCATACAGACACTGAATCCGATTTTCCTTGACAAAAGGAAATTAATAGAGGCTGGAGGGGGGCCCCGAGTGGCCGAGTGGTCTAAAGCGCTGTCCGTTACGGATCACTGCCATCTCACCTCTGTTTGCGTGTGTTCGAGTCTAGGATTCAGCTAATGTAGATATGTGAGAAAGCTTGCCAGTAGCTTCTCGTGGGTCGGTGGTTCTTTCCGGTGATTTCCCGGTTTCTTCCTCCACCATTAATACTGGCCGCCATGAATAGCCTATCGTGTGCTGAAAAATGGCGTTAAGCCCAACAACAAACAAACAAGAGGCTGGAGGAATCAAATGTCAATGATGATCACTGGCATCTTAGTTTTATGTCACTATTGTTTATGAATTGTTACAGTATCAGCATCATTGGAGATTCAATTCAAATGGTTCAATATCCATCAGGATGGGTATTTTACTATCTTTCGTGTTCATGTTTAAGATTTATATATGCAATGGATTTTGAAAAGCCATGTGATGATAATGATGAAGAATTTGTTGATGGGGTGTTGATTTAAAATACTTAAAATTACACAACATACATGTTGCCTTTATTTGCGAAATGGAGTCTCACAGACTTTTCTCTTGTTGTTTCAACAGTGATTTCTACTTGATTACTTTGGAACTGCCATCTGTATGGTACCATGGTGGTTGGATGAATGACACTTGTTCCTTTGGGCAAGGTAGGATTGCTAAAAATATCTTCAATGGTATAGTAAAAATGCAGTTACAAATAAAGTACTCTTAAGCACCTAGGAAAACAAGATTTTCCTCTTTCCGATTTATTTATTCTGCAATTTATGATTTTCATTTTTTATTTTTATATAGGATGGCATGATAAATACAAACGTTTGGTACTGTGCACATTAATATTACTTGCTAAATTATTCTTTCTCTCTTGTATTGTATATAAATCAATTTGACTGGAAACAGCAGACAGCATCCAACTGAATACTCAGCTCCCTGGGCAACCAAGTGATAGAAATAACTAACCTTTACCGATCACTGCCATCTCACAATTGTCCATGTGGGTTCAACTCACGGACTTGGCTAACACGGGTATGTGAGCAAGCTTACCATTAGCTTCCCCTAGATGTGTGATTCTTACTGAATTTTCCTCAGTTCTTCCTCCACCAGATAAACTGGCTGCCATGTATGCCTATCATGTGCTGAAAAAAGGAGTTAAAACCACTAAAAAACTAACACCATAAATGAATAATCTTTCTGGTAATGCTCACCCATGGAATACCAGTTGCTTGGTATGTCATGATACAGGAGTGAATTATCAGAATTTAGAATGTGAGAAAGTGCTGATGAGAAAGCTGCCATCATACATTGTAGATTTTAATACAGTTTCTATTATCAAGTGAGTATAATAATGAATCCCATTTCATTAAGTGGTACTTTATTATCATGTGGCTCCACTATGAGGCAGTGTACTCAAAGGTTCATCGTGACAGCAGTAGTATAGGTGCAAAAGGTCCTGGCACAGTTGTCACTATTGGAGTGATTTTCAAAACTGCAATAAAAAGGTGATCAAACTGTCCAATATTACAAGATTTTGGGGCAGCTTTGTTTCAATGCCATCGTAAACTAACATAAAAAAAACTGTATAAGACACAGTTTAACTTAATTGAGAAAAAAAAATTTGACAGTTCTATACTGATAAATAAAATAATACATATTAATGTTTGTAAGTTATTTATTGTTATTAGGACAAATTCAGTTCAATTTGAAAATGTAAAAGTCAGAATCTTTTCCGGTAATAAACTACTGCTTACAAATTAAACAGTCCTTTGTTTTGTGAGCAAAACGTTTATGAACAATTAATTTCATCACTTGTTTAAAGCCATATTTGAATAGTGGTCCAAATCTGAAATCCACGATTTTGTTCAGCAACATGGTGCATGATACATAATAGCAGTATGGAGTAGGATACATCATGCTATTGGTTCTCATCTTGTGGGCTGTTGACCCTCATGGGCCATGGGATTATTTCCTGTACATTATTGAGTAGAATACATCATGTTATAGGGCAATGGTTCCTAACCTATGGGCCATGACCCCACCCCCGGGAATGTGGGGTTATTCCATGGGCAGTATTGAGAAAGATACATTATGTTATAGGGCATTTGTTCCAAACCCATGTATGCCATGACCCCCCCTTTCGATCGTGGGGTTATTCCATGTGCATTATTGAGTAGGATACATCATGTTATAGTGCAATCGTTACCAACCTATGGATCATGACCCCCCTCTTTGATCATGGGGTTATTCCATGTGCATTATTGAGTAGGATACATCATGTTATAGGGCAAATGTTCCCACCTATGGACCATGACCCCCCTCTTCGATCAGGGGGTTATTCCATGTGCATTATTGAGTAGGATACATCATGTTATAGGGCAAATGTTCCCACCTATGGACCATGACCCCCCTCTTCGATCAGGGGGTTATTCCATGTGCATTATTGAGTAGGATACATCATGTTATAGGGCAAATGTTCCCACCTATGGACCATGACCCCCCTCTTCGATCATGGGATTATTCTATGTGCATTATTGAGTAGGATACATCATGTTATAGAGCAAATGTTCCCACCTATGGACCATGACCCCCCTCTTCGATCATGGGGTTATTCCATGTGCATTATTGAGTAGGATACATCATGTTATAGGGCAAAGGTTCTCAACCTACAGGACATGAACCTGTGGCTGTGAAATTATTCCACAGGCAGTGTTAAGTAGGATACATAATGCCATAGGGCAGTGGGTCCCAACCTATGGGCCGTGGACCATGTCTACAGAACAATAATCATAACAAAGGACTGGTACCTGGTACTCTGTAGCTGATGACCAGTCAAAGAACAGTTTAATGTCAATGATCTCACAGACGAACACATAAGATTTATCTGATCAAGATTGCTGTTCTTGTTTAGGATGGTGTGATTCATCAAGACACTGGCTTTGATTGTTGTTCATCCCTTATCAGAAAGTGCATTTCCTCTCTTGGAAAAGGTCATGGATTGATCTCTCAATGATTCTGATGGCATCATAATGGAAGCCCTTGGTGGCCAAGTGGTCTAAAGCACTTGTATTTAATGATCATTGCCACCTCAGCTCTGGCTGTTGAGATTTGTGTCTCCAGCTTGGCCAATAAGGGCATGCGAGAAAGCTGCCAGTCACTTCTTGTGCATCAGTGGTTCTTACTGGGGTTTTTCCAGGTTCTTCCTCCAACTATACTGGCTGCTATGTATAGCCTATCTTGTGCTGAGAAATGGCACTAAACCCCAAATAACATCAAAATAAGCATCAGGGATTCTTGGCCATGAAGTGATCTTCAAACTATGGAGGCTGTAGGATATTCCTGCCCCACAGGAGCAGTAGTCGTTCCCCAACATGGGAAGAGAAACAGACCCCTCCAATGGGATTCATTCAGTGAAGATTATGAAGAGGAGAGGCTCCTCCTCCCTTTGTGACTTTCTGGAGGGGCTCAGTATAAGCAGTGACTTTCTGGCAGTCCCAAATCTGCTCAGAACTGGACATCCATCTGTGCATCTAAACCCAAGTATATTAAGCAGGTGTGTGTGTGGGGTGTCCATGGGGATTCCTGTGCTCATAGTATCCCACACCTTGTGACATAAGAAGCTCTGAATTCACACAGGTCAAAACATTCTGGAATGAATATAGTAGGCAACACACCTGAACCATGAAGGGGAATACAATTTACTGAAGCACCACTTGCTAAGCACATATAAGACTCAAATAAGTAAGGATTCAACAGAAGAAACACTCAATTGATACATAAAAGTATATGAAATGCCAAAAGGTCATTTAAAGATGAAAATTAGAGCAAATCACGGTGAGTGATATTGTATACATTGTCCCTGGAAAAATGGGCACTATTCTATATTCTGGAGTGAGAATGGGATCATGTTTATTTTAATTTTGACCCTTAAATACTAACTGGAGGTGAGAATTATTTGCATCAACAAGGGAATGAGTTCTAGAAAAGGAAAGCAATGCAATAGTAGCAGATAATATAATACAAATATTCAAAATGAAGTTTTCAAGTTACAACAGATAAGAAATAAATTATTCTACACAAGGTGGCTAACATTAATGTTGGGAACTTTGCCAACATCAATGTGAATAAATGTGGAAGCTACCACAAATGTTTTCAAGATCACTGCTTATGAAGCCTTGTTCTTATGAATTTCGTTTTGATACATGGATCTTGTTTCAACCTATGCTGTTTTGAGAGATTTGTTTTAATCTATGCCATCTCTTCTTAATGTGATTTGGGAGATTTGTTTCAACCTATGTAGTGTGTTCTTATTGTGATTCAAGACATTTACTTCAACCTATGTAGTGTGTTCTTAATGTGATTTGGGAGATTTGTTTCAACCATGCAATGTCTTCTTAATGTGATTTGGGAAATTTGTTTTAACCTATGTAGTGTATTCTTGTTGTGATTCAGGACATTTGTTTCAACCTAAGTAGTGTATTCTTAATTAATGTGAAGTGTGTTCTTAATGCAATTCAGGACATTTGTTTCAACCTATGTGGTGTGTTCCTAATGTGAAGTGTGTTCTTAATGGGATTCAGAACATTTGTTTCAACCTATGTGGTGTGTTCCTAATGTGAAGTGTGTTTTTAATGGGATTCAGGATATATGTTTCAACCTAGGTGGCATGTTCTTATTATGAATTGGGACATTTGTTTCAACCTAGTATGTAGTGTGTTCTTAATGTGATTCATTTCAACTTATGTAGCGTGTTCCTAATGTGATTTGGGAGATTTGTTTCTACCTAAATAGTGTCTTGGACCTATGTAGCATATTGTTAATGTAATTTGGGAGATTTGTTAGACTGATGACTGAGGAGGAATGTTAAAAATTACCAAAAAATCATGACATATTGAGGATTTACTGATGGAATTCTTCACTTATAACAATGACAGCTACAATCAATCAGATGTTTTGCATTCAGGTCTCCACTCAACGAGCAAGTGCTTGCTTATTAAAGGCCTCTAATATTTTAAACAGCTGATCACAGAAAAACAGACTACCATAGATCAATTTATCCTAGTTTGGCATTTTTATAGTTGTTATATATGAATTTGAAGCTTGATTCCAGTAAGTGAAAACATTCAATTTATATAGATATCTACCAGATTTTTGTCTTAATTTCTCTATCACTTATTTTAAAATGTATTTTAAACTGAGCAAAAAAAATCATGGAAATCAATGCAGTCTTTCTTTGCATGCCATTAATTTTTATCAGAACAAAAAGCTATATTCTTTCCAGTTTGAATTTATCATCTAAATTTAAGGAGCAATTGGGACAACTACTGTGTAAATCAGAATTTCAAATAACTAGATTTGGATTCTTGATTGGTTAAAATTAAAAATAATGGTAATTATAAAATTGTAGATCAATACCGATTTTGATTTCAGGGTGAATTATCAATCTGTACACATAGTAACTTCATATATAAACAGCAGGAAGTAATATGGACGAGAGAACTTGATCATCATGCCATTTGTTCAACCTAAGCTGCAAGTCAGCACATAGCAAATTTAGAGAAGATACAGCAACCACCCTAGTAATATGAAACAAACATGATGTCATAACTGATGAAACATCTGTGTGCATGCATTTGTGATGTCAAACAATAAAGTTTGTTAGTTAATACTTGAAAAAGCCTCTCCCATTTTTGAAGCAATTCCTGAAAAGATAATATGTAGCTATGTCAGTCAATACAAAAAAATTAATGATATAAATTTTCCAGTAAACACATCTTGCACATATAAAAAATTTAAACGACAGTGAAAAATAAAAGCTATATCATGAAATTCAATTTTATTCAAGGTTTTTGTTACATAAAAGTCACATTTATTTGCAACATGTATAATTAATTTAAACTTCAAATAAGATGAATATTCAGTTTTTCTTGAATTGAGTTGTTTTTCTATCATCCAATGTAACTGAAAGGAAGCAATATAATCAAGTTTTGAGAATCATTATGCAATTTCAGTCTAACATGAAATCATATGGTCTGTATGATATGCCACTGTTATGCTCCTTGAGCACTGAACATTCTTGGTTTCCATTAAAAATTCATCAGACAGAATTCATCTGTAAGTACAAATCAGGCATGACTATAATCGGATAATTATAATTATAAAGGATGTTGAGGCATGTGATACATAATCTTCCTGAAGTTGGTGACTTTGTAAAAACAGATTTTATTCATCCTATTTCTCTGTTATAACAGTGTAGTATGGTGTTTAAAAAAGAAAATGACTTTTCCCCATGCATTTTTTAGCTGACATAATCTTCATATTCACTGTAATTTATGTAAATTGTAATATGTTATAACATGAAGATGATTCACATGCTACTAATGTTTTTACTGAGATTCTGAATGTGAATAATCTTCCCACATCTCTTTTTATATTTTGGAGTCAAGGTATTAAAACTTTCAACATTCTTCTGGAAACCAATTATCTTTCTGCTTTATAAACTGAATTCATCTGTCTGTGACTGTTGGAGACATTTTTTTGTCAACAATAAGTTCATTAGCTTGCAGCTTTCAACATACCAGGTATAATTACCCTTGAATTAAGTCAAAACAACTAATACAGTAGTCCAGAGATAATTCACTCTTGGAATCTCATGCAGTCACTGACAATCATCCATTTATTATTTTGTGATGTCAACATGAATGTCTGCTGGAATGACCTTTTCTTGTTTTTGCTGAATTCCACTGTGCCATAAGTCTTCACCATGATGGTCATCTGCCCACCTGACACCTGGTCTAAAGACAGCAACACACATTTATACATAAATTATCTTTCTACCCATTGTTGACAAATGGACAGTGAGGGATGATTTTTATCCTGTACTTTAAAGAATGCAGTTAGATTATTCCAGCTCATCTGTACATTGACAAATACATTGGGACTGTGAACAGTCCCCATGCATTGGTGGATATAAAGCTTAAGTTGAACAATCTCTATGCATTCTTTAGTGTACTGCTTAAGTAGAACAATCTCTATGCAGAACTATTAGGTACTTAAATAAACCAATTTGGGATTCCTTTTAACATGAATACAGATGTGAATACAAATGTAGGTAATAATATACCATATGCTCTCAATTATCAGTCAGATTTAATTGCAAAATTGCATAGACACTACAGAACTGCTGTTGCTTTGACTAGACTGATGCAATATATTTGCCCACAGATGTGCCAGAGCAATGTGTGCACAAAGTGTCTAGTTAAATCAATGTTTCATCATACGATTCTGAATCGCATTAATCTGACAATCTTTTGTTAATAAGTTACCACAAAGGACAAAATAAATGAATATAAATACTTATGTATGCATTGGATCCCACTGCAAATTGCACAAATTCAGATCTGCTATCACATATGTCAGCAAATCTGGATCAAGGAAGTGTGTTAGGATTAATGAATACAACAAACAAAAAAGACCCTGATCAGCTGGCACACTAAACTGGGCAACTCTTTTATTGTAGTTAGACCCAACATATACATGAGTATAGAAAGTAAATAATAGTTGAGGAGGCAAAACATACAACTCTTAAGTCACCTCTCCCTTTGGTGGGTAAAATGTCAGAGACTACCATGCCCCCTCCCCCTGCATGAAAATAAAAATGCTTGACAGAGATAAATGAAATTAGACCTAATTTGATTTTCATGCTATAATAGAATTTGTTTACATTTGACAGGTTTTATAACCTTTTTACAAACTGTTTCAGTTCAAATCTTGTTAGCAATAGTTTGTCAAAAAATGCTTGACTTTGCAAAATAAATTTTGTAAGCATATTTCTATCAATATGTAAGTAAAATGGTTTGATTTCTGGATATTTTGAAGCTTTCCTGAATTTTTCACTTTAAGTTTTTCTATGAAACCTTGTAAGCACATTTAACCATAATAAATGTACATTAAATCTAGTCCAATTAAGCATGGAAATTGCCTACTGATGTGCATGTGTGTGTATGACTTGATTTTTAACATAGCTTTAAAAAAAATCTCAGTCACATCACTATGATGTGTGCAGTGTGGCAGTTTATACCGATCTTTAGCAATGGAGCATCATGCTGCAGACAAGTAGCATCATGTCCCACACAGTCACATTATCCTAACATCAGGCTGACCAGTCCTAACACTGAGCACCAAGCAAAGCAGCTGTTAGTACCATTTTTATAAGTCTTTGGTTTGACGCGGTCGGGGTTTGACCCCATGACCTCCCATATTTGAGGTGGACACTCTAAAATTGTACATGTGTAAATGATCATCATTATCACACTACTGGATTTTCTGGAATTTTTGTCTGCAGTGTGTTTATACAATTTACACAGCTTGGTTTTCTAGTGCTATTAATATGATGAAAAACAAAAAACAATAAACACAAACACACACACATATACACTAAAAATCCATATACACATCTACTCTTACATAGATTGATATATACTTTTACTCATCATTGCTTATCTAACAGACTTAACAGGGCATAGTTCGACCTGGTTAGCAAATCATTTTAAGAATTTCATCATCTTTTGTCTTCTTTTCACATTTATTTTGGAAGGGTTTATCTTCAAGTCATCTGCACTTTTTATCTTTGCATTTTAAAACATTAAAATTGACACAACAGCCAAGATTGTTTAAGTGTCATTGTCCCCTATACATACATTCATACATACAAAATACATACATACATACAAACATACATACATACAAAAACTTTAATGGGTAAATGGAAATAAAGTTTTATTTATATTTTTATTATGTATAAACACATTTAAAAATAACCCCCCACTAATAATTAAAAAAGCAAAATTAATAATGAAAGTTCAATAGTTGTCAGAACTCAAATTATATAATAAAAAATATTAAAACATTATGGTGTGCAAAAGTATTTATAAATAATTGATCATAATATATTTTGACTAAATTTTTTAGATGGCCTTTCACTTTTAAAGAATTATTAAACATATTCTTATGACATTAATAAAACTAACACTAATTAAATTAAGCAAATTAAAATAATATCAAATAAAATAAAAAATATAAACATATTAACTAATTTCATTTTTTTTACATACATTCATTCACATAAACTGCATGCACACACACACATGCACACACATTTGTGTATGCATCCACATGCATGCATTTAAATACAGTTGCAAAAGGGACCCAGAGTGGTCTAAACACTCTCTGTTATGGATCACTGCCATCTCACCTCTCTCTGTGTGGGTTCAAGTCTAAGATTTGTCGAATGTGGATAGGTGAGAAAACTTGCCAGTAGCTTCTGGTGGGTTGGTGGTTCTTTCCATGTTTTTTCCGGTTTCTTCCTCCACCATTAATACTGGCTGCCATGTATAGCCTATCATGTGTTGAAAAATGGCATTAATCCCATGCACAAACTGCATGAACTTGTATTGCTTGAAAAAATGTAACTGATAATGATACAGTGATAAGTAGAATCTAAGATACTAATAATGTATTTAATATTGCAAATTTACATTTAACTTGATCTAAAGATATGTTGAGACAGTAAAACAACAATTAACAAATTTGATACTAGACAGTTACTAGATACAAACCTATCAAGGGATGACAGTCCAGAGAATCGATCTTGTGTTCAGATGACGGCAGGTTTTCAAAGAATTTGAGAATAGCTTCCTTCCCATCTGCTGGATTTCCATTCCACACCAGCTTAGCTGTGTCCATGTACAGCTTGGTAAGCTGCTGGAGAAACAAGACAAGGTCTTTGACGAATTGAAATGGGCTCGATAAAGATTGCCGTGTCAAATACATCAGGCAGTTTTGTCCAAAGTAAAATTTGAAGGATAGAACTACACATTTACAGGTGAGACATAATGACAGTAGACAAATTCAAAATTTCAATATTAAGCATTCACTGTTTATGCTGCCCTTTATTTTTTTATTGGTCTCCATTAAATCCCATTTACTCAACAATTTGAACTTTTTTTAAGAGGCATGCCATATTTATGGATTCCTTGAAATTCTAAGATTTTGTAGCCAAGATCCCACATTCATGAGTGCCAATGCAGAGCAGATATATTGAACTTCATCCACAATATATGAAGGTAAAATTTGAAGGATAGAACTAAACATTTACAGGTCAGACATAATGACTGGTTCTTTCCGCATTTTCCCCGTAATCTTCCTCCACCATTAATACCAAGCATTTTAACACTCAGCCGAGAGTGGCATCAATGAATCAACAACGGAGTAAGAGATTCCAACTTTCTATAGTTTCCGAATGGCATTTTCAACTGCCATATTTGTGGTCAGCGGGCAGATTTACCGTTGACTTTATATGATGTTTGAAGGCTGAAATAAATTCACTGACTTTTACGAAAATTACCTACATAAACAGAACACAAATCAGGCTTTCTGTTTGTATCTATATTTGTGATTTAACCTAAGATCCAAATGACAATTTTTCTCAGTCTCACCTCTTCTGCCAAGAAAACATGGTCTTTCTCATGACAGGTGTACTCTCAGTGTTGGTCATTTCTCTATTTAACATTACCATATTATTAGTTCATGCAACGAGTGAGCACCTGGTCCTTCCAATTAGGTAGTCCTTTCATAGCAGTATTCTTTCATGACAGGTTAAACTGTACTGATGATACATGCATGGAAAGTCTGATCCTTCTGGGACAGTTGGTTATTCAAAATGGTGATCCTTCATGTCAGATTTTACTGGTGTGTGTGCGTGTGTGTGTATGTGTGTGTGTGTGTGTGTTATGATGCTGGTTCATGAGAGTATGGTGAAAGGCAATCTTACGCATGGCACAAGTTCAATCCCTGCTCTCTAATCTGTTGTATATATCAGACCATCAAAAATCCATATATATGCATGACATGTCCAACAGGACTTATATTTACAAACTATAAAATACCCAAATCAGACACTGGGAGTTTCTAATAAGAAACTCATTATCAGACCTAACAACACTGTTTAGCTAAAACTTGATCACTTAGTATACCTAAGATGTGAGAAGCAGCCTTACAGCCTCTACCTGGGAACTCAGTATCTCAACCAACACTAGGGGTAGGCCATATAATTTTAGAGCTAGGTGCATTATGATATTTGCAATATTTTAAGCAAGCAAAAGTCAGGCAATTTTTAATAGCCATTTGCTCATTTCAATAAAACTGAAATTGGAATAAAAAATTTAAATAGCAACAAACTTCTAGTTACTGTTTATTATCTAGCAATATCAGAATTATATCCTTTTAATATGATTTCAAAAAGGAATCGTTAATAAACAGTGTAGTCAATTAATAAACAGGAATGTATTCATGAAATAAGCTAATAAATTGTGAATTAGCTCAAGAGATTAAAAAGGATACTGATATATATGTCTTTGTACTAATACATACAGCAAAAGGGGCCCCGAGTGGCCTAAAGCGATGTCCGTTACGGATCACTGCCATCTCACTCACCTCTGTCTGCGTGGGTTCGAGTCTAGGATTCGGCGAATATGGATATGTGAGAAAGCTTGCCAGTAGCTTCTCGTGGGTCGGTGGTTCTTTCCGGTGATTTCCTCCACCATTAATACTGGCTGCCATGAATAGCCTATCATGTGCTGAAAATGTGGATATGTGAGAAAGCTTGCCAGTAGCTTCTCGTGGGTCGGTGGTTCTTTCCGGTGATTTCTTCCTCCACCATTAATACTGGCCGCCATGAATAGCCTATCATGTGCTGAAAAATGGCGTTAAGCCCAACAACAACAACAACAACATACAGCAAAAATGGAGAGTAACAAGTTTGTAACAGAAGACCTTTCTACCATAATAAATGGTTGTGTTCCGTAGTTTCAACTACAGCACATACAGAATTGCAGAGTATAAGTGACAACTGGCTCATGTATTTTTGAAACTGATGCCTGTATTTTGGAGGATACTTCAAGCAAAAAAAGAGTTGTGTCAGAGTTAATGAACAAAAAAAAAAATCATAATAAAGTTCGCATATGGAGATATATCCAAAATATCTCGTAAGATTTCTACAGGATTTTCCATGTAAGTGGGATTTTTTTATAGAAGTATTTTATGAATAGACCCCTTTCTTGCTATGTTTCAAATGTGTTATTGTTTGTGTTTAGTCTTGAAGAACATTATATAAACCAATACTGAGATAATTATTTACAAGAATATAACTCTAGAAATACTGTGAATTCTTTTTTTCCTTCAAGGATATCAAATTTGTATAGTTTTGTGTCAAATGACATCATTGGATGGCTACTTCATGCTTATAATTGTTTCTTACTGATATATATATATATATATATATATATATATATATATATATATATATATATATATATATATATATATATTCATATTTGAGGTGTTTATATTCATAGCTTTTAGTCATATCCATGAATAAGAGTTATGTAAGGGACTGTTACCAAAATACCCCAAACAAAAAGCCATGAATCTATGATAAATGAAAAATTTCTTCTACCTTTTGTGAATATGACCATCCATACTAGATAAGTCGCAATAAGAAGATTTTCAAAATAGACATGCATCATTTTTGTTTGGACCAACCAGGAATCAAGTTTTTTCATGAAAACATGTAAATACAGCCATTCATAAATTGGTAGCAGCAATGAAAAGATTTTCAAGATGGCCACAGTGGTAACCATAGTGTATGTTAGACTGGCACCAAAAAAAATTTCAAAATAAATCTTCTAATGAAAGTTCAATGCTAAAGAAATCTTCTACTAAAAACTCCATGCTAATATAACTTTCCATTAGAACCATTTTCCTCTGGACCAATTTGTCATCTTTAAAAAGCTTTCTATGAAAACTCCTTGACATTATCTCTATCCATCCACCTGATGTAGTGATAAGATTTTCAACAGGGACACCATGCGGTACACATTGAAGGTCAAATAGGTACTATTTTCATTTCAGAGCAACATCATAAAAGTCTCCGGACTAAAAATGTATGCTGATATAACTTTCTGTTCAACAATAGTAGCAATAGCTGATTTTGAAGATGGCTGTTGAGGTAGACATACTGAATGTCAGAGTGACACCATTTTCATTGGGCACCAACTTGACATTATAAAAAGTCTTCTCAGCAGAAACAGCTAGATTTTTAAAATGTATGTCTAAATGGCACTATTTTCATTTAGACCATGGAATATTTGTGTGTACAAATTTCCATGGCAATTTTTCATTTAGTTTAGAAGTAAAAATAACAAACTTGTGCAAACAGACAGAGAGATGATGGCCAAATAATATTTTCTTCTAGTCTGTGTCCAGCAGAGCCATCTATACACATTATACATGTCATATGATATTATGCAATGTCTGACACTGCAAAATAATTACATAAATACAATCAAATTAACAGAACTGTAGACTATAATAATCAAGTAAATATATATTAAATATGTAGTTCTTTTTCATTAACATTAAAAAAAAATTTGACCGTCAAAGTACCTTAAGCTAAGGTATATAAAATGATTTACATACAAAAGAGAATTCTGGCAAAAAGGTTGCATATTATCACAGTGTTATAAAAAAATTCATTACATTGGTTTACATGTACTTTTAAAGCTATAAGAAAATCTTGCATTACAGTGTCAGAAACCATGAAAAATATCTTATATGAACAAGGTAGCAGTATGTGATAAAACTACATTATAAATTTTCTAAATAACATCTACTAAAATTCACTGAATACTATTTTAAATGATGCAAAAAGGTTCAAAGCCATAATATGAATACCATGAAAGACACATTATTTGTCTGCCCTTAGTTTACTAGTCCTTTAAGTAAGTACTAGTAAGTTTCACTTGGAAGATTATGGACCAATTGATCTCAATGACCTGGACCATTGGTCAAGGTATGTAAGGTCAAGGTATATGGTCTTGAATGTGAAGAAACTATAAAGATCAAATAAGACTTACCATGACCGTGACTTAAGTTTTGATGTCTTTATTTCTCTATGAAAAAACCATCCACAAAATATGCTGACACAACTTACTCAAGAACACAATGACCCTGACCTGAACCAAAATTCAACAGGTCTCTTCCATACCTAAAGAGCATGCCTTCCCCAAAATATGGTCAAGGTGCATGGTCTAAAACAAAATTGATTCTGCAAAATCAACAGGCATCTTTCTTTAACTTGCATGTGAGTTATCCACTAAATTAATCAAGGTACACTGTCAATAACTGAAATGTTTGTGCCAAAACCAGTTTTTTTCTTTCATTACATTGACTGTGACCTTTTGACCCTTAGAATCAATAGGCTCCATCCATCACAGGTTCTAGTATCTGCCTTGACCAAGGAGGTTATGTGAGAAAGCTTACCAGTAGTTCCCTATGGGTCAGTGGTTCTTTCCAGTGTTTTCCTGGGTTATAATTATTCCCTCACCAGTTATACTGACCACCATGTATGACCTGTCTAGCTGAAAATAGCATTCAAACACATAACCAAAACAATGTTATTCAGCAGGACCTTGATGTTTTGAGCTTGAAATTGATTGGGTTCTTTTACACTCAAAGTGCACAAAGTTTGATGACTGTAGATGGTGAAGAACTCAAGTTAATGTGTAGAAGCTACATAAGTAACAGATGGATGGACATCAAAACATAATATATGTACCTTTCACCTTATGCCAGATATACGCAAATTATGCCTTAAGTTTTGTTTTAAGGAGATGTTAATAGCTGTTGTTGTTATTGTTGTTGTTGTAGGGTTTAATGCCATTTTTCAGCACAAGATAGGCTATACATGGCGGCCAGTATAACTGGTGAAGGCAGAACCTAGAAAATTCCCCGAAAGAATCACTGACCCACGAGAAGATACTGGCAAACTTTCTCACGTACCCACACTGGCCAAGCCAGAGACTCAAACCCACACAGACATAGGTGAGAGATGTTAATGTCAAATAAGAACACAAGGTAAGTTACTTTAGTGATAATATCTACTAAATGTACAATATACAGATAAACTTCTCTATCGTACATAAGCATTTTCTGCACCTTTTTGGACACAATTATGGAGATGAGGTAGGACCCATTATTCATTAAAGATAGAACTAGATAAAAATTATAAATTGGGGGGGGGCTGTGCAAGATTCAAATAGAATCCATCATTAAAGGACTAAAGGACAAAGCCTTTCTCATGACTGGAAAATGTTTTTACAAGAACATAACAATTACTACACCTACTGAATTAAGCTGTTTATCTTCACATGATTGGGAAATGATAGGCTCACATTGTAACTTTCAGTTACCCTCTCAGTTTTCAAGAAAAAGACTTAAACAAATTTCTTCTTAGTATGGCTAGCATAAATTCAATTTAAACATGTTAAAGAAGAAATCTCATGGAACGAAATATTTTTACTGCTGTAAATTTTAACTGAATAGTTGCAAAAACTAATGACTGAACTTATGTTTTTTTTTCAGTTTGTTGGACCAAGTCAGCTTGATAAGAAAACAGTGTAACTGTTCATAGCTGTTTAATGAAAGCCATATAAAAATACAGTAAAACTAGCAGATCTTGAAGAAAAATATCACATTATTCGATAAAACAAGTTTTAGGAATTGTAATGTATTATAACATACTCCAACGCTGTATTATCTCAGGCACCATATTATCATGGAAAATGGGATTCTTCTATTAATTTTGAACATGTGTGGTTGTTTACAGATGTAAAGTTGTAGCCAGTAAGGACATAATTATCTTATAGTACAAATTCCTTTAAAATGTCAACATATTTTAATAGTTTACAATGAAAAAAAATGAACATCACTTTTTGGTAAAGTGCATGCAATTACTTTGTTCATCATACATAAACTCCAGTTGATCTTGCTATATCTGCATTGGCTTTGATTATGAAATATATTCATTGTATCCTCTGATGTTAGATGATTATAGGTCATATACTGATAGTGACATACATGTCCAATAACAACATTAAGTACCACGATAATACATCATTCAAGGTTAGAAAAAAGGAAAGACTGAAAGAATAATAGAAAGTTATGGATACCAAAGAGTGCAAAATTTGGCCCAACTTTCAACAGGTTAGGTATATTACTTTAGTAACTTGTAGCCAGCTGTATTGTTAAGAAATAAACTGAAAGAAAGCACTATTAAACCTGTGCTATGAGTAATAATAATATGTTACTCTCTTATATATATATATATATATATATATATATATATATATATATATATATATATATATATATATATATATATATATATAATTAAATCCTAAACCAGCCAGTGCCAAGGTTTCAAGATTAACATTAAGTGTGTCTGCAATGTTCCAGAGTCTATATGAGGCTAAAGAACATCATTTTTTGGTGATGTCTCCACAGCTGTGGTAGTATGGGCGCTGGACCATGCAGGCAGTCAATAGTTGTATCCATATCCGAAGGAAGACTATATATGTTCGAATCAGACATTTAAGATATATTTCTTATATTATTTGTATTTCTAAATCAATAAAAGACCTTATAGGTATAGTCTTTCTGACTAGAAAACCAACTTTAAATTTATATAATTCAAATTTCTAAATTTAATTAAAAAATGCCTCATAAAGTCTTGAGTAATTCTCCTTAGGCCCGTGCTATGAGTAATAATAATACTTTACTCTCTTATATATTTAAATCCTAACCCAGCCAGTGCCAAGGTTTCAAGATTATATATACTATCCTGATGAGGATTCCGCCTCCACTTGTTGCTTCTTATGACACGTGATAGGGTGCAGCAGACCTGTTTGATATTAAACCAACAATGGGCCTGTGTAAAAATGCTATGTTTTGATAGATATTAGAGTTTTACGTGAAACAATATACATGTATATATTTTATAATCAACTAAAATTTTATGAGAAGCATTTTTGTTTACAAATCTTGTATATAATGGAAATGACTGTGTAATATTACATTATACATTATAATGAGAAACCTTACAGTAAGGGAATCCTGTAAAAAGAATTTATAAATGTATCAATAATAACATGTAAATACATGCCAAATTTTTAGTCACAACTAAATGTAACTCTAACTAATTGGATTTTATGTAACATGAACAAAGTTTGAAATCATAATTAGATTGGATACTCAAATGAAGTTAATTTCAAAATTTTCAATAATGATGGTCAAGACAACCATACTGTATTCTCCAAAATACAAATGTATTTCTTAATGAATAGAACAAAATTAAACTTCCTTGATAGCCTAATGTAAGAAAGTTTAGATTAAAATGTCCTTTAGTAGAACTGCATTCCCTACTCTCTGAGGAATCATGTTGTCCTCCAGGAGTTTATCAACCTTTGACAGGAGGTCCTTTCCCAGGATGCTTCGAACTCTCAATCGACACAAATTCATTAGAGATTTTGGTTCAAAGAGAAATTCATAAATCCAGGCTAAAGTGTCTTCATTCTCCCTGATAGCCTGTGGAAGGCGGTTTGGGGTCAACCAATTTTCTCTGACTGTAGCACCAGCAAGACAAAGCAGCTTGATTATCAACTTGTTCCCAAGCTCCATGGCCATCTGGAATGGGGTCTTGGGATTTAGGGACTGTTCTGCATTAGAAGCAATGTCAAGCTCACAGTTGTAATAAAGAAGGAGCTTTACTAAGGCAACATCCTGGGCTTGAACAGCAAAATGCAGTGGAGTGCTCCCCATGACAGTTTCAGTTCTAACATATGCCCCAGACTTCAGAAGCAACTGTGCCATTTCAAACGACTGTGTGATAACTGCTTGAGAAAGCAGAGACAACTGACGAGGTTTCAGACAAAAATTGATGTCTGCTCCATGAGCAATAAGGAGTGGTGCTATTCTAGTGTTGTTCTCACTGACTGCAATCCATAGGGGCGTGTTTCCACAATTGTCCTCAATGTTTGGATCAGCACCAGCGTCCAGCAAGCTTTCAACACTAATATCATCACTTTTGGAGACAGCAATGTGCAGCGGTGTCTTCCCACTTCTTGTTCGAAAATCAATATTTGCTCCACTCTCAATCAGAATCTTGACATTTGCAGTGTTTAAACGTTTAGCAGACAGTACAGTTATGAGTGGGCTAGTGCCATTTTCACAGACTGCATTCACATTTGCTCCATGTTCAACTAAACTTTGTAAGAGAAAAGAGTCCCACTTCTCGGCTGCCATATGAAGTGGTGATATCCCTGAAATAGGTCCAATATTAACATCCACCCCATATTGAAGTAGTAACTTTACAATCTTTTTGTAAGAAGGTTGCATGAATACGGTCTCATATCGGAAAATGGCTTTTATCAATGGAGTGAGACCTCTATTATCCTGCACATCTTTGACAGAGGCATTACATTTGAGAAGGACAACAACACACTCAAACTGTCCATGTTTACATGCCAAGTGTAGTGGAGTCTCTCCTTTCTTGTTAACAAGGGTCACATCTGCTCCTAATTCAATACACAATTGAAGGCATTCTACTTTCCCTCGCTGAGCAAAAGCATGCACTGGAGTATTGCCCCTCTCTGTCAGAGGAATAAATGGTTCCATAAACACATGATTAATATTCAGCTTATGATTGGTCACAAGATCTGTCAGCATATCCTTATTGCTGTCCTTTACTGAATCATAGAGAGCCTGTACTAAATGTACATTAAATGTACTTGATGAAATTACACTTTTTTCTTCACTCAATATCTTGGGCAAATCACATGTATCCTCAGAACCATCTACCCCATTAGCTGCTATGGTAACTCCTAATGCATTCTGGGGATCCATAATTACCAGTGAAAATGGGTGAAGAATCAGGCAATTCAATTTGTCTCTTTAGTAAAGTTATACCACCACAATCAAGCCAGTCTGTTGAATAAAATATTTTCATTCAATCTGTGGCACACTCATCTAATTTTAAACTTATCTTACATAAAAGGCCATACATTAATTTAGTGATTATGCAAAATAATCTTAATAATAATGGATTTTGAATCATTTTGCAATTAATATAAATGGGAAATAGCCTGGTTATAGATTAGCACAAACCTATCATCACCAGCAGTTTCCAAGTCTAACAAGTTTTATCGTTATATAATAAAAAAACAAACATAAGATAACAAGTAGATGGCATAAATAGATAGGAAAACAGATTAACATTTTAGAAAAGCAAAGAGAAAAAAAACCACATGAAAAAACCCTGCTACAACTTGACCAAATCTAAAAGAGTTAATAGAAATCTCCATGATTGCACCATCATAACTCCCTTTGCTTACAGTGTTGCATATTGGTTAATCTGTCTCACTGCCATTCACTACCTTCTAAACATTTATCCCAAAACTGACCAAATCCAGTATGGTCTGAGTGATGTTAGATAGTAATGTATTCAGACCATACTGAGTGATGTTACATAGTAATGTATCCAGACCATACTGAGTGATGTTACATAGTAATGTATTCAGACCATACTAAGTGATGTTACATAGCAATGTATTCAGACCATAATGAGTGATGTTACATAATAATGTATCCAGACCATACTGAGTGATGTTACATAGTAATGTATTCAGACCATACTGAGTGATGTTACATAGTAATGTATTCAGACCATACTGAGTGATGTTACATAGTAATGTATTCAGACCATAATGAGTGATGTTACATAGTAATGTATTCAGACCATAATGAGTGATGTTACATAGTAATGTATTCAGACCATACTGAGTGATGTTACATAGTAATGTATTCAGACCATACTGAGTGATGTTACATAGTAATGTATTCAGACCATAATGAGTGATGTTACATAGTAATGTATTCAGACCATACTGAGTGATGTTACATAGTAATGTATTCAGACTATACTAAGTGATGTTACATAGTAATGTATTCAGACCATACTGAGTGATGTTACATAGTAATGTATTCAGACTATAATGAGTGATGTTACATAATAATGTATCCAGACCATACTGAGTGATGTTACATAGTAATGTATTCAGACCATACTGAGTGATGTTACATAATAATGTATCCAGACCATACTGAGTGATGTTACATAGTAATGTATTCAGACCATACTGAGTGATGTTACATAGTAATGTATTCAGACCATACTGAGTGATGTTACATAGTAATGTATTCAGACCATAATGAGTGATGTTACATAGTAATGTATTCAGACCATACTGAGTGATGTTACATAGTAATGTATTCAGACCATAATGAGTGATGTTACATAGTAATGTATTCAGACCATAATGAGTGATGTTACATAGTAATGTATTAAGACCATAATGAGTGATGTTACATAGTAATGTATTCAGACCATACTAAGTGATGTTACATAGTAATGTATTCAGACCATAATGAGTGATGTTACATAGTAATGTATTCAGACCATAATGAGTGATGTTACATAGTAATGTATTCAGACCATACTGAGTGATGTTACATAGTAATGTATTCAGACTATACTAAGTGATGTTACCTAGTAATGTATTCAGACCATACTGAGTGATGTTACATAGTAATGTATTCAGACCATAATGAGTGATGTTACATAGTAATGTATTCAGACCATAATGAGTGATGTTATTTAGTAATGTATTCAGACCATACTGAGTGATGTTACATAGTAATGTATTCAGACCATACTGAGTGATGTTACATAGTAATGTATTCAGACCATACTGAGTGATGTTACATAGTAATGTATTCAGACCATAATGAGTGATGTTACCTAGTAATGTATTCAGACCATACTGAGTGATGTTAGATTGTAATGTATTCAAACCATAATGAGTGATGTTACATAGTAATGTATTCAGACCATACTGAGTGATGTTATTTAGTAATGTATTCAGACCATAATGAGTGATGTTACATAGTAATGTATTCAGACCATAATGAGTGATGTTACATAATAATGTATTTTGACCATACTGAGTGATGTTAGATAGTAATGTATTCAGACCATACTGAGTGATGTTAGATAGTTATGTATTCAGACCATAATGAGTGATGTTATTTAGTAATATATTCAGACCATAATGAGTGATGTTACATAGTAATGTATTCAGACCATACTGAGTGATGTTAGATAGTTATGTATTCAGACCATAATGAGTGATGTAATTTAGTAATATATTCAGACCATAATGAGTGATGTTACATAGTAATGTATTCAGACCATACTGAGTGATGTTAGATAGTTATGTATTCAGACCATACTGAGTGATGTTAGATAGTAATGTATTCAGACCATAATGAGTGATGTTACATAGTAATGTATTTAGACCATACTGAGTGATGTTACATAGTAATGTATTCAGACCATAATGAGTGATGTTACATAGTAATGTATTCAGACCATAATGAGTGATATTACATAGTAATGTATGCAGACCATAATGAGTGATATTACATAGTAATGTATGCAGACCATAATGAGTGATATTACACAGTAAAGTATTCAGACCATACATGCAGAAGATTTAAAAACTAAAAACTTATTGTTTATTTTAGTATAAAATTGATCATTATTTTCACCTAATCCAAGCATTGCCAGCAGTTAGAATTAATTACAATATAGTTTCTGAAGTTATGTGGCCAAAATACATAGTGTAATGACCAATGTGGTATGATGAACTCAATGTTATTATGATAAGGCACCAAACTAATCAGCATCATACACATCCATGTGTAGTTTTGGACCATGAAAGGTTCATTACAAAATCTGTCACACCATACTAAACAAACTCATATTAGGGACAACCATTTTGTGCTCAGGGCATAATTGGGATAGCAAATATTGCAAAATTTGTATATAAAATCCATAAGCATAAATGAAATATTCTGCTTCTCCTTGAAAATATAATGGTATTATCTGCACTATTTTACATTTTGAAATTATGCATGTGTATTCCACTGCATTTACTTACTTTAAGAAATTTTATTAATGAAAATTTAGCACCCGCAAAGCAATGTTAGAGTTTGAAATGTCAACTTGAATTTCCTACAATTAACTCGCATTTCGAAAGTATGCGAGGCTTTGATTCAAGCCCTTGTTGATGTCCATTTCATTTTAATTTAAACTGAAATAAGAACAAGAAAGTAATCTATCTGATAACTTATTTGTTAATCTGATCTGTTTGGTACCTTATACAACACTGGGTTACTTAGTAGGAAAATATGCTCCTTAGCCATCATTTAGGAATCTAGAAATTTCAGGGTACTCTGTACATGGAAAGTTAATACATTGCAGGGTTTGATAGTAACTACTGTGATGAAAAACAAATAGATCTTATTTATCCTTCAAATAAAGCTGAGATATTCTTTTGCCCAAGTCATTTAACATTTACAAGTAATGCAATATATATAGCTGTTTTGAGTATGTGATCAAGAGGAGTAAGTTGATGGACAAATAAAATCCACAAAGAATCGTTGTTGGTGACTTTTTTTTCAGGCTATTAAGAACCAAATAATGTAGATACATATAGTCATGTAGTTCTTATCATTTTTAGCACCTCATAAATGGCCAATATGCATATTAAGAAAGTGAGGACATACTTCATATAGGAGAACATACAGACACACATCTCAAAGAGACACATATACATATTGCATTTCTTGCTTTGGTCCATTTTCTGCCTGTTCAGCTCTCACTTTTCCCTATTTTGACTAAAAGGATAAGTCACCTTTCCCTAAATTTCAAGTCAAGTTTGACTTCTGCTTGTAGAATTAACTTAATACAGGTACATCCATATTTGAAATAGCCTCAAAATGGCACTTAATTTTGAATATATGTGAAATATGAATCAATAAGCTGAGAAATAAAGGATGCAGTCTTCATAGCACATTATGGAAACATTAATCAGGGGACTGTATAGAAGGTATCAAAGAAAGTATAAGTGTATTTGATAAAAGATATGTAAAATTTTGAAATGATTTAAAACTGAACAAAAGTATAACTATGAAAGTATTTGCAACAGATCTAATATACCTTTGGAAGGTAGTTGCAGTCATTCATTTATTAAAGGAGATATAATTTTTGTATATTTGTCCATATTATCATTATTTTTATTATAACTACTACTACCGTCTACTACTTCTGTGTTATGAAGAATGTTTTGTGTTAAATTCAACAAAATCAAAAAAAGTATGTATATGATGTTGTTCTCTCCCAAATTTATACCCCAAACAAGATTTACTCCATAAATCATCTGTGACTTAAAATAATCAATGATCTTAGCTTGTTTTGTGTTCCATGAAAATAAAATCTCTTTTGAATGACAGGTGACTCATGACTGTAAAACTGATAACAGTTTTCCTAAATTTCATATTTCTTTTCCAGTGCTTTTGTTCTTTGTTTTTTTTTTAGTATTGGTACAAAGCTTATGTTTATCATTTGGATATGAACTGAACCACAACATGAATCAACTTCCTTTAAATAATTCCCTATAAATGTCTTGAGCAATGCAAGAACAATTCAACAATACAAAAATCTATGGTTAGCATAATTATATTACAAGACTTGAAAGCCAAAATGAACCACCTTTGATTCCTTTACTACCTATAAACACCTCATAAAACATCCCACACTGACCTAAACTCCCAATTACAACAGTAAGATAGTCAATTAACAGCTTGTAGCCTACACATCAGCATTCACAACCTTAATACCATCCATTTGATTTGCACCAGTATTACTTTTTCAGTCTCCATGAGACTGGTTCCCACTGGCTGCTGTAATATGATGATAATACACACACATACACAAATTTTATATTTGATTAAAAAATAAATTAAAAAAAATTGTTTCAAGATTATCTTTGATATTTATGACAGAGAAAAAGGGAATAACTCGTGACTTGAATGATATATTGTCATTTGATTTATTGCACATCAACCTGCATATACATGTACTACCATTTTAGTTACAATCCAGCCCTTTTAAATCTACCTGTAGCTATATCCACCTAAGCATGACATAAGTAATCTGTTGGCTCTGCCCAGTTTACACTGATTTGCATAGGGAAAAATACTGGTCTAGTAATGTCAATCACTGGTGCATACAGTCAATATATTATGGACAGTGTACCCTCAATAGGAAATTATGCCAGAGGCAAATCAGTAGCAATTAAGACTGATGCTCCAGTTGAAATCAATTCCATGAGTCAGAATTGGGTAAAATTACAATTCAAATCCAAGGTGCACATCTACTAGAACCCTGCCTGGATGTTGGTAATTTCTAATGGAAAAATTCCAAAATACTGTAAACAAGTTCGCTTTCTGAACATTCAAAGGTTTCAATCAAGGCTAGGTCTTTAACTCAAATTCAAGTCAATATCTTTACAAAATCTTAATAGTCTGGTAGGCCAAAATTCCAGCTTCGATCATGGACAAAGGTCAAGCACAATAGTATAAATTAAATATACATTACCAGTGATCAAAGAAATTTTTTTAAAAAACAGGCCCTGGTAAAGCAATTTAAATAAACTCAAAATCCCTGACTGAAATTTCAATTTCCACATCCAAAGAGATCCTTAAATGTCATTTATAGCTATCACCTCTAACTCAGTAGGATTCAAGCAGAGCAACTCGGTCAAAATAGTCACCCATGAATCTGTCATTTGACCTGAATATAGAAGTCCACTTCACTTTGCCTTGATCTGATGCAACTCTCCCCAAGCAATTCCATCTCAAACACATTAAAATAAAGTAAAGCATCAACTTCGGTGTCAATATTCATTTCAAAGAAGAGGTGGACAGATAGAAAAATTAAGTTTGTCAATATTCATTTCAAAGAAGAGGTGGACAGATAGAAAAATTAAGTTTGTCAATATTCATTTCAAAGAAGAGGTGGACAGATAGAAAAATTAAGTTTGTCAATATTCATTTCAAAGAAGAGGTGGACAGATAGAAAAATTAAGTTTTGTGTAACGGGATGATTACAATGCCTAAAATTCTATGAAATACAGTAGAGAATACATGCATGATCATTGAAAATACAAACAAAAAGCTGAACTTGATTAGTCTAACTGAAATTCATTTATAACTCAATAGACAAATCCATGTTCCTAATAAAATTAAATAATTTCATTCAATATTTCATCATATAAACATAAAAAGTGAACTTCAAAAAGAAACTGCTGCTGGTTTTTGACTGAATCTATTTTGTGGATGAATTTTTATACAAAAACTATGTTATAAAACCATTGTGGTAAAGCAAGACAGAAGTGTTAATATTTTTATAGTTTCATAGCATTTCATTAGTATTTTTCTGATCCAACATGAACATATTAAAAACCACAAGTTTAAAGTTACACATTTTGAACTTTGTACACTCTTTTTTCCCAATTTTTGACAACTTCGCCCTATTCTGGCTGGAGAGAAATTATTTTGTGCAAACAAGAAGAGTCTAGCATTAACCCTGACAGTACTCCACTAAAAATATAGTCCAGCATGAAACCTCAGATCTACTCCACCAATATATAGTCTGGCATGACCCCTGACACTACAACTCAAGATATAGTCTGGCATGACCCCTGACATGAACATCTCCACTATATTGTCTATCTGAAGTCTGACATGTATAACTCAATTATGTTAGTCCTGCATGAACCCTGACATATACAACTCAATTATATAGTCCTTCATGAATCCTGACATGTATAACTCCAATGTATAGTCTAGCATGAACCCTGACATGTACCTCACAAATAATACAGTTCAGCATGAAACCTCACAAATTGCAGAGTTCAGCACACCCTACAAATAATAATAAATTCTTTCAGGAAATAAAAATATACATTACTGCACATCCACAAACAAAAAATATAAATCAGTGACAGAGAATTCATTATAATTTTTGTTTTGTTTGTATGGAAGCTGCAAAGTCTTGTAAACATTTTGCCGACTGCTGCAACTCTTCCTGTGGATGTGAGATCACAGACAACTATGTCTAAATAATAAAAAGATGGTAATTTGTTTAATGCATTATACAATGTACCAATGTGACACTATCAACCACTCAATGCAATGTACCAATGTGTATCAACCCCTAACTGCAATGTACCAATGTGTATCAACCATTAACTGCAATTTACCAATGTGCATCAACCACTAACTGCAATGTACCAATGTGTATTAACCACTCACTGCATTGTACCAATGTGCATCAACCACTAACTGCAATGTACCAATGTGTATCAACCATTAACTACAATTTACCAATGTGCATCAACCACTAACTGCAATGTACCAATGTGTATTAACCACTCACTGCATTGTACCAATGTGCATCAACCACTAACTGCAATGTACCAATGTGTATCAACCATTAACTACAATTTACCAATGTGCATCAACCACTAACTGCAATGTACCAATGTGTATTAACCACTCACTGCATTGTACCAATGTGCATCAACCACTAAATGCAATGTACCAATGTGTATCAACCATTAACTGCAATTTACCAATGTGCATCAACCACTAACTGCAATGTACCAATGTGTATTAACCACTCACTGCAATGTACCAATGTGCATCAACCACTAACTGCAATGTACCAATGTGTATTAACCACTCACTGCATTGTACCAATGTGCATCAACCACTAACTGCAATGTACCAATGTGTATCAACCATTAACTGCAATTTACCAATCTGCATCAACCACTAACTGCAATGTACCAATGTGTATTAACCACTCACTGCAATGTACCAATGTGCATTAACCACTAACTGCAATGTACCAATGTGCATCAACAACTAACTGCAATGTACCAATGTGCATCAACCACTCACTGCAATGAACCAATGTGTCACTATCAACCACTCACTGCAATGTAACAATGTGTATCAACCACTAACTGCAATGTACCAATGTGCATCAACCACTCACTGCAATGTACCAATGTGTATCAACAACTAACTGCAATGTACCAATGTGCATCAACCACTCACTGCAATGAACCAATGTGTCACTATCAACCACTCACTGCAATGCGCCAATGTGTCACTATCAACCACTCACTACAATGTACCAATGTGCATCAACCACTCACTGCAATGTACCAATGTGTCACTATCAACCACTCACTGCAATGCGCCAATGTGTCACTATCAACCACTCACTGCAATGTACCAATGTGATATTATCACATACTGCAGTTTAAAGGGAGTTTCCAAACTAGCTGTTTTGGAAGTGATTTTACTCTTGTGCAAATAATGTCACTGACTAAATGAATGGGAGACTGAGATTTTACTAGTTACTGTCTTATGAACATGGCTTGCCAATTTGAGTCATGCAGCAGTGAGAGCAAATATAAATATAAAATGCATGTAGTATCAACATAAACTTATCAAAATACTTACATGTCGATTCTTGTCAAAAGTTTCATAGTACAAATTATAAAATTCTTCTCCAGCTTGAATTGCAATATCAACCTTTGAGGCAACACCCTGAAAGTACAAAGAATAAATCTTGTTAGAGTACAGATGACTTAGAGTGTTTTCCAGGGACCTTTTATCATTGTGGTCCCACTAAGCTATCATTTCAGCCTGCTATGCATTTGTGCTGCTATGCTTTTTTATTTCCTACTAGCCTTATAAAATTAACTGTTAAATAACCAACAACTTTTTCTTCCAATTTTGCCTGTTTTAAAAAGATGCAATTCATAAGTATTGGATGTTTCCGTCATTTATATTAAAAATATTTCCTAAACAATAAACAGATTGTTTGCAATTGGAATGAATTACTTGATAAATTAAGTGGTTATACTTTTTAATTAGTATATTGCTGCATTGATATGCATTATCACTTTGTCAAAATTGCCAATAAAAGCAAAATAACTTCAATGAGAGCTATTTTCTACATGCAGCATAACTGCCACATCATGTTTTAGCCATCTGGAATAGATATAACATAGTGTTTTATCCATAAGCTTTCTCAAATTTTACTAAAATCATTATCTTGAAAGTTTAATCCACCTGTTCGATAAAAAAAGTTCAGTTAATTCAGGAAAAGATTTTACACATACACACACACACACACACACACACACACATATATATATATATATATATATATATATATATATATATATATATAGAAACATACTGGTATGCTTTATTAATATAATGCATTAAATGGAAAGCAATGAGTATTATCTTACTAATTCTGCAATGATTATTTGAAAACACATAAATGTATGAATTTTTTTTAAGAAGTTGTCCTCATAGTTTGCTTAATTATCATTCTGGTAGTTTTTACTTTTAGTAGATGCATTCATAAAGCATTGTGTTCCATTTTGTTTTTGGACTATTAAAATCATTTTCTATCCTGAACATTATTAAGAGTGTGTTTAGGAAGAAGTTGAAGCTGACAATGTGCAAGCATGTGTGTGTGTGTGTGTGTGTGTGTGTGTGTGTGTGTGTGTGTGTGTGTGTGTGTGTGTAAAATGGAATTTTAACATAAAAGTTTTTGCATTGTGGCAGTTTCAGAGTGATTTCTAGCACTGAGGCATCATGCACCAGGCATGCAACATTATGTTCTACCCAGGCATATTATCATGACACAAGGCAAACTAATCCTAACACTAACCTCTTTTGCTGATCTGCAGTTCCTAAAAAAAGGTAGGGAGGCTTGTAGTGACCAAATATTTTATGATGAAAACAGTGACACAGTCATACCTGTAATCTGGTAATAATAATAATGACACTATATTCAGTCACAAACATTATGACAATCCCCAAAATTAACAGTATGAAATATTTTCATAATCTCAGCTAACATGTCTTTCTGTACATGTTGTACATCTATCTTTCTATCACACTGGCAATTTAATTTTTCTAAACTTTATTAATTAATGAATCTTTTTTTAATTCCCTGACCACTTTCTTGTTATCCTCATAATGGGTTCAAAGCAAAAAGATCTAAAGTTTTTGGTTTAATATTTCCATTCATGTAGACCACCTGATACCTCAGTTCATCATGCCTTTCCAAATGACTAATGCACAATGACAAAAACAAATTCTCCCAAGTTTAAATGTCACAGAAAAACAACATCAATAAGTATTGATCATAAATAAAGAAAAATATCAATAAATCACAGCTTATATGAATATAACTAATTGTACAAATAAGTATCAACTCTTTCTATACAAGTGGTCTATTTGATACATGAATGCACTAAAAAAAGGCTCAAGGATATATAATGTTTTTATGTCATATTCATCATCACTAAGCATGTTGTAATTTACTTAGTTAAATGACATTCCCAATTAATGACAATCTTAACACACATGAGATAAACTAAGTACCTTAAAGTCTGCAACTGCACATGTATCTTACCTGACTAGTTTGTAATTTTGTCAAAATTTGTCTTTCTTATTAACAATAATTTTGCTTTTCAGGAAGTACCTTCTCACACACTAGTGGAAACATAACAAAATTACAATAGTTCTCATACTTACAAGCAAATTCAATATACATTACATTAGGCATAAATATAAGGTTTATTTAGGATAACAAGCACATTTCTTTATAGTTTGATAGGCATTAAGAACAAAGGATATAAACTTCAGGCAGATTAATATTTACAAAACTACATTGAAAAAAGAGAGGAAAAGAAATAAAATGTAAAGATGCAAATAAGTCACTTCATTGTATATATTTCAAGAATGTTTAGGAATTTTCTTCACTCTTAATAATACAAGCTACAACTATATTCTCAATATTAAAAGTCTGGCAGCTATCAGGTTACAGGTATGCAGAGATGCCCATTGCTAAAAAAATTGTCTGATTTGTATTCATTATATATAGTGTGCAACAAGTGCTTGCTTTTTGAAGAACAAATCTTTTGCATGTGATAAATTCACTTTATGCACGAATGATGAGCAAAAAACATAAAAAGGAGATATTTTATTACTGATTTGTATAACAATCTGACCTTCACAAAAACACCATATTTATGAATCTGAGATGAAATTTGAGTGAGTGATAGTCTGAGTTTCCTCTGAAATTTTACCGGGAATTCATCATTTGCATTTTGAGTCACATGACTACACAAATCTCACGTTATACATGTCCATGATGACAGAGTTCAAATAGTCACATGATATCAACAATAAACCATTTCTAATGTTGCTGTAGGAAAACAAATGGAATATATAAATGAAAGTCACACAATAGAATTAGAAAATTGAAGTAACATAAACTTCTAAAAATATTTATTCTGAAAACAATGACCAGAAATCTGTAAATGCTATAAATGCTGCAGCAACTTGGAAACAACCAATTTCACCAAGTAGAGAGCACATGTCAATGCATTGGTCTTGTAATACCAACAAAATACATCACTGACATATGCTTAGTGCTTTTTGAATCTGGATTTCTTAACTTTGCAGCAATATTGATAATTAAGTGTACATTATATTTATGTACAATCATTTTGTGATTTTTAATTATTATTTTAGAGTTCCATGTACAACAACTTTGGAAATGGTTTATTGTCACTAGTGCCACATGATTATTGGACCTCTGATGGCATCGACATGTAGATTGTGAGATTTGTGTAGTCATGTGACTCTGCATGCAAACGATGAATTCCCAAATTTTATCAATGCTATAGTTTTGGCTGTGTGCAGTTTAAAGAATAAAGAATGCTATACTCACAATTTCTGAGAAAAAAATCATATTCCTATCAATTTCATGCAGGTATATAATGATGAAAGGTCATTACAGTCTGCTAGGCCATCAAGTAAGTAGCTATCCTATGCTGACACTAAATGGTGTGGGTGAATTCCACTTTTCAATTGGCAGTAGACTCTGACCCTACACCCCAACATAAATGTCCAAATATTATAATTTGGGTGGCATGGGTAAAAAAAAACTCAGACTAAGTGAGTGAGTGATCTGGATTTTTAACATAGTTTTTACAATTTTTCAGTCATATCTGTATGATGTCTGAAGTGTGGCAATTTATAGTCTAGAACTGGGTCAACATGACAAACTCATGTAGCATAATGTCACACCCAGTCACATTATCCTGACACCAGGCTGACCAGTCCTAACACTAACCTTGAGGTAGCTGCTAGTGCTGAGATGGGTAAAACCAAAACAGTACTTGAAAATAACTCACATGATGCTCTCAAGTGACTTCAAGTATGGTGCAAGGAAAACAGTATCATAAATACAGAATAAAAATTAAAGCCCTACTAGTTACAATGCAACAAAAAAGAGCAAGGCTAGAAAGTGACAAACTCCAGGGTCTGTTTGACAATGTGGACCTTAATATGACCTCTCAAAAATTCTTGTTGTATTTGTACATAACAATTTTACTTGGTCTATTCAACTTAAACTCATATCAACACAGGTTAATTCTTATCTTTAGCTACTGAGGAAAATTAAAACATACATTCTTCTTCAGTATAGGGTCATCTTTTATAAAAGATATATTCAGACATATCTGGACTATTGTAATGTAATTTAGGGTGATACTTAACAACTTTTTTAAGATTCCAAAAGAGGGCTTGCCATTTAATTCTAGATCAATGTACAGAAAATTTTCAGGATGCAATGAATAATATAAAGGTATTAACAAAACATGAAAGAATATTTCTTAGAAATGCCAGATTGATGCATAACATATCCGGAAAAGTCATTCCTGTCTTTCTGAGTAATTTCTTTCACCAAAGAAATGATGATGCTACTGCAAATTTAAGGTCCAGAAGAAGCAAAAATTACATTATACAAAAGCCAAAAAAGGAATTATTTAAAAAAAAGGTTTTCTATATACTGGTCCCCATGTATGGAACAACATTCCAAGTGACATAAGGAAGGAGCCTAGCATTTCTTCTGTTCATTGTCAATGTCTCAAATGGATGAAATCTTTAGGAAACAGTTCTAGTATAATAAATACCACCTGCTTTTTTTTATAATTTTGCATCATTTTTACAGTTGAATTTTTCTATGTATGATGATATTTTATATTTTATATATGTTTATGTTATATATTCACAGATGCCAGTGCATCTGCTCGAGGCTTGATACTTTGACTTTTAAAATCACTTAATTATTTAGTGTCAAGCCACATCATGTTGTATATAAAGTAGATATTGTACATAACAGCAGTGTATCCCACAGGGGTGTAAAACTGAGGGTTAAAAAAAACCCATGATGTTAGAACTGCATCAAAAAAAAAATGTGGGGCTCAAAATTGTGCTGACAAATTTTCATTTGATCCATACTTTTTCAGTTGAAGTAGGATATTGCAACTTGCACAATATACTCTCTCTCTCTCTCTCTCTCTCTCTCTCTCTCTCTCTCTCTCTCTCTCTTTCTCTCAAACTAACACGCACAATTAACACACAAATGCAATGTCCATTAAAAGGATAATTTTATTAGTTCATTTTCCATTTAGTTTAAAGTCATACTTTTAACAGTGTCTTTATAATTTTTTTGTGGCAATATTATAGACCAGCACATATAAGCCAATACAAAAATCCATATAAATCTTTTTAACCAAATGACAGTTAATTTACTGACCATCATAAAATGTGTACTATCCAAAAATCAAAGAGGCTAATGAATAATCTTCTCTTTAACAAGTTACACTTGAACTTTTAGATCTTTCTTTCGTTGCAGCAAAGTTAACAAAATCTGCAACATCCCTCTGAATTTGTAATCCAAATAATGGATTTGATTTGTCTCTGCAAGTTTACTTATTTCTTTATTCTTAAAGAATGTCTTAGGTAATAATGAGTTCAAAAGATATCTTGTGGTAATCAAGGGCAGATTTTTAAAAATTCTTAAACACTGTAATGAAAGAATTATTCACTGTGCAGTCTTTGCAATCACGAAATTATAAGTCACACAGATAATTCCAATTAATGTACTGGCTGTATTCCAGTCAAGTGAATATTATCTGTTTTTCATTAAAGTCAGATCCACATTTACTCCTTCGTGTTCTGCTTCTTTACACTTGATTTGCCAATGATTCTAAGAGCATGCAGTTTTAATCTTGAGAACACATTTTTGTGCAATAAGCATTTCCGTTAAATATCAGGACATCTTGCTGAGACTGACAGAATCGCGTGAGAGCTCGAGAGATTAGGGGACACTACTGTCATAAATATGAAATAGGAAACCAGAATATGCCTATGATCGAAGTATACAAGATGCCATCACTAATCCAACACACTGGATATTAAATAAATCCTGATTGTATTTTGCAAATCCTTTGTGTCAAAAAAATGCATGGTAAAAATTGTGTGTCAATTTTCTCCAGTGTGTCCCTGATGCACAACTATGTGTAAAGGAAAACACTGTAACAGATAGAAGGCCTCAAGGTAGATTAATTCTATAACTAACTGAGTTACCTTCTCTAAGTAAAGTCTTTATAGTTATTATTATTATTATTATTAGTAGTAGTAGTAGTAAGTCTTTGGTATGACTCGGCTGGGGTTTAAACCCACAACCTCTCACATCCAAGTATGAAATTTGCTGTTTATGCTATCAAAGTTAGGCTGTCAAGTGTATGAGATATTCCTGAAAATTTGTCCTCTAGTTCCCTTGTTAGGTGACTGAGAAACATGTTACACAATGTCCTCGTATTCTGAATGAAGATGTTGGCCCAAATAAAATAAATCTTATGTGGACATTTTACGTTGTACAAACATGGAATTTAAGAAAACTATAGTCCTACATGCAACACCTCAATGCTGATATTTATGTTGTGGGTGTCTGGGTTGTACTGCCTAACAGCACTGTGTAGCATGTTTTAATGTTGACTAACATTGCAACAACAGTCAAACTTTCGGGAATGTCTCACACAAATGGCAACCAATAATTAAGCTTTTCTACAAAGTAAAAACATGTTTTAGTCAGACCTTACTTACTCTGATATCTTTTCTCTAATAAGTCCAAATTCTCACACTTGAAATTTATCTTTTTTAAAGTTATGTTAGCATACAATTCAGTTGGTAGGAAAGCGATGAAAGCAGGGTATACCAAAATCAGGTTAAGTTGAAATATTCTTAAATCAGAGGTTTCGCTAGGATTTTAAAACTAGGAGTCCAAGACTCCTAATTTGGTAAAAATAGGAGTCTCACCAGCAAAAGTTGCAGTCTTCTCTACGCCAGAAATCACATACTTTCTTACACTTGTCTACTGTTACATCCGAACTATAAGTTATAGCAACTTTAGCAAAGTTCTGAATCTCATTTAAATCTTCATCATTTTCCCATTTAACTACAAAACACTGTCTAAATTTGCAAACAGCATTTTGTCCAATTCTCTTGATTTTGAGTTTGTGGGCAATATTTATATGGCAACAACTAGAAATGAAATCAATAACAGTGATTTCACTGGGCTTTGACAATGTCGACAAAAATACACCTTCTGGCCATATTTTTTGGCTACAACATTTTTGGCTGATAAAAACGTTTGTCTTGAGCTTGGAGTGGAGAAATTCAAAGGCACCATGACAGGAAGCCGCAAACTTGGATATAAAAATGCACTGGAATGAATTGTTACATAAACAAATCCTCATTTCATATTGACAAACCATCCTAACAGTTAATTGTTATGTCATAATCCACTTATGCTGATATTTGGCCTTGATACTTGTGTGCTGGTAATTTAATCAAACTAGTCATGCAACTGAATATATAGCTACAATTGACTGCCTCTGAGGGCAGAAACATGAAATGATTACAGTCGACCACACCACAGCAATTTTATAAAAAAACCTAAAAAACCCCAGAAAAAATAGTTTTACTGCAACTTCAATGAAAACTGATTACATTTGCAACATCAATATATACTAAGGAAATTTTTTAAAAATTGTGTCAATGTTCTACAATTCATTTGATGTGGCCGAAAATGGGTGCTTGTTTTGTCTGTCAAAGAGAGCTTTTAGCGGCACCTTTAATAACACATGCACCTTCATCAAAGCAAGCCAGCGACCTTTGATCAAAGAAGTCAGCAATAAACTAAAATAAAAACATTGTTTCAGTTTCATAGTGATTAGAACATATTTATTTTGCTGCAAAAGTTTCCTCCTTGCAACAAAAACGTGCATACGGAGTATTCCTGTGTCGGCAATTTTATGTGTCCCAAATCAAAAGTTTGTGTCCAAATACGCATAATTAAGCATTTCCAAGATCACTGTAAATGAAAAAAAATAAATAATGTGTATTGGAACTGTAAGCAATGTTATGTTTTGACCAAGACATGTATCCACCACATGAACCAACTTTGACATACCTTGACTACCTTTGCATTTCAACAAATTCAAATGTATGTCAATGAAATATGAAAATGTGTCCATTTGCTAGTGTCAGATTTTGATTCAACCTGCATAAAAACAGCACAGTAAGTATATTAATTATATTAATTTGTGAAAGAGTCTCCATATGGGCTGCCATGTGTGTGAGATATTCCTGAAACTTTGATTACTAGTTCGGATGTCAACTGACATCAGAACACAGTATACAAGGCTGTTATTTGGGTAGTAAGACATAGCACTAAAACATAAGTAACATGTAATATGTCTTACATTGTATAGTTCAAGTATATCAACCCAGGGCTGAGCAAATCCCATAGCCAACGTTTTGGACGAATCATTATTGAAGCCAGGCAAGTAAAATTTTCCAAGTCGCTAATCTGGGACAAGTGCTTTTTAAAAAGGTCCGCTAATTCTTATTTTTTTTTGCTTTAATCAATATATTTACCTTTATTTGGCCAATCATGCCCTCCAGTCATACTGAATACTTGATTCTAGCCCAACTTTGTGTATACATTTACATCCTGTTACTGCTTGACTGCATATTGGGCTAATGGGCAAATCAAAACATGTCAAACTCAAGAAAGCCAGTATGATCAATTAGCAGTGTTGTACATGGTTTTGTTGCAATGAGTTTACTCAGTCTAGATCAGAATGAGTTACTCACTATGATTTTAATCCAGGGAGTCAGTGTAATTAAATTAATAATAGGTATTTTACGAACATCAGTATCAGTTTCCTTTATGAACTGATTAAATGACAGTAATGATTTTTTAATTTATAACTGTTCCAAGTGCTATATTGTGTTTGAAGCTAAACAATTACATTATAGACCAAGTCAATTAAACTGTCTGTTTGTAAAACAACACCACCATATGCACGACTAAAGATGTACTTGCATATGTTGTCTGCTTCAGATATTTACAGTGTCAAATCAAGTAAAGGAAAAGACTGACAAAAATTGCCTTTCACGTGGATTTAACAAGCGGTTTCATTAATATGTTCATGTTTGCAAAGTAATGTAATTCCAAACTCAACGTTATGGTAATTTATGGAATTATCGGCAGTAACCGAATAGGATGAATTATGTCATTATATTGTTGGATGGAAATAAACTGCCCTATAGTGTACGTAATATGGTGCCATGTTAGTATGAAATGTCCGTTAAATATGAAAAGTGCAAGGGTATGCCAGTAATAGTGTCACTCTGGTCATAGTCAGGTTAGAAATTATAAATCAATGATTCAATTGACTTAGTTCTGTGCACTTTTTATTACATTAAATGTTTTACTTATTGAAATCAGTAGGGGTACAAACAAACGGTGATGTAGCGTCGGATTATAATTAATGAGTGGTTTCAGTTCATATTTAAAAGAGAAAATTGATGTTATGATCACTTTAAAAGTAGTTACCAAGCAAGCTGATAGATACTCTGTGGATAAAATAAGTTTGCTAAACTATTTTTGTAAGAAAGTTAATAACGACAATTTGGAGAAGGTAAATTTGTTTTTAAAATGTAGGGATAAAACATAAGACGGATACTGAATGTGCAGTAGCTTTTTTTCCAAAGAGACATAAGCAACAATCAGTGATGGCAAAAAATGTCAAATTTGACACTACTAAGAGACAGATAAATTTTCAGCCACATTGGGTTAATTGTTATCCCTGGCTTTAATATATTGACTCGGAAGGAAAGATGCCTTACAGTTACTGCAAATAATATCCAAAACTGGCACAGGTATGAAATTCACCCAGATGAACATGTCTGGAAATGGACCAGAGCTTAGGACCAGAGCTTGAAGACTTTAACTCAGACACAGCTTTCAAACTGCTGGCTTAGTGCTGGTGCAGGTGGTAGACATATAAATGGACATATCAAATCCATCAACTAAAAACATATATATGTGAACCTGAAGAAGCCAAATGAATAATAACCAATGTTTTTGAAAAACTGAATTCTTTTAAGAAATATTGTGTTGTATATTATTTTGTTTGTTTTTTTCAATGGATTACATACATTTCATAAAATTTTGGCAAGTGATTACCATTTTGTGACCAGTGAAAAGGTGAGACTAGAAAAGAGAAAGGTGGGATTTGTGAAGAGAAAGGTGGGACTAGAAAATTTTCTGAAACCACTTGTCCTGGACTAGTGGTTAAAAAAATATTTGCTCAGCCCTGCAGCTCATTCATTTGTACCACCCTACTGATTTCAATCAAGGAAATCTTTAATGTGACAAAAAAGTGCAAGGATAAGTAAGTCAATTCATTTATTGATTTACATTTTCTAACCTGACTCTGAGTAAAATGACCTTAACACTGTCATTGCGTATTTCATGCTTAACAAAAGTTTTCAATATAATAGATATGAATGAGACCTCATTTCCAGTTCCTGGACATGTTCATTTTCAGCAATGGGGTGTATGTACAACTATAGATGTACATACATATGTCATCTGCTTCCAATTTTTACAATATCGAATCAAGCAAAGGAAAAGAATGACAACAACAAATTGCCTTTCACATGGATTTAACAAATGGTTTCATTAATATGTTCATGTGTGCAATGGGATATAATCCCAAACTCAAGGTGATAGTAATTTACAGAATTATCTGGCAGTTACTGAATAGGATGAATTACGTCATTATGTTGTTTGGTAGAAATAAACCTAGCTCATAGTGTACTGAATATGGTGCCATGTTAGTATGTAAAGTCTGTTAAGCATGAAAGTTGCAAGGTGATGCCAGTATTAGTGTCATTCTGGTCACAGTCAGGTTAGAAATTATAAATCAATGATGCAGTTGACTTAATTCTGTGCTCTTTTTGTGACATTAAATGTTTTAGTTATTTAAATCAGTAGGGGGCATAAAAAAAACAAACGGGATGTAGCGTCAGACTTTAAGACTATAGTCTGAGACTATTAACTCATTGGTTTGTATCCCCCTGCCGATTTCAATAACAAAAACCTTTAATTTTATAAAAAGTGCAAAAACCTAGTCACTATATGTGCGTTTCATGTTTAATGGAAGTTTTTAATATTATAGATGGCCATGCTTAAGACTCATTTCCAGTTCCTGGATAAGTCCATCTTCAGCAATGGGGTGTATGCATGACTAAAGATGTCATCTGCTTCCGATATTTACAGTGTCGAATCAAGCAAAGGAAAAGAATGATGAAAAAAAATTGCCTTTCACGTGAATTTAACAAGTGGTTTCATTAATATGTACATGTGTGCAAAGGAATATAATTACAAACTCAACGTTATGGTAATTTACAGAATTATCTGCCAGTTTCCGAATAGGATGAATTACGTCATTATGTTGTGGGTTGGAAATAAACTACCCCATAGTGTACGGAATATGGCGTCGTGTTAGTAAGAAATGTCCGTTAAGCAGGAATGGTGCAAGGAGATACCAGTATTAGTGCCATTCTGGTCACAGTCAGGTTAGAAATTATAAATCAATGATTCAGTTGACTTAGTTTTGTGCACTTTTTATCACGTTAAACGTTTTAGTTATGGAAATCGGTAGGGGGTACAAACCAACGGGGATGTAACAAAGGACAATAGGACTGGAAACAACTGACTATCGTGACAGCGCCAATCCTTTTACTCAGCACAGAGAACCAAAGCAAAGAAGACATCAACCCTGATAGATACGATAACAGGTCCTAAATGTAAGTTCAATGTTGTTGACCCAAAGAGCAGACTTTAAAAACAACTAACTTCGGGAAAAGTGGTCATCTCGATGAAGCAACTACCGTCATGTGGATATAGGTAACGGAACTATTCATCAAGACCGAAATATTCCAAATGTTCGATTTGACTGGTTTACCAATTTTTCCTTGCACATAAAACTTTGACCTTTCCTGACTTTACTGTTCAGTCCAAGTGCTCCCGGCAAGATGAATCGGTGCTGTAGGGTTTTAGGGAGATATTCTCCCATTAAAACATGCTTGATCGTTTTAACACGAAAACAGAGGATTCCAAGCAGTAATTGATTTTCAATTATTCTGAAATTGTTTAAGGTGGCAAATAACTGTCTGTGGCCAGTAGCATTAAGTCTTCCAAGGTTTTATTTGTAACCTTTTTTCTGTCTGATGTACCATACTGGTATAAAATTTATTTATTTTTACTTAAAATATTTAAAAAGTTGTATCTTAAGAAGTTATTAGTACTATATACAGGGAATGATGTAATCATTTTCGTGCCCCCACTACGACACTAAGAATGGGTGGTCAGTGTATTAGTTGTGTCCCCTTATGCATTTATTGAATCGTTGGCGACATTATTTCTTATTTTTTTACATGAATGGTGGCGGATTACAAAAATATTAAGTCCGTATTTTGGAGGGTCCGTGTTGTTATTCATACGGATTATCTGGCTGCTTGCTCTTAATTAATAAATTTAGAGCATTTTATCCAGACTAAGTATAATCCCTCTAATGTTGATCAATAGCATTAAATCCTTTATAAAACTCACCTATTAGTACTAACCCTAGTGAAGACAGGACACCTGTGTATTCAATGGTTGTTGACCTCGAATCTGAACTGCTGATGGATGGAAAGCAGCATCATGTCAAGGCATGAATGATGCATGGAAGCCATCAAGCAAGGCCTAAATCACCAGGAATTGACAAATGCTTAGGACGGAGCAGAGGGAATGTCTTCCCATCATGACTGATTTTTGAGAGAGAGAGACTTCATGTTAGAAATTTCTGAATGAGATTGTTTACATTTTTACAAAAGATTAAAGTTACATTGAGCTTTAGCAACTTAGAAAAGATAGAGATAATGCTACACAATACTACAACTATTGATACTACTGATCTCTGTGTCAAACTCTTTACATAAGTGATATAACAATGATAATTTACTTTAAAGCAAACTAGTGATCATTGGTAGTGAAGCATTATTCAATCCTATATAAGTCATTAGGATTCCATGAAGTTATGATCTTTTTATGATCTATTTATCATTCTCGAATTTCTTGCATGATTTCACTTTCTCTCCTAAGCATATGCCCTGGCAGTAAGACATTACTTAGCACACTTCCAAGCATTAATCATTTCCTGGTGATCTGGACCTTGGACATATTTTACTTTTGTCATTTTGTATTCATGGAAAGCAGAATCACCTCAAGACAAGATTATTGCATCTTAGCCATATAGCAAAGCCTATATCACTGGGAACTGACTAATGTATGACAGTTATGATGGGATGTAGCTACGTTCTACACAAGCATCAGTAGTTACAATCAGGTTTTTGGCCATAGAATGAACAGGTGTTCTGTTCTGATAGGAATCAATACTTAAAGATGAATGTTATGAAGGTTTTGATAGAATGTGTCATTAGAAGAGGGATTGTGCTAACCATCTGGATACAGAGGTCAGTAGAAGTGAGTTTATTAATTTGCTGTTAGGGTCTTAATAATTAACCTACATTACAACTTAAACCATCCAGAAAGGATTATGTATCAGTATGGTTGTTTTCTGCCACAAGATATGTTAGAATAATGAAAGGTAGAGAACAATTTGTTGGTCAGTTAGTTGGGATAGCAATCTCACAGAAAATATACAGTGTTTATATCTTTGTATTTAGGATGATTATATATGCTTATTGCTTGAATTTAGTGGTCTTCCATTTCTCATTGATAACTAGATTCTGTCCTCAGATGACATTCTTATCAGGGGATGAATAGTTTTGAAAATGCATGGTTCAGTCATCTTCGAAAATTGGGTTGTCCAGTAACTCACTGCATTTGCTCTCCACCAAATATCTGTAAAACAAAATTGCAACAACTGGTGTCAGTATGTATGTATGTATTTAGTGTATTTATGTGTGTGTATATATATATATATATATATATATATATATATATATATATATATATATATATATATATATATATATATATTTTTTCCTGCATGTATCCAAATTTTGTACATGTACAATAATAATATTTCAATATATTGTTTGAAAAACATGAGTAATAACTTGAACACCGACTTCATCCACTGACCTTGTTGACAGAATGCAGAAACACATCAGTATTCCATTTATATTAATAATGGCAGAAAGAGGAAGGTTAAACTTTTGAATTTCCCTGGCGATGAATTCAAAAAAATCATCCATTATCTTCTCCCAATTCTCTGGTAGATCTTAAACCTACAGACGTTCCGTGTTCTATTTGACAATTGGTTCCTCTTCATAAATTTATATATCCAATGCACACCTACTTTAAAATAAAAAATGTGCTTTTCTGCTGTAATGAGTTTAGCCTTCAGTTGGATGGCAAATTGTCAAGATTGGTCGGTTTTCATGCTGGGCCACGATCCACAGCTTCAGGTCAGCTTCAAGGTAAGACCATTTTGCCCTATGTTTTCGTGGATTCATCTTCTCCAAAGCTCCTTTTTCATTTCTCCAACCTCAGGTTACACTTTCATCAATATCAAATTTTCTGCCTGTGGCTCTATTGCCATGCACTTCAGCATATGCAATGGCAGTTAGCTTGAAGTCGGCTGTGTAAGAATTTTGATTCAGCATTTTTTAAATTTAGCAGAAAGAAATTAAACTCGAATGTACACTTCACAAGAATACAAGATTATTTAAAAATGTCCACGTTTATGTAGCTTGTATCCATCTGCTGCACTGAGCAATTTATATCCAGTGGTTTCCTTCACTTTATCATAAATGAAAATTTGTCAAATGTTTCATCACCCATCAGATGTAAACAAGGCTTCATTACCATTTTTAGTTTAGATCAAATAATTGTCTGAGGCAGGACCGCAACAATTATTGTTTATTATCTGCCACTGGGCCAATAGCGGATGGATTGAGTACCTGGTATCTGGATTCTAGAAACAATAAATGCCAGATGTAAAAGTGGCTTCATTGATTTGCTAGGTCAAGTCTTCAGCGAGTGGGATTAGGATAGTACCAAACATAGACCAATAAATGCCTGATGGCTTCAAAATTCAAATCTGCTGGTGGGTTATGCCAACAATATTTTACTCAAAAACCCACTGGCTATATGAGGGTGTGGATTATCTGCATCTGTGGGATATATGCGGGGAAAATACAGTGTGTGTGTATGTGTATATATATGTGTGTGTGTGTTTATGAATTTTGGTACATTTGCAGTACCTAAATAACTTAAGACTGCAGATGTGAACTTCTTGTCAATGTGAGTTCACATAAACTTTAGGTACTGATACTCAAATATCACCAGTCAAATTTATTATTTACTTGTATATTTTACCATTTCTTGGCATTAGTGTCATTTACAAGTCGGTTTCCAGAAAAATGAGAATGGTCTTTGTCAACTCATCTTTATGAGCTTACATGATGCACTCTTTTTAAAAAGTCTGTGCTGAAACATACATGCTTTTACAATATTGTTTACAATGATTTTACAATATTATTTGACTCAAAAGTGGAGAAAGTTTTGATTATTTTTGAAGATATATGTTTGCTTTGTTTTAAGTGTTTTATTTAAACTGTTGCAACAAGAAAAGAGCATTATATATTTCAGAACAATTTTGCAGGTGCTTACGTATATATTCAGTAAAATGTCTATTTATTTTAAGTATGTTGGAGTATCCTTTAGATGGGCAGTCCTTTTCACAAGATAATTTCAATGATAAGGAATAACTCTTAATTAGTCATACAGCCTCTTCACTTTAAGTTTAGCATGCAGATTGGCCATGGCTCACCTAAATATAAATGGAGAGTGTCATGGGGAAAATCCATGATGGTGGCACATTGAAGGCAGAACACATGTATCCTTTGAGAATTTTGTTTGAATTTAACAAAAAAAACCTGTTGATATTTTCATTGCATTGTTATTTTTAATTAAAATTTTGCTGGAATAAAAAAGGTATATTTGAAAATTGGTCTGATCCTGTTGATTAAAAGCTTTCTCATATCTTAGATTATTTTTTGAAGCCTAAAATTGTTTTGTTATAAAACAACCAGGGATAGTACAAGTTCAAATTATGCATACAGGAAGTGGTATTGGTACAATTCTTAAAAAGTTTGCTATTGGTAAATTGTGATAAGTCTTCATTTGAGATATTGATTGTGATGATAGTACCCCTGCTAATGAAATTATTACACAGGCTTACACATTTATATAATCTATATGAAATCAGCTAATAAAAGATAATTGAACAAGTTCCTGTTGATGGCTTTGTCCATCAGTTTTCTAATATCTGGGCCAACAAATCTATTCATATTTTATATTATCTCAGTTTACACATTATAATTCACAAAATATCTTGAATCACCAGAGATAAATTTAAAATGATTTTGGTAAAATATATGCTAAAAATATATGCTAAAGTTTGAAGAATTATATATTGGAACCAAATTCTTGCACATTTTATGTATTTCTGAATTTTGAATGACAGGCCCATTGAGAATAAGGCATTGATTTTCTTAGTGACCTCTGGCCAATAAGAAACTCATTTCTGCTGTCACTCATTGATTGTGTTCATTGGGATATAAAAATCATATAATGAAGCTACATGTATTGTACCAAATTTTTTCAACTATAAAAAAATAAAAACTGACTTACAAAACAGTGAAATAAAAATGTAAATAAAAATATAGATGTGTGTAATGTTCAATGGCAATAAATTGTTAATTTTTATAGTGTGTGAAATCATCATGATAATCTTTTTATAACTAAATAAATTTAAGTATCTTAGAGCTAACAGTTTATTTTATACATTTAATTTAAAATAAAACACTTTTATTTTAATTTTTTTGTTGTCTTCAAACAAAAAAAATGTTATTTTAATCAATGCCATGAAAACTGAAATATGTGAATGTGTTGCATGTACTACTTCTCATATGTTAAAAAGAATTTTGCATTAGGTAAGACAGTCCATATTAAAAAACTACTGTATGTAAAACTTCTTTTAAACATCGTCATGGTTTTTAAAAAAAAACATGCATGATTTGACATTGAACTTTTGAGACATGGTAAAAGTATTCAGATAGTCAGAATCCAGAATGTTTTTAAAAGTGAAAAATTAAAAAACAAAATTGTTGGTAATGACTATACTCAGGTACGCTTTTTTATTATTAATTTATTGCCCTATATTGTATTCATTTCTACCCCAGTTTTTCTATTAGGAGCTGCAGTTAATAGAGATCAAGGGTCATGGACTCGTTATGAAAGGTCTACAGAGAGTTCTGGTATCTGTACATCGATATGTCCATATATACCCAAGATTAATCTGAGTGTTAAAGTTTTTACTTTTCATTTCAAAACCATATTATCATGTGCATTTCATATCAAGAATTGTTAATATCTTCTTTATAGAATTGTAATGCTTTTTTCCTTTGTCTGAAATTGATGGAACAATAAGGTTGATATTAACACTGATATTTAGGTTTTTTAAAGTTTTTGTATACTTGAATAATGTGATCAGTTTTTCAAATATGGTTGACCTCAAAGTGATGTTTTTATGCAGATAAATATAATAATTTGTGTAAGTTTTGCTGCTTGGTAAGTTTCTTGGAGAGTATCAATCAGTCATGGAAGTTATGTTGCTGTCTGTTAATGGGTACAGGGTTATAGCAAATGTAGAGCACTATGGACAGTATATCATGCTTCCTTGACTGAAGTTAATTTTCAGTCAGCTGTAGTCATACTGTTGTGTAACTTTGTGCAGATATGCACTTGGATGATTTTAATACCATTCTGTCTTAAGTAGGTCACTTTTACATGTTGTTTAACCCATCTTACCTTAAGTTCATTGTAATGATTACTTTGAAAAATGGTTTCTGTTCATTAGCTTTCCTTCTACATAACAGACATGATCCAAATTTTGTGGACATTTATTTTAATTTATTATGATTATGAAGAAGTAAATGTGATTACTAGGGCTTGGTTCTTGATTTTGAAATTTCTTTAGTGTACACAATATAGTCCATTTTCTACATTAATTTTAGCAATAAGTTTATAATAATAACTAACATTTTTTTTTTATTTTGTGAACATCTGGATCATTCTAGAAGGCTATTTTCCATTAGGTAATCATTTTTTTTTTTTATAAAATGTTAATTGTGACCTGAGGTCAAGTAGAGAACTATAAAATCTTGTAACTGAGAGGATTTTTTTCAGTTGTGCTTCAGGTTGTATTATATATTGTGTCTATTTCGGTTTGAATGTATTTTTGTCAAATTATTGAATTCTAATGATTTTTTTTTTTCCTCTGGAAATACAAAAGTGCTCTGATAAAATTCTTGGACAGAGACATTCAGACCTGTAATTATATCATATTATAAAAGGCTGTTGGCACATCAACACTTTAGTAACTACACAGAAACATCTCCACCTTCAATTTTTGATCTATTTTGGACTAATACTGAAATTTGATTCAGGACTTTAAATTGTTAGGACTTGAGTGATTTAATCTGCAATACTGTAAATTCTGTTTTCTCATTTTCACTCTGTATTCTTGGGAAAAAAATTAATGGTCAAATTTTTCAAAGTTTGTTGCTTTTCACTCTTTTATGTTACTTATTTTAAGAACCTAAAGTTATAACAAAGTATACATAGTAAGTGTATGAACACTAGATTAAATCTGATAAAGTGTACTACATATGTTACATTTGCTGAATTCCATGTTATCCTCTCAGTCATGAACAACACAAGTCAATGAAGTAGTATGCACCTTATCAATATAAGGGAACCAGCATATTATTATTCCCAAGCATTTCATTTTGTATCATATTGTGAGCCTGTTTAATATAGAGAAACACAGTGGCATAACAACTGCCCTAGCAACCCTACAACTATGGGTGGGGATACAGCAGGTTCTCTAAATTCCCATCAAACAACTTTTTTGTGGGGAATGTGGCACCAGAATTAAGTTTTACTGGAGACCAGTGGCTAGAATTTCTAGCTATGCCACTGGCCTTAAATCTTTTGAAATTAGTATTATTATATCAATAGTGTTCAAATCTGTAAGCTGCATATGTTACTTTTTAATATATTCATTTCTTTTTTTCAGTTCAGCCAGTACGTAACAAATATGTGGATCCAACATCACTCAAGAGAGAGCCTATTATTAGCAATAGGTATATAGATGATGCATCCCATGGGGCACCTTATATTGTTGGAGTAGTGATATCCACTTCCGTTGGTTTTTTTGTACGTGTTTTTGATCTTACAGTTGATTTTTAAGTTCGGTTCAATTGTCTGGATAACTGGGAAGCTGCAGTAGCTTAGGTGGCAGAGCATCTGACTTCTAAATTCAAGAGCCAATGGTTTGATACCTGGTCTGCTCCAATTTTTTTCGCATGATATTACCAATAATATTGAATGTGCTCTTGAAAAGCAAATGACAGATAACTAATTTTTTAAATATTTAACTTATTACATGTATTTTTTTCTCATGAAAGTTTTAAGCTTGAGTTCTGTAGTTTAAGATTTTATATAAAATTCAAAAGGGTTAGCATTGTATTTTCCATGAACTTCATTTTTTTTCTCACCTACAAAGAAGAGATGAGACAAGGAGAGCATTTTACCAACAATATTGTTGGCACTGGCATCCATACTAGTCTTGTATTTAGCTCAGTTTCTATGATACTCTTTATACTGTCACAAAAGATGATAAATATATTTATTCACCACAGGCAAAAGTGTTTCATTGTGATCTCTTTTTCTTGTCCTAGTGATTATGTTATGTTTCAGCAAGTGAGCTTATGAGATTTGTTGTATCATCTGCCAAAATATGCTATTTTAAACTTTATTTAAAATGGACCAATTTCAAACAAACTTAGCAGAGAGCACTGTGAAATGAATTTATTTTCAAGTTTGTACAAATGATGCCATTCTGTATCATTTACTAAATATAGAGAGACATTTAAATGGCTTCTTCCTAAAATGGCTAAGTAGAATTCATTGAGTGCATGAAAGCCATAAATAATGCAAGGGTACCATAAGAAAGACCACCCTTATTAATATGAACAATCAGGCACCTTCTTCACTGAAGAGAATTTGAATTTTATTGAAAACATTCTGACATGAAGAGCAATCATGTTTTTACAAAAATTATATTGTTTCACAATCAAATACATCCGCACTTGGAATAGAAAATGACCTTTTAAAAAACTACTGAACCCAATTATACCAAATTTTGCAGAAGTATTTTGACATGTCCTTTCAAAGTTTTAACAAATGATGCTGAACTCCAGGTTTTACCACATATTTGGCTTAGTAATACATAATCTGCTTTATCCTGGTGCTAGTACCTAGTCTAAGGATATTATTCTCTCCTCCAGTTAGCTATTAAGGTCTAGAATTAAAAAAACATGATCCCAGTCTGGTACCTTAGTCCACATCTGATGATCAGAATATCATTTTTCTTGAACTTTGTGCCTTTATGCACATGACTCTTTGGTGTTCAATTCTTGTCTGATTACTTTTCAATTTGGACATCATTACTGTTATTCATATCCTTTTCTTGTGTTCTGCTTTTTTTCTCCCCATTTCTTGTATTATTTTCTTGTATCTCTGACCAATTTTACTCATGGTTCAGAATACAGCTTGCAAAGCAGTGCTTCCATTGTTTCATCCCACTGATTGTTACAGGTGTCAGCATAAGGATTTTCTACCCTTTATTTGGTTTGGTTTAGTGTTGAACATCTTGGTAATGTGTGCATGAAAATGCAGTGTGGAAAATTCACATGGTGTGAGTAATACCACCTGTCTTGCATGCATGGCATGTGTACATATGGATGGTTGCCTCATTTGTTGTTGAAATTTAGCAGAAAGTTTCCAGGCCAAGAAGAGACCTGCCTCTTTCTCTTCTCTAGTTAACCCCACTCAAGGAAGGTCACTTGCTTCAGTGAAAGCACTAGCCAGGATACAGAAGTCATCAAACTCATTGAGAGGGTTCAGATCTTCTTATTGTAAGGAAATCACTATTTGCAGTCACATCACCTCTAATTCATAGTTGTCACCTGATTGAATTACAGGTGTCCAGAATTAGAAAGTCACCCGCTTCCAATAAGGGGAGATCTATGAGGGAGGGATCAGCACCAGACTCAAATAGTAATCTCTGTTATTCCAACATATATGGAAGTACTGTCATCATCTTGCTCTAGTAGACCTTAAGTTTAGATATGATTTCATAGATTCTCTTATAAGGTCTGCATCACCAAACTGGTCATTGCCTTGTGATATGTCACTTGGATACATGATAGACATGTGTTGAGTGAGTTGAATCATTCATGGATTATGATGTAGGATGACAAATTGCCATATTTTGTCTCAGATAACCTCTTTCTGCCCTTTATTTTCTTGTGAAATTTGTTAGAATGGGCCAGGCAAAGAAGTCATTGACGAGGGGTCCTACTCTAAGGAGGAAGTCAGTCTCCTCTAGGGAGTCGCAGCCACTCCTGCAAAGTTACACTCTTCCTAATTACCCAGAGGATGCCAGATTAAGCCGTTTTTTAACAGAGACTGTTACTCTTATGGTGAGGAAGATGTAATTTATTTTGAGGCTGACAAGAGAGACTAAATTTACACAAATACAGTACACATTGATATCCCAAGTTGCAGTAATATCTGCACTGGGAATGGTCAAGATTGACTCCTTTGCCTAGTTAGAGCTTTACAGTCATATCAAGAGGAGAAAGGAAGAGTTGTAACAATTGTTTTCCTTTTCATCAACTAAGATCATGGGGTGGATTGTTCTGTAAATTAAACCCCATGAAAAGCTATTACTGTGTCTAGGGTCATTTTGAGTCAACCCTTTGGTTGATGTCATCAAAGTTTCTGAGATTCTCACTTCATCTGCTCATTGTTTTACCTTTGTTTAGTTGGCACTCCAGAAAGTTATTTGTTTTGGGTTCCGTTGTGCCATACCAACAAGTTGTCAAGCCATCTTTCAGTCAGCAGCAGTCATCCTACTGACAACAGTGTTACATTTGCTTGATATCTTATCTTAAGCCATTGGCCTCTCACCAGGCAGTGCAATAATAGCAGTGCAATAATAGCAGATGTTGCTGGCATTAACATATATTTTTTGTGTGAGTGTGGATGGCTGGTATTAGACTGCGATCAAATTGTTTTTTATTTGAGACCTTCATTTTCTAATTGCAGGAGCATATGTCTTTGGACTGGGCACCAGTGCTTGGAAAAGATTTCACAATAATAATAGATAGTATTACATAATTAAAGTTAGTTTAAACCCCACCCCACCCCCACCCCACATTTTTTAAAAATTTCCCCATTTAAATAATTTTTTATGATGAAATGGTGAAGTTTGTACTATTCAGCATTTGATAATATAACATAGTAAACAAAACATCCCAGAATAATCTTTGTGAAATTATGTCATATACAGTGAAGGGACACTTGATGCATTGGTACATCATGCACCCGTGATAAATGCTAATCTGATGCACATGGCAGGTCACACATTTTTTTAAGTGTTGAGCATTCTAGTCTGAGATATACATGTAATTTCACAGTAGCTAAGATATTGAACAGTATCCCAAAAATTATGCAGTATTATCATCTGTTGAACACTACCATACATATTAGCTTATATGTTGAGTCCAGTTTAAAACTGCGCAGACCCAGATCTGCTGTCTCATAATGCACTGTCAGATATGGGTCCATGTTGTTTGGTAGGTGTGGACAGTAGAAAAAGGACAACATAGAACCTTATCTTCTTGAGTGTTATGCAACAACAGATCAGGGTGTGTATTGTTTGCATTTCAACTTACATGAGAATTTTACAGATTTTTATGTTTTTGACAGTTTTACCATGTGTATTGTGAAAAGAAACGTGATGATATAATAAGAAAACAAGCAGCAGCCAGAGCAAAAGCAAAAGCCGAAGCAGAAGGTAAGAATATTCGATTTGTACCTGTACAAATCAAGGACATGGAAACATAATAGCTTAAATGGCCCACACTTATTAGTGCTATGAATCCAGATAATCCCATGCTGGTGGAGATCTGGGGTTAAAAGAACTTACGTGCTTCAGTTGTGGGCATTTTTCTTTAAGATCTTCACATTTACACTGGGTGTTAGAAATGAATAATTTAATTAATCAGCTGAATAACTATATTAAGGATTAAACATGTTTATTAATAGATGTGTGAAATTTAATGTATGCATAATCTTATTTTGAGACTTATGCATCATTGTTCAGTATACCGGGATCGCGATTGGCTTTGCCAGTGTTACAAATTGTGATGTTTTTCCCATATTGGTGACATAATATACCATCTGGCAATCTTTTTAGTGACATTTTTGGCTGTAGAAAATTGTATATACAGTCTTTGGTTTGGAGTTGAGAAATTCAATGGCACCATGACAGGAAAAGCCGCAAACTTGGATGTAAAATTGCACTCTAATCTATTTTTACATAAACTGATTTTTTGTTCATATGGACAAACTACTCTAACATGGCATTGTTTTTTTTTATAATCCGCTTATGCTGATGTCTGGCCTTAGTACACTGTACAGGAATAGAACCCAAATAGTCCTGTTACCTGACTAGTTACAATTGACCACCTCTGAAGGTGGGAACTGAATGACTACAATCTACCTGGATGATGGCAGTTTGTTTCCTTTTTGAAAAATATACCAGAAAAAAATAGTTTTGCTGAAACTTATAAGAAACCTGATTACATTTGAAGCATCGATCATTTTGTATATATGCTAAGCAAATGAAGAAAAATGTCTCTTGTCAGTTTTTTACAATTATTTGATGCCGAATTTGGTCCTTCAAGGCATGTTTTTAGCAATGTTTTCAATAATACATGAACCATCATCGAAGCAAGCCGACTACCTTTGAACAGAGAAAGTCAGCAACAGGCTTAAATAAAAGCATTATTTCATTTTTCATAGTGATTGGAACATATTTGTTGTGTCATGAAAGTTTTCTGTTTGAAAAAAGTTCAAGTTTACAATCACTACCAATGGCAAGATTAAAATTACAATATCTTGAAACAATAGATATCTAGCTGTTGAGTTAAATGAAGGTGGGACATCTCGCAAGAATGAAACTTTTTCATTTGTTCACATTTTCTTTTCCCTAATGAATAACCTCATCCCCTTGGTAGTCTGGCATCATGGTAGTTTTCTCTGGCTGACCAAAATCGAGGCCAATTTAAGTACATATACATGTAGCATATAAACAACTATACAGTCATGTGCTACTGGGATAATAATAATCAGAGTGAATTGTTTTCGGAAATGTATTTGTTGACAATGGGATACAGATCAAGCAAGGACAAACATTTTTTATATATACGTTTTAGTTCTTTTTTCTAATGGATTTGATGGATACATGAATTTCTAACATATGATTGAATACTCGAATTCATGGATTTTTTTTACACAAATGTATATGCTAATTCTCTTCATTTAATCAAAATTTCCATTTTTTGCTCTGCCGAAATCATAGCCACTGACAACAGGTCATCTCTTAAAAATTTCACTTGTATCCAAAATTTCAATTTATCTTCAGCCCCCCCCATCTAAACATCTATGTATGTCGACAATATTACCTTGGCCACGGAAATATTGAGATAAATAGATAGTACTTATTTTGAAAATGGCAAAATATTTTGAAAATTATCAACAAATTATTGATGTTGGCAAGATTTTGGTGACAACTTTTTTAAAGCCATCACTATCCCTGATATATAATCTTGTTTTTTATTTTAAAATGTCCAATTCATAAAATTATGTATCCATGAATATGTATTTTGAACGAAACCACAAAATTTATTAACCACAAAAATACATTCAAAGTACATAGATGGTACAGGGCATGCAATTACTTGCTAATTATGTTATGTAGTCTTTAAGCTTAAACACTAAAAGCATCTTTGATGCATATGTGCAAAAAAAGGTTTTGCTATAAGAACAAATTAACCATGTTCATGTGTAAAATTTATTTGTAGTAAATAATTCCCAAAGTTTAACCACATTTGAGTTTTTACAAATTTCTGAAGCATGTTTAATTGTTTAAACAGAGTTTATCGGTTCTTAGTACTTCATTGTTTCAAGCACCTGAAACATTTGTTGTTTATATATTATTGCATGTATTTTGCATAATTTTAAGGCATTTCATATATTCAGTCCCATTACTCATAATTATTTTAATGGGGCCACAAGTGGCCAGGCAGTCTAAATCACTTCCTATTATGGATCTCTGCAATCTCACCTCTGTCTGTGAGGGTTCAAGTAGCTTCCTGTGGGTCGGTTCTTTCTGGGATTTTCCCAGGTTCTTCTGCCACCATTTATGCTGGCTGCCATGTATAGCCTATCTTATGCTGAAAAACTGCAATAAACTAATGATTAGAATTAATATTTTGTGAGAAAAAAAATACTTTTAAACTCAATATGCTTTGCTCCTAAAACACTTTCAGAGTATTACTAAGAACAAGGAAACACATAACCTTAAAAAAAATGAGAACTTTCATAGTTGACCTTAGCCAATATAATAGCATTCTCAAGTTTACATTTTTCATTAACCAGGAGAGTGATATGGGACCCACATTGATCTCTTGTTAAATATTCAGATTTTTTTTTAGCTAGTTGGTTACATGACATTGTTTCATATATTTTTGTAAGTAATGACTGTTTCAACATGGTGATAGATATTTTAACTTAGTAGCACTAGAAAACTAATGTCAACTTGTGCTTTGGTGTATTTTTTTTTATTGTGTATGCCCGTAGGTTATGTAAATGATCCATAAATCAAAGGTTGCATACTCCATGATTTCATGAGCATGGGAAGAATTCTAAATTGTCTTTTTGTCCTCCTTGCATTCCCAGGTGTTAATAAGCACCTTATATGCATCTGTGTAGAATCAGAAAATTCCACCAGAGGGTCGGAATTTTATATTAGATATGAAGCTTTGCCAAGGTTCTGATGAGAATTCTGAGCGAGAGGGTCGAATTTAATAATCTTATACTGAGGCATAATGAAGGATTATTTTTCTCACATTCCTTTTTACCCTGTGCAATTTATAAAAATGGCACTCAGTCAACACAGATAAAACATACAAAAGGAAATTAATGTCATTAATAGTGTTTGTGCCTATTTAGAATAAATGTCAATCAAGGACATTTGTATCACTTTTTAAAGTGTAATGATGGCAGTATTGCTTGGTGTAAGATTTATAAAAGTATTTATGGTCTGGTATTTTGTGGCACAGCAACATAAGCAGGTTGTTTGGTGTTGGAATAAAGTGCCTTACCCAAGGTGACAACAATTGTCAAACAAGGAGGAACTGACTGGTAGGATTGTAACCCACATCCTTTCAGTTACAAGTCTGGCAGACCAACAACAGAGTCGCTATAGTATTTTGTATAAAAAATGAAAGTAACATGGCATGCATCATATCATTGTTTGCAGATGAATCTAAATGAATCCCATTTATATTTTGTGTCAAAAGTCTGTTCTAGAACTGAAAATGTAGGGTGATAAAATTTCTCATTTAGAAATTTTTTCTTCATATGTTGAGGTTTAATTCAAGAAAACATTAGAGGTTGCAAAAATGATGTGCAGTATTTGCACATTTGCTTTAATTTTTGGGGTGCAGAGTTCTAGATATTAGTATGCATCCTTTTCTGAGTTTTTGAATAGACTCTGACAAGTTATAACATTTCTTATCACACACTTTGCAAAAATGTCTCTTTTGCCTGCAGAATGGACACTTATATGTATGTTACATCACTCCCACTTCTAATGCAGATTTCTGCTTTTACGCTTTGGTTTAGGAACAAATTATATGGTTATTGTGTAGGGTGGTTTCATTTGTAATTGAATTTTGTGTGATGATACTATGAAAGTAACAAAATTGTAAATACAAATTTGTGTTTGCTGAGAAAGCTCAGACTGCTGAAATATTGTATATAATATTTATTAGGAATCAGTTACTTGCAGAGGCATTTTGGTTGCTAAAATATTGTATTAACTGTTAACAAGAAAACTTTAATGATGTGAAAATATTATTATTGGCAGTATTTATAATTATATATTGGACATTTTATAAAAACAAACAAACTAGTATATATGCTACACAGGGAATTTGTGACCCATATGGTGTCATTTCATTTTGTTTTCTTTTAATTTTTACCTTAGAGAGTGACATATTTCCAACAAAAAAATGTTTGTCAGATCGACACCCCCCCCAAATGTTATACACTTCATTTCACCATGCAAGAACCATTCTAATTCTAGAGGCTATAAGACTCCTTGTAAGATTGTTTTCGGACCTTCATCTGGTGATCAATCATGCATCCATTCCCCAGTACAAACCACCAAAATCTACATAGCATACTTGGTGAATCATACACTTAAACACTTGTATGGTTATAGTGGTCTTCTTAAAAAATGGTGACCTCTGTCATGAATGTCCATGTTGCTTGACTAGGTGATGATTAACAATCATGTGTGCTTTTTTCATCTCAGTTTAAAATAACAATATATTAGCACAGACCTTGTTTTCACAAATATCGTAAGATTTAGCTTGCACTCAAATTAGTTTCTGTGTATAAAAAAAATGGAAAACATTCAGTATTGGGAAATCTATTTTTTTTTTTTTTTGGCTGCTATAAACCAGAAATTCAGTGACTCAACCACCATTGTCCCTTCTGTGTTTTAATAACAGGATCTGCTCAATAGTTCATGAATTAAAGTCTGAACAAATGGAAAATCATGAAAACTGATAACCATGGATTCATTAACAAAAATGAATATCATGAAAATGGATTCACGAACAAAATGGAAAATCATGAAAACTGATAACCATGGATTCCCACAGTATGTCAAAATTGAAAATCCTTATTGTACCATATGCTGCATTTATCATCTTGTGTGTGTGTGTAAAGTCAGTTTATGCCAGTTGACTTCAAGTAATACATTTTTTGTCATGGGTGAATTTTCAAAAATGAAATTTTCATTGGTATATAAATTTCTGGGTTTACTGAGACATGACCATGTATCACATTGGTTTACTGAGACATGACCATGTATTGCATGGATTTACTGAGACATGACCTTGTATCACATGGGTTTACTGAGACATGACCTTGTATCACATGGGTTTACCAATACATGATCAAGTTTCAGTATAAATTGTATGGAGGACATTCATTTTTCTCTGCAGCAAAAATCTTACTTTTTCTCCTAGAGGCATAAAGCGTGTTCTTTGTCAAGTTTTCCCACACGCGTGTTGAACTTGAGCAGTTAACCAAGTTAAACGAAATACAGAGGATAAAAGATCAGATTTCTTGATAAGGTATGTCTTGTTCTGTTTTTCTACAACTACCCTGTCAGTATTATGTGAAAATGCATATATTGCTCGAATACATTAGCAAAATTTCTATCTAAAATATTTTTTTGGTTATCCTTCCAATTCTCATCAATATTACAAACATAATTGAAGTTTCAGAATCAGGATTTTGTACATGTTTAATACTGTAACATTAAAAATTATTTCAGTTCTATATCTAAAAGAGACTACCACCTAAAACTTTCGGTCACAAATAACTCGCAAAAAGGCCATTTTTATGTCTGATTGGATCAGATCTCCTCATCTCAATGAATTAGTTTTTGTCATCTTTTATTTGAGGGTTTGTTTAATTCCAGTTGGTGCATTTCCTTTTACATTTGTATACCTAATATTTTGGTAGTGATTGTTATTTTAAAATGCATAGGTGATCTAGAAATGACAGTGACAAAAGATGCATATCAAAATGCAATTGCCACTAATTAATTTAATTCTTAGATTCACATTTATTTAGCTATCAATGACATGTACATATAATTAAAAAATTGTCCTTGATTTTTTCTTATATTGGTCTCCTTGTGCCAACTTAGCATGTGCTTTACCAGGCAAATCAGTTTAAACAAGATAGATTCATTGCGATTTAAGTCCATGTTTCAAAATAAACATTTACAAGTCAAGGTTGGTTGTGTTCTTCAAAGCTGCTGATGGTAAAAAGAGCACAGAGGCAGTTCTTATATCAGAATCTATATTATTTGAGAAACATGATACAAATTGGTTGATGATGTTGACTGATAGGATGCCAGTAACAAAATTTATTCTTGGCTTAATTTTTAAGGATGGAGGGTATAGATGATTGCACATATCCCTGTGTATCTTTTTGATTTAGATTACTGTATTAAAATTTTGTTGAAAAATTTGGAAATCACAAGTTTTGTAATTGTATTTTTATGAGGATTGTAATTGACCATTAAAAGAATGTAAACAGTGTACCTTGTAACCATGGTATACAAAGTCAGACTAGTAATAATGACAATTAAATGACTTCCATTAATGCTTTTTGACAGTCACTGTTGTAAAACCATCTAAATAAACATAAATATGTTCGAAACACAAATACAGCAAAACATCTGCATAATGTTAGTTAGGTAGTCCTGTTTGACCACCATGTAGGCCATCTTGAAACTCTTGTTGTAGTTGCTTTTGAACAAATGGTCATATCAGTTAGGGTTTCCAATTAAAGATTTCTTATGATGTTTAGTTAGTTGGAAAGGTAATTTAACATCCAATATGGACACCAACTGATGGTCATATTAACATGGAATTTTCACTTGAAGACATTATGGTATTGTTCCTTATTAAAAAGAGTGCACTTCAGATCTGCAGTATATCAGTAAAGATCATCAGCTTGAAAACTTGTTATTGCTATTTCATGTAAATTGCTGGCATATCAACATAGGTTTTCACTTAAAGACCTTTTATGATACATAGTTGGTTCTAAGTAATAATGATGATTTGACACCCAGTATGGCAGATATAGTGGCCATCTTGAAAATAGTTGAAGCTCTTTCTTCAGAATGGATGGTCTTTGTAACATAGGTTTCTCACTGCAGAGATTTCTTTTGATATGTTGTTGGTCTCAAATGAAAATGGTACTAGTCAAGATATTCAATATGACCATAATGGAAGACATCTTGAAAACCTTTTATAACTATACCAGCTGCTTAAGAAAAGGTTGTATTATTTTCACTACAAGACACCAATCAGAAGTCTACTCCTCTTCTAAGGATGGTCATAACAAAATAGGGATTTCCGCAAACACTTTTTCTGTTATGTTGGTTCATCTCTAATGATATACATGACTGAGGACATTTTCTTGTATGTGAAATTCCCTGAAGAAATTTAGTTCAGTGAAACCCACTTTTTATTTGTTATTTTAATCATATACAGACATTTTCCAATCAAAAAGTTCAAAAATAAGTCTCATTGGCAAATCTCTCTTATTTTGAAATGTGATACTTTTAATTAAACAAGAAATTAAATTCATTTGATGATCACTACCACATACAATATGTACTTGCTTATAAGTCAGCTTAAAACGGCAAACAACATATATCCTGATCTGCCATTTCATAATGCACCAGCCATGTATATAGTTTACAGTTGATTTTGACTTGCATATGAGAACAAAAACTTAGACAAATTTTAAAATAGGTTATGCTGACATGTATTATAGCATAGATTATCAGTGATCAGCAGTTTTTTTTATCTCTGCTTTTTTTTCTTACTAATAATTTGATCAGTGGGTTTATTATGAGAAAATAATGATTTTAATCCAAAGGATTCCTTGACTCATTTCATATCAGATATTTTCTTGCATTACACTAGGTATATATTACATACTTGGGCTTTTTCTTCCATGCCTTCAGCAAATATTACAATGGGCAAAATGTAGCAATTGGTAGATTGTTCTTAGTCAGCATTTATGCTGATCCGTGTGTCAGTACACAAAATAGATCTATATTCAAGTTGGCATGGGTCATCAAGATGAGAATTGAGTAAATTGGGCTTATGACTCCCAGATGTAGAACTTAACTGCAATTCTTCCCCACATTTGATGAAATATTTGTAAATACTGCAAAACACAGAACATGCAATGAGGCTAAATCTTAACCATCATGCCTTTAAAAATGAAATAAGCAGCTTAGTAACCCAAGACAGAATATTTTAGTGTTTGAATATATAGCTCTGTTTGAGTGAGTGTACTCAAAGTTATCAGATGCTATTATTTCAGATGCATATGGAGCAAGCGAAATCTGAACCAACAATATGGTTTACATCTATATTGATGGAACACAACATCATACAAATTGAACTCTGGTTATGTCAGGAATAATTTGTTGGCATCTTCAGACTAAACGATTAAAATTAAATTGCTTAGTGTAATTTGAATGTATTAAAAAGTTCTTTTTGCATTGTCACATTTTCTGCATAAAAACAGTCATGAGCACTGCAGGATAATTTAAAAATCTGTCATTTTATATCTTCTAGAGGCACAGCATTGACAGTTTGAGATGTTCATAAACATTAAAAACTTTCAGTGTCAGTGGACCATACTTTGCAAATGAAACCACCTTTAAGGTAAAAAAAAAATATTAGAATGTAGACAATTAGTATGAAATTTGGATTGAAATATTTTTGTTTATGCCTGTCAAATTGGCTGTCTGTCTGCTATCATATTTTCTTCTGGACTGCTGTTTGAAAATTCATAAAACTTTGTAAACATTTGCAAGAATGATTTCCATCTTCCCCAGGAAAGAAATCAAAAACAGATTACAAATATTTTAATTACAATGGCATTTTGAAATATTTATTGACAAACCTATTGATATACATTCATGACAAGAAAACACATAATATTTATAATGTAATTTGCTTAATAGTTTCTGGTTAACATTGAGATGGGTTGTGGAAAGGGTTGGAATTATAGTGAAAAGCATGAGAGTTTGCTATGTATAGTCATTGCTGTTAGCTATAGTTATGTATTGTTTCTGATACTGCATAAGTTTTAAATCATAGATTTTGCAATCATTAGTGTAATTTTTTGTCAAGTCCTTGAGAGCTGAATAGAACATTGGTATTTGGATCATTCATGACATAAGTTTGTTGAATCCTTAGTAAAATTTGAATTTCAAATGAACATGTTAATTGGTTGGTGCTCTTGTCTTATTTCATAGGTATGATCTTTGATTTGTTAACTTCAATTACAAGTTGATTTCATAACATTAAATACTCCAGTTTTGTTATGCACTATTTCATGTAGCAATGTTGGAACAACCCTCAGGAAAACTATCCCATGCTTATAATGCAGATGCTATGTATAGGCCGTCATTTACTGGAGAATGTCGTTAAATCCACAACAACAACAACAACAACAACTTATAATGTAGGTCACTTTTATGACTCCTATATGAATTTCATTATAAGGTCTGTTTGCTGTATTTTGCCTGGAACTATTTTCATTGGAAATCATGATAAGAACATTTGTTTGTATTGAGATTTCCACTCAGCCTTTAATTCTGGTTTGTTTCTTTAATTGCAGGTGTTAATTGAGCAGTTAACCATCAGTCTTCATCAAATCAAGTTAAAGAGAATTTTTTTGACATCCAGAAAATTCAAAAGGATATATTCTTTGCTGCCTGGAAACATGCTTCTTAATTATTTAAGTTTTTCATTTTTTTTTTAAAAAAAAAATCAAGAACTGTAGCAGCATTTGTGTAGAACAGTTTTAGTTTTAGAGTGTGTCTGAAAACTTTTTTGTAGGTGTCATGGTTTAACTTGATTCTCCTGTGTCCTTTTGCTAGTTTATATTCTCCAAATAGAAAAATGTTAAGTTACTGATACTTATATGTACAGGAATGTGCTGAAAATAAACTATTTAACTATGCAATGTTTTGTTATTCATTCCAGGTACAGCAGTATACAATAAATTTAATGACCTATTTTCCCCATGTATAATAATCATTGCAATATTGAACAATAAGGTGAAGAATAGCTACATTCAGTGACTTTAAGTAAGCTTCCACTTTTGAAAATACTAATGATTTATGGGGTAATTGCCAGTTTTTGGAAATGTTCATCATAATGACAAGAGTAGGAATGCAAGACACTTATTCTTGTTTTTCAAAAAGAAATGAAATCAACATTAAAAAGGAATATTTGTTAGATATTATATAGGACATTTTCAGGAGTAAAATAAATGATGTAATTTCATTTATTTTCATGGTTATCCGTTTTTTGTGGTTTGTTAAAAATTACATTTCTTGGTGTTTATTTAATTTGTGGATGTGGTCATTTCATTTGCATAGAAGGATCATTGTCTGTTTGGAACTTAAGTTTTCCTATTGGCATTTAAGATAGTCACTAAAATTGTTATTCCACACAAAAATGGACTTTGTATGAGAAGTTATGTGAAACGTTTCATGTGTTTGGTTTTATTTTGGTGTTTCATGGCATAGCAACACAAGCTGGTTATTTAGTGCCAAGGCCACATCAGTAAAGTATCTTGTCAAATGACACACCATAGTAGTCAGTATATTCTGATCTGGGATTTAAAACTACACTTTTTGATTCTGAGTCCGACATTCCCACAACTTGGCCGGATAACATAGTTTGATCTCCTCCTCTTACTTACATATTCTCTAAATGTTAATGATATTTGACACAGAAAGGAAATTTTTTAATCGATTGCATATCTCCAAAAATTACTTAAAGATACCTGATCACATTGCTATCAATCTCTACCATCTATCCCACCCTCCTTCCCCAGCAAATTTAAGCATCCTGTTATTGGTTTTGCTCATATTTAAATTGGTTTTGTTAAGGATAGGGATGGAAATCTGGCATGAATGTAAGAGTTAATCTGTAAGAATTACTTCCCTAATTTTATATGAATGGGTAAGTGTTTTTAGAGAAATAGTTTAAAATTTCCTTTCTGACCATGATTTTAGGTTCAAGGTTAAAAGCCATGACAAAGATTTGTACTGCATTTAATATGAACCTCTGAACTTTGACATTTAAAAAAAAAATATTTTTGTTACTAATTTGGTATTTTGGAGTTTAAGAAATAGTTTCAATACTAAGCAGTTAAAAATAAAAAAAATGTCAGCATGAATGTTTGTTTTTTTTTATTTTATCTTGCTTTTCTGGAAATCCTTTCCAGCATGCAGAGCATCAGACCCTTCACAGTGACTCTTGTATTACAAATAATGCTGATCCATCTTAGGATATAGTCACTGTTACTAAAAATAGAAAACGTTAATTAAAAAACTGTTCAACAGAATGTTATCATAGTTTACATAAAGCGTCAATGTAGGAAGAATTTTCATTTTTGTGCAGATAATACTGACATGCAGTCACATAGGCTGCTTTTGCCAAAAAAAAATAAACCCTTTAAACAATTTCTAAAAAAAAGCTGCTGAGCAGAATTTAAACCAATTTTTATTGAAGGCATATGGCATTATTACCTTTCAATTAAGTACTAATAATGCTAATCACCAAATAAGACCACCATTACTTAAAATATACAGACCTTCAAATGACTTATCCAAAAAGGTGCTGATCATTTTTAAAAAGTCTTTGTATTGACTTAAAGACTCTGTACATCATATTAATATCTTAATATATATAAAATGTGAGAACATAAATAACACTTTTAAAATAAGACAGATTATATAAGCAGGCATAATAAAAACAACAGAGCAAGAAACAAAAGAAAAGAAAAGAAAAAGAAATTAGATGGAAAGGAACTAGAATAACTAAAAATTTGCTCAATTATAGCTTTGGATTATTGTCTATTTTATAAATTGCTGAGTTTATTGGATTATTCCCAACATTTTTAAAAAGCATTCAGGATATTATGATACCATCCATGTGTCCTTAGACCTGTTAAAATATTTCCTCTTAAATCAATCGGTGGACTGTCACTAATTTTTTTATTAGTGGTAATTTTTTGTTTTATTAATACATGCAGTAGGTTATATATAAAAGGGTTGTCATACTTAGCACCTACCAATTAAAAGGATATTTTGAAATGGTGTCTAAGCAGATTTTTATGTTTCTTAGGTTGAAGATGCATTTTATATATATATATATATATATATATATATATATATATATATATATATATATATATTACTCACATTGTTTACTGAGGCAGAGTCAAGATATACATTTGATGAAAGAAATCATTCAAATTTGAGAGGAATATTTAGAAATTTAGTTTATTAAGCATTATTTAAAAGTATCAGACTTGGGGGAGGGCATAAAAAGACTAAAATTTTATCAGCATAATGTATTACTTTTTCAAGAGCCTCCTAAACACAAAAGACAAATGAGAATTATAAATTTTGTTCAGTATATATACTGTACCATTTTACATGATTAATAATTTCATTTATCATTTATTGATACTTCCAATATATCTTTTATAAAAGTGTTAAGAGAATCTAAAAAATCAGAGCTAACAGAACATTAAATCAAGATATGTTTCCATACACTGTATTTTGATTACAAAAATAAGCGGTAGTGGCCAGTTTCATTTAAAAACAAATTGGTCACCATTTTTTATTTATAAATTTATATTTAAACCATGTTGATTTTAGCTGACCTACCCAAAACCTGTATAATTTTATTCCCATACAAAAAAACTACACGGTTTATAGGTAGCTTATGTTCCCTTTTAAGTGACATATAGGTGCAGAATTTTAATTTTATATGCAAATTAGGCATTTCATATGCAGATTAGGTATTTTACTTACACTAAGAGAATTTACATTAATTTGAATGAATATAGGTTTTTAAAAAAGCAACCACCACCACCACCATTGGCTTGACAAATTTTTTCCACGTGTTCAAACAAGTCATTAGTTTAAAAGAATGCATGCATGTTAATGGTTCTCTTTAAGTTCGAACCTTTTAAAATCTTGTATAATTCCATTTAAATGCATTTTTTTTTAAAAAAATGATTCACAGTTGCCTGATGCTTTTAGTTACCATATTTGAAACAGCTTCCATAAAAAAAAACATTTTATAGAAAAGTAATACAAAAAAGTGACAGCCATAAAAATAATTTATTTCCCAAGAAATAAATATAATTCTTCTTTCAAACACGTCTTAGGCAGAAGTCGTTATCATTAAGTAGGCCCCTGGAATTGAATGTGGCAGCAGTGGAATGAGTAGTAGTTGTCTTTCAGGATCCAGTGATTATTCTGCTTTATTTGGAATATCAATGTTGGAGAGCACACAAAGTAAACAAAACAAAACTACCACAGGGAACAAAGTCATCAAAGTAAAACTCTAAAGACTTGGACCATCATGGTTTAAATTCTGGAAACAGGAGAGGTAGTGTGGCCATGTCTAAATGATGATTGCCTTCATCTTGGAGATATTTAGGGCTCAAATTTTACCACTGAAACATTATTTTATGTCAAAAAATTTCTCAGCATCTAGCAATAAATTATTTCTATGATTTCATTAGAACATACACAGTTAAATGTTTATTGTCAAATAATAAGCAAAATTAAATGAAAAGTTTTAAGTGAAATTATAGAACAAATTATTTTGTTGGATACTGGAAATTCAAGTTTCAAGGTTTGTATTCAATGGGTGTGCAAGTTCACTCCTGTCCCCATTTGCAGTTTACACACACACACACACCGACACATTTTTATAAATCTAGTTTTTATATTCAAGGTCCATCAAAGTAAGCCATGACAATTTCTTCTTTTATAAACTGTAATATTGATAAATCTGGTTGTAAGTTGTGAATTTCTAGAAAGAAAAAAAAACAGCACTTTTTGTTAGACTTGGACTTAAGACTGTATTTTGCAGTAAACTAGGGGACTTGGCCCCAGGGGCATGGAGAGATGTAGGCGACTTGGCCCCAGGGGCATGGAGAGATGTAGGGAACAGTAATGGTTGTATTAATAATTTGAACTTTTATGCAGATAAAGTGATCCTGTATGGTCAAAGAAAGAAGATAAATCCAACATAAATAGACAATGCTGCAACTACATGATTTCTTTTTGGTCATAAATGGATTTTACTCCCTTCAAACCAACATTCCTAACCATGAAGATGTAATTTCAGTATTAAAACTGGTATTACACTGCAACAATTTTACCTTTGAAGACTCCCCATTATTTGCAGATTGGCAAATACTATAACAGTTACCATAAAGCTGTTAAGTTTACAATGGAATACTCTTAATAAAAAAAAATTATTTCCTATATATTACGTTTTTCATGAAAATATGTCAAGAAGTGATAAACATTGTTACCTACATTATTATTCCTACCAACCATATCACTGTAAAAGATCAGGTCTGTACAGTCAGCTATTACAAACTAGACGAGTCTGTACTAAACAGTCAGACTGTGAGAAACATGCTTCCATCTCATCTATTTCTATGAAAGAAGAGGTTATTCAGCTGCCGTTTTAAGAAAAGCCTGTTTCAAAGCAAGCTGGAAAAAATGTTCATAACCATCTCAGAAAGATATCAAAACTAGCTGTGTGATAACAGCTATATTTACTTATGACAAAGATAATTATTTTCTCCAGTGTGCAGTTGCATTCTCTCTGGCTGATTATCAAACTGACTCTTACAGAGATATTCCAGAGTCAACTGATATTTTTTGCTGAAGATTAGTTCTACATTAAGTACAGTAGAACTTCGATTATCCATTACTCTATTAACCATCACTCTCTGTTAAACATCAGGGTATTGTACATCAAAAAAAAAATTGATTATTATTATGATTTTATGATGACCTAATTTTTTTATATTTTTAATGAACATACCAGGGGTCAAGCTAGACTTAAATTGTAGGGAGAAGTAACTTCTCCTTTTGGTCAGAACAGGGAGAAGTGGGAGCTAAACAGGAAGAAGTGGAAGCTAAACTTGGAGAAGTGAGACCAGAGCAAGAAATGTGAAATATATACCAGATATAATATATATGATAATGGATATATATATATATATATATATATATATATATATATATATATATATATATATATATATATATATATATATATATATATATATCCATTATCATATATATATATATATCTTGATTTCCTAGTTCCCAATTAAACATTACTGTAACTATTCATAGACAATACACAGAAGCACTAAAGTAAATAGATAATTGGACCCTTTTTACCCCAAAATTGATTTATCCAAGAACACATTGCACCAAGCGAGTGCATCTAATTTTACAAATATGGTTTTTCTTACTATAACTATTCACTTTCTTGCTTTGTTACAATAAATTCATTAATAGGACTGCATATTTAGGGTTGAATTATTTGTCTACCTACATGTATTAACGACATAAATTGGTTAAATATTATTTGCTTCACTACTATATATATCTTTTTTTATTTCACAAAAATTAATTATGGTAGGTCAGGAAACACCTTGACCTTACAGCATTTTTGGGCATTCCACAACAGAGATTGTCATGTGGTTTTGACATACATTATTAAATATTTAGGCTAAATCTCCCATGACATAATATTTAAACTTTATTTTCATTATATTGTATATTTTCCTGAATCTATTTGCCCAATTTTTTACAAATACAGACAGTTTAATGATGTGGTATATCGTATATGTAGTGATGTCCACCAAGTTCATTTTTGGTTTCAAACTGATTTTATCAAGAAAATACGCAAATATGGCCATTAAAATCTCCATTTATAAAAACATGAAATACATTAGAAAACACTATTCACTGATCACATTTTTTAAAAGCAAATTACTATTTATATATTGATGCATTTCACCATGGACTACAACAGTGCCAGAACTTACTGACTACTGTGAGGAGGCATCTCAAAAGTCATAATATACAGCCATTTTACGTCCGATGAATCGAGGGTGAAGTTATTTTCATTTTCCTAGCAGAAGAAGGCGAAGTTTACAGTTCTCAGGCGACTTTTTCGCCCACTTTGCCTGGTAGCATGACCCCTGCATACACTATTATCCATCTATTTTTGTATCTGTCACGGTCTTGGTCCTGCACACTAATGGAGATTCAAAGTTGTACTGTAGTTCTAACTAATAAAAGCTAAGTTTTCTTTTTATAGCAAACTCTGAGGCTTGATGGCTAAAACATTTTCACAATGTAATAGATTGTGAGACATTTGCAGTTTCTACCTGAAAATGGATAAATCTAAAATTTTTAGAAGCACATTTACAATCTTCAAATATAAATAGAAACAAAGAGGACATTTTACCACATAAAATGTCATCTATGTACTCACCTGCACTAAATGTGGCAGACAATTTATAGGTGAGACTAAAAGGGGAAATTATGTGTGAGAATAGAAGAACATTTTAAGGATATTCATAACCAAAAGGAGACCCCTGTTACATACTTTAATCAAATTGAACCCAATATTAACAGTATCAGATAATAGAACACATCCAATCTGATTCAGAGCTCTCTGGTAGCAGCTTTTATCAGAAAATTAAAGAACTTCATTGGAGACACCAATTATACTCTCAGATATGCTCACCACAATAAATAGCTTATCATGTGCAGAAAAAATGGTGTTAAACCCACAAAACAGAAGCAAACCTTATTTTGTAGTTTTATGGCACAGTAGCATGGTACACTATATAAAGCTGAAGCAATTAAAGTAAAGTTCCCTGCCCAAGGACCCACCATGGTAACTAATCAAATGGTTGGAATCAAACTTGCATACATATGGTCATAAGTTGGCATGCTGACCACTTAGCCACCATGACTCCTGCGTCCAAGACTCAACTCCTATGAGCTGCAGGAGGGTTCTTTAGACCCATTCTAAATCCTTGATCCCACATTGGGTAAGACAGAAACAGAATCATATCAAAATGTTTTTAATTTATGATTGTTGTTTTTTTATGTAACTATTATACATTCCTGTGTCCACAGTAGTTGAGACAGAAAAAAACACATCTAAATCTTTTAAATTTGTGCTTTTTATATTTTGTTCCTGCAGCTCAGGTGCAAGCAGTTGGGCAAACAGAGAGTACAAAGTCAACATCAACCACCTCAACACCATCAACAGCTCAACAGAAAATAGGAACAACCTCCTCCTCCTCTGAGACAGTGGTTAAATCAGCTGCTTTACAGTCAAATACAGCTGGAAGCCCAGAAGGTTCCAGATCTGCTACATCAGATAGTGAGTATAATTTTCCATCAATAGGTTGGTAAGCTATTATTTTTTTTTGTGATATCTAGTTGGTCTAAATGAAAAAGATTTCACCCAGGCATCCAATACAACCATCACAACAGCCGTTTTGAGACTCTTGTTATTGAAACTCCACCTGAATGGATGCTTGTGGCAGCATGGGGTTTTCGCTAAAAGACTTCTCATATTGTAGTGTCTAGTAGGTGTTAAACAAAACTTGTGCCAATATAATGTCCGGAGTAGCCACCACAGTGACTATCTGGAAAATCTAATAAGTATTCCCCCTAGATGGGAAGTCATATCAATGAGTTTTCACAAGAAGACTTATTATCATCATTCATGGCCATTGCCACAGCCATCTTGATTTTAAATATGGCTATCACAATGAACATATTTAAAATCTTGTCATTCATTCACTTTAATGGATGGTCACATAAACATGAGATTTTAACCAGAATTTTTTTAATGGTGTCTAGTTTGACCTAAATGGAAATGGTGCCAGTCTTGCATCCACTATTTCTGCCACAGTGGCTTATATGAAAATATATTTGCTCAAGAATATCAGGGATGATTTCAACACTCAGCTGTTAAAAAAAAGAATGATCTTATCTACATTCCATTCAGCCAGTAGATCATCAGTCACTTCAAGGAACTCTCTATGTAAAGATATTTTATGATAACTAATTGATACTAAATGAAGATGGTACCAATCAGACCACTAACAGTCTTGCCATGGTGATATAGCAATCTTGCTGGAGCAAGCCCTTTTAAAGAGATGGTCATATTGAAAAGAGGTTTTCACTAAAATACTTTTATTACATGTATTTTGGTTCTAAATGAAATTCAGGTTAGTGTGACCTCCCATAATGTGTAAAATCTTGTTACATCTGAATGGATATCAATACCAAACTTATTTTAAGACCCATTTTATTTCTTCATACAATTTTTTTATAATGGCTGTAAAACTGTTATCTGGCTGCTTCTCTTGAGCAGATGAGATGCTTGTACTTAAACACTGTAGTAATCTGCAGCTGGTTCTAAATGCACCTTGAGAACATGTTAACTCAAACATATAAGAAAATACTTGGTTAAAAATTTTAGTATGTTGGAGTTCTAGAATATTAGTCATGTTTCAATATTTAGCTATTAAAAAGAATAAAAAATGCCAAAAGAAATTACAATAGAGTATCAGTCCCTTAAGAGGATTTGTTTTTTTTTTCTTCAAAAAAGGAATCCCATCCACTTATCCCCTACCAAGTGCATTGTCACATTTTTTACTTAGATTCCATTAGATTTGAGACTAGATTCTTCAGGCACAGATCAGTTTTGTTACATGGTGGGGTGATTTCTATTGAAAAATCCCCTGTCTTGAAAGAATATATTTGTTGCCAGAAGAGATGGTCTAACAAGACAGGATTAACTGTACTTTGGAAACCTTTTATTTATTAGATGGAAGATTGGTAATACACAACTAATTGAGTAACCCTTTAGCACATAAATAAGAACATCATCATAATTATCAGCATCATTATCATCATCACTAATATATACAAGATTATTATTAATATTACTATTATTATTATGATTATTATTTAACAGCATCAGAATCTGGTGTGTCATCAGCACCAACTACAGATACTGCAGGCGCTGCCTCATCTCAGGAAGGGACACAAGCTGCAGTCACACCTCCCGAGTCAGATATTCCAGTCCATGCCCCATATCTACTGATTGGCGGTGGAACAGCCTCTTTTTATGCCTTCAAAGCCATCAAGGCAAATGATCCACGAGCCAAGGTAGTACAGTTAAAACCATCTTTGTAGATGCATCAAAATATGGGATCCTTCTTTATATAAAAAAGCAAGTTTAGGCAATGTTCTTTGTATATATATAATTTTCAGATTCATTGTATAGGACACTTGTCCCTTAAGGACTCATTTGTTGTGGTCTCTTATGTGACCCTTATAGACAGGTTTCCATGTGGTATTATTATTTATTTTGCATTAAATCATTCTATTGATGAAGTAGACAGTGTATGAGATGATTTTTGATATGGATGTAACTGGATAAACCAACAGAACAGAATTCTGATTTTGAATGGAGTAAAATGTGACCTTGTATGTGCCAGATCCATGGCTCAGATTCAAGACCACAGAGGTGCATAGTCTATTTGTTACAGATATGCTATTCTATGTATATTACCAATAAGTAAAACAGTTTTTTGGGTAGATAATCAAGACCTGGTATTGAGACGTGATAGCCAGATTATGATCACTTTTGGTGTCTGTTCATCCCTGTGTCCATTCAAACTTCCTATAGTTATTAAAATGGCTAGCATTGCATGATATTGAATTCCATTTGGCATGTGAACTACTTGTTACTCATAGATATAAAAAAGAAAAATTCATGTATGAAATTTTGTATAATTTGGAACTTAGACATGAATTTCAGAACCCAAATTTTGATTCCAAAGTTAAAAACGTCTTATCTCAAACAACAAAATTTGCCCACATTATAATTTTAACAATTAGGCATTATTTTAGTAAATTATGAACTTGTTTAGATAATCTAGACACATCCACTATGGTTCTATCTATAGGTATATTTCTAGACATAAAATTGAATCTGTAAACTGGTGAAGAGTATGTAGTTTAGAAAGTATTGAATAAATCTCTCCTGGATTTTTATCTTCTTCTTGTTTTGTTTTTTTTATAGTAATTTCTATTGCTAGAGTCAATCAAACCCATTTAGCTTCAAGATCTAGAAAAATCTAAAATCCTGAGTAATGTTATAGACTCTTGAGGTTACAATATGCCTAACATATTTCATTTGTCTTTTGCAAGTAGTTAAATTATGATTACATGATTATTGTAAAAATTGTTCCAAAAGTTTAAAAATGTGTAAAATAATATTTAAAAAATTGAAAAACAGCTGTAATGGCATAAAAATCTCATAAGTAATCTACAAATGGAAAAGAATAAGCCTTTTGGAGATGAACAGATAGATGGATGGACAGATGGGACAAATTCAGGATACTCCAAGTTAAACTACTATGTAGTATAAAACATAACATTTCATCATAACTGGAAATGTATTGTAATATAGAATTTTGTAGCTCTGAAAAATTATATCACCTTGGTGTTCTGAATGTATTGATTGAGACTTCCTTGAACAACCCCAACAGAGCAAAAGACAAATAACAAAAACTGATAATAATATTATTAGTTTTTATTAATATTATAACAAGACTAATAATAATATTAAGCCAGATATTTGAAGCCCTGAAGTCCTATATATGAATGTCATGTGTATTCAGTTAATGGTGAACTATCTAAAATATTTTGATAACTATATATATCAAAATATAAAAATTCCATTGCATTTTCAAGTCTCTAGTTATAATTTTGTTTGATTTTGTTGTTAGTTTTCAGCTGTTGAATTTCATTTATATTAATAATTAAATAAAAAATATAATAAGTTTGAATTTATATACAAGTGCTTTATTTTTTACAGAATATTGAATAGATAAGAGGTATTTAGACATCTTAGTAGAAAATAGATGAAGTGATGAGATGAGCATTTGTCAAAGGAATCAAATACAACTCAGACCTTAAAGGCAAAGATCACTAATAATTTTTATGTGGCTTCTATCACCTAAGAAGGAAGTATTGAAATGAATAGGCCATTCCCACCAATGGTTGGTCTTCTATCACTTAAGTAGGAAGTATTGAAATCAATAAACCATTCCCACCAATGGTTGTTGGTCTTCTATCACCTAAGTAGGAAGTATTGAAATCAATAGACCATTCCCACCAATGGTTGGTCTTCTATCACTTAAGTAGGAAGTATTGAAATCAATAGACCATTCCCACCAATGGTTGGTCTTCTATCACTTCAGTAGGAAATATTGAAATCAATAGACCATTCCCACCAATGTTTGGTCTTCTATCACCTAAGTAGGAAGTATTAAAATCAGTAGGCCATTCCCACCAATGGTTGGTCTTCTATCACTTAAGTAGGAAGTATTGAAATCAATAGACCATTCCCACCAATGGTTGGTCTTCTATCACTTCAGTAGGAAGTATTGAAATCAAAAGACCATTCCCACCAATGGTTGGTCTTCTATCACTTCAGTAGGAAGTATTGAAATCAATAGGCCATTCCCACCAATGGTTGGTCTTCTATCACCTAATTAGGAAAGTACTGAAATCAATAGACCATTCCCACCAATGGTTGGTCTTCTAAGTAGGAAGTATTGAAATCAATAGACCATTCCCACTAATGGTTGGTCTTCTATTACCTAAGTAGGAAGTACTGAAATCAATAGACCATTCCCACCAATGGTTGGTCTTCTATCACCTAAGTAGGAAGTATTGAAATCAATAGACCATTCCTAGCAATGGTTGGTCTTCTATCACCTAAGTAGGAAGTATTGAAATGAATAGACCATTCCCACCAATGGTTGGTCTTCTATCACCTAAGTAGGAAGTATTGAAATCAATAGACCATTCCCAACAATGGTTGGTCTTCTATCACTTAAGTAGGAAGTATTGAAATCAATAGACCATTCCAACCAATGGTTGGTCTTCTATCACCTAAGTTGGAAGTATTGAAATCAATAGACCATTCCCACCAATGGTTGGTCTTCTAAGTAGGAAGTATTCTATCACTTAAGTAGGAAGTATTGAAATCAATAGACCATTCCCACCAATGGTTGGTCTTCTATCACTTAAGTAGGAAGTATTGAAATCAATAGACCATTCCCAACAATGGTTGGTCTTCTATCACTTAAGTAGGAAGTATTGAAATCAATAGACCATTCCCACCAATGGTTGGTCTTCTATCACCTAAGTTGGAAGTATTGAAATCAATAGACCATTCCCACCAATGGTTGGTCTTCTATCACCTAAGTTGGAAGTATTGAAATCAATAGACCATTCCCACCAATGGTTGGTCTTCTATTACCTAAGCAGGAAGTACTGAAATCAATAGACCATTCCCACCAATGGTTGATCTTCTATCACTTAAGTAGGAAGTATTGAAATGAATAGACCATTCCCACCAATGGTTGGTCTTCTATCACCTAAGTAGGAAGTATTGAAATCAATAGACCATTCCCACCAATGGTTGGTCTTCTATCACTTAAGTAGGAAGTATTGAAATCAATAGACCATTCCCACCAATGGTTGGTCTTCTATCACCTAAGTAGGAAGTATTGAAATCAATAGACCATTCCCGCCAATGGTTGGTCTTCTATCACCCAAGTATGAAGTATTGAAATCAATAGACCATTCCCACCAATGGTTGGTCTTCTATCACCTAAGTAGGAAGTATTGAAATCAATAGACCATTCCCACCAATGGTTGGTCTTCTATCACCTAAGTAGGAAGTATTGAAATCAATAGACCATTCCCACCAATGGTTGGTCTTCTATCACCTAAGTAGGAAGTATTGAAATCAATAGGCCATTCCCACCAAATGTTGGTGGTGGGGGAAGAGGGCTGCTGTTGGAGCAACAGAAAATGGGAATAAAGATATGCAAAGGCATGAAAGGCAAAATAAAAAATCATCCAACAGAATTTTTTGCCTGATGGGAAGTGCAAACTTAGGAATCCAAATTGGATAATTTAATTTTTGATCAGTTAAATAGAACAGAACAGGACCAAAATTATCTAGGGATATCATCAACATTAACAAAAATGCAAACAAAATTAAAATTCTGTTTCCAAAATTCCTTTCTGTAAAAACATTTAGAGGAAAAAATTCGGAATGTATCAACACCTTTGGGAGACAGGGCATAATAGATACAGAAAGCTTTGTTTTTCAGAAAATTGGTATGAGGTGGGAGGCATCTTCTTTGTGTTGGAATGGACTATGAGATGTCCTTAAATAAAGAGCATTTGTCATCAAAGTTTTTTCAATAATTTACAAATCGTGTCCCCAAATATCCGATTCTTTATTGATAAAAGATGAATGAACAAATAAAATTGTTGTTTTAAGTCTTTAGAACAAAAAGGTAAAAAAAGGTAAAAGGTCACTCTATGGAAGAAAATGGATGTTTGTATATGTGTGTGTGTGTGTGTGTGTGTGTGTATGTATATATATATATATATATATATATATATATATATATATATATATATATATATATATATATCTGACTATATATATCTGACTGTTTGAGCCTTAATCACTGTTGTCAATGTTTGTAGGTATTGGTTATCAGTGAAGAGAACCACTTGCCATACATGAGACCACCACTGTCTAAGGACCTCTGGTTCCAGACCGACCCTGAGAAAGTAGAAAAACTTGAGTACCATCCTACACAAAACTTCAGGTACAGTTTGTAACTGACACTGATTTATCATTTCACTAATGATATGTCACGTAATTCCCCTTCCCCAAAAAGTCTTGATAAACTTGTTCTTACAAAGGCAGGGATGTTAAGAAAATAAACTCATTGCCCACTTCTTACCTAGGGATGAATAAAAATGTCCTCATATATATAGTCTTTTGTAAAAGTGTCAGCAATTATTTTTCCTACTTTCCCGATTAATAACCCACCAACCCCAATCCCCAGAATAAAGTAAGTAAAATGGGTGCATACTTGTCATGACAATTTTGGAAGTATTATTGGATAGGTCTATGGATATTTTCATTCTAAAATGAACGAATTGTGTACTGTGTCACCAGAAGCAACACCAGTCTTTTTAATTGTCAATGTTTTAGTCATATATTCAAAATAGAAACCTAGGAAACATTTTTATAAAAGTTTAATTTTGATAAAATATAGTTCAGGTAATTACTGGTAAATCAAATGAAACATTTAAACATTGTAAAAGAAATTAATTTCTTAAAAATTAGATGTAAAATTTAAACATTTGTTTAATAAATCAGTTCATTATAAACATAATTAATTTTGTTTTGTGAGTACAAGCTCACATGGCAAGGATGTTTCAGTATTTTGTTTTGTCAAAATTTTGCCTCTTTATATCAGCTATTCTATTGCATATGCAACTCTGGATAAAATTGTTTTAAGTATATCTTATGAAGGTGTAAGATCCTGGCTTGGTAGATATCAAGAGATTGTTTACTGTTATAATTTACATTTAAACAAAGAATAGGCAGATGATAATTTGGCTGTTTATTGATAGAAAGCTTTATCAGCCATCTTATTGTTTGCAATATAGTGATCAAGTTGATCTTTTCAGAAATCTTGTTTTTAATCTCTATTCTTTTCATGTTTCTTTCTTATTTCTTTCTTATAGTCTGAAAAAAGATAACATAATTTTTTATAAATCAAAGTACGCTGCCATGCAGGCACACTGGGCATCTTTCACTGTCCATGGTTCATCATCCAGGTTGATGGAGCAGTGTTGCTCACTTTTTCACTGATCCCTTTGGCAAGTGGCTGATACCCGAATCATCTTTTCATCATGATTAAAATTCTTAGCATTCCCAAAATAGAATTTGCTCAAATGTTTCTATCCTTGTCAGAATTTATGTGGGATTAAAATAACTTTCAAGTAATTTTCTGATAAATTAGGGGTAAAATCTTTAGTGTTGTAGTGTATCCATAATCGTTGCCTGAAAACTTTAAGATGAGCTACTAATTGGCTGGAAATTTTTAATTGGGTGGGTGGGTGGGTGGGGTGCTGGTCAGGTAGAAACAAAATTGGAAATTATCATTCAGACAATTATGATTATGCAGTAAGCTGGAAAATAGATTAAAATCTTTGCAAAAATGAAATGATTTTGTCACAGATGTAATTTTTATTTGCCAGTGTTTTCCATGCATCCAATGCCTACTATGTGGACCCCAAGAAATTACCTCATTTGGACAAGGGTGGTGTGGGTATACTTCATGGAAGAAGGGTAAGTTCAGGAAACTTTTAACATGGTAAGCAACTTGCTTTGCACCTATGAGACTCTGGCTTCAGTCCTTTGTCAAGTATGTTAAGGGCTTTTTTGTGTAGTTTAAAGTAGTTCTGGGTTGGTTTGTTTTTTTCTTTATGTAGAGTTGTCTCATCGACTTTAGATTTGTTAACCATAATGCCTCTGTAGTTGAATTATTATCATGTCTAGATTTCCTCCATTCTTAGCTAATTCATCAATATGTTGGCCTTGTTAATTGGAACAGAATGTGAAAACAATAGTGTTGGGATTTATTGCATTTCAATGACTACTTGTCATGAAAACTGATGTTTCAGAGAGTACTCATCATAACTTTAGCATCTTTATGTAGGCAAAAGAAAAATATGTGAAGATTTAGAAAATATTAGAATACTTTTCTTTTGCAGTAATGGATAACTACTTTTCATTGTAGAATGAATGTGAATTTTTAGCTGTTCTGTTCATAGGCCAGGAGAGCTTATGGGATGGCATGTTCTCTGTCTTCCATGTTCCTACATCTGTCATCTGTTGTCCATCTGTTAGCACAGAGGATTGTCATGAAACTTTTACACACATACTCATTCCAGTATCTTGTTGGTTCTAAATGATGAAAATGTTGCTGCTAATATGGCCATCAGAGTGGCCGGTTTGAAAATCTTATCACTACTTTTTTAAAAATTGATCGTTAGATCAACATCGAGCTTTCACTTTATGGACTTTTTAAAATGTCTAGTTGGTCCTAACTTAATGTGGTACTGCTTCAATCATCAAATTTGCCACCACAGCAGCCATCTCAAAAATTGTATCACTTTCCTGTATCTGCATGACTTCTTATGGTGCCTAATTTGTCTTATGAGAAAATATTATGCTAGTGTGACATCCATTTCTACTAATCCAAGATGGAAGGTAATACTTACATTGGGTTTTCATCAGAAGACTTCTTACAATACATACATGGTTTTCATTGAAAATGTGTTGATCTGACCACCATTATGTCCATCATATTACCAACATGGTGACTGTCTTGAAAATGTTGTCGATATCCCTCCAGTATTGATGGTCAGACCAACATTGGTTTTCACCAAAAGACCTTTTTATGATGTCTAGTTGGTCCTAAATGCATTTGTGTCAATCTTATATTAATTATGGTTGCCCTGATGGGGATTTTGGAAATCTTGTTATACCTACTGCCCTTGAATGGATTGTCATGGGATTTTGTCAAATGAATGCTAATTATGTCTAGTATGCTCTAGTGAAAATAGTGTTTATCATACATTCAGTATGGCCACCAAAGTGGCTGATTTGAAAATCTTATTGTATAAGAATATCAGAGATGGTTTCAACACTCTGCAGTTAAAAGAAAAGATGAGATGGTCTCATTCTGAATTTTTATAATTCTTTTGGGACATTAGAGTATTAATTGGATTCTTAAAATTTTTGTCATATATTTTGCCACAGATCTTGAGAAAATATGCAATGACAGGACAAATCTTTTTTCTTACAGTAGACAATTTAATGAATATGAATCCTATTCTTTTATTTTGTTTTTGTATGTCACAAAAGTGTATGTTCCCATTTGTGATTTGCTTTTGCTGATCCACTGTACATATCAACATTTTGGTGGTCCCTAGTTACAGCAAATGATGCAAAACTCTTGTTATAACAAGTCCTTTCATTTTTTATATGGCCTTTTTCCTGGTAATCATATTAACAAGTCCTTGATCAAGAGGATTGTTACATTGTTTTCCAAAAACATTGAGAATATAAAGAATATAAATTGAAAGTGATGTTCATTATGTATGCATAATATACAAAAGTCAGTGTTAATATTGTATGATATATATGTGTGTGTTATTTAATTAAATCATGTTGTCTCAGATGAAGCTACCTATATTTAATTACATTTGCATTATTATATCATACCACACACACATACATACCATGCATGCATGCATGCATGTGTGCAAATGCCCGCAATCAAGCCTTATTTTTTTTTTATGAAGCTATATGTATTATAATAGTAAATATGGAAGAAGTTGTACAGCGTGATGTAATTGTTTTATCCATTATAAAATGTAGATTTGCTAAGAATAAAATCTCATGCTTTTGGGAATGTACATTATAGCAGAAAATATTACTTGTCAAGTAAATCAAGTTCTAGAATTTCTGGGTTTTATTGGTCTTGAATTTATCTTTCTTTTTGTCTGTAAATCAATGGCATTAATGCAGTTTCATTAACTGTTTAATTAATAACTTTATAATTATTTTCTTTAACACTTTCACATTATTTTCTTGTCCCTTGCAGGTTATTTATTTAGATGCCATGGCAAAGAAAGTCCATCTTGATGATGGTTCAGAAATTACTTATGATAAGTGTCTAATTGCAACAGGTACGTATACCTAGTACATGTGATTATTTTATTCAATATATACTGGTCTATACTCCAGCTAATTAATTAAGATACTAATTAAATACAAATATGTACTCCTAGTATATTCATTACATGTAATTGTGTGGTGTGCAAACAAGAAAGCACACGACATAGAAGAGCACATATCAGTTTCACCCTGACAGAAGAGTGCCATCACAAGAGCACAGCACTTTACAGAACCTAACCATTAATTGGGCTAATTGGAAATTGTAAATACTTCATTTAAGATGAGAACAAGAGATGAAACCTTTCAATTATTAGAAATCAGGTCATGAAATCTAACAGTTAATTAGCATATAAAACTACTGGCTTTTAACAAGTTAAACATGGAGAAGAATGATTCACAGAAAGGCAAGGCTGTTTTGTTGGTTGATGGTTACAGATATCACAAGGAAGGAAAATGCGGATGGCAGTACATCCTGGAGATGCTGCAAGAAATATGTCTAGGACAATGAGGAATTTTGGATTAAAGGAAAGATACTACTTGCATTGAGTTTCATGCCTATAAGTGATATTCATACTCCATTTAAAGATTTGATTGAGGCTTGTCCAGAAAAAATGGCACAACTCATGGACAGTTGGGAGGATACTTATATAGAACGGTGGAGAAGAATTTGCAGAGCTAATCCTCTCTTCACCATTGATGTGTGGAATGTGCTTTGTTGCCTTGGTGATAGATGTGTACAAACAACTTCAAGGTTGATGTACAGCAGTTCAACAAACAGTTGATCACAGTCACTGTTCTTTTAAGTTGATCAAGTATTTTCACCTGGAGCAAGACCATGTGAAATAGAAATTGAATGTTAAAAGTCTGGAATATTTTGGCCAGAAGCTTCAAAGAAGAAATATTTTCAGCTGAACAAAAGATGCAGGTCATTGTATCTACTTATAGATTGATTCCATTAATGGATTATATTCAAACATTAAGACCTGTTTTTTTAATTTATTAAGTGTTTTTGAATCTAATAATTGTAACATTCTTCATATTGTGTAAATTAGATTGTAAACAAAAATAATATAATAATTTTTTTTTCTAATCTGATTTGTGACATTTTTTATATTTTAGAAATTAGATTATAAAGGAAAATAACAAATAACTTATGAATGATTTCTATAATATCTTATTTTTAAAGCTCTTTTGTCAGCGTTCTAGTATCTTGCACTCTTTTGTTGTTCGTTATTTTGTGGGTAATTTTGTTGTGTGCTTTTGTCATGTCATGATTTATGTACTTCAAATAGATTTAATTATTTAAAACAAGACATGTTATTCTTGATATGCAGGTATGTACACCTGGTAAATGTGATTACATTATTTTGATTTTTTAACATACAAGTGTGTACTCCCGGTACATGGATTCGGGATTGATGGTATTTATGACATACATATATTTATCTCTATTACATGTGTTATATAATTCATTATGTACAGATATGATCTCCTGGTACATGTGATTATGTTATTTATTCCATACAGATAAGTAATCCTGGTACATGTGATTATTTCTTCATTGCATGTATTTAGTCATTAATCTGAATTTTATCTATAAGAAGAAATATATTATTTGCCTGACTCTAGACAGCATCATGTAGGACTGTCATGCAGTTTGTCTTTTTATTGTAATTAATTGTTTGACTTGAATCTACTGCGCATACAAACATACAGTCTGAGACCAGTGGCCTATGCAGAGCATCATTTTTCAGTCCCCTCAGAATTGTCTGTAAAGTTTATCTGCATATAACATCTGCTTGCTCAATGTGACCAGCAGTCACTATGTTTTTGTGTGTTCCCCTGAGTACACAGATTACAGTGTAATTTTACATAATTTGTGATTAGCTTTTGGAGGTTATTAACCAGACTTTGATATGAAATAATTAAATTATTTTACATTATGTTTCTCTTCAAAACCATTTAGACACATTTGATACAGCATTGCAGTTTGTGCCATTTCAAGTGTAATAATTGAATAATACTTGCCTACCTATCTTTTTCTTTGATGCATCTTAACATGCTTATGTTACTTGTAGGTGGAAGACCCAAGAATTTAAAGGTGGTGGAAAATGCAGGTGAAGAAATAGCAAAAAGAACTATTTTATTCAGAACAGTGAGTAGATCTACAGTCATAATAGAATACTTAGACTTTTAGTGTGTATGAAATTTTAAGTCTGATTTGTGTTAATGCTATAGCTGGAAGTGACATTCGGGAGTCCACCATCCCATCATCTCTTGATCTCTTGATCTATCTGATTCATCTGTAACATGTGCATCTGTCCAACCCTTCTGTCCAACCCAGAATCTTTTCAGAACAGTTAGACAAAAAATGCACTGAAATTCTGGAGTAAAATTTGAACACTTTTCGATGTTTAAATTTTGACAACTTTGAAGCATTGTTTTCTAATGTAAATTATAAGAAAATATGGTCTTTTATCAACAAGGAATTAAAAACTTGCTCTGGTTAATAACTCCATAAATAGCTCCATAAAGGCTCAAATAACTTAAATAATGTTGGTTTGCCCAATGTAAAGGTTTTGATGTACTTATTGCCCCTAGAAATTGCAAACAAACTCTCACTTTCATATACTCTTCTTTCATTTGTCTTTTTCCATTTCATACTTGACCAATAAATTAGCCCCAAACCTTTATTGACACCTATATTGACATTGACTGGTGGTTTATGGACTGAGGTTGTCTATTCATTAAAACCTACAAAATCTGCATACAGTTTTGTAATCACACATTGCTGTACATTTTCTACACTTACCAGTTTTTCTCATGGCTGATGAGATATTTTCAGCTTAAGGTTCTTTCTCTTTCTGGATAAAATCCTGTGTTTGGCAACTTGTAAATCCACTTGGAATAACACAACCTTTGTCCTGTGTCCATTTTAAATTTCATGCTAAATATGGCTGTTACCAAATACCAGTAAGTGTCCAGATTCTATGTTGGTGTGTTCCAGAATGCATGCTGAAAAATTGCACATTTTAATAAACAGGTGACATCAGACCTAAATATCATCTATCAATATCAATACAGATTTAGGGATTTGATTTGCTACATTAATTCAATACATGCAATTATTAATTATTTAAAATATTATAAGGAAAATATTGTCAGATTTTTTCATGACAAAGGATTTGACGAATTTTTGAGCAGTTTTCCCTCTGTTGTTCAGTTACCAGAAGAGTGTATGGGATGGCCTGTTGTCTGCAATCCATCAACCATTTGTCCATGGATAAATATAGTGTTTTTAAGGGGTAAAAGTGATTTTAACTGTACAAGATGGGATGGTGGACTCCTGAATATCGCTGGAAGTGATATTCAGGAGTCCACCATCCCATCTTGTTGTTCAGTTACCAAAAGAGTGTATTTGATGGCCTGTTGTCTGCAATCCATCAACCATTTGTCCATTAGCATATGTTTGCTGTCACTCCTGCCTTTATTGTACAATTCCCTCATCCATTCCCTTTCTGATGTTCTTCAGTCTTAGTTGATGTCAAAATAGGAGGATATTCTGATTCTTAAAAATTAACTAAGGTATCAGACTATAGTCCTGTTGTTTATTATTATAGATCCAGGATTCCCACACTACCGGGAAATCATAAAAAACTCTGGAGAAATAATAATTTTGTTCCAGAACCATGTATTTCTATTCCATATACCTTGTATTTCCCTATATGACCAACAAAACAAAGTAATCAAAGTGTATTCCTTACAATTTTTGTCCAGTTTAAAAAAAATGCTTCTACAAAATTGATGTTGATAATTGTTTTTTAAACTTCCTTTGAAAGCCCCTAAGAACTAACAAAATGCAGAAGTAGACCTCAAATTACTGGTTGAAGGTTGGAATAATGTCCTGAAACCTAGGACTAGCAGCATTAAAAATATATAGTAGCTCAATGATAGCAATTCAGTATTGTACAGTTAAAATCACTTTTACCCCCTTGAAAACACTATAGTTTTTCAACCTGAATAGATGGTCTTATCAACATGGGATTTTTATAAAAAGACTTTTATTTAAGGTCTTGTTGGTTAAAACAAATGTTAAAAAGACTTCTTATGATGTATTGTTGATCCTTATATGATAACGGTCTTGCATCCAATATGGCCATGACCATGCTCATCTTGAAAATATATGTACTGCAGAAGAATATCAAAGTTGGTTTCAACTGTTAGTAGTTTGAAGAAATGGTCTTGGATTCCTGTCAGTCCCTTTGAGGTATTGGTGTATAGGGGTTTCCAAGGTCTTAAAATTGACCCCTGTTACAGTTGGAAATATTTCAGAATAATGCAGCAATTTACTGTTATATATTTGTTATATTTTCCAAAATGATGGACCTAAAAATTACACTCAATAAACCTAAGTAAATTTTTGTGTGCTCTGCACTATAGTTCTACATCAAAGCATACAATTAAAAATAATGAGTTGATTTTTCTGTTTTCAGTATAGTTAGTGGTTCATTTATTGTATTTTGCACACTATTAATGACAGACTTGTTCAAAACATTGTGTATAGCAGATTTGTGGGTATTACAAATTAGCCAATATATTTGCACCTATGCAATCTCATGTTTGATCCCAGATATGAAGATGTGTAAGAATAAGTGGTCATTCAAAAATATTGAGCAGGCACTTTGACCATGTCTTCCTGAAACAAGCCCACAAATAAGGAAATAGAAAATAATGCTATTTTTCAGCACACGATAGGCTATACATGGCGGCCAGTATTAATGGTGGAGAAAGAACCTGGGAAAACCCCGGAGAGAACCACCGACCCATGAAAAGCTACTGGCAATCTTTCTCGCATACCCACATTGGCCAAGTCTGAGACTTAAACCCACACAGACAGAGGTGAGATGGTAGTGGCCCTTAACAGACCACACGGTCCCTTGGGGCACCTCATAGTAATATAATGTTAATTTTTAAAACTATTATTATGTTTGTTCTGTTAATTATTTTAGATTGATGATTTCCAAAGATTGTACAAAGTCTGTCAAGAGACTAAGACGGTTACTGTTGTTGGAGGTGGTTTCCTTGGAAGTGAATTGGCAGTTGCCCTTGGAAACAGCGGTGAGATAACCTATTGTTTTGAATATGAATTATCGAGCTGTTTGAAAACAATTATATGGACACTTTAGGTATAATAGTTTAAGTCATATAGAATTATAATAATGGATTCATTTTCCTAATGATTTAATGCAGGTATGAATTGATATAATATCACTTAAATTTGCTAGGCCCGTTGGTAAGTGACTACCATATGCCACTACTGCATGGTGGTGGCAGATTCCCTCATTTTCTATATGTAATTGCTATGATCCCACAACCCAACCTAGGTCTAAATGTCTAAATTTGAAAAATGGGGTGAATATTTGATGGAAATCTGGATCAGAAAATTGACTGCTATTTGTTTTAAGCCTATTTTGTTGTCCAAAATGTTGAATCTCTGAGATGAATTTAATGTGAAACAATTACACGGTGACATGTAGCTTGAAACATTGGTGTCAGATCTTAAATAGAATGCAGGAGAATTTGGAAATTGTTGTCCCTTGTATTGTATATTAAAAATTTATAGGAGCCCCTGTATCAATACAGGTTAGGGGACTGGTTTATTATATTACAAGAAGACAAGTTGATTTTAAAGAAAATTCAGTCCTTGTATATACAACATTATGTAATTTTGAAGATCTTTTGTCAAAATTTAAATCAAAATTTTTGTTAATGTTTTTTTAAAATGGTGGATTTTTAACCAAATCATCTAAAGAGTTTAGATTGTATCAAAAATCTTGTTTTCGATTTCATTATTTACAGATAAATTCAGGGTTAAACTTTTTTCTTTATAAGATAAGATTCTAATGCTTTGTGTTTATTGGATTTTTTTTTTCATACTATGATAGGAAATGCTTACTTTGTAGAACATGCACATATATTGCTATAGAATTGTTTAGAATTAAAAGTTTGAAAGGAAACAAAACTAGTCAATTTATAGGACTATAGTCAAACTTGTTTTGAGTGATACATTTTGTGGTTTTGTACATGATCATCTTTTCAGACTTAGGTGTTTTAGAGAATCTTGAAAGAGAAACAGTTTTAGATTTAGAAAATGCATTTTTTTATTATCTAAAATGTTTTCTTTTTAATTCTATTTAGTAATGGTCATATGTGAACCATGAAAAAATTGATTTCATCCTGGAAAAACCTTGGAAATGACCTGGAAATTTACCTTTAGAAAAGTGTGAGAATCATGTTGAATGAATTCACAATAATCCCAGTATCATTGAGCAGTTTGAAATTCCAATGAATAATTTTTAAATAGATGATTCTTCTCAAAGTATATCTGAACACAGCTGAAAATGATCTTAACCCTTTACCTCATGTAAGTGGCTTTGGATGCTTCTACCCCATTCTCATGGAAATGCATTTGTACACCTCTATCTTATTTGCATAGAAGTGCCTCTGGACACCGCTACACCATTTTCATGGAGGCACATTTGTATCCCACTGTAAACATCAGCCACTTTGAGTTTGTTTTTGTTGTACCAACTTTGGGTAAAATCCCCTTTTAGATACTATTTTTATTGATGTGAATGATCATTACATCAGATCACATGCTTACTATATAATCTCTAGTCATAATCTGCTATTTAAAGTAACTGGCTCAGATTCTCCACTCTCCAGAATGGAGGACATGGATTTCATTCAATACTCTTTGGATTTTGCATGGTTAGAATCAATATGAAAGGTTCAGTAGCACAGAATTTTTATAATTTATCAAATTCAGATGATTTAGTGATGTAGATATAAACAGAGATCTGGTAAATTGCAGGTATGAGAAATGGCAGCTATGGTTAGTCACATGGCTTCAGTGTCTTGAGTGAATGAGTTCACTAAGGATTTTAAAGTTAAAAATAAATTCTTTTGTGAAAAATAATCATACAGCTATATTGATTAGATTTTGCTTTTCAATCTTTCTATGTATAATAGATGTGTACCAAAAATGTAAAATGGTTAAAATTGATGTTGAATGTGACATATGCTACGAAGCTGTAACAGTAATCAGGCAGGCATATATGTGTATGGAGTCAAATAGGTAACAGGTGGTCTGTTTACAGGACACTGCACTGTGTAGTTGTGTGTGTATATCAACTGCCTATAAACCATATACTCTATGAGGTAAAGAGTTAAGATAGGAATTAATACTTTTGTTGACCACAACCTTATATAAGTGAGCCTAAGACAAAATTAAAATAACTAGGATGTGGGTCAGAAGTTCACTTCCAGAACATTATAACTTGTAAATAAGGCTAGACCTTGAACTTAAATACCAGAAAACAACTTTTTTAATTTTTTTTATATAAAAGTTGGGTATACCCTAACTATTCTACCCTTAATCATGGACAAAGGACAAGCACACAGAATAAATTAAATATACATAACACATGGCAATTTCTTTCACACTAATACATCTATTTTGTTTGGAACAGTGAACAAGAGTGATTGTACAGTGCTACAAAATTCATACATTATGTTAGATATTTTCTTAGATAAGTTGTTGTTTTAAATTTATCTAAGGAGAAGTTGCAAACTGTACTTGATATTTTGCTCTCTGGAACTTAAATGTTATCACTTTTCAAAAATGACTTGAATTTTATTGAGTTGCATAAAGTTGTTGTGAATATTCTTTATTACAAAATGATATAACTAGGAAAGCAAAGAAGGATTTAAATTGTACATAAATCTGCATTTATTAGAGATCTGAAGAGAGTCATAACAGTTTTAATGAAATTTTGTGATGCAAATTAAATAATTGTTATGAATAAGTCTGAGTGACATTCATCATTGATGAACATATCCTAAATTCTCTTTCTCATCACTTCAGGCATGGTATTAAAACAAAGAAGTAAAGAAATAGGTGGAGAAAATTGATGCACAGAATTTTTTACCTTACATTTTTTTGACGCAAAAGATTTGCAAAATACAATCAGGATTTATTTAATATCCAATGTGTTGGATTAGGGATGACATCGTTTATACTTTGATCATAGGCATATTTTGTTTTCCTCTTTCGTATGCTCCATGCGTTGCACTCTGCTATGCTGAGCATACAAAGCAGAGAATCAGACTACCATAGGCAATATTACGACAGAGTAGCTTCCCCATATCTCGTGAGCTTTCACGTGATTCTATCGAGCTCATCAAGATGACATCCAGATGTTTAACCTCAATGCTTGTTGCACAAAAATGTGATCTCGTGCACTTAGAATCATTAGCGAAGAAAGTTTAAGAAGCAGAACAGGAAAGAGTAAATATGGATCTGACTTTAATGAAAAATGAGACAAATTTCCCTGGAATGGAATATTCCACATCTATTGGGACCGGTGTGACTTCAGATCTTGTGATTGCAAAGACTGCACAAGTGAATAATCCTTTTGTGACAGCATTTAAGAATTTTAAAAAATCTGCCTTTGATCACCACAAGATATCTTTTGAACACATTATTACATAAGACATTGTTTCAGAACAAAGAAATAAGTAAACTTGCAGAGACAAATCCATTATTTGGATTACAAATTCAAGGGGTCATTGTATATTTTGTTAACTTTGCTTCAAAGAAAGAAAGATCTAAATGTTTAAGTGTAACTTGTTAAAGAGAAGATGAATCATTAGCTTCTTTGATTTTTGGATAAATGTGTTTTAGGACACAATACAATGAAACTGATGACAGGCAGTAAATTAACTGTCATTTGGTTAAAAAAATTGATGGATTTTTGTGTTGGCTTATATGTAATGTGTTGGGCTATTATATTGCTACAAACTGATTATAAAGATGCTGTTTTATCAATTCATAGATTTATTTTTTATTTTTGAGAAGGATCATCAAAGTTTTGTGTTATGTCATATTTGTATAATTATATTAATTAATTATGTGTAATATATTAATTATTATTTGTGTAATATAGAAATTATTATTTGTGCATGGCTTGTCACCTTTTTAATAATAATCCCTTCATCTTGCAATGATGTTTGTCAAGTATCCAGTTCCTATCTTGAAATGCTAATAAAGTGTTTTCTGGTGAGACTGTAATTTAAAATTTCATGTATAGTGACTTCAGTATAAAAATCAAGATAAATATTGCATGCGCTAGAGGGCATAAACAAAGATTTTATTAAATAAGGACTTATTTTGTACAAAACACTTTCATCCTGTGAATTTGTTGTGAGTAAAAATATTCTCTCAATTTTAATCTTCATGTAAATTTAAAGATATGAACTTTAATCTTTGGTTAGTACAAAAGACAGTACAATAATCACTGTCAGTAAAAATCTGATCTGATAAATTTAATACTCTTTCCCTATTTCATTTTTGGTTTATGTGGGGTTTTTTGTTGTCTATTTTTGTTTTTTCATTTTGTCTTTGTTATGTATTTAAAAAAATTTCTCATTGTTTCTTTCATTTGTGAGAAGTTTTTTGTAAATTATCATTTTTAATTTTTTTTTTAATTTTGCAAAGACATCTTCCTCTTTCTTTGATTCAGTTTTTGTAAATAGTTCCTGATCAAAATTGAAAATCTTTTCTATCTGCATCATTTTAAGTTTATCTTAGTATCATTTTAATTCTTTTCTTATCTCCATAACTCTTCAAATCATTTGTAAATTCTCAAAGAAACTTTCTCTAAAAGAGTCAGTTGATCATTCTTATATAGATGCATTATTTCCTATTTAGTTATAAATGAAATCTCGTCAGTACAAATATATCTAAACTCAATTCTTCACTTGTTTTCCCACCAATCATGCTAATAACTTTAAAGACATCATTTTATTGATGTTACCTTCATTTTTTGATGCCATATTGTTGTTTTGGATACTAAATAAGTATTAAAAAATAAACAGTTGCAACACACATTGATTCTGCTTATTTTTTAATATTAAATTTTATTTTTTGATGCATAGAATTTTAGATTTGTGCTTCTCATGTATTCTCACTCATAAGTTGAGTCAAGCTGCAGACTGCACAGACCCAGATCTGCCATCTGTATGCAGTTTGTTATCAATAAAACAAACATGCTTAATCAGCAGGATTGTTGTTTGTATTTTGACACAAATTTTAAGTGAGTAATATTTGGTTTTTCTAATTAAATTTATGAAACACTTTAAATAATTCAAATCTTTTGCTCATCAGGACTTAAAAACGTGAAATTATTTAAATTGTATTTTGAAGTTAGTTGTGTAAGATCATCTACTTCTATTTCTTCCAGGTCTTTTAAATGGAATAAAAGTTAATCAAATCTTCCCTGAGTCAGGTAAGTCCCATGGTATTTATTATATATAACTGTTAAGACATATTTAGTTGAAGAAATTATTTAATAGTACTTAATAGATGGAATTCATTTATAGTATATTTATTGATTCCAGAACTAAAGCTTGTTAGAATCATTCATAGTACATTACATATGTTAATCTACCTCATTGTTTTATAAGCTTTTATTTCTTAGGCATATTTTTATCATCATATATACTCACTTATCAGAAGACTGGACATAAGTTAAACACCTCTTTTTCAAGCATCAAAAAGCCAATTTCTCTTTTATCATTCTATAAGTCGGGGTTTATTTTACAAGTCAGATCTGTCTGAAAGGGGAATGTGTCTTTTTTTGTATAGGCCATTAGTATTATTAGTATTATTTACTTTCTATTCCTATTGTTTACATTATTTATGTCTTGATTCATATATCATACCAGTGATAAACATCATTGTTAAGACTGTTAGATTTTAAAACATGTTTAGAGAGACATACAGGGGCTATAAAAATTATTCAACTGAAATGTTGTTTTAAGCTTTTGATCGAACTTACTGACTGTATGCAAAAAAAGTGATAAATCTTTTTTTCTGCAGTAAATTTTTTACCTCTTCATCTCTAACAGGGGTTTTAGCTAAAGTTTTACCAGAGTACCTTAGTAAGTGGACAACAAGAAGAGTTGAAGCTGGTACGTTGAATTTGTTTAAAATATGAATTACAACAGAGTCAAACATTGCTTGTGTTCCATTATCAGCATTACATTTTCTATTTTTTACAAGCATTACACACTTTTTTGGGTAGTTGTTTTCTATGTTCCAACACCCCAAACGTTTTGTTTCACTATATTTACTTGTACTTTTTAAAATAGACATTTGTTGAAAACAGAACATTAATGAAGTGGTTAACTATATTGATACCTGCCTTATACATCTCAAAATAAAGGATGCCTGCCACAAAAGTTGATGGACTTGTGTTATTAATTTTCTAACATTTCTATTTCTGTGTAAAAGACACCTGGGGTCCCTTCAGCACCCTTATATACTGGTTTTAATCATGTAGGGAAGCCTGCATGAGGGTTTTATAATTTTGTCCACAAAGAGTGGTTTAAAATTTTAATATTTTGGGAGATGTAGAAATATAGAAAGTTTATATTCATGGTGACAAACAATATTGGAGTATTTCTAATCCAAGCAAAATGTTCTTTGTAACATCTGGTGAATTACTCTCAACTCCACAATACTTTAAAAAAGGTCAAGATTTGACCAGAAGAAAAAAGCAAGACGAACAAACTATTCATTTGGATTATTGTAATTTCTCTGGTGCATCAGTATTTTTCACTAGTAAAAAATATGACATTGATGTCAAGTTAATGTGAGATGTTGACCTTGATTAAAAACAAAAATATTCACTGTCTTATTTATAGAGTATGATTAGTTTCTGTTTGCACATGGCATGCTTTGTAATTATTGTTGTCCATAGTCATTGCAGTTGCAAATATTCTTTTCTCAATGTAACACTGAAAGTGATTTATTTATTTATCTTTCTTTTTATGTACATGTGATCCATAGAAGCAGAAAACATTTATTTCAAGTTCTGACTTTAGTTACACTTTTATTATGCATAGTGAGAATACTAATGAAATGTTTTCATTAAACAAAGTAGAGTTCTGAGCCATTGCATTTTTAATTCAGTGTTTGATGAATGGATAACAATTTGACAAGTTTTTTATGAATAATAAATTTGATTGGATTTAATTTTGTGATTTCACTTTAATATGACTAAATTCTCATAATTGTTCCATTCCTAATATAATATTACTTATACTGTCTGCTTTTAAAAACAGAATGCAAACCATTACCATTATAAAATTTGATGTCAAATAAAATGGTTCAATTTCTAGTGACCTTCACTTTATTCTTTCTTTACCTATATTTTATAATTTATATATATATATATATATATATATATATATATAAACCTTTTTAACTTATTACCATTAGTGCAAAATATTTTCACTTTTTTTAGAGGTAACAGTATACAGAGGTCTGATTAGTGCTTAAATTGCCTTATTAGGACCAAATAATTTGACTGAAAATGGGGTTGGATTAAAGATGGACACTTATGGAAGTTCCACTCAACAATATATATATATATGATTATTTAGTTATTAATTTTGTAATCATTTTCCAATATTTGTTACTTCATTTACTTGTATTAAATATTAAATTTATTGATCTAACTCACTACATAAATAATTTAATAAAGATATTCTCATATAAGTCTTATTAGAATTTATATATGCATATATTATGCAATTCAGTTGTCATATTCATCAGTAAATTTGTCAAATTTCAGAGAATGTGAATGTGATTCCAAACCAGTCTATTGAGACTGTGTCATATGAAAATGGGCAGGTTGCTCTTGGACTTTCCAGTGGAATTACAGTAAGATTTTAACTAACAGTAGTCACCAGAGATTTTGAATTTTTTTTTCTCAAAATATTACACATGAAATGATTCCCAATAAATTGCTGGATTTATGGACTTTGAGAATTATTTGTTGCACCAAAATTTCTGTTGTATTTTATAAATATTTTTTACATTTAAATCAGTAATATCACTTTCAAACTCTTTATTGGTTCTAAATAAAATCATTCAGTATAAATCATATAACATTGTTCTGACAACTCGATGTAATCTCTGATCACACTTGCATCATGAGAAGGGCAGGATTATACAAAAGGTCATTATAATGAGGGACAGCTGCAGTTACAAAGTTAGATTTTGATGCTGGCATTTTATTATATGTGTTGTGTTATACCATAAATACTTGTTTGTAAGGTTGATGCAAAACAGCATTGACCCTGATTTGCCATCACTTAATACAGTGTCAGATCATTCTTTGTTCTATCAGTTACTTCTTACAAACTGTATAGGTCTTGATCTATTAGTACATTATATTATGGCAGATGTTGATCTATGCATTTTACAGTTGATTTCAACATATCAGCATAAATGACATATTACAGACAAATTTTTTATATACAGCTTTAAAAATGGCAGAGTGGTCTAAAGTGCTGTATGTTACGGATCATTGCCATCTCACCTCTGTCTGAGTGGGAGTATAGGATTCAGCAAATGTGGATAAGTGAGAAGGCTTACCAGTAGCTTTTCGTGGGTCGGTGCTTTCCCAGTTTCTTCCTCCACCATTAATACTGGCCACCATAAATAGCCTATTGTGTTCTGAAAAATGGGGTTAAGCCCAACAGCAACAACAACAACAACATAAAATTGTCTAATGCACTGTATGCAACATTACTTAATCCTAAATTATTGATATACACTAGGTCCAAGCTGATACAGTAAACATTGACATTTCACATATTTTGTACCATTAAAATAAAATGAAATACTCTATATGATCATAAAAATGCCTATTTTTTTGCAAAATTATGTTAAAAGTAATGAATTTATGAAGCTTTCTTGTGAAACAGTATGTCAAGTCTTTTACCATTATCTGACATTTTATGTTTTTTTTTACAGTATTGGATCTTGTACTTATTTATACATTTATTTGAAAGACTTTGTCTTCTTAATTCTGCTGTGCAATTTTATTCATTTCGTTTTCACTTTACCTTTTATTGGTACTACATAGCCACATTTTTTTTGAGGTGCCATAAAAAAAACAAACATGCACACTAATTCAGCTCATCAAAATTAGATTATGATAAAAAATAATTCCTGTATTATTTGCTTTTGTTCAGATCATGTCACTTCAAAGTACATACAAGCATTTTGATGATTATTTTTCAAACTTACATGTCTAAATGTTTCTCATTCAAAACCTCATGGTCAACATTCAAAAGAGAGCTAATTGTTGTAATACTATAATATGATAATGTGTGATTGCTTTCTGCTGATACAAGGACGTTGTTCCCTTCACATCAGTAAAATTAAAGGATCAGTATCAGTGGCATAGCAACCACCCAAGCACCTCCCACCCAAGCACCTCCCACCAAAGCAACTCCCACAACACTCAGGGAATGATTGTAGGTAGGCCCAGTATGGGTCCAGAATTTCTATCAAATAAATTTGCTCTTATTCAGAGGTGGCCACATAATGAGGTTGTGGCAGAATTTCTCTCTATGCCACTGAGCAATATGTACAGGTGTTTATGGTATTCACAATTAATCAGTTCAGTATTGTTCCTGTTTTTGTCCATTTACCCATTATCAAAACTCCAAGACTGTTGAAGATATTTCTTTCAAGTTTTGCTTATTTTATAGTCTAATAAAAGAGTGGTGTAAATACTCTTTTGCTTATTCTTCAGTTTCAGTATTTGTTCAGTTTTGTCTTTCTGTCAGTTAATCTTAATTCTTTGATATTCACATTAACTTCTGCAGAACAACTCATGATGTCACTTCTGTGTATACTTTGTACATATTAACTTGCTATAGCTTTACCTTTCATTCAATAGACATTATTGCAGAGTGGGGTGTGTGTGTAGCTGCAGACTATGTTTTCTTGGGTATATTTGATCTCCTTATTTGTATTGCATGGAGACATAGCCATCCATTTGTCTGTTGGAAGCATAACTCCTAAATGTTTAAGGTATTTAAACCAAACATACTACATTTGTCAAGCAGGTTGAGTTCAGTTGCTTTATGATACTTAGAATTTTTTAAATTCAATATTTGTTTTTTGTTGCAATAGTAGAAAAAAAGTGGAGCATAATTAGTGCTTAAATTGATAGTGTATGGTACTAGCATAAGTAGAGAATAAATTGGTAATGTTCTACCGTGGGGTACTAGAATAAGCAGTACAAACCAATCACATTTTTATTCATTTATGTATTTGCACTGAATAATAGATAAATTTGAGAAAGGATGGACTTCGAATATCGTAATGTAAATGAGATAACTAATTGTAGGCATCTTCACAAGTCATTTCTAGAAAGACTCTTATATATTTTTCATTTAAATTTAATAATATTTGCTTACAAATCTTATCTGTTGTTGCATGGCAGCTAAAGACAGATTATATAGTGGTAGCAGTTGGTCTGGAGCCCAACACAGAACTAGCCAAGACATCAGGATTGGAAATAGATGATGTCCATGGTGGTTACCGGGTCAATGCTGAAATGGAAGCAAGGTCTAATATTTGGGTGGTGAGTAGCTTTATAATTACCCCTTGTGAGGTTCCATATCATGTAATTGCCCTTTTCAGGGCCTCATATCAAGATGGAAGATAATTTAGTAATTTCTTTTCCTGTTAACAAAAATTTTTGATTTCTTACATGTGGTATCAGATAGTTGCAGATGAAATTTCTACTGGCTTGATTTGCTTCATCCTTATCTGAAAATACTTTTTTGTATTTAACAAATTTTACTGTGTAGCAGTGGGATAAAAAATGAGATATAAAATATGTTTAGAGAGACATACAGGGACTATAAAAATTATTCAGCTGGTAAATCATATGAAAAGAATCAGCTGCCTTACTAAGATGGACTCGTCATGTGTCTTTTGTCAGAAGATTGATATTTGATGATGCTAGTTTGATGAATATTGATGCTAGAAATATGTATGCTAGTCCAGTCATTGTTGTTTTTTTTTTGTTTGTAGTTGTTTTGAAATTACTGTAAATGACTACATTTTATGATTGCATCAGTTTGTTATCAGGATTATGGGTAGCTGCAATGTAGACTTAATTCATTTAATGCAAAAACATCATTATTTTATTTTATTTTTTTGACCAGGCAGGTGATGCATCTTGTTTCTATGACATTCAGCTGGGACGGCGGCGTGTTGAACATTATAATCATGCCAGAGTCAGTGGTCAGTTGGCAGGAGAAAACATGACAGGAGCTGCTAAACCATATACATACCAATCATCATTCTGGTATGAGTTTCTTCCTGAATGAATGGAAAACTTTAATTCTTTGATGAAACCCATTACCCCATAGAAGGTTTTGAGAGGGCTGTTTTACCCTTATGATCAGTTGTTAATAACATTATTATCTCAAATGGTACTATTTGGTGAATAATTCAACTGGGTAAAGAATTGCAATAATTTCTGCATATATTTTCAATATACTTAATAATAATAATGTTTTTTTTTAGAGGGCAGTAGAATTAAGTGTTAGTATCTTAGATATTATATTAGGGCAGTTGTAGCCCAACATAGGTGGGATCCAGGAAAAGCAGTTTCAACATAAAGCAATCACCTGTAGTTGCAATTTATAATTTTGTATCATTTTCATGTGCGCTGTTTATGTAATCAGTGTATCCTACCATATAAATTTTAAAAAAAACTGCAATCCCTCTGTACCATGTATGTTTAAATGGAACAGCCCAGAAAAGATAAACAACTGATGTCACAAAAGGAAGGACTAATGACATCATACAAGAACTACACACTATAAATAATTCACTTGCAGAAAGTTGTTATATTTTAGAATCGGAAAGACTTGTCATTAATTTCTAACTTTAACCCATCAATCCTTAAATGTGTACATTAGCTAGCATCTTCCCAGTTCTGATCAGCCATACAATCCATTTTTCAAATAAGCATTCAGAATATGTTCATTACTTAAAGATTACCATCCATACTTGATTATAATTCTAGTCCAATTGCAAACTACATAGACCCAGTCTACTCTCACATTATGTACTGGCAAATCAAGGTCTTTGCCATTTGTGAGAAGTAATTAGTAGAGCAAACTACACAGATACAGAAATGCCAGCATATTATGCAATGGCAGATCTGGATCAGTTCAGTTTGCATTTTTACAATAATGTATTTTTATTACTATATTTATTGATGGTTCGAGTATAACTGCAAAACTGTACTAACCTAGATTTTCTGTTACATAATGTACCACCAGATCTGGGTCTATGCAGTTTGTTATGAGTAATCAGTTGAACCAAAAATCATTGACCTTGATATGCCAGAGCATTGTGTGATGACAGATCTGGGTCTGTGTTCTTTGCAGTTGGACTCAAGTTATAAGTAAGTATATATGGTATTTATGTCAGTAGTTGTAATTCCTTTTACATTTCTATACTTAATATCATAATTATGACAATCATGTCAAGATGCTCCATTGACTTAAACATGATACAGTAACTTGCATCAGTTGTTTTTTGAATGTTTCCTATCTGGTGGATCTCAAAAAAAGATGAAGTCAGTATTATCTGTTGTAAAAAAAAAATGCATTTACACACAGACTATAACTTATATGTATTTTTTTGCTATCCATGATATGTGTCTGTTAGAAAATAATCATTATTGTTCCTTATTTTTCATCATATCGTTCCAGTTTGAGAAATAAGTTGTTGAATCTGCACATCTCTTAATATGAGTATGTTGATGAAACCACTTATTTCATCAAAGACTTGTTACAAAACAGCAATATATATATATATATATAGACATATATATATATAGAAACACACACACACACACACATATATATATATATATATATATATATATATATATATATATATATATATATATATATATATATATATATATATATATATAAAGGAAATAACACAAAATTTTCCATGTTTCTATATTCCGAGAAAAACTGCTGGAGTTTTGTTGTATCACATGACATATGTTGACATGTGCCCTCTGCTTGATAAATCAGACTGGCCAGATATCGGATTTTCTTTTAGTATAGGTAAACTTCTGTAAGACAACATTTAAAAAGAATTTGTTGTTGATATCACGTGACTATTGGACTTTGATGTCATCATTTGAGATTTGTGAAGTCATGTGACTAGTAATGCAGATTGCTAATACTGGATCAGGTTTCATCTATGCCATAATTTTGTTGAGTCTGTCAACAGATTAAAGACATAACAATTACAATACTTGCCATTTCTGAGAAAAAAAGTCATTTTCCTATCAATTTCAAACAGGTATAATTTGATATAACATAAGTTTAAATTTCTATACCCACTGGTAAGTAACTACCATATGTCGCTACCATGCAGTGGTGACAAATTTCAAAATTTTTGATACAAAATTGCAGTAACCTCACACCTCAACCTAAGTATTCAAATATGAAAAATGGGGTAGGAATATTTGGATGAAACCCAGATTAGAAAACAGACTGCCATGTGTTTTAAGCCAAATTTGCAGTCTAAATTGTTGAATCTCATATCTGAAATGAAAAATTGTCATCGCATATATTATTTATTAAAAGAATGATATGAGCCCCTACATCAATACAGGTTTGGGTTATTTTTAGGAATTACAAGAAGACAAGTTGATTTTACAGAAAATTTTGTCCTTGTTTATACAACAGTATATAATTTTGAAGGTCTTTTGTCAAAATTTGAATCAATCCTTTTGAAAATGCTTTTTAAATGATGGATTTTTAACAAGATCATCTTAAAGAGATTAGGTTGTTGAAAAATCTTGTTAGGGATTTTATTGTTACATGAATTCAGAGTTAAACTCTTTTTGTTACAAGACAAGATTCTAATTAATTGCATTTATTTTTTTATATAATGTAATAGGAAATGTTTACTTTATATATATATATATATATATATATATATATATATATATATATATATATATATATATATATATATATATATTGCTATACAACATTTTAGACATCATATCATAATGCAGGTCAGCAAAATAAAGTTAGAATTTTTATTATGAAAATTGAAATGATTATTCATGCCAGTTTACAGAAATTTACAAAAATATAATATAGATTGTTTTGTGATACATTTTGTGGTTTAGTGTATGATTATCTTTTCTTTTGTAGACATTTTGGAGAGTCTTGAAAGAGAAACATCTTTAGATTTAGAAAATAGATGTTCTATAATCTAAAATGTTCTCTAATTGCATTCAGTAATGGTCAAATGTGAACTGTGAACAAATTAATTTCATCCTGGAAAAAAAACAGGAAATGACCTGTAAATTTATCTTTAGAAAAGCGTGAGAACCATGTATTTTTAGAGGTACATAACAAAAACTGGTTAGTAGATGACAACTTGTAGGATACCAGTATGGTTTCAGAATTGGTATAAGATATTTTACAGTTAACTCAAGTTAATATCTCAGATAGTGGTTTCAGTTCCTCTGCAGAGATCCCAATCTTTTCCAGGTCAGACCTCGGTCCAAAGGTTGCCTTTGAGGCTATTGGTATGGTAGACTCCTCTCTTCCCACAGTAGCTGTGTTTGCCAAGAGCTCTGATGACACATCAGCTGTCAAGGCTGTCAAGGTTTGTGTTTGCCACCTGATATTAAAATGAAAATTTAAAAAACACTTAAATGTTTTAGTTTTTAATAGTGCTGATATTACAGTGTTTGTGCATTTGGCAAGAAATTTATTCAGGTTCATTTGAATAAAGTACAGTTTATTTTGATACATTTTCAATCGCTTAAAAATCGGCACATAATGTCTGATACTGGATAGTTGAAATTCATTGGTATTTTTAGGTTTTAGTAATATATGAAGTTTAGCAGCATACTGGTCAGTAACTATCTAAAGTACATACCTATGGGTCATGTAGGCATTCGGTGCCACTTATTTTAGCAGTCTGTGTAACTTTTAAAAATTTGAATGCACATACCTTTCAAGAGTGATTATTTAGTTTATTTCACTCCTTGTCCATCAGTATCCTCGAAGATCATGCTATACATGCCCTTAGAAATACATGCAACAAGATCAATGTTAAAGTCAGTTGATATCTTTGGATTAGGTTTGATCAACACGAATCAGATTTAATGTCATGTCTTATGATAACACATAAATGTATGTCAAGGAAAAATGTGTACTACCCTGCACTGATAAAGAAAAGATACACTGTCAGTTTTCTTGCCTCATTTTAGTACCAGCAGCCATAGCGATTAATAGTTTTAATTTGGAGGTTTCGTAATGACTCTTAATGTCCAGATCAATCAAGAATCAGGAATAAATGGATGTTGGTCAGACTATATTTGAATTAGGTCTTATGACAGTAATTAACATTTTATTTAAGGTCATTAAAGAGACCTAGATACATCATTTAGTGTAATTAATTAGACAAACAGTTTATAAATTTTTTATCCATCATAATTGTTCAATAAGTGAATGAGTAACCTAAAGATTTCAGTTGATAATATCAAATTAGGAGTTATCAGATTCTTTGTGTGACAGTTGCCTTGGTGACCTTTTAACAGGTATAATTATTTTTATTCATTTGTGAGTGTAATAGAAGAGGTACAAAATATATAAAAAGACAAGTCTTAATAAAATAATAGTTGTTGGGGATAATAGCCTGAGCTAAAATGACAGATGAGGATTATTTCCTGTTTTAATCCATTTAGACATGTATAGCTTTCCTTTGCTCTAACATGACAGTTGTGGTTCATAACTGCTGACCTCATTATGTGCCACACCATTGTATAGCTAAACTTTTGTAAATTAAATTTTATTTAATTGTAATATTGTCAAACATTTGATAGACCAAGTACAATGATTTTTAATAAATTTTTCAGCAAAGGATATTTCAAATTCAACATTATTTTTTTCTATGTTTATTAATTTTGATGATTTGGATCATAGGTTCTACAGTATTACCAGTTTATATCCAGAATTGCATTATAATGAAAGGCATTATAATGAGCGACATGTACATAAGTTAAATATTATATTTAATCTTATTTCACATTGCTAATATCTGCACATGCCTCATTTACTGTAATTTTAAAGTTTTGATAAAGCCAATTCAGTCCAGCTAGATATTGCTCATTCTTTTTGTATTGTATAAATAACAGGATCCAGAATCATCTGAGGCCGTAATGACAGCCCCTGATGAGTATGATAAAGGAGTGGTGTTCTACATGAAAGATAAACTTGTTGTGGGAGTCTTGCTTTGGAACCTACCATACAGACTCACTACAGCTAGACAGGTAAAAAAAAACAACTGGCTTTTTAGACTTGGCTGCTACTTGTCTCCACCTCATCTTCAGTTACTGTATGTAAATGATTTAAAAGCCCAACTGCAAACTGCACAGACCCAGATCTGCGATCACATAATGTACCAGAAGATTTGGGTATAGGTCATTTGTTAGGAATAATCTGTAGAATAAACAACATACACCCTGATCTGCAGTCACATTATGCTATGGCAGGTCAGGATTATTGTTTCCCCAATTTTGAATTGCAGTCTTTTTCCCAAATCTTTGAAATGATGCACAAACCAAAATGTCATTTTTTGCAAAATCATGATAGCTTATACCCACAAAAATAAATGATTTCAGATTTAGTTGAAGAATGTGGATAAATATGCTGAATAACGATATGAAAACAAGGGTTCCATAGAACTTTTCTTTTATTGGAGTTACAGCATTGCAAAACTTCAATGAAAACAAGTGTTCCATAGACACTTGTGTCCTTTTTTATTGGAAATATGGCATTGTAAAAACTCAGTGAAAAGAAGGTTTACATAGAACCTTGTGTCTTTTCTTAAATTGGAGTTTACGGCATTGCAACAACTCCATGAAAACAACTGTTCAATGGTACCTTGCATCATGTCTTTTATTAGAGTTATGGCATTGCAGAAAAACTTGACATTGACATTGACTTGCACAGAAACTTGAACATTAATGCAGATGAACAATGCCAACATCAGCATTACACTGTTTTATTTTTCTTGTAAAAAAAGGGATGATTAAAACAAGCATCATGTATTCCAAGGAATCAAAATCATAAACTAAAGTTTTTGTGTCTTCTTCACGAATGCACTGAGATAAAAAAAAGTATCTTGCACCATAGTTACTTCTATGGGATTCTTTCCTGCACTTGGTTGCCATAAAAACACATCATGCCTCAGTTTTTGGCAAGCTTTTGCTGTTAGGCAGTAAATTTGGGGAAGTGTGGTTGCAGGCATCTCAAGAACTGCCACTTCAGTTTGCTTTGCCCCCAGCTTCTGAATTCAAATAGAATCAATTACAGCTGCAACACAGATGACTGGCAACAAAAGAAAAAGGGGCCAATAACACTCGAAAGCAACAACTTCTTCAATCCAATTTCAGATGACTAAAAGATCATCAGTTCCAGAAGCAGTTTGGAAAAGAGGAAGGAAATATTTCTCAATATCCAAGTTTCCAAATAACCAACATTGTTTTTCCACCCCAACTGCCCACAGACCCTCTTCCTGTGGGCACCATACCCTATTTTCAAATCATGTAGATTGATCTGTTTCCCATCAAAGAATGGGTGATCCAAGTTCTTTCAGAGGGTCTTTGGATTTTGTTGTTACAAACAGTTCCCCCTTTGACTTCCCCTTTCTTGACAGAATCTGCTATCCAATCAGGAGAAGGCAGAAAATTTTACAAAAAGGTTTTCTGGTCACTACTTGAAAAGTAACAGTAGAGGTAGTTCACAAAACACTTGAGGGTTTTACTTTGGCTGTTTCTGGTAGCCAAGGCCAATGGGAATCTCAGACTTTTCATAGATCGCAGCCAGATCAACATGTACATACTCACACAGAGATTCAAAATGAAGACAACAAGGTCAATCAGACTTTTATAAAAAAGGAAGAGTTTGAATTCATTTGGACATCAACTTTGACATCCCTATTCCAATTTTGTGATCTCCTATTCATCATTAAGTTCAGCCCATGGATTTCACCAAAATCATATCTCACTGCTGACTTCATCAGTATTGATTGCAGAATATTTTGATGGCAAACTCCAAAAATGCATGATAAGTTTATTTTCTGTCAGAGACAGAAATAATCTTTCCCATTTGAGACATTTGGGGTTTCTGATCAATTAGGATGAATCAGACATTATCCCATACCAGCATTTTTGTACACCGGAGAATGGTATTATTTACAAACCTCAATCTTGTTTACGTTTTACAATTGCACATGACATAGCTTATTGAGCTTGCGGAATCTACTTTTGACAGAGAGTGGATCATAGCGAGAGAATTTTCACAATTTCTCAGACAATACAGCAGAAGATTTGATTCTCCATGGTAGCCTTTTCATGCACCCTCTGCAAATTGCTTGCCCATTGGCATTCCTTTTCCAGGCATTTAGATCACTGAATCATTATCTTAAAGTAGTATCTTTCCTGCATCTGTGGCACAACAAAACAATGGTGCACATCAGGAATTTCTTTACAAGAGCTCGATTATTACTTGTTCAGACACAACTCATAATGTTGGGGAGCATGTGTAGTCAGTGGTGAATGGGGGCTGCTAGAGTTGCCTTTCCACATCAACATCCTAGAAATGAGAACCCAATAATCTTTTAATGGATTTTTGCATTTTGAGGCTGCAGATGATAGATTTCTTTGTGATGAGGTGGATTCAAAAACTGCCCACCTTTGTCATATCTGTCTTGGACCTCAAGGCACAATCACAAATAGTCCTGATGCTGAAAGTAATTTAAAAGGTGAGTGCTGAAATTGCAGAGTGTTTCTTATAAGATAGGACAAGCCCTGGGTGAATGATCATCATGATCAAGTGATGGATCTTTCAAGTTAAACAAACCCCCAAAACCCAACAGGCTCAACAAGTGCCTTGACTGATCTGAGAATGTTCAAGAAAAATGTTTGATTATCAGGTAAATGCAGATTACACCACAACAACAGTGTGCTACATGCATTCTGCACAGAATACACAATGCATCTACATTAAACTATTAATTTCCTGATAAAGTTCAGTCACATGGAAGCAAAGACAACTTGGAATTAAAATGTTTGAACTAAATCTACCTTAAATGAGCAAGATTTACTGATTTGTTTTTAAAATTGTTGGATATATATTTGAAGCATTTTTATGTTCAGATTCCAGTTTCCTGAAGGTAGCATTCCTACTTCATACTGGTAAGGTTAAAATATCAGCTGTTGTGACCACAATCAATGCTCTCAACCTTACTTCGGTTTTCCAATCTGTAAATGGGTGCCTGCTTCTACTGTGTGTTTATCTGCAATAGATTTGCAATCCATCTGGGAGACCCCAACAGCCAAGTGGTCAACAGTGCTCACCTTTTCCAATAACTGCCATCTCACCTCCAACTTGGTGGCTTTGAGTCTCAGACTCGACCAATTTGGTTATGTCCGAAAACTTATCTCTAGCTTTTCATGGGTTAATGGTTCTTACCAAGCTATTCCCAGGTTATTTTTCCACCTATTATACTGTCTGCCATGTATAGCCTATTGTGTACTGAAAAATGGCATTTAAATCAAGAACAGTAGGTGGATCTTGCTGTACTTTTAGTTTAGGGCCAGAAAATTTTGTTTCTGACTGATTTTGTCTATTTTTTAAAGGTCATTAAGGTCCTATACCACACATGCCTACATGAGCAATCATGTTCTAAAAACCATGTCTCATGTGCAAAAGTTTGGTAAATCTATATGTTTGGTTTTAGCAAATATTTAATTTGAAAAAGACAAAGCTTAGACTGAGGTTCCACCTATTGCTTGATACAGATTTTTTCAATTTATAGAAAAAAGGAAATAGAATGGGTCTTAAGAGTTAATGTTAGAAATATTTGTTTGACTGGTTTAAAACCAAAATAAGATTGGTTCCAGACCATGGACCATCATAATGTTTCAGGCTCTGCAGTTGCTTAGAATCAAAGATATTTGGATAAGCTCTGGTCTTATGAGCCATTATTATCTATGTGTGATACAAGGATAATGGATGGGCTAACCCTATCATCACTCTTAGGGGTGAAAGATTCATTACAGTTAGCTTAACCCAACCCATCATTTACTATCTTAATCATAATTCTTACAGCAACTTTTACAAAATGTACAACTTTATGAATATCTATGTTTAGTTGATGGAAATATTTTGTATCAGATAAATGAGCAGTATGTGATGTAAGCTGTTTCTGGTATATAAACATTATGCCATCATATATAAGCATTTCAGTAGGATTACAAAGATATTTTAACATTTAAACTGTTATTAAATGCTCAGGATAAACCATCTTCCCCCATGTTACGAATACTTAGTTAATTAGAACCATCCAAAGAATAAACACATTCTTGATTTCCATTCAACATTTAATTTACATCTGTTTGTGCTGCCTGAATGCTCTCCATTCTGCTCCACTTGCAGCTGTGTAATGAGGAGTAAAATGATTTTCTGTTTAAGATATATCTTGTTTACACCTTCTCACAAAACTTTTATTTCACAGATATTGAAAGATGGTGCTGAAAATGAGGATCTTTCTGAGGTTGCAAAGCTGTTCCGTATTCACCAGACTGTTGACCAGACATCGGATGACTCATGAGTTCAATAATGCATAGAAATAACCTGTTCTGTATTGCAACATTAGTCAAGACTCTAGCTCTATATTCTTAACACCTTTAGATCATGACACTTGAACCCAACAGCAAGTTTCTTACATTCTCTATTTAAATTTGAGTTTTAAAAAAAATTGCAATAACTTGAAAATCATGATTTTCCTAACCTTTTTTTTTCTCCTTGTATACTAAATATCATTATGGTATATGCAAAGTTTTGAAGTCATGTCTAAGGTTTTTGTTTAAAAATTGCCAGAATACTGGGTCATGTCTCAAGTGTGTAAAGTTGAGATGGCAGTGGATGACAGAATTTTTGTGGGCTTGAATGACTTGGTTATCTCATGATCATGTCTTAATTCTAATATTAAATTGTTAGATTCATGTCAGACTGTTGAACAGCAGTATACATTAGGAAGTGTACCAATCTTTAATCAGTCTTTATGTCAATTAGCAAAGGGGTACACAACTTTGGTGCAAAATGGTTGTGCCTGAAAAACATTTATAGTATTCAAATACATTTTATTGCTTTCAGACTACCATATCTAATCATGTCATATATAATCATGTATAAGTTAGATCCAAATGCAAACAACATAGACCCTTACCTGCTGTTTGCATAATGTGCTGATAGATGAGGGTCCAAAATTGATTCTAAAAACTGCATAGATCCAGATCTGTTGGTGCAATACATGATGGCAGGTTTGAGTCTATGGACTTTGCAATTTGTTCTGAGTGAGAAATATACAAAAAAAAATTCATAATTTCTAAAAGGATAATTTCTAAGTGACTGGTTCAGGTCAACTTTTTTGATTAAATATATTCCTGTATAAAATTCAAAGGAAAGCTATTTTGATTTACATAATTTTGTGGTTATTGAAGATGACTGCTTGCATTTGTGCAGTGAATAGTATAATATTCATGGAGAATAAAGATATTTTGTCTAAGACTTTCCATAGTTGATCTGTCCCTTGCTACATATGGCCAAGAAACACAAGCCTTGTCGACACTGTACCAGTATTTTTTCTCCATCTATTAATATTAACCCTTGGATTACTCTCTGCTACCTCCAAAATACAATGCTTCCTGAAACAAAATGTATTGCCATCTATATATCATACTCAATGCTATTGGTATCCAGTTGAAAACCAGTTTATACTTTTGGTTGCAACCACTCACTTACTGGCAATCCCCCTGTGGGTGTCAGACTGCTTCTATTCAGCCAGACTTGTATCGATCTATATCTGACAAATTATTGGGCCATCCAAGCCATTTCAGAAGAGTTCCTCATCTTGTTCATCCAGCCTCTTCCACTTTCGTTATCCCTCTTTATGACATGATACCAAGCAATCCCATGAAGGTGGTCATTTTAAAGAAGAAAATATATACAAGCTTTTGCTTGAAAACAGGTAGTCTGAAAAATCAGACTTGCCAGGTTTCTATTCCAGACATTTTCTGGTTACCAAGGCAACACAAAACTGAGAACCATCATAGACTCAAACAGACTTAGTCATCTTACTACAACCTCACATTTAAAATGGAGATCCCAAGGGCTGTCAGTATGACTGCAATGCAACTAATACTGCATTTCATGTAATTTATCTTACATGAAAAAATAATATAAATGTACAAAAAATTATACGTAAAATAAATAATTATCATTCTGACTGTGTATTAAAAGTAAAGGTATTGTACCTGAACAAGTTCTACGGGACACACGCTCCTCAACAACCTAACTGTACCAACATACAAAGTAAAGATATTTTCTGTCTCATTCTGCTCTCAGCTCTAGAATGAAATTACAATAAAAAAATAATCAAAAACGATTTTTGTTATTAGAGAGAGAGAGAGGATTATGTTTCATTGTGCAAGCTCATCAGCATTTAGAGCATATGTAGCTATTGTGCAATGTTAGCAAAATGATTAGGATGGTTTGAACATGTATTAGTTATAATTTATTCGTAAATGGGATACAATGATACAAGTTCACATTGTCAAGAAATTAATTGCAATTTGTATGTTTTCAGCAGCATTAATCCCATTTTCAAATTGCAATAAAAAAAGCATAAAGAACTTGAAATCTTGTTTTAGTAAATGTACATGAACATGTGTGCGAGAGATGAAACAAAGTTTTGTCTGTGTACAAGACCATATTTATTCAAGTCAGTTTTTATTTGTTGCTTTTTGAAAGATAAAAAAAATTTTTCACTTACCTGATGATTGGGATAATCCTCGTATTATGACCCTACTATATTCCATTATCAATTAACAATTGGCTTTCAAATTTATGAGAGAACAAGACAAGATTTTTATATTTTATGTTTTTATGACTATAGTGAAACAATAAGTCTAGTTGACCAGTGGTCATCACTTGAATATGAATTGAGATATAATTTTTGTTGGATAAGAAAATATCAATGGGCTTCCTCATTTTAAAATGTACATGGTGTTTTATTAAAGTGATGCACTTAATAAGAACAACTTAGTAATATTTAAAAATATGTTCTGTAAGGCCTTTGTCTATGAATAACACCAGTAGATATTATACTGACAGTAAGAGAGTGTATACATGTCATTTTTTTTTCACACCAACAATTATTATTTTTGTAAAAACAAAAAGGCAATACAGTATATTCAATGTTTTTTGCAAATGTAATTCTTAGTAATTTTTTGTCTGACAATTTAATTGATTTTTCGAAAAATACAAAGTGATATGTAAGAAAAATTGTGATTCATTTCAATAATTATTACTTTGATGAATTGAATTGTGTATGAAAAATTAAAGGGTATGAAATAATACATGAAATATAATACACCTTCACTTTGGTTAGTCAGTTGGTGTACCAGTTGCACACTTCCATTCAGACCCTCAAGCCTTGTCCTTTCAACAAGTGTTGTGTATATATCGCATCTTGTGCTCTGGTGTGAGCCTGTAGATAGCATTGGAGCTATAAATAGGTTTATAATCCTTATTATTAATAATAAACCTGTTATGAGTTTGGAGAAAAAATTTATTCTTTTTTCCTATATTATTTTAATATCAGTCTGCTGATGAGTTTATATAAAATTTTTAGAGAAATATTTGGATTATTCATTGCAATTACAAAGTACACTCTGACTGGATTAAAATATTCTGAAATTATTGTGAATTTATTCAAAGTTCTGGACATTGTGATACATCAAGACTATTGGCACATCAACACATTCAAGGGTTTAGAATCCATTCAGAACACAAAATTCTTTTGGATTTGTGAAGAACTTTTTGGGATTATTTAGACTTTAATTAATATTACTTTTAAGAAAATTTTAAATTTTCATTTTGTGGCTTAGAGAATTCTATTTGTTAAATTTAACAAAAACTTGTTGGTTATGCTTGTTACTTAGTTTAGGACTATAGTCATAACAGAAATTGACAGCTCATCCTGGATCCAAATTTTAAAAATATTTCAGAGAAATTCAGTTTTGTTTTGGTATTTACATCAATTTTATTTCAAAATAGCTTTAGTCTTTGGTATTTAATTTCAGATAGTGAGGCCAACAAGATTTTTATAATGTCATCTTAAGTAGAGAACTTTATTTCAAATCCTTCCCAGAAAGGCTAGAGTTCATAAGAAAGGACAAGTTGTTTCAGCTTGCCAACAACATTCTACTTAAGAAATAAAAACACCTTTGGCCAAATTATAAGTAGAAAATAAAATTCTGATCAAGTATTTGGTGGATAAGGACATTTTTGATACAAGTCACTTGAAGTGCATTTGTTTAATCAGTAAATCTCATCTGGCTTTGAAGTGAATGTAATAGAACTGAAATCAAATGGCCAGATGAAAATAGAGCTAAAATAGCTTCAACTTACCCCCAAAATTGATGGAAATCCAAAATCAGAAAGACGAATGCTAAATAAAAAAAAGAGAAGAGAAGAGAGGCAAATAGAAAATGAAACATGAAAATCTGAATGTAAAAATAATTGGAAATGAAAAATATGTCACCAAGTTCAACTTGGAAGGATTTTGACAAATTGCACTCACTGACAAAACAAAAGAAACTTTGACATTTGTAACTCTTAATTGACTTTACCAATATAAGGTGATGTCACTTGGTATGTAAAATTCTTCATCAACATTCCAGCATTCAATGAACATGTTAATACAGCATAGATAGCTCTGATGCATGCATCAATGGTATTGTATATGATACTTGGAAAGATCACCTCAGAACCATGGGAAGTTAATTATGATGCAAATATGACAAGTAAAAATGAGTTTTGTTGTGCTAGTTACATCTTTTGGGACATATTGTGGTCCAGTTAAACCCCTTGAAGTTAAGGCCCATCATTAAAAAGCAGTCAATGCAATTTTTGGTTATGGCTGAATATTATCAAAATGTTATTTTTCTTCAAACTTTTCTATAATTGCTGAACCCCTGCCCAATTTGTATAGTAAATTTTATTGGTCTGACAAATGTCAGAAGGCTTTCGATAAATTAAAGGCCATACTTAAGAGTGCACCAGTTTTTAACTCATTAACTCCTGGTGCTGCATTTACAGGGCAGGAGGTGGTAACCTACTTCTGAGCTCTGTAGTATCAAGGTCATGTATGACACAATAAAGTAGGTGGTATTATAGAAAGGTAGACCGATTTAGAAATATGATGATACCAAATAATATGGATGTTCGAGCTGCACTACAAAATACAGAGGGGAAAACGCCATTTTTTGGTCTCGTCACGAAAATGAAGGGACCATTAAACAACAAAAAAGGTCCAACTTTTACACTTCTGCTCATGCTCAGGCAAAAGAGTTATTGAAAAACCATGTTTCTAACTCAAACAGGCATTAGGTGACCTGAAAATGTCTTGGAGGTCATGTATTAGGATGTATTCAAAATTACCTCCCAAAATGGGTTTCCTACTCGCATTTCAGGCGAAAATGACAAAAACCTCTAGTGGTTAATGGGTAAAAGCTCCTGATTTCGACCATTCATTTCAAATGCATGTTCATGCAAGTGAGGTTCGGGTTAATAGCATATTAGTTCAAGACAAAAATGGTGCGAATCATCCATTGTGCTATTTCTCTAAAACATTTGTCAGGTTAGGGAACACTTGCTAATGGACATTGTGATGGTCAGTGGCATGTGGACAAGGAATGGAAAGGCTCTCAATCTCTGGAAATGAAGGTCTCCCACACATGGGTGTAGCACATCTAAAGGAAAACAGTTCTGATGTGAGACAATTTTACTGAGGTGACCAAACTCTTAAAGCAAAAGGAGTCTAAATCACTGAACTTTTGTGTCACGTTTCGGGAGTATCTTCATTGGTGTGCTCAATAATGCATAAATATGCAAGAATGACACATCCCAGACAGGCTTGATGTTCTGGCCAACTATCAAGGTGGGCAACTGTTTCATATGGAGCGATTTCCATCTGTCCATCCATCAAGTCTGTGCCTTATGACTAATGCTAGCCCTATTCACAACAAGGTGCAACAACAAACTGCTCCCCCCTTCTTTCTTTCTATTCCAAGACTCAGAGGCATGGGCTGTCTATGCTATTTCAATCATCAGAGAGCAAATATGAGCATAATGCCTTTCTTCCTGCAATTCTAAAATTAAAACTGATCCAGAAAATAAGGGCCATGTATTGCCAATTAGTTCTGATTGCCCCTCTCCTCAACAGGATATACCCAAAATAAGTGATCTGTTTAATTTAGAAATGGATGTACCCAGGAAAAAGGGGCAGAGAAATCTAAAGCGCTGACTGTTATGGATCACTGCCATCTCACCTCTGTCTGCTTGAGTTTGAGTCCAGACTCAGCTAACATGGGTAAGTGAGAAAGCCTGCCTGTAGCTTCTCGTGGGATGGGAGTACTTACTGGGGTTTTCCAGGGTTCTTCCTCCACCATTAATACTGGCCGCCATGTAAAGCTTAAATTGTGCTGAAAAATGGCATTAAACCCTATCACAACAATAACCCAGGAAAATAATAGCAACACCTAATGTGCTGCTAGAGTAGTTAAGGTCACCATAATTAAATCCATGTCCAAAATAACACCTCCTACAAACACAAGACTTGTCAGGATGTCATCCTGAAAAAAAAGTTTATCATTTAGATTGTGGAAGTTCATGAGGATTCTCAATTTTGAAGCATGCATCGGGAAAATGTTTTCAATTACTGATATGTTAATGACCTCAAATCACTCAGATTTTCATGGTATGACTAGTGTATTCTTCATGGATTTCTGCATCACTTTTGCTCTCTTTGAAAAGGATTGTTGTCATTGGGGCTTTCTTGGCATTTAAAAAATCAGGATTTGTTTTAAAGCAGAAAATCAAATTAATGATTTTTTAAAAAAAATTCAGGATGATCCCAAGTAAATCAGGCTAAGTGGCAGGTCTACTTTATGCAACAGTGGGTCTGGATTTATGCAGTTGGATTCATGATAACTCCTTAAAAACTGTATTCACTAGATCTACTAGCACCTTATGGAAAGGAAGATGTGTCTTGTGTCCAGCTTCTAAATGAGCATACAGTGCATACATTCTCTTTACCAAACCTAAAATAACCTTTGTTGAAATATATGCAAATCGTTACAAATTTGCAAATCTATCATCCAAATGTAGTGTGGTCCTTGCCAACCTTAAATGCTAAAATAGTAAATGTTGCATTTCCTCAGCTAAAACACAAACTGATTTGTGTAGAATGATGTATCATACCCCTTTCACAGCAGCATTTTCTTAAATTCTAATGTTGCTAACACTGTGCTCTTGAAAAGTCCACCCCATCTTTAATATAATGTGGACAAATGTTTATTAAAAAATGTCACAAAATAAGTTCTCTGCTTACTTTCTGACAACTTAACTAATATGGCACTCAAAGGAGGAGAAATACTGTAAACGTCTATGCTATACGAGTAGACAGCCAAAACTTAACATCCCCGTGAATATGATGGAGTAGCGATTTTATTCTGTCCAGTACTGCCCTTTTTAATTTCTCAAGATTTCACTGCAAGTTCATTTTATTTTTTGTTGAAGTTCAATACAGAATGCTGAAGCATCCATAAATAATACGCAATCAATGAAACATTGCATATCAAAATAAATCTGAAGTAGGACAGGCCATGTATGAATGAACAACTTGAGAATGCAACAACATTTATGACATGTTCATGGTGGAATTAAATATGAACAAAATGCACAGAACAAAATTTGCTGTCACTTTTATTAATTCACAGGTCAAAGCATATTGTACAAATCAAAAGTATTTTCTACATCAAAGTTCTTAAAATTTTTCAACAATACTCCTGTAAAGACTAATGGTATTCACTATATATTTTGCTGCCTAGAGTTCTCTAGCGATGAATATCTTTAACTTTCACATCATTCATCTTCATTTTCTAACCGATATCTAATTTCGCCTTTGTAGTAAGGAACTTCCACTTTAATTGACTTGTAGTCAGGGGCTCCATGAAAGTACAAAGTGTTTGTTTTCCATGCCTAAAAAGAAATTAACAGCTTTAATAAGAAACATGTGCACACATTACAAGTAGTTGTCAAGTTTCTTTAGGTAACATAACACACATCCAAACAAATCTGACAATATAACCAATACTGTCGCTCTCATCATGATCACTGCTAGCATCACCATTATTAATTTCTTCACTTGCAGCAAAACGATCTTCACTCATGATTCTAAATTTGAAAATGTGGTCATGTAGTAAAAAGTGCCATCACAGAGCCTGAAATGGATGAATGGACAGAAAGGGACCAAGGTAACACCACAACTTCAGCAAATCTAATTTTTGTAAAATTTGGGCACTTGCAAAGTGTTATTGCAATTTTTGCCTTGAATTAAGCACCATCAGCTTAAGTTGAATAAGAGCATTTTTGAGTGAGGTCAATGTGTCTAATATCAATAGGCAATTCATTCCAGGCAGCTGGGCCATGATATGCAAATGGTACTAACAGCTGCCTCACTTGAAGCTCAGCATTAAGAGGTTAGTGTTAGGACTGGTCGGCCTGGTGTCAGGATAATGTGACTGGGTGGGACATCATGCTACATGTCTGCGGCATGATGCCCTAGTGCTATACATCACTATAAACTGCCACACTGCAGACATTGTAGCGATATGACTGAAAAATTGTTAAAGCTACGTTAAAAATTATAAACATCACACACACACCTTTCATATTAATTAACAATAATAAAGGATAAATCAAATCTCATCAGGTTTGTCAATGACATCTTAAGCTCATTTTTTTGAAGGGTCAAAGATGAATCCAATTTCAACAAGATCCTTATTTGTGTGAGCAATTTTTAACTTCTCTTTAACAATCCGAGTCATATCAATATGTCATCACTGGGGAATCATGCCATAGACAAGTAGCATTGTGTCCCATCCAGTCACATTATCCTTACTTCAGGCTGACCAGTCATAACTCTAACCTCTTAATGCTGAGCAACTGGCAAGGCAGCTGCTAGTACCATTTTTATAAGTCTTGGGTATGATGTAGTCAGGGTTCAAATCCACAACCTCATGCAAAGGCAGATGCACTATCCACAAAGGCCAATAGACTGGTCAGACCCTTATTTAAATCTACTCAAACACATTTCAAGAAAAAGTGGCTTATCAAAACATATAACCTCCAAACATACTGGTATTCATAACCAATTAAATTCGTTCTCTATTAGAAAGTGAACACAGACTTAAAAATACAAGTGCTAAACTGCATATGGTGAGATGCAAATATAAAATCACAGGACTTGTCTAAGGTAAGAATACAAGATGTGCTTATCCAAATTAAGTCATTTAATATCAGACACAAAGTGATTGTTTATAATTGTCAATCAATAAACAAAAGAAAACTCAATAATATTTTTTAAGACTAAAGATGCCAAAGAAGGAAATTTACCACAGCAACTGAAACAGCAAAAAACACTGCAGCAAGGATCATCTGTTGGTTTCCCTTGGAAACTTTAGCCTGGTATGCTGCCTGCCATGATCCCTCTGGGACTGGCAAGTAGTCCATTCCTGCCTTTGTTTCTTCTACTACTTGCTTGGGGGTCTTAGCATGGGCAGGATATCCATAACGCCTTATTGCCTGTAAACCTGTAGTGGCAAAAAGGGATAACATATTATTACAACTTTTGTACTTGGACAGTCATGTTTGATAACCTGAAAAGCAACCATTTTATGTAATTTACAGTGGGTTATGCATGGTACACGCTATCACCTGAGGTGCAGTACTGTTACTTACCAGTAATTTTACCATATTCAGCACCCCAAAAATGTGCTAAAGGATTTATTAGTGAATAAATTTTATGAGATTGTGGTTCATAATAAGTGCACACTAATGGCTAATAAACAATGTTTATGTCATATGCATAATCCAATGTTACCATCACATTTATGTCTGCCATCACATGGTCTTTTGAAGCAGCTGTTGTAGGGTTTAATGCCATTTTTCGGCACAAGCTACACATGGCAGCCAGTATAAATGGTGGAGGAAGAACCCAGCAAACCCCAGAAAGAACTGACAATCCACCAGAAGCTATGGACAAGCTTTCTCACATGCCCATATTAGCCAAACCCAAGTCTCAAACCCATGCTGACAGAGGTGACATGACAATGATCTGTAATGATGAGTGCTTTAGACCACTCAGCTACTTGGGGGACCCTCTTTTTAAGTAGCCCTCACACTTAAATGTACAGGGATAAATAATGAGAAACAAAATGTCATCACAAAATTTTTTTTAGTGTTGTAAAAGCAGTCTGCACAATGCTATTAATTCATAAAAACAAGTCTTCTAAGCCAGGTGCAGAAAATAAGAAGGCCAGACACACACACACATTAGAAGAGTTAGCTTCCTTTGCCTATGTCGGTAGTTCGGTAGTTCTCTGCTTTTGATGTGCAGATTCTCCCAAAATGAATAAAGCATAGGTGGAACTCACTCATTATGTACTTTTGTGAGAGGGATCTATGTAAGGTGAAGCTGTTTGCATTTGAAACATGCACAGTGAAAATAATGTTGGCATACCTATATTCTACTTCCATGTAATATGGCTGAAATTTTTTTGGATATTGTACTTTTGGAAATTTTAAATGATCTTAGCACACTGCCAGCTAAAATGCCTGCTCCTTTTTTATAAAAAAAATAAACTATCCTTGGCAGCTATTATAATAGGAAAAATGAATTTTGCCAAAGTAGATATTACCAGCTTCTAAAAGTGCAATGAATGAACACATAAAATGTAAAAATAGTTATAGGCTCTTTTTTTTTAATACAATTTACCTCTGAAGTTTGGGAAGTGAAAATGAGCAAGTGGAGCTTGCAAATTTCGCGTAGCATAATAAATTTGGTACTGATGTTAAGCTTATTCATTTGACTTTGTACGAGTATCCCAAGTTTGGCATACTATCACACCTTTAAGAAATGCCAGACCATTTTCCCAAGCTACTGCCCGACATGGCCCTGATCTCATTTGCTTGATATGCAAGCAAAATATGGCTGAATGGAATACTGTCCTCTCATAGGTTAAAAGAAAATGACATACTGCATTTGTTTATAAATTATTTTCAGTTGGCCAATGAAAAGGTAGTATTCCATTCAGCGCATTGCTCTTGAATATTATATGGGCGCAATCAGGGCCATGTCAGGCAGTACAGTGGGAAAATGATAGTAAGCCAAACTTCGGATATACATACAAAGTCAAATGCCTGAGCTACACATCGGTATCAAATTTATTACGTTACACAAAATGTTGCTCGAAATATCAGCGTTTATTCTTTAATAGGTCATGCAAGAAAGGACTGAAGTGTCATCCCTTGTATTTAGTATATAGTACATGTACAACAGTAAATTGTAAGCAACATGAGCCCCTTTGAACAAAACATGTTGAGGCTATGACATCATAGCTATTATTATTACTGCTATAAATTGTATCAAACCTGCTGGATATCTTTGGATAGGTCATTATTATAGTAGTACAGATTAATACAAAAGTGTGCTTGTGTTTCCACAAATGTGATGTGATTGTTTTCTGTTAGAAGAATAGACCCCTATGGGAACAAAGTATTTGGAAGTTAGTGACCTTGTCTCTTGTATAGTATGATAGACAGGGTCCAGTCAAAACCTATCATGGGGATAATCTAAGGTGTTTTTGTCACAATAATTTTTTTCCTTCAGATTATTGTCTTTTCTCAACATCAAGATTGAGTCAAACACATGTGCTCACAGCTCAAGTTATTGTAGTATCTATACCCATGCATAAACATCATTTGTCTGTGAATTTTATCATTTTATACTGTTTAAGAAATAAGTTCATTCTGTTATGATAAAAATTACCTGCACAATCCAACCTTCTGAAAAATATCTTTTTTATCAACCCCCAGATGAAATATTAAATTTGGCCCGTTATCCCTACACTGTAGGAATACTTGGGTCCTCTCAGAAACATTGGCGTCTAAGAAACGGTTTCTGTGATTTGTTTTATCATTCTTAGATGTATCTCCATTGAAAATAGCTTGATTTGGTTGCACTTCATTATACACACCCTATGCCCACTTCTTGAAACATCGATTCAAGCCGGAATTTTAACCTGAAGGTCGTTCGTGTCACGTTAGATTATCTCTTCTCTTCACCTGCAAGGCGCTGAACTCGAAGCATTATTTGATAATTCAGAACAATGGTGCTTACGTGTAAATGGATTTCCAAGTTTTGTTGCGACTTTCCTGAGAAACATTGTTGTGGTTGAGACTTGACTCCTTCACCACTCTATAAATACAAATGGCTATGGCACCAGTGTTTGTCGGCCCAACACTTATGTTTGGGATGGTTCTCCCCATTTTATTCAATGATAATAAAATAGCATGAAACCAGTCTGTCACTTCCTGACTTTTTTTAAGATGGCTCTCACCAGTTATTATGTACTTTTGAGAGAGTGCTGTATGTAAGGTGAAGTTGCTTGCATTTAAAACAGGTACAGTGGAGAGAATGTAGGCATACTTATATACTTCTTAGGTGTAATGTGGCTGAAATTTCTTCGGATATTGTACTTTTGGACATTTTAAATGATCTTAGCACACTCCCATATAAAATGACTGCTCCCTTGTGCTCCAAAAAAATCAACCTGAATTTGCATGAAGTACACTATTCTTGGCAGCTAATAGGGAAAGTGAATTTTGCCAAACTAGACAATACCAGCTTCTAAAAGTGCAATGAACTAATTATCAAATACATAAAATGTAAAAAAAAAGTTATTGGCTCTTTTTTTTTTTTAAATACTATTTACCTCTGAAGTTCAAGAAGTGAAAATGAACAAGTAGAGCTAGCACATTTTTGGAAGGTGCACATCTGGAGTAAGGCCAAGCTGTATACTCTCTAACCCATATTACAACCATCAATCATACACCAAAATAAAGGGAATTAAAGGTTCTTTGAACAATATCTAAGATATACAAAGTCTTTTTAAATAGCCATATAACTAGTGAGGAAACTCGGGGAAATTCTTTTTCTCTGAAATTCTAACCCTATGCTAAATATGAAACTGTAGAGAGCCATTTAAATAGCCTGGTTCCCTGCTCAGAGATTAATTGTAACAAATATTTTTAAAAATTTAAAGAGACAATAACATTTTTTAAATTTAATACATTTGGTAATTCATTGATTAACATTTTAAAAGTTGGTTTTGTCTAGTCAGTCGAAATTCATTTCTCTATTTTAATAGCTGCCAAGGATAATGTACTTTAGACAAATTCATGTTGCTTTTTTTCATCACAAGGAAGCAGTCATTTTAGTTAGCACTTCGCTAAGAAGTTATTTTATCTACAAAAGTACAATATCCAAAGAAATGTCAGCCACATTATATGAAAGTAACATAAAGGTATGCCAACATTATCTTCACTGTGCATGTTTTAAATGCAAACAACTTCATCTTACATACGTCACTCTCTCAAAAGTAAATAACAACAAATAACTTACAGTCCAAAGCTACATCCCCGTTTGTTTGTACTCCCCTACCGATTTCAATAAATAAAAAGTTTAATGTAATAAAAAGTGAACAGAATAAGTCAATTGAATTATCGATTATATTTTCTAACCTGATTGTCACCAGAATTGCACTAATACTGACATCCCCTTGCACCTTTCATGCTTAACGGATTTTACATACTAACACGGTGCCATATTCAGTACACTATGGGCTAGTTTGTTTCCATCTAACATCATAATGACTTAATTCATTCTATTCGGTGACTGCTGCATAATTCTGTAAATTACCATAACGTTGACTTTGAAATAATATTATTTTGCACATGTGAACATATTAATGAACCCGCTTGTTAAATCCACGTGAAAGGCATTTTTTTTTTTCTTTCGGTCATTCTTTTCATTTGCATGATTAGACACTGTACATATCGGAAGCAGACGACATATGTATGTATAATTTTAGTCACGCATGGACACTTTTGCTAAAAATGGACTGGTCCAGAAAATGGAAATGAGAAAACTTCTGTTAAGCATGAAACGCGCAGGCGATGACGGTGCTATGGCAATTCTTTTCACATTTAGGTTAGAAAATATAAATTGATGAATACATTGACTAAGTTCTTTGCACTTTTTTTATCAAATTAAAGGTTTCCGTTATTGAAATCAGTAGCGGGGTACAAACAAAGGGGGATGTAGCATCGGACTAAATTTGTTTTCTGATTGTGAGTAGAATGGCCATATCACCGTCATCGTCTGCACATTTCATGCTTAACGAAAGTTTTCAATATAATAGATAGGCATGCTTGAGACCCATTTCCAGTACCTGGACCCGTCCATTTTCAGCAAAGGGGTATTTACCGTGTACGTGCAACTAAAGATGTACATACATATGTAGTCTGCTTCCGATATTTACAGTGTCGAATCAAGCAAAGGAAAAGAACGACAACAAAAGTAAAAGGGACATACTTTCTTCGCGTGATAACTATGTGTAAACAATGTTTTTTATGATTGGTTACTAAGTGAGGATAAATTGATCTACGTGCTAAAGTTAACTTAATATGAGACCACATGATTAATCTCGCGAGACTTGAATGAGATTTTTGGAATTTAAATATGCAATACTAATATTTTTGGGCAGAGTCATTCTAATACCTTGAAGTGACAAGTTGTATTATTTTTTATTTGTTGTCAGATTGTTTGTTGTTCGTCTAAGTTTTGGATTTAGTAATTTATTCCCGTGGACACTTAACAAATTGACACTTTTATAAAAATACTGAAAGATATTTATAGAACTTTATTCTTGAATTATTCGGAAACAAAGAATGTGATTCAAATGAGGTGAAGAATTGTTGATATTCGTATATTGGACCAAGTCATCGCCTTCCATATTAGCACGACGTCGAGACTCGAAACTGGATTCTAATAGGACTATTTAGTGATAGAACTTGTGTTTTTATTCTTAGGATTAAATATTTATATTCACAAACTGTACGTCTTATATACTATTTTTACATTGTTGTTTAGGGAAATAAATTATTTTGTTAAAATATACAAAGCTTGTTAGATTTCACTCTTTTCTTTGTAACTGAGTACGAGACCTTGTCACGTAACAAAGAAAATTGGGTAGCTCGTCCTTGGATTTATGAATTTTGATTCAATATTTCAGAAATTTATTTTTGAAATTTAAATTCCCCTAGTTTCTAAATCCCAAGTATTATTGAAAATTTTTATTTGAAATCTTAAGTAAAAACAACAGGCTTTCATTTACAATATCAACAAAAGTAGAAACATTTATTAATTTTATTCAGGAGTCTTTAGTAATTTTGAAAATGAAATACAAATTAAAAGTCAAGATAAAAAAAATGGATTTATAGATAATACAGCTTGAATTTGAGCTAGAAGAAATGCAAAGGGAAGCAAGAGAGAATGATAAAGGTAGTTACAGAAAGAACAAATGATGTTACAATTTAGAGAATAATTTGAAGCAAAATAATTGCAATTTAAGAAAACACTGTAGCAATATATTTGCAATTTTAACAAAATGGAAGCATATCATTTACAAATTAAAGAAATAGAAGAAAGTCATAGGCAATTTTAAAAGTACAAGGACTGAATGATGACATTAAAACTCATTCTGAGGTTTGGAACCGGTTTGAAGCGGTTTGGAACTGGCTGGAACCGGTTGGAACCGGTTAGAACCTGTTTAGAATGGTTTATGTATCGTGGGAAAATGTCTAAAAAAGCTAAATTTTTCGTGGTTTGGGCACGTTTTAACCGGTTTGGAACTGGTTTGAAGCGGTTTGGAACTGGCTGGAACCGGTAGGAACCGGTTAGAACCAGTTTAGAACCGGTTAGAACCGGCTTAGACCGGTTTGTGTAGCGTGAGAAAATGGCTAAAAATGTTCAATTCTTCTGGTTTGGTCAGATTTCAACCGGTTTGGAACCAGTTGGAACCGGTTTGAATCGATTTGTAACTGACTGGAACCGGTTTGAAGCGGTAAGAACCGGTTTCGAACCGGTTAAAACCGGTTTAGACCGGTTTTTGTAGCGTGGGAAAATGGCTACAAATGTTCAATTTTTGTGGTTTGAGCACGTTTTAACTGGTTTCGAACCGGTTTGAACCAGTTTGAAGTGGTTTGGAACTGGATGGAACCGGTTGGAACCGGTCTGTACTGGTTTACAACCGGGTAGAACCGATTTAGCCCGGTTTTTGTAGCGTGGGAAAATGGCTAAAAATATTCAACTTTTTGTGGTTTGAGCAGGTTTTAATCGGTTTGGAACTGGTTTGAAGCGGTTTGGAAGTGGTTGGAACAGGTTGAAACCGGTTTAGGACCGGTTAGAACCGGCTGATACCGGTTTTTGTAGAGTGGGAGACTGGCTAAAATGTTCAATTTTTCGTTGTTTGTGTAGGTTTTAACCGGCTAGGAACAGGTTTGAACCGGTTTGAAGCAGTTTGGAACTGGCTGGAACCGGTTAGAACCGGTTTATACGGGTTTTTGTAGCGTGGGAAAATGGCTAAAAATGTTTAATTTTTCGTGGTTTGGTCAGGTTTCATTCGGTTTGGAACCAGTTTGAAGCGGTTTGGAACTGGCTGGAACGGGTTGGATCCGGTTGGAATCGGTTTCAAACCGGTTAGAAACGGTTTAGACTGATTTTTGTAGCGTGGGAAAATGGATAAAAATGTTCAATTTTTCGTGGATTGGGCAGGTTTCAACCGGTTTGCAACCAGTTTGAAGCAGTTTGGAACTGACTGGAACCGTTTGGAGCCGGTTAACCGGTTTATACCAGTTTTTGTAGCGTGGGAAAATGTCTATAATTGTTCAGATTTTCGTGGTTTGGTCAGGTTTTAACCGGTTTGAACTGGTTCGAAGCTGTTTAGAACTAGCTGGGACCGGTTGGAACAGGTTGGAACCGGTTCGAACCGGTATAGAACCGGTTTAGACCGTTTTTTAGCGTGGGAAAATGGCTAAAAATGTTCAATTTTTCGTGGTTTGTGCAGGTTTTAACCTGTTTAAACCGGTTTGAAGCGGTTTGGAACTGGCTTGAACCGGATGGAACCGGTTAAACCGGTTCAGAACTAGTTAGAACCGGTTTAGACCGGTTTTTGTAGGGTACGAAAATGGCTAAAAGTGTTCAATTATTCGTGGATAGGACAGTTTTTAATCGGTTTGAACCGGTTTGAAGCGGATTGGGACTGGATGGAACCGGTTGGAACCGGTTAGTACCTGTTTAGAACCGGTTTAGACCGGTTTTTGTAGCGTGGGAAAATGGATAAAAATGTTCAATGTTTCTGGTTTAGGCAGGATTTAACCGGTTTGGAACCAGTTGGAAACGGTTTGAAGCGGTTAGGAACTGGTAGGAACCGGTTTGAACCGGTTTGCACCGGTTTAGAACCTGTTTAATCCGGTTTTTATAGCGTGGGAACATGGTTAAAATGTTCAATTTTTCCAGTTTATGCAGGTTTTAACCGGTTTGGAACCAGATTGAAGCGGTTTGGAACTGGCTGGAACCAGTTGGAGGCGGTCAGAACCGGTTTCGAACCGGTTAGAACCGATTTAGACTGGTTTCTGTAGCGTGGGCAAATGCTTAAAAATGTTGAATTTTCGTGGTTTGAGAAGGTTTTATCCGTTTTGGAACCGGTTTGAAGCAGTTTGGAACTGACTGGAACGGGTTGGAACCGGTTAGAACCGGTTTAGACCGCTTTTGTAGCGTGGGAAATGGTCTATAACTGTTGAAATTTTCGTGGTTTGGTCAAGATTTAACCGGTTTGGAACCGGTTTGAACCGGTTCGATGAGGTTTGGAACTGGCTTGGACCGGGTGGAACAGGTTGGAACCGGTTAGAACCGGTTTAGACCGGTTTTTAGCGTGGAAAAATGGCTAAAAATAATCAATTTTTCGTGGTTTGTGCAGGTTTTAACCGGTTTAGACCGGTTTTAAGCGGTTTGGAACTGGTTTTAACCGGTTCGAACCGGTTCAGAACTAGTTAGGAACCGGTTTAGACCGGTTTTTGTAGGGTGCGAAAATGGCTTAAAAAAATGTTCAATTATTCGTGGTGAGGGCAGTTTTTAGCCGGTTTGCAACCGGTTTGAAGCGGTTTGGGACTGGATGGAACAAGTAGGAACCGGTTGAAACCGGTTAGTACCGGTTTAGAACCAGTTTAGACCGTTTTTTTGTAGGGTGGGAAAATGGGTTAAAATGTTTAATTTTTCTAGTTTGGGCAGGTTTTAACCGGTTTGGAACCGGTTTGAAGCGGTTAGGAACTGGATAGAAACGGTTGGAACCGGTTACTACCGGATTAGAACCTATTACACCGGGTTTTGTAGCGTGTGAAAATAGCTAAAAATGTTCAATTTTTCTCGTTTGGGCAGGTTTTAACCAGTTTGGAACAGGTTTGAAGCGGTTTGGAACTGGCTGGAACCGGTTAGTACCGGTTTAAAACCGGATTAGACCGGTTTTTGTAGCGTGGGAAAATGGAAACAATGTTCAACTTTTTCTGGTTTTTGCAGGTTTTAAGCGGTTTGGAACCGGTTTGAAGCGGTTTGGAACTGGCTGGAACCGGTTCGAACCGGTTCAGAACTAGTTAGAACCGGTTTAGACCAGTTTTTGTAGGGTGCGAAAATGGCTAAAAATGTTCAATTTTTCGTGGTTAGGGCAGGTTTTAACCGGTTTGGAACCGGTTTGAAACGGTTTGGAATTCGATGGAACCGGTTGGAACCGTTTAGTTCCGGTTTAGAACCGGTTAGAACTAGTTTAGATTGGTTTTTGTAGCGTGGGAAAATGGCTGAAAATGTTAAATTTTTGTGGTTTGGGCACGTTGTAACCGGTTTGAAACCGGTTTGAAGCGGTTTGGAAGTGGCTGGAACTGGTTGGAACCGGTTAAAACCGGTTTAGAACGCATTAGAACCGGTTTAGACCGGTTTTTGTAGAGTAGGAAAATTGCTAAAATGTTTATTTTTCTGGTTTGGGCATGTTTTAACCGGTTTGGAACCGGTTTGAAGCGGTTTGGGACCGGCTGGAACCGGTTAGAACCGGTTTATACTGGTTTTTGTTGCGTGGGAAAATGGCTAAAAATGTTCAATTTTTCGTGGTTTGGTCAGGTTTTAACCGGTTTGGAACCAGTTTGGACCGGTTTGAAGCGGTTTGGAAGTAGCTGGAACCGGTTGGAACCGGTTAGAACCGGTGTAGACCGGTTTTGTAGCGTGTGAAATTGGCTACAAATGTTCAAGTTTTCGTGGTTTGGGCAGTTTTTAACCGGTTTGGAACAGGTTTTGAACTGGCTGGAACCGGTTGGAACCGGTTAGAATCGGTTCAGAACGGGTTAAAACCGGTTTAGACCGGTTTTGTAGCGTGCGAAAATGCCTAAAAATGTTCAATTTTTCGTGTTTCAGTCAGGATTCAACCGTTTGGAACCGGTTTGAACCGGTTTGGAACTCACTTATTTTCTTTTTGAATCATTATATATATATATATATATATATATATATATATATATATATATATATATATATATATATATATATATATTAAATTTTAATTTGAATATTTGTCTTAATTATAATGTTGGAGGAATTATCAGCAATTGAACCATCTACTACTAGATGTGACCTTGACAGTCTACCAAAATATCAATTTGATGTTTCGATGAAAGATCTAGCTTTAACAAATACACATATGACCAAACGTTTCCGTGATGCTAAGAAGGAATTTCGTGAAGAAGTTGATATTTATGTGTGGTCAAGTTTTAGAGTTAAAAATATCATGAAGATGATGAACGACAAACAGGGAAAAATAATTATTTACCACCTAGATAATCAAAAATATGTTTTTTTAATAAAATGTATTGTGAAGACAGACGATAATATTTGGATATTTCGTGATAAGAGGGACCTCGTTCATATACAGTCTGCAAATAATAAAACAATATTATTAAGTAACAAATCCAAACCTGGAATACTGACTGGCATTGATAGACCGTATTTTGAGCGAGGGTATCCTGTTACTGCTGTGGTATATGGATTGGTTTTACTAAATGATAAACCTAATATTGCGGATCTCAAACCGATGAGACTATCAGTCAAGAATAAACTGTGTTGCGGATCGCATTACTGAACATTTTACAAATGCGATGCGTGGCAATGGCTTAACAGATTTAAGACGTAAAAGAATATGTGAATGGACGGAGACCGATAAAGATTCAGGTGCATCTATTAAGGATGTTCCTAAACTAGAAAAGTCATTAAGATTTCCAATAACCGTAAAAACATTAACAGGAGAGATATTGTAGAAACCAAAATATACAAAACATGGAAGCCCTATAACAATTGTTGATCATAATGCACATGCATGGACTGATGCTGTAACAATATTCCCACGAGACAGAATGATTAAATTTTATAATGGTCATGTATTTGATTTTATTAAAAATATTAGCAAAGTGACCCTGTATCTGTTTGGTTATTTCAGAGTTCGGAACACGATTACTATTAGTTTGTACAGCCTATATATTATATTTATCGTACAGAATCTCTTTATGAAGAAGTGAGCAATCTCGCACCAAAATATACTTCTGACGATGACAAAATCAGACAACTACTGAATAATTGTTTTACCATACCATCATCAGTCACGGCCCATTTCGCTCAGGAAAAAAATCATGGAAACCTACAAGATCAGAATTTATTGAGGATATACAAAAAATTTGCATAGAATATGGGCACGATGGATTATGGAATACTAAATACTATTATAATGATGTTATCTCAGTCGATATGGCTGCATGTTATCCTGGAAGTTTTCTTGGATATGGTGAGTGTTCTAAATACTTTAACAGATTCGGACATCCTAAACATGACATGGCCAGAGTTTCAATAAATGGACCTTTACCAGATTTTGAATTAACCGGATTTGCATAAATAGAATCATTTGAGTTCGCAAAAGATCTCCATCCGATTACTTATGTTTAGTTTTGTAAACACTTTTAGAAAAATATTGGGCACCAATAGTGTTTTTAAGATATATGATTGATGCTGGAGTATTAGTATCGTTAAAAGTAAATGAAGCGATTATATACTATAGTCCACAAAAGTAAGTTTGGTTACCAGAACCGGACAGATTTAATATAGAAGATGCCAGGAAGGAATTTCCTGATCTTGCCGAAGATAACATTATTAAAATTACTAATAACATACGTAAATGCAGATACGAGCACGATGAAAAACGTGCAAAAGATCTCGGTAGAAAGATAATTGGTAAGTTTACTCAAGGTGGTTCATACGGTTATAAACGACACTGTACAAGATTGATTATGGACGATGCAGAGTTAGATTTTATAACCGCTGATGCAACAGAGGGAAACATATTTAAAAACCGAAATAATGCTTATTTATCGAATGGGACCAAACTAGGTACAATTGTGAGCTTTCTTGATGGCGACTCACCGCAGTTTACTCATGTAAGATCTTCTCTGTTAGCCTTTGTTTCTATAAATCTACTGTCGATGATAAATAGATTTCTTCGTCACGCTGTTAGAGTCGCTACGGATTCATTTTATATAAACAAAAAATATAAGGATTTATTATATCCGCTACTCGGTAACGGTGAGTGGGAAACATGGAGGATAAAGCAAGAAAATATACTTAGTTATTCTGAATTTGCTGACGTTGAAATTAAGGAAATATATTACAGAAATAATAATCAAATATTAGAATCATTTGCACCATCTGTGTACGATCCTGTGGCTAGACATAAGACTGTTTATCTTAATTGGTGTGGAGGGTCAGGTAAAACAACTCGTGTGATTAAATTATTTATGAACAAAAATTCAGATATGATCATTTTAACACCTACACATAAACTAGCCAGAGAGATAACAGAACGATGTTTAAAACTTGCACTTATCATATTTTTTTATATGGTGTGGAGATACATGGTCTTCTGATCGAATGGGTGAGAAATATATACCTAAGTATATTATATGGGATGAAATAGACACGGTGTCGTTAGAAACACTAAAAATATTCCTTGAATGGTTATTACCAAAAAACACTGTTGTGATTATGTGTGGTGATCATGGTCAACCACCGCCTTTTGTTGGACAGTCTCCACATGAACGGCTAAATAATTATTTAGATTATTATAAAGAAATACTGATGATCATAGAGCTATTGATGAACCGCTGAAAGAACTTAATAGATTAATTAGACTACAACCAGATCAAATACAATGTGAGATAATGCGTGAGATAATTCCAGAAACTAACATGAATGATTTTTTGACTTTATGGAGACCTACTGATTTGATAGTCGCAAGTAGGATAGTTCGTGATGAATTGCAGAAGAAATTATTTACGTTACATAAAGAAAGGTTTTCACATTTACCTCTACCATTATGTTATCGCCCAGCAGATACACAACGACAGAATATTAAAGTTGAAATTCCTGGTGGTGGAGTACAAAATCTGGTATTGAATGACATTATTTTGGTAAATATTAATACAGTTGAAGGGGCACTGAATATAGATAAATCACCGTAGACGTTAGGATACGCTATAACGATTCATTCGTCGCAGGGATTAACTATCTCTGATACAAATATCTGGATTGTAGATGACCGGATCGAGTTGTCAAACTTAGTCTATCTTGCAGTATCTCGCTCAGACGAATACCTCAACTACATAGGGTCATTATAGATTATGTGATAACTGAAGAAATTACTAATGACGATGTTGTAATAAAGAAAAATTTATTGTCTTATAAACAATGTGACAAAAAAAAATAAACGTGACTTTGATATTGATACTGAATTTATTATGACACTCAAACAATTACAGAATAATCACTGTGCAAGTTGTAACACAATAATGTTATGGAAATATTCGAATAATAATCCAAGACAATTTACCGTAGACAGAATAAATAGTGATCTTGGTCACATATGTGAAAATGTGATGTTGACCTGTCTTGAATGTAATCGATGAAGAGGTGCTAATTTACATAAGTGAAGGTGGTGGTAATTGTGTATCTGTAGGAATTACTTGCAATTGTTCACGCACAAATCCACGTTGAGGGGCAATAGAATCTAGTCTGTATATAGCAGGTCTTCCAGTGGATCTAACCACGCTAGAAATTGAATGTGTGGTCACACTCCAAATAGGGTCAGTAGCTCGTCTTTTGCCACCTTTCAACTCCCCTGGTTCGTATAAATATCTCACAATTACATTACCTAATACTGGTTGTTGACCTCGTTGTCCGTTAATCTTTACTTTTATAAGCAGCGTCATGAACATGACATGCTTGATCAATCTTATTTACAGGATACTCTCCTGGTCTTGGTTGATCCTGATCATCAAGTCGGATATCAAGTCGAGTTCCAGGACCACAGTAATTATATCCTGGAAGGTGTTTCTCACCAATATGGTTTTCCAGGTAATTTTCCTAAAGAAGAAACAATATCCCCACCAATCCCTGAGATAAATTTATATTTTTGTGTACACAATTTACACATTTACGTCATTTATTTTTCGTTATTATTGTTGTCAGTCCAGTGGTTGGTGTAGATGATGTACATCGAACACAATATAGACTCATGTTATTAATAATATCGATACAATAATTGATTTTTCGGCGACACGAAAACAGGAACCAGTAAAGCACCATCCAGCATTACCAAATTCGATAAGAATGATTATAATAGGTCCATCTGGATCAGGTAAAACACAATTATTATCAAATTTAATAATGAGATGGCTGTGATGGAACAAACTATATTGAACAGCACCTTCTGTAGATTATCAGCATTGCTACGAAGTACGTAAGGATTTTAAAGAAAAACCAAAATCAGTTAATAAAGACATTGACGATATTATTGACTTTATCTCAGATATAGATGAAGCCCCATCTATAGATGACTTAGATGGATTCATTAATAATCTCGTAGTATATGATGATATAATGCTGGACAAGCAATCTAATCCAGCTAGAATATTTTCTCGAGGTAGACACAAAAACACAGATGTGATTTATGTTACTCAGAGATATACACAAATACCTAAGGTGATCAGAGATAACTGTAATATTCTAGTTGTGTCTAATGGAGTAGATAATTATACCCTGCAAAATAATTATTATACTTGGTGTTTCAGGGGACATGGATACGAAGAAATTTAAAAATTTCTTTTCTAAAGCACTATCTGTTTCGTTCGGATTTATAACGATAAATTTACATGATCCTAGATCAAGATATTGTGTAGGTCTAATAAAATCTTTGGTTAGCTCTCCTTGACCATCAAGAGCAGCAGGCAGGGTGTTAGGACAACAATTGAGTCGCGTTACGAGTAAACAAAATCGCCTTACAAAGTCAGGACAAAATAACTTCAATAATAGTAAAAACAAATGAGCTAAAGTAAGCGTATGGAAATATAATTGGTTAGAAACTTTGGTTTAGTGTTATTGACCTTTTTTTTCAGCCTCAGGTAATAATAGGAAAAATGGCATGACCTACATATAAGCTGACCAATAAGTTCACAATTACATCAGTAGATGCACACCAGCAGGAAATTTCATGCTTTTTGGCAGCATCTTCCTTTTAAAAATTATGACAGGAGGCAGCTTTGATCCATCAGCTAAACAGGCGAAAACAACTGTGAAATGTGTTTTTTCATGGATGGTTGTTTTCATCAGAATACTTTCCTCACCAACAGCATTGACTTTTATTGCTTTAATTTAGAAGTTTTCTGTGTTTCATTTTGTTGTACAAAAATGTCTGATAACATTGATTGTTATTAGCTAACTAATTGTGGTGAGTTTACTCTAGTTAGCTATCTGCAGTCAGTTAACTGTGGTGAGCAGAGCTCACCGACCTCTTGTGCAGATAATGTCGCTATTGAGATTAAGCTGTCGACTGTATTGTTCAGTCAGTGTCATCGTGATAGAAGATATTTAATTTTCAACACTAACAGGATAGTAGATTATCTCTCTTGGATTTACTTGCATTAGCGATCCATGAGGTATGTCAGGAGAAAAACTGAAGATGATTTGAATTTTGTTACCGAGTACTGTATACGACCCGCTGACAATAAAGCAGTTCATTAAATTAAAATTTACTCTGTTTTATCCACGGGTGATTCTCCCTCGTATGAAATTGAAGCACATTGCGATTCAGAACCGTATTGTTTTAGAGTATATCCTAACAACGGCCCGATGCTATTGGCGCCACTGAAAAAAGACAATTATTTTTTCAAAGTGATTCTAGCACAGTGTGTTATAGTTTGGAGTGAACTCAAAATTGTCTGATGCAGATTCAACTTTGGTTGTCATTAATAACTTTATCGCTTTATTTAGATCTGTAACGTTATAAGAGCATGTGGTATCTTAGAAGACAGCTAAGCCCAGCCAGCTGGAGAGATTGAAATGTAAATCAACATTTACGTTAGTTCTGATATTTGTCATAGTCTGCCACTCACTTGGTAACAAAAGTCCAATATCATATTGTTTCGGGGACGTTTGCGCCTCTGGATCAAGTTCGATTATTGGATTATAAATAACAGAGATGTTTGCACTATCCGCCGCTGTCTGTGATGGTGCTCATTTTATTTGACAGATAATGTTGAACTGCTTGCAGGTTATGCTTTGCTATAAGTTAATCAGATTGTTGGGTAAAATATAATATTCTTCAGATGTTATATAACCGTTTGATCTGAGATTATCTTACGTTTCAATAATTTCGTTGCTATTTTCTGTGCTAGTATTTCTAGCTTCTTGGATTCAATTAACACCATCAAGCGGTCAACTATTTCAGTAATCGAGTTAAAGATGTTCAAAACACGAGATGTTTTCTCTTTGATTCTAAGTTCGTCAAATTGTTTAGCTAAGTTTTCTACTAATTCTATTTTGCGTTTAAAACATTTTTCTTTTTTTTCTTATCCCTGATAATTTAATATAAAAGTCTGCTATAATACCTTCTCTGTGCATATTAGAATTTTTTCATGCGTCATTGTTATTAATAGATTCTTAATGCTTATCAAGAGCTAATTTATTAATTTTTTTCTCACAAGTCTTAGTTGTTCATTGTAATTATGACCTAATTTTTGCATCATCAACTCTCATTTTGGTTTTGCCAAACTAAATTTCTTAAGAAACCCTTAACTTTGTAATATACATTTTAAATTTGTGAATGTGGAGACTGGCAAAGAAAACAATTTCCAGCGTTAAATGCAGCTGGCAAATATTTTGATAATCACGCGTATTCGGTACAATAAGTAGCAAATAATATAACCAAATTGGCATTTTCAAATTAATTAAATCTGAGAATAATATTTCAATATATCCTACAGACACCGCCAATCCTGAATCTACTTCGACTCAATTGTAGCTGTTTACATGTTAAAGGAAGATAACTCCTTCAAGCAAAGCTTCTCCGACTTTGAAGTTAATCAATAGCCTCGCTTGTTTTTATAATAAATTACGTTTAATAAAAAAATGTTTAGGTCAAATTAAAAAAAAACAACAACAAAAAAACATTATCTTATTTTTTCACTTTGTCAGTATTTTTGCCCTCCCCAAATCTTGTCTGATATAATGGTTAAGAAGAAATAAAAGAAAACAATTAGCGTTTCTTAAATGATCTATTTTGGATTCCCATATAGCATATCAAAAGACATCCAGATAGAATTTAAACAGCTGAATGCGGGTGCTTCAGAAATATTTTATTTTGATTCAGAAATATTTTTATTTTGATTCAGAAATATTTTTATTTAGACAGGTTTTTATTATATAATGAATTTCGATAATATTATTTCAATTAGTTGAATCCTAAACAAAATCACAAATGATTTTGAAGCGCTACGGGAACGGAAATCATTGGAGATGTACACTACCAGCTGAATGCAGATTTATTAAATTACTTGAACAAGCTATGAAACGATCTCTATGTTGATGGTGAGGGTATTCGAAATCTATTTCACTCGCAAACGCAATTAAGAAAGTTATATCATAATTATCACGCGAATACGAAACAACTATTGAGAGTTCATATGTAAAATAATTTATATACGATTCTAATCTCAATGACAAAGTCACTGACGAAAGTCAAGAGTGTTTGTCAAATTGAAAGTTGTGTTTATTCTGACTCTGATTATTTTATTTTTTTATTCTGACACAGATTCGGATTTATTCTTTAATTTTATTCTGACCAAGATTCAGATTTTATCTTTATTATTTTGACAAAACAATAAGTCAGATCACGAATGCACATACAAACTTACTATCAAACATTCATTCCTATCAAACATTCATTCCTCAAATCAAGGTGTCCGGTCTGGTCAGTAGGTTTAAAATGTGTTCGTGAAAACAGCTGATTATGATATCGTTTATAAACCGGATAAGAGGGTAATGACACAATTAAAATGCCAGGAGGTACTTCAGGGGTAAACGTGTATAAAATATACCCATGTTGTGTCTGCCTAGAGTTTTTAAGATACACTTGATAGCTACCATCGATTGGATCAAACACAAGATTTACTGATATCGTTGATGTAATATTGACGATAGCTAGTGATATATGACGTCCTTCACCGTATGGATCAGTGTTATGTTTAAGAATAATCGCCAGAGGGTATATTTTTCTCCACGCAGCAACGATTTGTTGAAAATATTCATCGACAATATCATTGACATTTTTTCTTCGGCATGTCAACGTTAAACCTAAGAAGTTTAAATGTTGGTAGATCGGCCTCTGACAACAAATGACTGTTCAAAAATATTTCTTTATACGATAAATTATTTATTTTATCATTTTTATCGACGTCGTTGCTTTCAATCAATGATTGCATCATTTCTATGATAATTCTCGAAATCCGATGCTACTTTGTTCAGGTGCTCTATTTGCTTGATGATTTCGCCTCTCAAAAAACGCTAACTGGAGGGGAATGTACTTGTTAAGATAACGGGTGAATTACGTGTAATTTGTCACCCATTCGTTTGCGTTCAGCATTAAAGACGCCTAAATGATTTTCGAGAGCAGTTTTCACTAATAAATATATTCCATGATTCCATATTAAGGTACCGGATTCTCCTTCCTCCCAATGAGATTCGATTCGAGCTCAAGGTTTAAATTTTAAGTTGGTATTATTGTCCATATTTCGTAATCTCAAGGTGTTTTTACAATCTAATTTCTTGTCTGATGAATAATCACTGCGTCGAGGTTGTGGTGGTCCCTGATGAAAATGTGATATTTGTGGCCATCCTAATAGTCTGATCGATGATTGATATACATCTGCGCCGTAGTCGGGTGTCGATATTCTATCGCGCCTGATAATCTTGGCTCATGAACCGTGATAGCGATTTTTGGATTCTTTTCCTGTGATAGATAGAATACTCTGCTTTGGAATTCACTTTTGATCTGTTTGATCTAATAACTCCGTAGGAATACCAAGAACTTGCCAATCAGGAGTTCTATAAGATTTAGTTTTACAAGAAAACGCTAATGAATTATTTGCTTGCAACTCGTCAAATAACTTTGATCTAATATTTGGCCAGGTGCATTATACCAGCATTTGTACTTACACTATTTCTTTGACTGGAATTGCCGTTGGAAAGTTAACTTCGAACTCGGGATTAGTTGAGCTAGCTGATATCATCTTGGTCGCTGGCTGAGTTGTATTAGCGATGATTTGTTCTAGTAATTCTTGTGGCGTAGGCATTATTACCATTATTAGATACTACCTTGTTTAAATTAATATGACTCTGTCAATAGGGTTTGATTTCCATTCCATTAATCATTTACTCGAATTCCTTATCTGATATTATTCCATCATTGAGCCCTGATGATATCAGCGATGATGATTTGGCATGCGCGTGTGTTGCCGCTGATAGCAACGTTGTATACTCAAGTAATTTATCAACCGCACACATGTATACCTTTTGGCAATGGCATTAAGAATACCGGCAACAGCGGTTATAACTGCAAAATCAATTCCTATTAATGCTGCTATTATGTATGATGCTGATAATGATCCAAATACAATTGCTGTTTCAGCGGACTGCCAATGCAGAATATACAATTATGTCAGTAACAACGATACTTCTGCGGAATTTTTAGTTTTACGGTGTGCTCACCAATGACATCTTTCAGTTGTGTCTGCAATAAACACACTTGTTCGTATCTTTAATGTTGCCCTACAACAAAATCACTCGATTATTTCATTATATAAATTAATTAGGTGGTAATTTAGCGACTAATTTAAGACACCAATGGTAAATCAAGCCGGGGATCATTTCTTCGGGTCCACTAAAAATCTCATCTCATCGTTTTGATCCACTACTAGTAACATAAATCCAGAATTTGTGGTTGAGATTAATAAATAAATGCAGTGAATTTGAAGTGAATACTATAAATGTTTTAGTGCTAAGTACTAAGAACCTGTATACGCCTGTAACCTCAGCGCAATGTCTGATGAATCTAGTTCTGACACAGCCGGTAATTTTTTATATATCAGAGCGTTTAATGTCGACGACTACTGGACTGGACTTCCTTAATAGCTTATTTGTGTTTCAACCAAAATTTGTAAATGCGTTTACGTGAGTAAAAAATGCAGATCTAAATGTGGCCAATCTATCATTGATTGTCACGAGTGAAGTCATTATCAGATTTTTGGTATTATCGACGTATTTCTTCATTGCTGCATCATCGTTTGATTCTGGTTCTCTAAGACTAGTAATGTTATTATTGGCCGTATTGAAATAAGCAGTCTTTGTATCACCAGAAGATAGCAAACAATCATTAATCTCAGTTCTGACCGTGTTGTTGTTGCTGTCTACGTATTTTTTTCCCACATCATCGTCTAATTTTGGTTTTCTCACACGGAGGATTGTATTTCTATTTATATTGAGATCGTAATACATATATTATGAAGAAAAAGGTCTCGTTGTTGTTGTTTAGATGTTTTCTATCATAACATTATTCTCATTTCTGGCTATGAGAAGGAGTCTATCGCTACTTTAAGAAAAGCATTGAACCTTGATCAGAGAGGAAGAGAGAGAAGAAGTTCGGCCCTCTTAAAGATAAGATTTCACATATGATGGTGTAGATACGGTTACATCTTTTTGTGGGGACAGCTTTGACAACGAGAGGTAGCGAAGATCGCTGTAAAATACAAACAGACGATCTCTCTTGCTTTTGGACTTTTCAATTCTTTATTGATATATAAACTACATTTTAAAGATACAACTTATAAAAACCTTTATATTGAAAAATACATAAAATACATATTACAATACATATTAAATAATTTTCATATGAGCTACAACTTCATGAGCTTGTAAAGTTTTCTGCCTTTTTGAATACCATACAAGTGATTAGATATTACTGGTATTCAGAGAGCCTAAAATTCAATAGTTGCGATTGATGCCATAAAGAAATGTATTTTCTTTCATTTAATTTAGAATAACGACCTAGAAAAGATCATTAAACATTATAGTTTATTAACTAAGGAATATTTTTTATTCGTAAGTAAAGTTTAGCATGAAGCTAGTAGTAAATTCATATAAATACAAATGAACATCAAATCTTAAAAATAATACCATATACCGTTACATCATAATAGTAAATTAAAAAGAGAACTCAAAACGAAATTACGATGACTGGTTACCACAGAAAGCTTTAACTTTTAAGGGTGAGTAACAAAACAAAATTCTTGCCTGTAAAATACAAACAGACGATCTCTCTTTCTTTTGGACTTTACAATTAAAATACACAAGGGGTTCTGCCTTTTTATACTGAGTTTTAGGAATCACGCACGACCTTGTTTAAAGTCACGCATATCCTTGTGTAAAATTCAAGGATGCCCTTGTTTCTAGTCCAAAAAGCAGAGAGATCTAAAAGGTTTGTCTCTTAAGCGAATGACCTTTAAAGTCGTATATTGCTTACATTTGTTGCAATAGAGGCCATTTATCTATCATGAACTTTTAAACCAGACAGTTATAAATTTGCCGAATCAATTTGTGACAGTTTATAAAGAACGAGAACTTTACAGGTAAATCGTTTTATTGTTCCGTTCGCGCTATGAACTTTTGAACTGGGGCCATCTTTTGATCCTATCTACCAAACCTACTGCCGAAGGCAATAATGACAATATACAATAGTGTGACCGACAGGTTAATTCAGTACATATGAGCAGACTTTTTTTTCTCTAATAGTTTCACATAGTCTAACACAACTTAGATGTTATTATTTCTTTTAAAAATTGATATCTTAATACATAATATCTCCTATTCTTCAGATGCGTCCAGCAGTCTCTACCATGAGTGTTAATACTGATTCCTCCGAGTCTTCAATTTTACAGTTCTTAGCAAATACCGCTAAGTTATCTTCGGTCACATCTAGAACTCACAGAATAATATCTGTCAACGGGATATTACCCATCTTTAACCGTCATTATTGATCCTGAAAAACAACTTTATTTTTGTCCAAATTTATGAGACACAAAGGATTAGCGGACTCGTCCTTGACATGGTCAAGGGTTGCTATTTGGATAATTCACCTTGAGGTCTGAGACTCAGAGAAAGATCTTCAAAAATATCTATCATTGGAAATTTACTAACACCTGTTTAAAATTTTGGGTAATGTGGTAGACTCATGCACGACTTTATGAAGTATCATCTCTGTTGGTAATATTGATAGCAGATTGGAGTAATTTGAAGACCGTCAAATTATTTTAAAAAATCCTTCGGTGGTGCCACTCCATACGAATCAAAATAAATAATTCCATGTGGATCAATCACGTATGCAACCCAGTGAGTACCAATTGCAGAGCTTCCATCCAGATTAGTGATACCAGTCTCTACTCAAGACGATTTGGTTATTGATCACGCATAAAAACACCTCTGGAGTTTTTGATGTTTAATCGCGTATATTTTGGAAAGCAACAAATATATGTCGCGTTGCAGAGACACATTGCTGTGATACCATATGCCATGTGAATAAAACATTAATGTTACTTTGAATACTATCTGTGGTCATCGGCAACCAAAATAATGTTGATTTACCACCTTGTCTCATAAAAAATAACAGTTGTTCTTCAGCGAATAACGGTATCATTAGCGGCATCCTCAATAAAAGTTCTATCAGTATTACTTTACCAGCATCATCGTCTATAGCCTTTCTTACAAGTACAACCGTATGTTCTGGCTCCGAAAATAATCTTTCTGATATTTCTACAAATTCCAAAGATATGTAACAGTTTAATTGCACATCAAAATCTTCTACTTACATCTTTCAGTATTGATCGACGCGCTGCGAATCCTAGGTTGACTTCTGGATTATCACCATGAACCACCGGAATCACATCTGCGTTGTCAGCAGCAGCAGCTGTATTTTTTGGTCGTCTTACATCATACTATATGTTGTCAGTGTGGTTAGAAGTATCCTTTACAAACATTATTATCGGGCCAGCTGATATTGAATAATCGTATCAGTATATTGATAGACCCAATGTCGTTATTGGCGGTAGTTGAAATTTAAATTTCATAAGTCGAGAATTCCTGATTTACGAATTGGTTCAAAGACTTGATGTTGAAAGTTCCATTTCATATTTTGAGTATTTAGATTTCATCATTTGAATAAAACAGCGCGGGTTGAAAATACGTTGTCCAATATCGAGGTTTTAGACTGTATCTTCTGAATTAACCGGAGATTGTTAAAATTTTAATGTCATATGTCGAGAGTTACAATTTAACACGTTGAATCACATCGATTATGCTGAAAGTTCCATTTTGTATATTGAGTTTTCATATATTATTTGTTGAATTACACAGCGGGGATTAAACATTTTATTGTTATTTTAATGTTGTGAAATGGTGTGTTGGTAACATCACACCATGTCCAAGTTCACAATTCAAAATAATATTGAGTATTACGATACATCGGTCGTATATTTAGTTATGAGGCGCCATTTCATTTCATGCGTTTACAGTTTGAAAATTACCATTCACAGGTCGGGAATTACTGTGAATTTCTTCGCTAGAGGTCGTTCTCGTGAAGGCACCGTGTTATTTTTGAACAAGGAGGCTGCTTCTCGTTGCTGTAAAATTGAACAGATGAAATCTAAATACTCTCCATATGAAATGGAACTTTCATCACAAACAGTTACATTCAACGTGTAATTTAAGGATTCTCGACATATAATATTGTAATTTCAACCACCGCTGTGTAACTCAAAATAAACACGGTAAAACGTTTAAACCACCACTATATAATTTAACATATAAACTCTAAAATCTCGATCTCGAAAATGGAACTTGAAGGACATGCAATTTGATCCAGCATGTGATATTAGATTTCTTGACATACGACATAGAAATTTCAAATGCAACTTTCTCATTGGACCAGTTTTTGTGCGCTACGACGCTTTATTATAATCACGCACACATTCATCCTTGAGAACTAGTGCGTCCATATCGAATTTGGAATCAGATACACGTTTGAACATCTTTATTATACTTGCTATCGTCTAACACGAAGATCACTTCCTGCTATCAGACTAATTTTTGTTTCTTTTTCTGATAGGGATTCACCAGCTACTCGGCTAGTTTTTTTTTTATATTTTCAGCCCTATTTATTATTTTACTAACATTTACAGGCATGAGTTCCTTGCTGGGTAATTTTACTGACTGAGGTCGGATCGCCTGCGACCTGCGAAGGCTATTAATCGTGCGAGTATGTCCTTGATTGATGATAATGCCTTGCTAGCAACATCACCAACAGTACCAATACCTTTATCACGAACAACATCAATAGCTTTCATTTCCAGTTGTTTTGCAATAGGTATTGCTTTCAGAGCTTTCCTTCTAAACAGACCCTGAACATCACTGAGTCCATCTCGTAGATCGCTTTATACGTAGGTAATCGCGAATTTATCACCCTGACCATGATCGGTCCACGTTGAGCATTATGTATGATCATCTTATTGTCTTGTTACTGATCTAAGTGTATACCCTTAATCACTGCGGAAATCATCAAAGATTTCATCAATGAGAGACCGATAAACATTAATATCCATGATACCACCTGTAATTAATCTCTGACAAACATCAACTGATTCATTAACGATTTCTGGGAATTTACTGCCGGCTCGGTTTCCGCCAATCAGAGTTTCTAGTCTTTTTCAGCATCGGCAAGGACGATACTGGGACATGGAATATCAAGACTACTACCTCGACAAACCCAATCGCTCAGATTTCTTCCAACTGTTTCTTTTGCGCCTCTCTTACTTTGTGAACGCAATTTCCTCCATTGTCTAATCTCTTCAGATTTCAAATTTTCTTCCGTTTGTTTCCTTGCTCGTTCAACTTTTTAAAGTTTCGACTGCATTTATTTTTCTTTTCATTTCCTCTATTATTTAGCTTCTTCAAGTTTCCATTTTCTTTATTCTTCTTTTGTCTCCTTTCCTGTATTGCTTGTCTAATATACTCATCTACTTCCTGATTAAAAATACTAAAATCATTAACATCTTCCTTAGATCTGATTTACGGAGTATCATTAGCGATGCAACATACATCCTTAGCCCAATCGGCAGATCTCATCGTTTTAACATATTGGGTTTTACATATTTATCTTTTTTTAAAAATAATTTTCAAACACGGCAATATCAAGTAATTGCTCTTTGTCCTTGTTAGCGGAAATACCTTCAGGTTGAAATTTACTTGTAATGCTAATTCTACCTCTTAGCAAAGGTTATGGCTCATCTTCAGGTTGTGGTTGAAGAGGTTGGAGACAACCAGCATTATCAACAGACAATTCTCAAGAGCTTTTTGTGTTGCTTCAGTTGCTGTATCGTAATTGGTTTAAATAACTGTTATGTACCCTCTGTAAATTCCACTTGAGACTCCTGACCCGCTTGATGTTGCTTGACAGAATGACGGACGGGGAGAAATTTCTTAACTGCCTCGGGTTGCTGTCGAGCTAATTTAGTTGTGTAAGATTCCATTATTGACACAATAATGATTTAATTACACCACACTATAGCAACAGGGAGGGCGACGACAAATATTGAGTGTTCAGGTGGGTAAACGAGCATGCATTAAAAAAGGAAAACAAACGTCAAAAGATAAAATAACAAATTTCTTAATTTCCTAAGGTCGCTGTCGAGCTAATTTAGTTGTGTGAGATTCCATTATTGATATAATAATGATTTAATTACACCACACTGGAACAGCAGGAGGGCGACGACAAACACTGAGTGTCCAGGTGGGTAAACGAGCACGCATAAAAGAAACGAAAACAAACGTCAAAAGATAAAATAAAATGAGCTAAACAATTAAAATCTCGGTCGGTTAGAGGCTTCGGTTTGACGTTATTGACCTTGTATTTTCGTTTTCGTACGATGCTTTATTTTCGTGAAATAACCCGCCAAAAATGTTGCAGGATTCGCCCCCCACCCCCACCCCGCTTCTCCAATGTTCAATTCCCATTAACCACCAGGTGCTTATCCCATGTTAAATTCCTATTATGGCCAAAGTGCATACCCCCTATTTAACCCAAGGGTCCCATTTTAGCTAAATCGCCCTCATATACCACTATCGCTTATTACAAAATTGTCATTTTGCCTATGTCCGGTACTATAAAAATGACAACAACAACAAAAAGGATGAACTTACAACAATATTCCGTTATGGGTCTATTAAATGAATGATAACATAAAATTACTCGATAATTTTAGTAATTCGCACACTTTTCGATCACTAGATTAGCCAAATGCAAAATCATTTGCTAAAAAAGAAGTTTTCTTCATATTGTTCGGTAGATGTTAAGCCGTTCATCAATTTTCAAAGTTCGTCTCTCTCTCTCTCTCTCTCTCCTCTCTCTCTCTCTCTCTCTCTCTCTCTCTCTCTCGCTATACGCTATATCCGTGGGATCTTTTATGAGGTGGTTTACTATCATCAGGCGTCTACATGATCCTGATTGGAAATAAATGTGACAAAAATGGATAGGTTTGAGTGGGTCGACTTTTCTCTTCAACCAGAAGAATCAAATGTTATAAGCCAGACTGGTGTTGCTTTGTACGATGGACCAGCAAAAGTAAGAATATTTGGAAGTTTTCTTGTTTTGCATATTGTGCAGACTTTTAATACAAACCGCTATCTACTTCCAGGGAAACATCTCCACCAGTTTTACAATCGAAAATCATCTAGGTTATATAAAAATTTCACAACAAGTAGTCATTTCCATCATCCATTTATAATCTTTAACTTGATTGTTGCCACGGTGTCCATGACACGGTCAACTTATTGGCGATTAAAATAAAACGATCTCGATATAAACACAAGAGTCAGCAGTTTTATCAATAAAGCACGACGAAATTTCTGTTAATTTATAATACCGTTAAAGTGATTTCATGTTCTCAGAAATTTCGTCATGCTATATTGATAAAACGGCAGTCTCCTGTGATATAAACAAGCATACAGATAGCCATACAATGTGAGACATAGCACTTGTTTTTGTTTAAGTGCTTTGTCTTACTACCCTAATAACGGCCTTACATAGCCAGTTCCAATGTCGTTGACATCCGAACGAAAAGTCAAAGTTTCAGGCATATCTCACACACTTAGCAGCCTATATTGACACTCGTCCACTAATTTATGTGTAATTAATATACTTACTGTGCTGTCTTTATTCTGGTAAAATCAAAATATGACACCAGCAAATGGAAACATTTTCATATTTCGTTGACATTACATTTGAATTTGTTACAGTGCTGAGTTAGTCCAGTTATTCTGATGTATGTTCCAGTATTTTCATGTGGGAAATATGTGTATTGAACAAAACAAAACGTTGCTTATAGTAACAATAGGGATAATATCTTTTTTATTTGTTTCATTAAAGAATAATATTTTAACCTAACCCAATTTCATCATTCCTCGCTTTCATCACTTTCCAGCTAACTGAAATGTAGGCCAACAAAACTTGAAAACAGGTCCATTTCTTTGGTGAGAATTTGAATTTATTAGAGAAAAGACATCAGAGTAAGTAAAGTCTGACACAAACATTATAACTTTACTTTGTAGAATGGTATCATTATTAGTTCGGTTGCCTTTTGTTTGTGATATTCCTGAAAATTTTACTTTTGTTACACTGTTATTTTGACATCAAAACATGCTTCACAGCACTATTAGTTAGGCAGTAAGACCCATCAACCACCCAGAACAAAAATATTGGGTTGATGGGGCTTACATTGTATGCTAGTCCTACAACATAAGTACCATCAACCTGATATTTTTTTTTCTGGGTGGGTGATGGGACTTACTGTCTGACTAATGGCGCTATGAAGCTTGTTTTGATGTTGATTAGCTCACTGTCAATTTTTTTTATTCTGCTTAACAAACCTTGTATCCATCAAGTCTGTCTGTAATGGTTTAGTTCATTGTTTGCTTTCATTTTCATTATATTTGCAATGGCTAGTTTTGACATTTCTAAAACAAACTGAACAAGTAAAAAGGAGTAACTCATTGTGTTCAATGAGATCATTTGTTATCTGATTATCTCCAATGTTACCTGTACAGAATTTTCCAGGCAGACTAAAGGCTGATTTCAGATGGGTTTTTTAAATACTTTCTGCCTAAACCATAACTGCTCATATTATCAAGCAAAATTCAGGCAGATTCAGGGTGAAATTTTAGGCAAAATGTGCAAATTTGTTGTTCTAATATTCTGCTTGAATAGGCTTCAACCTGAAATAAAAATCTGCCTGAAATCCTTTTCCATATGGACTTTATCCTATTTTCAGACAGGATTCAGACTATAAACTTGAAGAAGCTTAGGTCAACTTCAATCAGACTTTAGGTGGATTTCAGGTGGAAATTTAGGCAAAATATGTAGTTTAGTTGTCCTGAAATTTTGCTTAAATAAAAAGATCCATCTAAGATTTACGCCTGAAATAAAATTCTACCGAGAAAAACTCTACCTGAAATAAAAAAACCTATCTAAGGTTTCCATCTAAAAAAAAAGCTGCCTAAAATGTCTACATAAATATCATCCAGTAAAAAATCTGATTCAGATTTCTATTGAACTGTATAATGATTCTTAGATATTATTGGGAATCTGTTATAAATATTCACAATAATTTTTAAAAAGGATAAAAAAAGTTTGTTTTGACAGACATTATCAAACATTTATGTTTTTTTTGTGCTCATTTTCTTTCTTGCATACAAAACCTAATCTGTGATGGCATCATTTAAGTCTTTTTCATTTCACTGAGAGTTTGGTGAATTTTCAGATATTTTGACCACAACTTTCATTGAAATTTTGTTGAGATCTCACTAAAATTTCACTGAAATATTTGTGAGATTTCAAAAAAATTCTGACCGAAACTTTCACCAAAATTCTGGTGAGATTTCACAACACTTTCGGCCAAAACTTTCCTTAACTTTAAAACCAGTGATACCATAGCACTACAGGCTGACACCAAAATTGATGTATCATTAATTATTTAGATTATCAAAGATAGTGAAATACAATCACTTTTGTTGCTTGAAAACATAGACTCACCCATGAATATAATATGAGTATGTTACTAAAAAAACTGCCATTTGATTTAAAATGCCAAGAAGTTTACAATTTTTGAGATGATATAGTTGGAAATTATAAATTAATGAATGAAAAGACTTAGTTTTTGTGCACTTTTTGAATCTTGGTGCCTTTTTTAAAATTCATAGTAGGGTTACAAACAAATGGATGACTGATCAAATTGATATCCTTAGGTTGGCTATTTATGTAGTTTTTTTGTGGAGGTGCTTCGGGGACAGGGGAGGTCACATGTGTATATGACTTTAAAAGGGTTTACAGTTTGTATCTCTTTTCATCAAACTAATTAGATTCAAATTAACATGACACTGCTCATGATGGATGGTTTAATACTTCATTTCATTGATTACTTTGTCATGCTGCCTGCATATGTGATTTCTAGTGATTTGTCATCTTTGCCCAATGTGTTCTGAATTGTAAGCTGTGTGTACATATCATTAACATTCTCAGCTAGCATTGTGACACTAATAATGATATGCTAACTGCTGTACAGATTTTACTACTCTCATACTTCAATAAAGTCATTGAGTTATGGGATCTTTTTTTTTTCTTTTTATTTAAGTTTTTATTCCTTTTTTAGCCTTTAGTTGCAAAGGTAGGATGATTTTGTAACTTTTGTTTTTATGATAATTTATCAAATAAAGCCTTATCCACTCCGTTGCATATTTTGCACATGACATCATCACCATCTTGCCATGTACCTTGTAGCACTCTAACTCTTATATTATGTCCATTGGGTTAAAAGTTTTAAGGTTATATTTCTTTTTGCATCCAATCTACACCCTATTTTGAAATCAGTACAGCATATATACTTTCTTTCTATCATGTTCTATTCCAGCCTTTAGTCCATTCTACTTGTTCTGGTCAGTAGATGATATGATTGTAACTTGTTTTAGATACTGTAGGTTAGAGCATTATCTTACTATCATCGAGAAATATAATGAATAAATAAAACATATTTGAGAAAAGTATAGGACAATCAGTGGATTTGCATTGTAAAGTTAACTGTTCTTGAGTCATATATAAGTCTACTCACTTCACTTGTTTAATTATTGCTTTAACATTTAAGAATAAAGCAGACTATAGTTAGATTATCACTTTGTTTAGCATATTTTTATCACTATTAGTATAGATTGCATCTCCTTGAGGATTTTGTAAATTGCATCTCCTTGGTGGTTAAAGTGGAGTTTAATGTTGTAGATGGCTTACTCTTGGTAAGAAAGAGGTCTGTTGACTTGCACTTGAGGTAGGAAAGAGAAGTATAGATTTTGACAAAAATAGATGAATGAGTAGGACACTTCAACTCAGAGAAAAATGGGTTTTGTACAATAACTGTTATTCCATGTAGAGTTCCTTGACAAAACTTTGCAGATTGTTTCTTGTTAGGTTAATAAAGGTTTTGGGGATCTGAAGGTCAGTAACCAAATTTATTGCATGTCTAATAAGGAAATGAATATTTTTTTTGCACAGTACATTTAGTTCATGACAGTATGCCTTAACCAATAATTTTCAGTCATGTTTTACTTGTGCCTATATGGAGGATCATTAAACTTGGTGCATAATTTAGTGTTCACCAGATTCTTATTTTACATAGTTTTAATTTTTATGTTAAGGGAGGTAACTCAAGCAAATTTAACAAGATCTTGTGATCATCTGTTAGTACAGTGGTCACTTGGGTGTAGTCCATGTTAATACTGGTATGTAGTAACTACCTATTGCATCATTTTAATATGTTATATTTTTAATATTTGGAACAGTCTTAATATCATGTAACTTGTTACAAGGGTTTTTTTAGTCTAAAAAGTGAATTATGCAGAAAAAAAATAATTCTTGACTTTTTCTTTCACAGACGTCATTTAATGATGGGCTGCTGATGCTTACAACACACAGACTGATTTGGAAAGATCCATTAAACAGAGTAAGCTCTGGAATCCATTGTCATTTATGTTTGAAGTAATATAGAAGATGGTTTGAAAAAACTTGCCAGGGTATTTTGAAACCAGCCCTTCTCTGGATTACTTTGACAGTATAATTAGATGTGACTTTTTTGCCATGATGTGATTGTACAGATGCTATCATTGATCTGCAGGTGCATTAAGTGGTGGCAGATCAGGATCTGTGTTGTTTGTTAATTAGTCCTAACAAAATCGGTATAAACCAAGATCAGCCAGTGAAATTTGACAAGATAACTTAATTTCACAACAAATGTTTGTAATATAGGTCTTAGTAAAAATCCAAAAGAGAATACTATTCTTGTGATGAAAATATCCACCTGAACTGTATATAAAGTTTTTGTTTGTGTTATGCAGAATTATTGTTGCCAATAAGATACATGTATTTTGACATTTTTCATTAGCTTGTGCAAAGAAAAGGAGTGATCTTAATGTATCCCTGGTGTTGCAGTAATTATATATACACCACTCCCTCAATTACTCGCAGACATCGGGGTCCAAAACAAACAAACGTGATATAATCGAGGGTGCAAGTTATCAAGGGACCTATAACAAACAACAAAACTAACAAAGGAATCGACATAGAGGCAAAATGGGGTGGAGGTGGCTTTGCATGTTACAGTGTTAAATACTCGATTAATAATCTTGCTAAGATTAGCAGTGAATAATTATCTCTTCATATCAGTGTACTTTGTTTATTTTTTTCATTACAGAGTAACATTAATTTCAGGATAACTTAAAGTATATTTCAGAGATCATCAAAACATTATTCCTCATTGTTTTCCATTCGCTTAGCACATGTACGACTTTACACGTTGTGTACTGCATCACTAATTTTTGTTGTGAATGCTATATATTCTAGTTTAATTTTTTGATTCAGAGTAGATGGGTTTTTTTAAATACAAGACATCAACACATTTCAAGAAAACAATGTTGATCGAACGATGTGTAGATTTATATTGCAGAAGAAGTAAAATGGAAGAAAAAAATAAATTCACAAGGGTTAACCATAAAATTTAAAACGACATAAATTAGAACACAATAGCACTTGCGGTTTGTGACACGTTGCTGTGTGAACCATGCATACACAGCATCATCTAATTCATTATTGTTTGCAGTCCATGCTCATTTTCGTTTCATCCCTTCATTTGAATCAACATCGTGTAAGTAATTTTGAAGTTTCGACTCATCCTTAAGCCAACCTCTAAATGTTGACTCAGCAATTGTTAGTTCATTGCAAATTTTTGATCTCGCTTTGACATTATGAACCCTATCTATGATGCACAGCTTTTCAGTCACTGAGTATGCCTTTCGCTTAATTCCTTTGCTCTCCATGGTCACATTTTCAAATGATTTGGATACATTACTGATATTATATACTTTAATGATGTTAATACATACAAATGTGAAAACATTTTTGATTGGTCAAATAAATTTAAATTTTAGAACGGTAATGAATTAAAGAACTTATGCTCCTATTTGGCATGCCTATGAATTATATTTTATTGTACTTACCTTGTTTGATTTGATACAAAAGACATATTCAAAGTGATAAAACAGCACAGGTCTCTTTTAATTGATTGTTTTATTGCAACAAACACTTCTCCAAGCTGTTGATTGAAACAAAGCCAGCATGTAATTAGGTTCACATGGAAGTACTCACGGGTTTCAATGTGAAGGTCAACTGAATCTTTTCTTGTTTTCATATAAGAGAATGTGTATGTTGCGATTATAGTGTTGAGGCGAAATTAAAGGGTTATAATGTGAATTTCACCTACCAAGACATTTAATTGATGTTTATTTTATTCCATTTGCCACATGTTAGCATTTACCAGAATTTTTCGTTGATTGCTGTTTATTTACAGTATATTGACAACTAAGAAAACCTAACATAATATGTGTTATCTTATTAGAAGTTGCAAATTTCACAATATGGATTCTATCTTTACAGGCAATAATCACCATTTTCAATGATAAAAACGAACTATGTGTCAAGGTTCAATTTACCATTTCTTATCATGACTTTTTTCACATTCAACACATTTTAAAATATATTTTGTTTGGAAAAAATCAGGAGCCATGTCGGACACCATGTTATAAGCGGGTTCGCGAGTTATCCAGGTGCGAGTTATCGAGGGAGTGGTGTATTAATGAAGGTGTTGCAGTAATTATACATATTAATGAAGATATGTATTTTTGTTTAGGTCAGATTGTTGAACACCATTGTTTGTATAGTTATATTGTTGCTCATTGTCATGAATATTGATCTGTGCATCATTTCTGAAAAGTACTTCACCACTATTGATGTCTTCTCTTTTTGTTGTTTGCAGTCAAGAGTTCTTGCAGTACCTTTGTCTCTTGTGGTTCTGACTGAGGAACAACCATCAGGTTTTGCCAAAAGGTCAGAGTTTGCTTTGTTTTCTGTCTGGAGTAACATAAATTTTCAGCATCTGTTTTTAAGGCAAGCATTTACATATGAGTACATGTGCTCCCTCCTACCCATCCCACCCCCACTGTGCATATTGTGTTAATTTTTGTTTCTCTACCCATCATTGTAAGGCATTAAATCCCCTTAATGTTTGCTCTGCATTGAAATGTTATGGCGTAGGCAATTGCTGTGGTAATTGCAACTCACCATGACTTCATAGCCTCATGTTGTTATCATCAACTGCAGAGGGGTTGGGATATGTTGGAATAATTGACACTTACATAACTAATATATGATGGTTTTCCCATCAGAATGAGATCTTAGTGATTAAGAATCAAATTCATGTATTAAATGAAAAGTTATCTTTAGTATTCAGTGCACGTGTTTAGAAAAGGTTTGCTTCTATGCCTGACATGTATTTGCCTATAAAAAAATGTCTGTGAGCATTCCTAATTCAATTTAAACTACATAGTCTTCCAAGTTTACAACATTATTACAGCAAAGTTGATACCACTGATACTTTCAGAAGTTTTTATATTCTACTGTTCATTTGCATTCTAAGTCACTGCTATTTGTTTTAAAAAGTGATTTTAAAGACACCAAATTGCTTTATGGGCAAGAAGTCACCTCTTTCATGCCATTTCCATATTGTTTACAGGTTTGTAGATGCTCCCCCATTGAAAATATGTTTTGAGTTGTGCCCACTTGTAATAAACCATGGCAGCCATTGTTAAAATCTTGTCACTACTACTGTTAATGGAAAGTCATATCACCAGAATAATTTATGTTAGTATCAGGTTGGTCCTATATGAAAATTTTGTCAAGATGAAATCAAATATAGCCATTTTATTGATCATCCTGAAAGTCTTGTTGTTGCTGATTCTCCAGAAGTGATATTTATAGAAAGTTTTCACCAAAAAATATTGTATTATATCTAGTCAGTCCTGAATGAAAATGGTGACATATATACCACAATGAACAGATTGAAAATCTTATCACAAATTCCTCTGAGTGAATGGTATCACAAATTCCTCTGAATATTGGAACCTGAAATATAAAATATGAATTTGTTTTTTCAAAAAAGGAATACAGTTTTAACTAATATTTGTTGGTAGACAGATTTTACATCATTTGGTGTCAAATTGCTGTTACACTGACCCATAATAATACATCATACTTGCTGATACATCATACTTGCACATCATTACACACTGGACTCTTTAGAAATGCTGTTAACAAGAAACCAGAAACTATCCTGTAGGTTTTTTGAGATGCAGAAAAGTGTTATTCAATGAGTAAAGATCTTAAATCCTTATTTGGTTGTGTTCACCCACCTTGGTTTACCCAGATACTGTTGTAAACTAGCAGTTTTAGTATGAGCTCAGACTGGAAGCAATCACATGTGTTTAGGCTGGGAATGGAGCCATTGACAGGTGGAACAAAAAAGTGTGTGCATATGGATTCAGGATTTGAATTAGCTGCAAATTATAGATGCAAGGGAATGTGCACAATGAAAATAGTATCTTGGCAAAGTAACTCTTGCAAGATACTGTTATAATTACCTTACATCCCCTTGGCTACATTATACTGTATTTTCTTGAGTTTAAGCTCTCGTTTTATACCTATAGCGTAATAATTATGTTCGTCCAACCATTAATCAGCACAGTTGGTGTTGTTTTATTGATTTATCATTGCTTCTCGCAGTGATAACTTATTTTATTTTTTTTCCATCAGTAATTTTGCAGATATTTCCTCTACATTGGGCTTAGTCACTGACCATGCAGTTTTTATGGTCTTAATGTTAGCATTGCATAATAACATTTTGATATAGCAAAAATTCTTATAAGTATAGGCACATGAGGTTCTCTGATGGGCCTTGCCAGATTTTCTGTACTCTAAACCAGTTGTCTCTCCTCCCTTCTGACATTGTGGGAATGAGTAGAGTCACATGTATGAAATCGATATTAGAATTACTTATTTTCTCAGAAACTGTGAGTATTAAAATCATTATTTCTTTAATCTGCTGAAAGACGAGATAAAACTATAGCATTGATGAAATGTGACCTGTTACTCGCAATTTGCATTGCTAGTCACATGTGTACACAAATCTAACAACCCAAATTTTCAAATCTTGTTGAGAAAAATATAAAACAATAAGAAATGAAAGTCATACTGAATGTAATAAAAATACAAAAATGTAAGAACACTTAAGTTTTCATATTCATATATTCCAAGAACAACTTCTGGATTTTTTTGTTGTATCATGTGACTACCACATTGACATGTGCTCTCTGCTTGATAAATCAGATTGGCCAGATTGCTGGTTTTTATAAAAAGTATCTATCATTTAATATTATAATTGAATTTATGTACAATAACATTAAAAAGAAGTTTGTTGTTGATATCATGTGCTTATTGGACTTCCATTGTTGTTTTTTGAGATTTGTGAAGTTAAGTGACTAGTAATGCAAATGGAGAATACCTGATCAGGTTTCATCTGTGTGTTATAGTTTCGTCTAGTCTGTCAGTAGATTAAAGACATAACGATTATAACAATTATATTATTTGCCATTTCTGAGAAAATAATTCATTTTAGTATTGATTTCATGCAGGTATACGTTGATGGAATGTAAGTTTAAATTTTCTAGGCCTGCTGGTAAGCGACTACCATATGGAAAAGAGCTATGGAGAACTTGCTCTAGGCAAACTCACTCCATGGAGAAGTATCACCCCACTGCACTTGGAGAAGTCGCTCCAAGGATTATATATAATAATTCTGGTCGTTACATCTTTATTATTGTTGTTTTTCTTCAACATAATAATTATTAAGTCCATAAAATGTGCAACTTTTCAACTTTTCTATCTGATCAACTTCAGTACTTATTGAAAAAGAAGTGTTCTGTTACATTTTCCTCTGCTCTTCAAATCATTAGATGCATTTTATTTAGAGGGAACATTGGCACCAGTACTGGACTTTAAAACCTGTCCAATATGAGATTAGAGCCATCTCTTTGGGCCTCACATGTGAAAGCAGCTGTTTGAATGAATTAAGACATTATTGAGGAACAATCAATTTTCTCTAGCTTTTATCTCCATAAATTAACCTTACAGAGAAGAGAACTGAATCTGATGGGCTATTTGTTGGTTGCCCAGATGACCTCTACAGTCATTGTTAAAGCCAGTATAGAAATTCACCAAAGGCATTGGTTTAAAGCTTTCACTGGTCAGAACTTTACTTAGTAACAAAATGGCAAAAGTTTCTCCCGACTCTTTATCTGAATCTTTTTGGTAATCAAGTGTTGCTACCAATTCACCCTCAGTTACAGTATTTCTTATCAGCATAGTGGTTTTTATCTTTCACACAAAGGCAGGCTAAGGTAGAGGTTGGGTGCTCTTGCATTTTTGCATTTTCACCTCCTCATACCTAATGTTAATGTGATTGTTAAATTTATTGAAAAATTCTTTATCATGAATTGTTTGTCTGAGAATATTTACATTGTCACATAACAGTGAAGTCTTTTCACACTTTTGGCAAATACATGTGTTTTAATTGATATACCACCTGCATAAATTAAATAGAATCCAGTATACAGTTACCTACCTAGCAATGCAGGCTGTGTGGGTAAATGCATAATTGGTAGAGTATCTTGAAAGAATTAATAGACACTATTATTATTATCAAAGTTGAAATTTTCATCCTTATGGGAGGCAGGTTTACAGAAGTAGATTAACTTATTCTTAATGTTAATATGATCATATGGTCACTGAGAATTATAATTTATACTTAAGAAAGATTCTTTCTCACCAGTGTTTTAAACATGTTACTTTTCACACTTTATTGATTTGTGCTATAATATTTTTCAGTGCCAAAATTGCAGTTCATTTTCAGAAAGCAAATTCTGGTAAAGCTCCAGGACCAGTTGCATCAAGTCAGCATGATTATATTAGGCTTTCCTTTAGGAATTCTGGGGAGGTGGAGGTAAGTTAATATACACTGGTACTTGCTGAATCTAGATATTATGGGGACTGAACTTTTCAGCTAGATTGAGCAAATACTCAGAGGCCATTTTAAGCACTTTCCACTGTAGTCATGCAAGTCTAAATCATGTGAACTGCTTCACCTGTAAAAACAATGATGAAACAAAATGTCAAACATGCTAAAAATGATGTTAAATCTTGTAGCATTTTATGGGGAGGGGGGGTCTTCTTTTAATCAAGACTTTAAGTTTTGGGGAATCCTGTTGGGTTTTTTGTTGGATAGCTCAAAAATGTGTAGATATGGTTACCATATTTAGACTTAACAAATGAGTTTACAATCTTTAGAATTTGAAAATAAGTTTGGCATCTTAGGAGACTTTGCATATAAGTTATCCATTTTTAGACTTTGCAAGTAAGTTGGCCATCTTGGGGTTTTGTACACATGTTTACCATAGCATGAGGAAGATTGTACATGTTTACCATGGCATAAAGAAGATCCCAAACTATCATCTGGTCTAAAGATCCAAACATCAGACTTGTGTATGAATGTTAATTTCATCAGTAGATTTTAATATTCCTTATGATTATGATATTTTCTGGCTTATAAGTCAATGCAGAGTGTAAGTTGAATGAGCAAATATGGCAAATTTTCCTTCCTTCTTCCCTAAATAATTTGATGCGAAGTATACAATGAGGCTAGATCAATAACTCAGTTTCATCTTTTTCACTTCGTTCCATACAGCATCACAAATTTTATCCAATCTGTAACTCAATAACCTTTCAGGTCAGGATCAATAAATGTAACTAAAAGTAATTTATTTGTTTCACACAAAGTATTTTAAATATATTATTTACTTTTAGCTACATACAATGTTGCTGTCCTAAAAATTTATTGAGTTAAAAATAAGATAAAATTATTAATGTTGTGTAGAATTAAACTATAGTAACTTATGGTTTCATAAATATCAAATGAATCACTTTATGCTATTTTAGATTACATGCAATAGGGAAATTGCATGATTAATGCTAAAACAATTTTTTTTTTATAAGAGAGATACAGAGTGAGAGAGGCATATGTATTCATTCTCTTTTTGCACCTTGTGATCAAAATAAAATATTGCCCGATATGAGAGACTTTATCTCATCATATTTATTTTTCACATTTCACATGCTTTCAAATTTTCTAGGCAAGTACAATGACCTCTCCATTCCCAACAAATAAGATTTTTTTAAAAATGCATGTAATTTTCCAGTACTTAGGCTTTAATTGTTTTTGATCTTTGCTCATACTTAAATTGCTGACAGTGATATCAGCAAGTTTGAAAGATGTTACTGATTGAGAAATTTACATGAGTAACCAGGTTTTCCTTTCATTATATAATACCATATTCATAATACCCCTGGGTAGCCTCATTTATATAGTGGTAGCCTCACTAATCTGATCTGGTCTAATCTGTCTGACTTCAGACAGGTGTTAGCTTGGAAAGCCTGATTACACCTGTAGCATATTTAATTAGCATGCAAATAGTGCTTTAAAATCATGTGATTATTTTTAAACAATAGAAGTGGTAACTAAAACTTAAAGAACTTGCTTACACATTGGTTTTGATTGATAATGAAATATAACAATGCAAAGTTCATTTGTTAGATCCAGTCATCAGGTAAAATATACAGATTAAAATGATCGAGACATCTCTCTGTCTCTCTATCTCATTCATAATGGGGCATAATTTTTATTTGATTTTGAGGTGCAAGAAGAAAAATGCAATGGAATATCTGTCTTTGTCATGGTTATTCATCTTTTAACTTGTCAATTTTAATGCACACACACACACACACACACACACACACACACACACACATATATATATATATATATATATATATATATATATATATATATATATATATATATATATATATATATTCAAATTTAAACTATATTACTACAGTAGAATCTTGTAAGACCACCCCTTCTGCCCAGAAATTATAGTCTCTCAAGACAGGTGGTCTCTTATAACAGATCATACCACTATAAAATCACCAAACTGTGCATTGAAAATATGGTCTTTCAAGTCAGGTGTTCTCACATTGCAGTGGTCTTTCATAACAGATTTTACTGTAGTGCATGCTGCTTTAGCACAATTTATATGGTGTACATTAATTTTTAATACTGACAATTGTGTAATTGTAAAGAATCATCATGTAGGATCCTATATTTTTTCCTACATGATGTCTTCCCCAAAATGTAATACATTTTACACATTATTTTTTATATTTACTGGAGAAATATTTCCATAGAAAAAATTATTTGACATACCATAACACAATTTGGATGATATAATCCATATATGAGTTGATTTGGAGTATAAGACAAAGCTAAGATGGTCTGGTCAAAATGTACCCTTAGCCATGTTAGAAGCAATATGAGACTGGCCCTATTCAATTAGCCATGCATTGATGACTAGCCCTGTTAGTATGTGTTAAGGATTTACTAAATAAAATGTTGGAATTTAGTATTTGATGTTGAGTCCATAATAAAGCGATAATTTGTTTGATACTTGTTATGAATTTTAGTCCATTTGTGAAGCATTGTTTGGTTCATGACCTTTAGTACTAAGGTGAATTTTCACTGACAGTTTCTACTTTTCAGTTTTACAGATTCTTTATGGAGCAGCTGCGAGAGAGAAGATGGGAGAAGATTGTACCTCCTGCAGATCCAGTTTCAGGTGTAGTAAGTACCATACAGATATGCCTGCCTGCTGTAAATCTCAAAATGTATGATTCATTTTTGGGTACAATTTTGCAATATTTAACCGTACTCTTTTACAGTGGTGGGGGGCCAAGTATTCAAGTAGTCTAAAATACTTGGCTAATGTTGATGCTTGAGAAAGCTTGCCATTAGCTTCTTGTGGGTCAGTGGTTCTTCTCATTTCCATGGGTTCTTCCTCCACCAGTTTAACTGGTTACTATGCTATCTTGTTGAAAAATGGTATGGTAAAATAGGACTTTTAAAAAACTCCAAATTTATAATGCATTTTCTTCATCCTTTTATCTACAGTGGCTTTAGTATAGACTGTGAAGATGGAGGAGGGAAAAGTCAGGTATTCATTACTTGCAAAGGTTGGAAATAGCAATGACAACATTACTAAGTAGACATCACAATATACCAATAACATCACAACTTAGAGTATCCGAGTCATCATACATAGACTGGTTTTTTGAACCTCATTTATGATTGGATTTGAATCTGATTATAAAATGAATGTAATATCCATTTAATAATGTTTGTGTACTAATGTTTGAAGGTGATGTCTTAATGGGTCTAAACAGCCATATGGCATGAACTTGTGGAGTGTAGCATTTAACTTGCTACAACAAAAGAGAGATAAAAATAATACAACAAAGCTTCACATAGCCAGCAGATTTTTCTTGTTTCCCAGTAAATTGATTTAGTTGCCTACAAAAGTCAAGGTGTGTAATTTAATACAAAATCTTATTTAACAAATTAGGATAATAATAAAATGAACTAATATCAATGTTCAATTCGGCATGTTGAATATGTTTTATAAAGGTATTGCTGCTACTTCAGCAAATGTTGTACACTCCAGAATGACAAATGTCAAGATATTGTTTTGCAGCTTGAAAGAAACATAGAATGCACTATATGCAAGGATGTGAGTTACAGAGAAACCTCCCATAAATCCTTTTGATAAAAGTCATCCAGAGAACCATGGAGTTCAGGCCTGGGAGGACTGTGATGTCTACTGACTGTACTCTTGTTTTATAATCGCATCAAAAATAGTTGTCAGTAAAGTGCTTTTTCTAATGATGTTGTTTGTTATTCTAAATAAATCACATTTATTTTCAAAATGTCCAACATCTGGAAGATTTCTAACATGTTTCCAACTGGTTTCAACAACCAACACAGTACATGAAAGCATTTGTGTATTACATCACGTCTTTTTGTGTTTGTTGATTAGTCTGCTTCCCGGAGTGGTGTTTAATAGTTTTCTTGAAACAAGGAGTCTATGAAGCCATGAACCATACTAACTCTTGATTCCATTTTTATATAACTGTGCAACATTTCTTGAGACAATCATCTACGTCAAAAGTGAATTTTTGAATTGTTCAATTAGTAAAATATTAATGCTGTAATTTCATTGCAAGTAACAGTGAAACTTCATATCATCCTTGAGAATATCTCTACATGCGAATTCAGGATTCTCTGAAACTCATTTTCCCTATAATGGTTAGTATCTGTGAAACAAAGCTGTTTATTTTACGAAGTACTCATTTCACTTAGTTGCCTTGCTATCTTTAGTCACAGTTATGATTGAGTAGGTTAATTTAAGGTTGTTTAATTAGATTACATACACAATAACATTCATAACAGTGTTCAATTGATTAACTGAAATGAGTTGCCCGACATACAACCGGAACTGCTGGTTGTTAAGCATGTGTGATTTGTGTGCATTTTACATTCTTTTGTTTTTTCCACCTCCTTTATTTGATTCAAAAGACATAATTAACATGATAATAGAAAAAGAAGAGGCCCACTGTTTATTTAGCCTAGTGCAGTACTGTCCAACCTTTTTTTTACACCATGGGTCACTAAAAGTTTCTTGAAACTGAGGGCCACAGCATGAAATGAAAGTAGGTCATTGACTTTTTTAAAATGCAAATGCACAAAAAATTGCTTAAGCTCTGGCAGGCCATTTAAAATCAGCCCACAGGTCACATGTTGGTCATCACTGGCCTAGTGCAACAATACAACAAATATTTCCACTAGTTTGATATCAAAACACAGTCGGTACTTAATTAGTGTCTCTTGAGAAACGCTCGCAGACAGAGCTGTTATGGTGGATTAACACATATTACGTTTATTTAAATAGGACACATGCATTTATGATGATTACAATTCAAAGAAACTAAAGATAGAACTAGAACACAAATTTCAATGGATACAAAAAATTATTTAATTGGTATTTATTTACGAAAGTACTGCCTCCACTAGGTGTAGGTGACATTTTCATTTATCAAAATTTTCTTGAGCATCATTAATTACGGTGTATTAAGAATGTAATTTGGAAAGAAAATGTAACAAATGTTATGTGTTCTTTTTAAGGTTGAGATTTCATAATGTTGATAACAATTTCCAGGTCCTATCTACCATTTGTGACGATGAAACAAACAATATATCAATTTCCATTACCAATATTGATTGTGATTTTCTTCAAGTTCAGCAAATAGGAATAAATTTTTTGATATTTTCTGGTTTTAAAAATGAGATCCACGCCTGACACCTCGTTATAAGCGAGTTCACATGTTATCAGGGTGCAAATTATCATGGGAGTGGTGTATTAGAGTTTAACAATAAATGCAGAGGTTTGTTTCAGAATTTTTTTTTAACTAAGTTTGCACTTAAGTTAGTATAAACTGAACACACTAAAAGAAGAAAACAAACTATCTTTGGGACCATGGTTGTCATGTTGCATTCATAGAGGATATCTACATTTTTTCAAATGAGAAACAGAAATTATTAGTAAGTGAAGTGGAAACAATTGTATTGTCATAAGTGGCAAAGCAATGAGTGACAAAACAAAATGTTTCCACTTCACAATTAAATATTTCCATTTATCTATTAAAAAAAACATCATTTTCTTTTTATTACTTAATTTATCAATTATAAAAACATCATTTTAATTTTGATAAGCAAAAACTCAATATTTGCATGGAATTTCACCATTCTGTGTCAAATTAATTACCAGTTGCATTATAACATAGATAAAAAGAAGCTATTAAATTTTACAAGAATTTTGGGACAGCGAAGTTTTACAAATTTAGGTTGTACATATGCTTCATATAGTGTATTTTGTCAAAATAATTTATTTTCTGAAATTGGAGAGATATTTTTGTTAATACATTTTATGCATGAATTGATACTATTGGGGTAGAGTAATGTAGAAATATCACAAAGCAATTATATCTGACATCTTTCAGCAACAGATTTTAATGATTTTGAGTTTCTTATAAGGATTTTTATTCTTTTTGTTTGTTGTTTATTTCTAAATCCAAACATGAATTTTGTGTGGCCATAGCAAACTTGCAGTCTAGTTTGGTAACAAATGCTGTATCCAGTTTTTGATTGTCACTTAATATTACTTTTGGAACACTGATAATACTTCTGTATCTCAATATGAAATATATAATAAAATATCGTCACATCTATTGATTCTATTTCCTTTTCTCCTGGTTTAAGTTCACAAATTATGTCAAACTCAGTGTTAATATGTTTTTACAGAGATATTTTTTCAGTATTTTGGAATTTATTGTTTCTGTCTTACAAAAAAAGCATCCTTAACCCTTTGTTTAAATATTAGAATCAATGATTTGAGTAATTTACAAATTCTGGAAAGAATATGGTCATAAGCATTCATTGTTCTAGGAATGTATTTTAATTTGAACAAGCTCCAAATAAGGTGGAGATTACAGACCTTTTAAGACAGGCATATAAAGCAAAGAACTGGCAGTACTGATTATTTAAATTATTACATGTATTTCAATACATTATGTTTGAATGTTGGGTAATTTGAGTGTTCAACATCTTAATGATGTGATATTCAATTTAACTTGACATTATTCCTGTATATATGGTGATCTACCTGTAAAATCACATTATTTTTACCTAATAATAATTAGACCATGTGTCCCATAAAATTCCAAAAATGTTGAAATATATACCTTGGAGGTCTAAAATGACCACTTAATTTTGCACGTTTTAACAAGGGATTGAACTTGGATCAGAAATTAGTTACCAGCAGATTCTTGAGTACAAGGGCAATGCACTTATAACATATGCAGCCAAGATCTAAAATCAGTGTGTTAACAAAATATTGCCTTTGCTAGAAATGTTTACTGTTTGATTTGAAATCGGTGCATAATTATATATATATATCTCTCTTTCATAGGGAGCACGCAATCGGCCAGGGATAATGGGGATAGAAAGATCCATTCAGCACAAACAGAGGAACATGGACATGAACATATCACAGTCTTTCAAGGATCTGCGAATGTTAATGGAAAAGGTAGCCATTAATCTTGTGCCCAGATAATCCATATGGGGAAAATTTAGCATGGATTTAATTGTATTGGGACCTATGCAATAATAAATGTATGAATCCGATGAAATGAATAGCTCCATATATACTTGCTTTTAAAGTTGAGCCCAACTTCAAACAACATAGACCCACATAATGCACCAGAACTCCAAAGCTGATTGCATTACAAATAATCCCTCCACCCTTTCCCACAATACAGGTAGAAAGGAGATTTAATCTGTTAGATTTGCTCCACTTGGTCTTTATACCAAATATGTAGTATGATCAGGCAAGTATTATTGGAGAAACATAATTTTTTAAAAATAAATTTACTTTTATATGTATCAAGTTTCATGGTTTTGCCAAAAACGACATTTTTTTGGTACCTAAATTCATGGTTTTGCCAAAAATGAATTTTGTTTGCTACCTAAATTCTTGGGTTTGCCAAAAATAATATTTTCTTGGTACCTAAATATCCTAGGTTTGCCTAAAATGATAATTTTGTTGTTACAGTAAAACCTGTTATGAGCAGCCTCTGCTTTGAGTGACCATTTCTGACCACAATGTTAATGCACAGATCATTTTTATTATATACATGCTCTGTCGTGAGCCTGCTGAACATGACCAGCAACCGTGATGTCTTGGCAAGATATGCATTTTGACACTGCTATGAATGACTGCATCACAAAAAAGAGGATAAACTCCACCAACTTTTCATTTAATTCCTGTAACAATGACCACTCATACTGTTCTAAAAAATAAAAAAATAAAAATATAGGCTGGCTACAAATATCTTAAATTGTTGTTGCTATGCTTATAGTGTTTTAAAGTTTTTGCTGGAAACCAGTCTAAAGTACCTGTAGATTAGTTCCTAGTCTGGTTCCCTGCTTTGCATGCTCCCTGAGATGTTCTCCGCTTTTCATATAGGGGCAAGCAACACAGAGCATATGAAGCAAGGAAACAGACTGATTTCCCACACTTAGTATGCATCCTGAGCTTATCATATTACCCAGCATCACTATGAATGACCATAATGTGAGAACCTAGACACCACTAGCCTATATGGAATCAGTTGTTACAATGACTGTTTGATTAATAATGATTGTTCTGATTAAAAACAAAATAAGTAACAAAATAAAATATAAAAATTAAGGATTGTGGCTATAGGTGATAGATGCTACAGTTTGTAAACAAGGCTAATGTACATGTCACTTATTGCCATTGTAGTGCCAAAGTTGACATAGTGGCCACATATATTGTTCCTCTTTAGAGTTAGTCCCTATTGCCCGGGGGTGAATAAAGTCATTGTCTATTAAACCAGCAAGAGGACAATTGTTTGATAGTGTTCAGGACTTGTTATGTTTGTTGCTTTTCCCCTGATGTTAAGTAATTATATCCCAATCACAAAGCTGTCGTCTTTTCAAATTGGTGAGACTGATTTACTTTGTTTATAGAATTCATCCCAGTATGTCTTCTTTGAATGAGTCTATTTAAATATATGTATGAGTAAATGGCTCTATTTCTGGATGAGATAATTGTTTCTTTTTATTTCATTAATTGTTAAATATGCAATGCACATGTATAGATTTTTCATATTTTCCCAAAGCTCAGTCAAAACATTCAACATTGCAACTGAACACTAATAAATTTAACACTTAGAACTTTAATAACAATGGACAAACCTTCAACAGATTTTAAGGCTGGAGAAAATAATTATTGTAACTGACAGAAATGAAAAAAAGTAGACCACTCATAAAAAAATCAGTTTAAACATCAGTAAAATAAATATAGTTCGTTATAAAGAATGATTTCATATGCATAAATATGTAATCTTCATATATATATAAATGTGATTTTGTGTTTAATGATAGAAGTATATCTTTATTTGGTTTATAATTTTGTTTTTAGATGAAGGCATATAATATTTTAGAAAGAACTATTAATAAAGGAAAGAGTATATGTACATAAATTATTATTTTTCTTTAAATTGTTCTGAAACTGGACCTTGGAAATTGGTCTTTTTGTAGAAACCTGCTATGAGAGGCCACTTATCATGAGTTAGACCATTTTTTGTTGGCAGAAGGGGCAGTCTCTCATAACAGGTTTTACTTACCTAAATTTGTGAGTTTGCCAAAAATGACATTTTTTGGTACCTAAATTTATAGGTTTGCCAAAAATGATATTTTGTTGGTACCAAAATTCATGGGTTTGCCAAAAATGTCATTTCATGGTACCTAAATTAATGGGTTATTGAAGGGGTACTAATTTTTCACTGAAATATTTTTATTCTTTGGATCTTACAAAATTGGGATTTTAGTAAGCAGAAAATCCCAAATAAGAAAACAGCTGGTACTCTTGAAAATAGTGAGTTATAATGTACAAGGTAGTTAAATAAACGGAATCTTTACCATATAATGTTTTCTTTTAATGTTCATATAGAATAGTATTCTTTGAATCTATCTGTTCAACAGTGGGTTTAAGAATTCATTTGCTTAACACAAAATGGCAAGTGAAAAATTCTAGTGATTAAGTAAATTTTCTAACTGAGGATGGAGGGAGAGACTTGTTTCAGTTTGTAACTACAGCCAGACCTGTTGATAGCAACCACTCATGACACAAGGCAAAGCTGGCCATTGCATACAGGTGACCATTTTCCACAGATTCATTATTTAAAACTGACTTTTGAAAAAATACTATGCTTTGAATATTGTCATTATTATTATTACATTATCAAGATTGTTTTGTGCACTGCACCAACAAATCAAGGGTATAAGTATATGTTTTTCTCTCCCAAACTTATTTTCCACACAGGATTATTGTATCCTGCTCACTTTTTTCCATTCCAGAAATGAAATCAACTAAAAAAATATTGACCCCTCTTAATTTGTTAACGTTATAAAGCATTATCTCAATTAGTCAGTTGCTCAATTCACTAAAATTAAACGACAGTCAGCTTATGTGGGAAGCTTTAGATGAACAGAAAGTCACCAATTTTGACCCATGAACCAAAACTTCGCTTTCCTTCAGAAATATATTTTGAATATTGAATGACCCCTGACCCTCAATAAAAGGGCTGTAACTTGTATCTATTCTCAATGGTGAAAATTTTTTTTTCTTCAGATGTATCTTTAATTTCTAGGCAAATTGATGAAGATATTTAGAAATACTTGACACTCTGCAGAAAGTAACTTTTTTTCTGCTATGAAAACACGAGTATTTATCCGTCCTTCCAACAAATGAGTTGCTTTGGCCTTCTACTTTAATAATAAAAACTGCCTCGCTTTTGAAATTCTTGTATTGACACACTTTCAGTTGCACTGTCAGCATAACTGAAGTTATAAAGTACCAGTGAGTTAAGAACCATTACACATAGATTCATACAAGATTTCTTTATCTGAACAATATCTTCCTTATGAAGCAAATAAGTTGAATGAATGTATGCTTTAGTGACCCATTAAGACAGAGAGAAACCATTGCTTGGTTAGGAAACACATAACCAACCTCTGTGGCTGGCAGGTGACCATTATATTCAATACATTTATATTTATATAGGAAATTCACAGAGGGGAAATTAGAATGGCTGTTGTGAACAGTTGACCACTAAATAAACATATACCATTTCGACAGGTTTTACTGTGCTTACAACTGGTATTAGAATGGTAACGTGATAAGTTCTGGAAACCTTTCAAATCAGTTTAGTTCATCAACATCATTAACTTTGATATTTCCATAATAGCTAGGTGAGTAAATGTTTATTCTGGGCAAATGGATTGTTAGAGCTTTTTTTTAAAACCTTTCATTAGTGTTGTCTTCCTCAATACACATATGAATAAATATATACTTTCAGGCTAAAGAGATGGTACAATTGTCAAAAACAATATCAACAAAAATTAGGGAAAAGCAGGGTGATATAACAGAGGATGAGGTTTGTATCATCTAATTTTCATCTTTTTACGTTTATTAATCATAATTTTTCTTTATTAGCATCATCACAAAGCAATTGTATGCCACAGTGTCATGACACTTAGCAATGCCACATTCCAACAGTATAATCTAAATTCTGACAGTATGCCAAAACACTTGGCAGAGTCACATAAGAACATAATAATCTGGATTTTTTAAAATTTGTAAGATAACACTTAGCATGGTTACATAAGAACATTATAATCTAGATTGTTTATACTGTAATATAACACTTAGCAAGGTAGCATAAGAACATAATAATCTGGATTCTTTACACTCTGCAAGATAAATCATAACACTTAGCAAGATCACATAAGAACATAATAGGGTACTCTAATTACACACTATCACATTACACTTGGCATGTTCACATGGCAACATCAGTTATCCAAATTCCTTACACACTATGGCATTACACTTGGTATGGTCACATGGCAACATCAGAGTTATCCAAATTCCTTACACACTATGGCATTACACTTGGCATGGTCACATAGCAACATCAGAGTAATCCAAATTCTTTACACACTATATTGCATTACACTTGGCATGGTCACATGGCAACATCAGAGTTATCCAAATTCCTTACACACTATGGCATTACACTTGGCATGGTCACATAGCAACATCAGAGTAATCCAAATTCTTTACACACTATGGCATTACACTTGGCATGGTCACATAGCAACATCAGAGTAATCCAAATTCTTTACACACTATGGCATAAAATTCAACAAGTCTACATTGCAGCATCATATAGAGATATAAAAATTCTTTAAAATATGTGATAAATAGAATATTATGGCTGTGATCATTATCATGAGGAGGATGTTCAATCAGTCAATCAATCAATCAGTAGTTAGATGCTTAAGAAAAAACATTAATATCTTTAGCTTAATCACTCTGTTTGATCTGTGTCCATTATATTTATGTGGAAAGGGAATATTTGAGATGAGTTAACTGATGGGGGACCAAAAGTGCATGCATATTTAAAGGAAAGGGAATTACATTTGAATACCCATCTGATGGTGGTCAGATACTGAAAATGCATGCATATTTACATAGAATGCAAGTATTGTTATCACTCATACTAATTTGATCACAGTCTGGAGGGGACCAGAACAGACCTATATCCTATCTTGTGCTTTTATTGGAACAGTGATTCATAAAAAGTCATTTATTATTCCCTTTAAATTTTGCTTCCATGTAAACCCCTGTTGAAACGAACATGTTCCCACAAAGGACACATTTTGGTTGTCACTTGAGTGTCCTAGCATGGTATTTTTTTATAAGGCTAAATTCATTTTGAAGAAGTCAGCTTTTTTGAAAAAATTAAATTTAATAAAATATCTAATAACTCATTTGTATGGAATGAGAAATCACATCCATTAGCTCAGAATTAGTAGGCAAGAATTTGGCTGATCTCACTCACTGTATGATTTTTGACTCCTTGATGATATTTATCTCTCTTCAGTAGCCTACAAAATTTCAAAAGAAAAAAAATCAAACAAAAAGTTTGACTTGGAGTACTTTGAGTATTCAAAGTTTAACTTAAGGAAAACCATTCTGTGTCTCCTTCTTTGTTCTTCATCTTGTGTGAGTGTGAATATATATATATATATATATATATATATATATATATATATATATATATGGGCTGGGTAGCATGTGCCATAAAACATGACACCAAACTAAAATGGTAGCTGATATTATATTTTATTTCAGACTGTGAAGTTTAAGTCCTATCTTTTGAGCATGGGAATTGCAGATCCTGTAACTCGGGAAACACATGGCAGTGGAGACAAATATTTTACAGAGTTAGCCAGGCAGCTGGCGGCTGTGCTAGAAAAGCCTTTACAAGTAAGCCCCCTCTTCTTACTTTTATAAAATATGGTCAGATCCAGGCATATCAATTACACTTTTTGTTTTGGCAGCAGCATTACCATTTAGATTCTGCATTAAAAACATTTCCTACCATTTTGTAATCAGTGCAAAGGCACACTATTGGAGTCTGTGTTACTGGATTCTCATATTTCTCATATTGAGAGATTCCCTGATTATATGAATATAAGAAGAAAAAAACTCCACTGCATCTCAAAATCCAGTCTTCCAAAAAAATTATCTTTTACATCTATATACCATTTAAAGAAAGGGAAGAAACTCTGCTTATTAGCTGTTTTGGGAGCCTACCCATGAACTGGATGATTATCAGTTTTAAGCTTTTACTAGGTAATATGAACTGCAATGCCTCCTGAAATCCTTGAAAATCTTTGTTATTTCAACCTATCCATCGATGCTTTAATGAGGCTTAGAGAGACAGAAAGGGCACTGATTTATCTAGATTGTTGTCTTTCAGGTGGGTTCAAGTTTCAGGCACAGCCTATGTGGAAGAAAGTTTGGCAGTAGCTTCCCATGGTTTGGTGGTTTTTACTGGGGTTTTCCAGGGTTTTTTGCAGAAAGCTGGCAACATTTACACACATGACATTTATATTAATGGGGGAAATGAAATCGGGCATTATGACCAGGTGAATGGTGTGTAAAGGTGATAATTACTAGAGGTTCAACTGTAACTCTTATAGACATGGAATTTTAATTGGTATGTATTTCATGAGTGAGCTGAACTTGCTTCTACTAAAGTATTAAGTTAGATCAGCTAATATGGTGTGTCCTAGGGTAAAGCACTCCACTTGTCGCTAAACAACCATCATGTGCTGGTGTACTACAAAATACTAAAATAATTATATATATTTTTAGGGGCTTCAAACCTTGGATATAAGGACTCTGAAAAAAGATAGTATTTTATTTGTGTTTTTTTGGAAAACGACATGTCCAAGAATTTGAAAACAAAAAAGGATAATTTTGTCGTGGTGTTGTGGGGAGAGGCCTGACAATGAATTTAAAACTGAACAGAAATTTTATTTTTTTTCTGCATGATACCTCCAAAAAAGAAATGAATTACCAGTACATGATTGTATCTTTTCCAGGAATGTGGTGGCATAATGACTCTTTCAGACGTATACTGTAGAGTAAACAGGGCTAGAGGAATGGAGGTCAGTAAATTGGAATGGTGGGTATGGTTGTAGTGGTGTATATTAACATATTTCTTGTCCGACTTTTCCTGCGATTTTCTTTGGTATAATTTCTCAAAGCATTCAGTTTATGTCTTCATGTTGATGTTGTTTCACAAGCAATAATTCCCTAACTTGCTAGTGGGCAAAATGGATTGAATTCTCTCCATCTGGCCCTGGAATATTCCATGGTAGATGTTAGTAACTTTGCTGAATTCACACTTGTATATGAAAAGCTCACTTTTGTGCATAACATAAAAATTAGAGCAATGTTTGAACATTATTGTTGAATTTAGTTTTAGAACCTTAGCTGAAGAGTCTAATACAGTTAATCTTGTCATGAGAGATTACCCTTTCTGCCAACAAAAAGAAGTTACTTAAGATGGACAGTCTCTCATAAAATGGTTTAGACAAAAGGATTGGTTACCAAGGTCCAGATTCAGCACATTTCAGAGTATTCTTTCTTAATATTTCATTTAAAGAATTCATTGCATTTATTTAAAAGTTATTTTATGTAGCAGTAAAGATATACTTTGACCATAAAACTTGAATCACATTTATATTTGAAGATCACTTGTATGTTTATTAGTATTTGATTCGTAAAATGAACTAAGGTTATATTCCTAGTGTCAGAATATGTCTATTTTCTATTGGAGATTCTGCCACTGTTTTTAAACAAAACTTACAACCATGTACACCAGGATAAATAGAAAACAACTTGGTGTGGGGGTTGTAATCATTGTAACATGACACAATAAACAAATAACATAACTCTTTAACAATTACAGTTAAATCCAGAAAATAATTCTCACTTACTGGTATTAGAGACAAACACCTCATTACATAATGGATTAACTGCGAAAGGCAACCATGTATTTCAACCACTATATTGAAACCTTTATGAAGGTTTCTCAGTGTGACATTGGTTTTTGTGCATATATTCACACAAAAACAAAGAAACAATACAATCCTTTGAAATGACTGTACACATCCATAGGTATTCACATGACTCTGATATTTCTTGGTGTTGACCTTAGGTTTTTTATGCATGCATTAATAGCAGTGTAGTAACACATATTTCACCAAAATGTCATGATCACTACTCATGTACTGCAGGTGACCATTCATTTATATAATAAAATTGATATGTTCTTTATAATTGTGGTTATAAATGACAGGTTGTCACTCATAGAACATATCACTTGTAGATTTTAATGTACTTTTATTGTATTGAATAGACAGCAACCAAAAAATTAAACAAAAAAATCTAAAAATTGATAATTCTTTGCCCCAGTGCTGGAATTGAAATGTCCATAGCATGTGTCTAAGCAGTTTCTTGTAGGCAATCATATGATTAAAGAACTTATTATATATGGGTCTATATTTGCAGTTAAACTGTTTATATGATAATTTACTGCTGGTGTAAATTCTATGTAGTTGATGATATTTTGCCTACTGAGAGATATAAAAAAAGATTAAGTAAATCACATAAAATTTGCACAGTTAAAAAAATGCATGTTTGTGTGTACCTGATTTTGTGGATTTGTCATTTTAAAAAAAATGATGAAATATCAAGCAAGGATAAATGATTATTCTAAAAGTTGCTTCTGAACTTTTTTAGCACAAAACTTACTGCAGTGATAAAATTTATTAGGAGAAAGTTGGTAACTACTGACATAAATGCAGAGATCTGAATCAAAGAAGACAACAAGATTCTTTTGCATGCAAACCAGGAGTTCCAGTGGGGGGGGGATTTTGAATACCAGCTTGGTTTAATTTTGTTTTCACTATAGATTTGTGGTCATCAATTGTTCAGCAGCCACTATACTGATTAGAGTATCTATCCATTTGCCTGGAGTTGGTTGTCTCTCCTTTCATTGGATAAGACCGCTCCCACAAGACTAAATTTTATGTCTGTGATATAACCAGAAAGCGTGTGTGAGTAGCATGTTATCTGACAGTATCCCTTATTTGTCTAACATATTTTTCTCAAGAGTATTGGATAGTGTGATTCTTAGGTCATGGAAATGTTTGGCATTCAACATAACACAAAAATAGAAAGTTATTGAACTTGCTGATAATTGAATGTAGAACATGGATCATATTTTTTTCTGCCATTGTAAGCTTACCTTTTATGAGAAGAATGTTAACATCTCTGTTTGATTTTTCTTTGTTTTTTTCAGCTGCTTTCTCCAGAAGATTTATTGAATGCTTGTGAAATGTTCGAATTTTTAAAGTTGCCTGTAAGGTGTGTATTCTAACTCTACAATTGATATCATTCAAAATTTTAGAATGTGAAGATACTGTTTGGACCTAGATTATTCTTACATTCATTGGACCACAGGTCTGCCATTTGACACATTAGATAAAAACATCAATTCAGCAGCTTATATACAATATGTGCTAACATTCAGTAACATCTACCACATACATTTTCCCATAAAAAATCTGGTATATAGGTTATACAATCAGTATTAAAAAGTCACCAGTGAGAAAGTGGTCTCCTTAAATACTGGACTGCCTAATAATAAAAGTTTATTTTTACAGTAATTTGGTTTAAGAGACCACAAAACTGTGGCTGTTTATGTCAGGTTGACTGCACATTGTGTAATGTATATTTGAAGAAATCAATATTATCTCAAGGATTAGAAACAAAATATTAAACAGAAACCCAGATCCTTAGATTGTCATATTCATCCATACCTCTTAATTAATGTCAGCATTTATTCTTCAGTAATGTGGTCAATTTCTGATGTACAGTTGGACAGAGTCGCATTACTTGGTATATGGATTCATTGATATATGCAACACCAGATTACATGTCTAATGAGTGTGCTTACGTTTAAAGACCAATGCATGTTTCTTCTGACTTCTGAAATGTTTTACCTATCATCCATGTAGATCCTTTTAACAAAGATTAATCAGCAAAAGAGTGGATGCATCTCATGTCATGTCCTTCTATATCTCATGTCCTGTCTTTCAACATCTCATGTCATGTCCTTCAATATCTCATGTCCTGTCTTTCAACATCTCACAATATGTGCTTCTGCCATTTACAAATGCAGGAAATGGTGGGGAAGTGTGTGACAAAAGTGCAGTATGATGAAAGTGATAAACTGTTCACCTCATGAAGGAAATAATGGATGATCAACATGTTCAGAATAATGAGGTTTTATCTTATACAAGAGGGATAATTATTATACACTTTTCTTTACCCAGGTTAAAAACATTTGACAGTGGAGTAATGGTTCTGCAGCTACTGTCACACAGTGAAGAGGAGGTTGTGAAACAGACACAAATCTTAGTATGTAAACTGTTTTAGACTTATTTTTACTTATCTCTTAATTTATAAATGTTGTTATATATGCATATGCAAAGCATAAATAGTTCTTTTCCATTCATTAATGCATTTGTTGTTGTGGGATCCAGAATTTTTGTCCTTTAAGGCATTTGCCTTATTCCAAAATGCTGGAGCCAAATTTGATCTGAGTGAAACTGTACATATTTCTTTGTCAGACACATTACATTACAATAGGAAATTAATCTGGCTACTTCTGAATATAACCCTCCCTGAAAGAGGAGAATATGTCTATTCATATTACAGAATAACTCCCCGCTAAATGGCTACCTGTATCCCCAATAGTTAATAATTTAAACTTTAATATGCAACTATAAACATTGCCTCTAAAAATTCCTTGCAATTTATAATAAATTTCAACCATCCAACATTTGTCTTCATTATAGTAATTCAAAAGACTGGTGTAGATGGTGTATACAACATTCATGTCTTAACTGGTGAATTTATTCACATTATGGAGTTTTTCCCATGTCAGTATCACCATGTTGTATCAGTCAGTAAAACTCACTAGCTAATCGTGGCCTATCCATCCATGTTGTATCAATTATGGTCCTACTCCTGGTCTATCCATCAGTGTTGTATCAATCAGTAAAACTCACTAGCTACTCCTGGTCTATCCATCCATGTTGTATCAGTTATGGTCCTACTCCTGGTTTGTTCATCTTTGTTATATCAATCAGTAAAACTCGCTAGCTACTCTGGGTCTGTCCATTCATGTTGTATCAATCATGGTTCTACACCTGATCTATCCATCCATGTTGTATCAATCATGGTCCTACTTCTGGTCTGTCCATCCATGTTGTATCAATCATGGTCCTACACCTGGTCTATCCATCCATGTTGTATCAATCATGGTCCTACTTCTGGTCTGTCCATTCATGTTGTATCAATCATGGTCCTACACCTGATCTATCCATCCATGTTGTATCAATCATGGTCCTACACCTGATCTATCCAATTCATGTTGTCTCAATCATGGTCCTACTTCTGGTCTGTCCATTCATTTATCAATCATGGTCCTATTTGCAATGAGGTGGAACAATAAACTGCCCACTTTTATTTCTTCAATTCCAAATACATTGGCATGGACTGTCAGTACCATTTCAATCAACTGGCAGTGGATATGGCTATTTGCCTTCCCTCCAGCTGTTCCAATACAAAAGCTATTCTAGAAAATGAGGTGCAGGGTTTTGCAAATCAGTTGTTGTCCCTTCTCATATGAGACAGATTTGAATCAATGACTTGCTTAATCTGATGAATGTTGTACTAAGGAAATTCATAGCGTATAGAATCAATTTGCAGCAGACTGGCTCTCAAATGTAAAGTCTTTATTCAAGACATAGTTTTATCAGTTGACTGGCATCCTCAGTCTGCTTTCTCCAGCTTTTATTTAATATGGTTTAGGTTGTTATCAATCACATTCTTTCCTGCACTGTCTCAAAATTTAATATGTATAAGTTTTCCTAAGAAAGATGAGATCAAATATTAATATAAAAGCTGGAAAAGTTAATATGGATTTATTTATTTCATGGCCTCAACAATGGGGTGAGCTGAATTTCATTTGGCCACTGGATGCTACCCAGACAGTAACCAAGTCCTGTCTGTGACGGTAGTACCTCAGCCCTAGGTATAATTTACAACTTTAGCTGAATTCACCTAGTGATGTATCTTATAGGGGTTGCCCACACATGTATGAACAGCATACCTGCTTACATTACTGTCAATTTCTCTCATCTTGTTATAGGTTCTTAAACTTCTGGGATTCAGAAGGAACAAGAGAAGTTAATCTGTCAGAGTAAATCCATTTGCACCCAAGAGTTAAATGATCAAATTTATTAGATTACGATTAGCATTCCATTTTTTTTTTTACCATCTCACCTGTATGTGTGGGTTCAAGTCAGAGCTCTTCCAATGTGTGTATGTGAGAAAGCTTGCCAGTAACTTACCATGGGTCAGTGATTTTTACTAGGATTTTCCCAGGTTCTTCTGCCACCAGTTATAATAACTTCTGCGTACAAATCCAAAAACAAACAACTTATTTTTCTTCTGATATCTGAATGAAAAAATGGTTTTGACAAAAATGCAGTTTTGTTGATTTTTTTTAAACGTTTTAGATGACATGTATGAATGTCCATGCTATCACATTCTTTCCTGCACTGTCTCAAAATTTAATATGTATAAGCTTTCCTAAGAAAGATGAGATAAAATATTACAAGAGATTTTTGTTGTATGTATTTAAGGTTCCAGTGGCTTTTTTAATTCTTTGTAGTTAGGTCTACAGCTGATTTTTGCTTTCTGTTCTGAAAGCAAATGCATCAATTGAGATAAGATAGTCTTGCAGATTTAAAGTCATTTAATTAAAATACATTTTAACTGCATTCTTTTTTCATATAAGATTACTTTGATGCAATTTAACTGCATTTTAATTTTGAGTCTAACATTTATTTGGCAGCTTGAGGATAAGGAATCCTTGACAGCAGAGGAACTGGCACAGCAGTTAGGGTTATCTGTTATACTAGCTAAAGAAAGGTAATAAACATACTATATTTACTTGATGATAGACCTATGCTTGATGACATGTGTTACCCTCTTGGTCACATGGATATACAGTAAATGGTACATGTTCCGAATGAAAGGGACAGTAAGCTTTTTCAGAAGTTTAAATCCTCATCACAGAAGAATATTCAGATTTTCTGGGGAAAAAGAGCATTTAAATGTAACAGTTATGCTTATTGAACATCATGTTTTGATTTGAGTAAATCTTGTGACGAGAGGTGATTGCTGTCACCACATAAAATTGAAGAAAGAAAAAAAACCTAAAGGGATTATGTAAAGTTGACAGATCGCAAGAAGCTATTTAGCTCCTGAGGATTTGAAAGTGCAGTTTGTGAAAACTGGATGAAATTATGCTCTAAGTATGCTTCACAAACTTTTTAGTTTAACATAAAGTTTACAATCACTGCATCATTCTCTGAATTTTTTAGAAAATTTCTAAAGGCATGTTTTCTAACTTGCAAATGTCAATTCATGATATTACACCTTAATGAAAATTAGTCTTAAAGAAAAATATCAAGTGCCTTATTGAGAAGGTCTTCTTAGGATTGGCAGATCTGATAAGTTGTTGAAAGTAAGTGAAAACATTTAAAAGCTATTTGCTGGCAGGAGTATTATGCATGGCATTTTTATGATTTAATAACTTGGAGTTATAAATGGAATATTAAAGCAAGAGTCATACGTCTTAAATGCATGTACACATTATTTTTACTAATTTAAATTTCTTTTACTGCAGTATTACAGAATAAAGATGTAAATCATGTAACTATAAATATATTAAATTGGTTCTTAGAAAATTTTACAACATGGACAAAGCTTCTTTGTTCCAGTGGCAGGTGCTTCACTTCCTTTAAGGTCTATTGCTCCTTCCCACCTTTCAGCTCAGGTGTTGGAGGAGAAGAAAGTCTGGACATTTGATAAGGATTTTAGCTCCATTTACTGCTTTCTTCCCCCAAACTCGTGCCCAAAACCTTCTGGAGTTGTGGTTAGGAAGCATGTGCTTTTCTTTGGCCCAAGAGTCAGACAGGCAGCAGAACAGGTGTCCAATCTATTATGCTCCAGCTGCTGGTTTCTGTCTCCTGTTATCAATTTAATTCCTTAACATGGTCCCTGAAGCCCTCACCACTACACCCCACTCCACCATTGAACTATGGTGTTCTTCAAGCAGGGATATCAGCTGGGACCTATGGCTTGTCTCCCAGTAAAAGACTTGGATGTCTTAGAGAGCTTAAGGATCAAATGCTAGTGACAATCATTTTCATTGTCAGTGTCTTTTTGGCTTCCTATTTCAGTCTGCTGAAAGAGGAATCAATGTTTCCAGCAGAGATTGTGATAAAATTGTCAGTGGCATTTTCAGTGGAGCTTCTCCACCTCTGAAGGGATACCACTTTGGAGATGTCTAAGATTTTGTTGGACCACTGAAAGAACTTTCTGATGGCTGCACCACTTGGGTTGGAGAAGCTCGTCAGAGGTCTCCTCCCTTATGTAACAATTCTGAGCCTCCAATTAGTAACCATAGGAAGAAATATTTTGCTTTGCATCCCAGAAAAAGTAAGCAATGCAATAGTAGTATGACTTAATTGAAATTAGTTCCCAAACCCATTCCAAAAATTACATTATGTTCGAGAGCACATTGATGTCTCATTAATTTGATGCCGTTTGTTTTCCTTGAATGCGTTGGATGCAAAATGAACCATACTTACGACACTATTGAAATTCTAAACGCAGTCAAACTTGACTCAAGAGACTATCCCTTCTGCTAGCTCAAAAGTGGTCTCTCAAGACAGATGGTCTGTCTCTGAAAGTCATTATCCTGTATAAATTAAAATGTGCTTATGAGAGATGATCTGCTATAGAAGTGGTGTTTCAAGTCAGGTTTTGCTGTAATAATGTCTTTTATATAAAACACTTTGTTGAATTAGTGATTTACATCACTTCTTGTTTTCCATTTCAGGTTATTACTTACTGAGAAAATGAGCAAAGCTTGTAGAGATGAAACAGTGGAAGGACTTAGATTTTATCCAAATTATTTTGTAACAAAATGAGTCTCTTGTGCCATTATTCAACTTTGTGCACTGTGTGAGTGGATTAGTGCTGACAACTAATTCAGTTAGTCCTTGACAATAGGAAAAATATTGAGGACACTAGGAAGGTTTTGAGTCATCTGAAAGGTTGAAGTATTGTATATCTTCAAAAAACTTTCTACTGGTGAAAGCAGAGGACAGGGAAGAAACAGTGCAGTCTTCTCAATAATGATGTAGAACACAATATGGTTTTGTCATTTCCATCAGAAAGAAAAGAAAACCATCAGGTTGTCTTGATGGCTAAAATCACTGCTACGACAAGGATCATTATTAAAAGTGTTTTAATTTTTTATGTATCTGACTTATTTGTCCAATATGTTACATTCACCTAATAAAATGAAGAAAAAGAAAACTTTAGGATCTTCAAATAGCCAGTGTCATCCTTCTCTGCCATCTATAAGCAGCAAGCCTTTGACAAAAGATATCGGGGTCATACAGAAAGAACATTTGCATGGTAGGTTTTGAACTTTAAGCAACAGTTTGAGATTTTTCAAAGTATTCCTGGCCCCATCTTTAATAACACAAGTCTTAACGTTAAATTTAGACTTGAAATATTTAATTGTTGGGTTTTAGTTTTGCCTTAAATTTCAACCATTCATTTTGTTGGATTCCAGACTTTAAGTAATCTAAGTGAAATTTGGACCTGATGGTCATGGTATAATTGTCTAAGTTTTACTTAGTCAGTCAAACATTTCTGGCTATACAATGCACATACAATATGACTGCAATAAGCATATTTGAATCATCCTTTTCAAGTGGCAGTTGTAACTACAAATTTAAAAACGGGCCATGGTACAAATCACACACAACAAAAGATAAATGTGTTTATGGAACTAATGAGCCTGAACATTGACCTAAATGAAAACCTAGCCAGGAGCAACAGATTGGCTAATAGACAGGCAGATGGAAAAGGGCATTACTGTATAACCCCTTCCACTCTAATGGTGGGCAGGCTCACTCTTACCAAAACACAACACAAACACTGCGACCACCCTTCAGTTTGGTACCCTGGACAGTTGCCAGTATCATCAGTCCCATAGGACAACCCTAATGGTGGGACATAGGTGGAATTAGCTGGTTTTTGTCAAGAAAATATATTACTCATTATCAAGCATAGAAACAAACAGGAAATGTTGATACATATAGCATTTCATTAGCAATGCCCAATTTAGCTTGATGATTTCTTTAAACTATGGCATATTTGATAATTTGGATACAAATGCTGCAGAATTAAATGTAGGATATATCTGAAGGAATTTTTTTACAAGTCTCCACCATCCTTGTAATTTTGATTGGTCTGTTCAACTTAAAACACATACAACAGTCCTAAGAAAATCCACAGATCTAATTATAGTGCTTGACTAAACCTCAGTATCTTGCCATCTGAAAATTTGGATACATCATTTTAAAGTCTCCATGTGCACACTCATGGTGGCCTGAAAGCAAAACAGAGCTAAATATTGATGTGGTGGTTATGAGAGCATGAAAAAAATGCATCTGGTAGCTTTCATTTGCTTTTCAACCATAATGGCCTCTTTTTTCACACAGTGAAATGAAATTGTTTTACAGTATTTAGTGTTTGTGCTATTCAATTTGCAAGTTTCCCACTTATTTTGAAACATAAACTGATCTTTCCAGATTTGTTATTGGTTGAAATAGACATTTTTTCAAGATTCACTTACAGCTCTAACAAAATGGAATCAACAACATTTTGACAGGCATATTAAAAGTAAATATCTTCTTTAGTTTGAAGACTTTCTCCTAATTCCCATGATCCAACCAGAATTATACATTTGACTGCGTACTAAAATATAGGATATATCTAGCTGTAATGGAACTGCTTATGTACATCATTTGATTGTATATCATCTGTATTGGTTACATTTTAATACTTTGCTTAGGTACATACTGTGTGCAGTGCAAAGAAAAGAGAATTTAAAAAGTGAGGGACTTTTCTGATGAAATTGAAAATGATCATTCATAACCTTGGTAATATTGGTAACTAGAAGGGATTTGTTTTTTTAATGCAAAAATATAATGTCTTTTCTCCCTTCACCAGTTCCCACCATGATAATATCATTCTTTGATACTAGTACTTAACTGGAGAAAATTGATAGTTTAGCATGGTAAATAAAATCAAATTTTGCTAGAAGACAAAAGACAATGATTATATTAGGTATGAATTTTAGTCTTCTTCCCATTCAGTCAAAACAGTATGTTTAAATAACAGACAGAAAACATTAGTTTTGTAAAATTTAGGATAAATTTAACTTTGGTCCAAATGAGAGGTCATGAGGCTACAATCTTGGACAAATATTTGTGTTTGTAAACACATTGCTGTTGTTGTTGTTGTTGTGGGGTTTAACGCCATTTTTCAGCACAGGAAAGGCTATACATGGCGGCCAGTATTAATGGTGGAGGATGAAACCGGGAAATCACCGGAAAGAACCACCGACCCACGAGAAGCTACTGGCAAGCTCTCTCACATATCCACATTCGCCGAATCTTAGACTCGAACCCACGCAGATAGAGGTGAGATGGCAGTGATCCGTAACGGACAGCGCTTTAGACCACTCGGCCACTCGGGGCCCCTGTAAACACATTGCAAACCAATTATGTCTATGTAAAATAAATTAACTTTTGAGAATAATTGTCATTGACTTAAAGATAAGTCAAGTCATATGCAAGAGTCTTCAGATAAGCATGCCATATTTGAATGTTTGAATGAATTTATTAGCCAGGAACCAGACCACATGGTGGCCTGCATTGGCTACAATTGCTACAAGTTGATCCTGACAAAGAATTTCTCAGTGCAGTAATGATGCTGATGCAACAACAGCATGTTAAGATCAGACCTTGATACTAGCAATCAGGCAATCATTGAACAATTCAAACATTTGCACAGCAACTCTGTGGACATCAATATGCCCAAGAATTACTGATCATTCAGGACAGATCTTGTGAATGGTTTGCAAGACTACCGCAAGCGATGGCTGCAGTAGCTCATGATCATGCCAATAATTATTCCATCTCCTATTGTTGCATTTCTCCATGAAACCATTGACAGCAAAATCTAATTCTGCTGGATTCTGTGCAATGACGTGCATTATCAGATAAGCTGCTAGGTTATCAACTGAAATCATGTCAGAGGAATTATACTTTGTTTTCCTAAGACCACCATGGCCAAACTCCACACAAGATTGTGACATATCATCAGGAAATTCTTTTGAAGTTATTTTGTATTGATTTTATGCACCACAACAAATGATGCTGTAAAACAGTTAACAAGTAAATTATTGTTGTCACCATTTTAATGCAATCTATTTGGAGTAGTTCCTTCTGATAAAGGGGCTCTAGCAAAAGAAACTGATCAAATGTCCATTCATCCAACTCAGAATCATCTCTGTGAAATAGATACAGGGTCATGCTTACTTATGCTGTAGATTTCTTCAAAGATATTGCCCTCATAAAATGATATTGCCCTCATAAAATCAAATTATTCTTTCCCTAGGAAATTTTGTCACCGGTTAGTTCCACGCATGTGAATTATGATCATATAAAATTATTGGAGCACCTTTACTATAGTATTTACCAAAATTGTACAAAATCCTATTTGTTATTGTTTTTACAATCATGGGAATTTTCTGCGTTTTTTCTAAAATAACCACATCATTTATTTTAGCTCAGATAATGGGAGGGTTTTCCTATTGTGATATATTTTGTATTCTTGATTCTGTAAGTCCATTTCGAGGTTTGGAGTTTACAAAATGTTCTCTGACACGTTGAGCCACGCAATTTAGCATGCCTGATTTCATCATGAGTAAGAGCAGCTATGTCTGGTTCACTTAAACGATAAATTGTGTAAACAATGACAGACACTGGATATGCATTATTGTAGTATAGTTTGTCGATTCCAGTGAAAATACCATGTTTAAAATTTTTATATATTATCATGACATTGCGATGTCACTGTCATTACTTAACAGGGTTGAGTTTATCACGAATAATCCAAGTCGAACCATCTTCGCTGGTATGTTTGACAGTAAATTTTATTCTGAATATATACCTGCTGTCATCAACAAGATAATTAATAATAGTAGATGCTGGTTTGTCATTCATGGTGGAATAAACAGGATGCCATCTTATATGTTGAAAAAACATGAGCAGCACTCGTTGATAAATTTGTTCTTTGCCATTATAAAATCATACAACTGTAATTTTAATGGTAGCTGTTTCTAATCTTTGCTTAATCTGTCAAAGTCAAACTTAGTGATGTACTCTAGTTCTATCACCGATAATCTTTTTCTGTTCTAATTCAAAAAACTTGTCTCTGCTTTGGTTCTATTTTTGTTAATCTCTCAATTTCACTCAGGGTTAATATGAACGATTTTATCACATTCCATGAGTTTTTGTGTGCAATTTTCGACCATGGAAAAGCTGGGGGGTGGTCCTGGTTAGACTAAAATACTGTTCTTGCAGCTGTTTTGCAACAATAGAATTAGTCATTGCTAGTATATGATATACTTTCTCTAATATAACTTTCTTCTAATTAAAAAAAATGATATGCTATTTTTATGTTGAATGCAAAATATACCTGCAGATGGCTAAAGATCAGATCAATAATTTCTTGTGGAAAAACCGGTGTTCATTTTAAAGCGCCCAGGGTTCACCTGGGGAAGGTGGCATGCTTGATTATAAATTAACAAACTAAAATTCAGATTGGACAGCCCTCTGAATCTCTAAAATTTCATTTCACTTTTAGTGATTCACCAGTGGGGTTGTTCACACACAGTGGAAAAAAAAACATGTAAAAGAAAAATCCTCTGCATCTAAAAATTTGCATGCAGCGATCCAACAATTGCAATGGACAAAGGAAAATATAAAATTACCCAAGATTTTTACAGATATCCAATGTCATTCAGCCTGGTTGCAGGCACTTCCATTTGCTATTTTTTTTGTTTTTTTTAGTGTCAGATGACAGTATGGTGGTTCTGTGAGTCTCGTATTAACTTGAGTCAAAATTTTCAGTGCTTCATAACACAGCTGATCATCTACAGATGGTGCTACTAAAAACAACTTATCCCACTTAAGCCATCTCGTTATCAGATTAAGCAATAATTGCATCTTGCCACTTTCAGATGGCCCAATTATTATCATTCTGATAGAATTCGGTTGTGCTGGGTGATGTTTGACTGGCTCTTTGTTTTTTGTCACTGAGAAGACCATTATAGCTGCGTTAAATAATGCAATTACTCATGCAACTTCTATGTAACCTACTGTTGCAATTACAAAGAAACATATCAATACAATGACAACCAGTATGAGGTAATGTAACTAAAATATTTATATGAACCTGGTGAACTTAAGTGGGTAAAAAAAAAGAGCAACTGATCCTATTTGGAGTGTGACCAAACATAAAATTTCTAGTGTGGTTAGATCAACTGGAAGACCTGCAATCTACTGACTAGATTCAACTGCTCTGTGTGGATTGGTACGTGAACAATTACAAGTAATCCCTGAAGACACAATTACCACTGTGTTAACTTTGTAAACTGGCACCCCTACGTTGATTACATTCAAGACAGGTCAGCATCATATTTTCACATGTGTGACCAAGACTGCTATTAATTCTGTCTACAGTAAATTGTCTTGGATTATTTTTTAATATTCCCATAGATAATTACATTTACAACATGCACAATGATTATTCATTTTAGTGTTATAATAAATTCAGTATTAATATCAAAGTCACAATAATTTTTTTTACATTGTTTATAATCAGATAGGTTTTTTTTATTACATCATTGGTATGTTTGATTTTTTTCGGCAAAATTCGTAATAACCCTGTGCAGTTGAGATATTCTTCTGACTCGATAAAGATTAAATAAACTGACTGCAAGATAAACTAAATTAGACTTTTGATTTTATCATCAATAATCTAGATATTTGTATCAGTAATAGTTAATCTTTGTGGTGCTTCTATTTGAGGGTCTTGGATTTCCAAAGCTGTGTTAATTTGATGAGAACCTCAATGAGATTAAGTAGTTACTGGATGAGAAATACTGCCTCCACAAAACCTACCTCAACAACCCCAATTTACCTCCAGTAAAGATGCCTACAACATATGCAGATGTGAGACACTTGGCTTAAAATAAAGCTGATGAGAACCTCTGCCACGCAGACCAGCATAACAAGAAGAACTTATACAATGCTCTGAAAGAAATGTATGGACCTACATCCTCTGGCTCATTACCCCTTCTCAGCTCAGATGGTAATACAATAATTACTGATAAAGAGAAGATTCTTGAACGATAGACAGAACATTTTGACAGCATCTTGAATAGACTTCATCCATCAACAATGAAACCATCAACCGTCTCCCCCAATTACCAATCAACGAAGCACTGGATGACGCTCCAAACTTGCTTGAGACACAGAAAGCAATTCGTCTGCTCTCCAGTGGCTAAGACTGGGCTCATATGCCATACCAGCAGAAGTCTACAAGGAAGGGGGCTCAGCCCTGATAGAAAGGCTCCATGAACTGGCAGCAAGAGACATTTGCCCAGGAATTCATAGATGCTTCAATAATCTACCTGTACAAGCGCAAAGGAAACTGACAGGCCTTCGACAACCATCTGGATAGATCCTTGTTCTCAATCGCAGGAAAGAACCGCTTCATTACTGAACCACTTCACTATGCACCTTGATCAGGGACATATGCTAGAAAGCCAGAAAGAACCTGGGACTATTGATATGGTCTTTGCTACAAGGCAGCTTCAAGAGAAATGTCAAGAGCAAAACGCTGACCTTTTCTCCATCTACATCGACTTGACAAAGGCCTTTGATACTGTCAGCAGAGAAGGATTATGGAAGGTAATGGCCAAGTTTGGATGTCCAAAAAATGTATATCCATGGTTCAGCACTTCCACGATGGCATGCAGGCACGAGTCCAAGAAAATGGAGAGACATCTGAACCATTCCTAGTAACCAATGGCATCAAGCAGAGTTGTGTTCTGGCACCAACACTGTGCAGTCTTTTTCTCTGCCATGCTAATTTTTTCAGATAATAAGATGTTTGAGTTGACATCAGGTACAGTACAGATGGAAAACTGTTCAACCCCAGGAGGTTACAAGCGAAAACCAAGGTTATGACAGACACCATCAGAGTTTAATTTGCTGATGATTGCGTTCTCAATGCTTAGAAGCAGACCTGCAACTCGGCGTTGACAAGTTCTCCAGTTCCTGCACAAGCTTTGGTCTCGCCATCAATGCTAAGAAGACTGAAATACTGCATCAACCGGCTAGGGTAAGCCATATGTTGAGCCCAATATCACCATCAACAGCCAAAATCTCAATGTAGTGATCACTTCACCATCCTTGGTGGCACACTTCCACAGAGTGTCACCATTGACGACGAGGTAAACCTCAGCAACTTTGGGCAGATTGTATACAAACGTCTGGAATAGAAGAGGCATCAGCATCAAAGGTCTACAGGGCAGTTGTGCTCCTCACATTACACATACAAAACGTGGACGGTGTGTCAATGCCATGCCAGAAAGCTGAACCACTTTCACACCACAAGCCTCAGGAAAATAATCAACATCAAATGGCAGGATAAAGTCCCAGACACCGGGTTACTTGCCCAAGCAGGTCTCCTCAGCATTCACACCATCCTGATGCAGTCCCAGCTATGCTGGGCAGGACATGTTGTACGCATGCCAGACCACCGGCTGCCTAAGAGACTCTTCTATGGTAAGCTACAGCAAGGACAGTGATCCCACGGAGGTCAGAAGAAACACTTTAGAGACAATTGGAAAGCTGCTTTGAAAACATTCAACATAAACCCTGACTCATGGGAGCAAACTGCCAGCAATCGAGTCACATGGCGTTCCTATCTGCACAAAGGCTCCCAAGCTGTGCGAATCTAGCAGGACAGCAGTTGCAGAGATGAAGAGGCAAGTCAGAAAAGCACGCACCAGCAACCATTCTGGAGATGTCCCACTCATCCTTTGTCCCTTCTGCAACCGAACCTTCCATGCAAGGTTTAGCCTTATCAGCCACCTGTGCACACACAAAACAGAACCAGAATCTAATTCATGGATGACTAGAGTGGTCTTCATCGACTCGACGGGCGAAGAACAACAATTAGTCCTTGTGACGAGTAAATTGTTATAGCAAACCCTAATTTCCATGGAGTTTTATCCACGCTCAACGTGCTCTCAACAACATCAACAGCAACCAAATCAATATCATTTAATACAAGATTTTGTTTAATATTTCTTCCTGTTATCTCAACATCAACATTTAGTCATCGAGTATTCGCTGGGCGACAACAGTGGTACAGGTAGATTTGAAACGTTTACACTATGTAACAAAAATAATTTCTCTTGCAATTCATCGCGAACTATTTTTCAACTTGTAACTATTAAATCTTTTTTCTCCATAAATTCCCAAAAAAATATTTACAGGAGTTTCCGGAATTATTTCACACTTTATATCTCATTGTATTTTATTTAGCTGTAATCTGATTAATCTTTTAAATTCTTTTAGGGAGTCATCGGTCATCTCATAATTCAATGGCACGTGTTGTTTTTCAAGAACCTCCAGATCGATTGAGATAAACGGTTTTATGTTTCGCCACAGGATCAAACACAGATGGTACCAATGATTTTTATATTTGTCATTGATGTAATATTAACTTTTTTGTCATTCCTGTAATATTAACTTAGATTTTAAAGTCGGCAGATTCGGAATGGTCAAGTATATTTGTTGGGGTTTTTTTCTCCATGATTCCCATTCACCATCACAGAGTACCAATTTCAGCAAATCTAAATATTTTTTTATATCTAAAATAAATCTGTGGCAATTCTTACCGCATAACGAGCGAATCTGTTTATCATCGACATCAGATTTATCGAAACGTAAGCTAGCATCGAGGATCTTAAATAAGTGCACTGCGGTGACTCGCCATCTCATGCTTATGCCTAATTTAGTTCCGTCTGATAAATAAGAATTACTCCAAATCACAATTTTTCCCTCCGTTGTATCTGCAATTATAAAATCGATTTCAGCTTTCTGTTTAATGTAGCAGTATTCTTTCCGTACGAAGCCATACAGGGTCACGTTTATCATGGATAATCCAAATGTTTTCATCTGCCTGCACAATAAATTTTACCAGAATAAAATTTCTTTGATTATCAAGATAGTTAAAAATTTCTCTCGTGCGCGAGTCATTCATTGTAGCATCAATGGTATTACTGATTATGAATGTTGACCACACATGAGCCTCACCATCACTGTGAAATTCTTTTTTGGCTTTGCGGATACAATTGGTTATATCGCTATTTATCAAAGCTAGATCTTGCAATGAACAACTAAATTTAGGTTTCGACAATCTGTCATGATTGAATCTAACCTTAGAAGATTCAGTTATGGATAATCTTTTAAATTCCTCCATGTTATAATTACCCAGTAAGGCAAATATATATTTAATTTGGTTAATGATAGGATTTTATCTTCCTTGTAATAAATCATATGTAAATAAATTATGTGATATCCACATGCAAAGTTTTCGCAGAGAGAGAGTCTAGGACTGAAACTGTGTTTACGATGTGGTGTTGCGGTAAGAGGAGAAACCTAGTTTTGTGTAAAGTGCAGTGGTAAAAGATGCGGAGAGCTGAAACGATATTATGATTAAAAAAATATAATAATAAATCTCCAATAACAAAGCAAAAGACTCGCCAAATTTTTAATATAATCATTTAGACAAATAATATTCGTCTTGGGTCCTCATGCGCCGTTCGGTGCATTAGGCAGCGAATGTTCTCCCCACACACACACACATGCACGCACGCACACACACACACACATGCACGCACGCACACACACACACACAGAGGAAAACGAATTTGTGAAACATTGCCCCATTACAAAAAATTATGAAGCATCTCAAGATGGTATCATCATAAACTGCAGATTAAAAGAATCGGTACTGTTGATACTGCTGGTTATTTAAGATTTACAATTCGAAAGAAAAAATCTCATAGGTTCTTGTTTGAGTGTTTTCATGGCCCAATCAAAGATGGACTTGCAATCGATCACATTAATTCAGACGACGAAAGATAATTATTTCAGAAATTTACGAATCATCACAGATTCAAAATAATGCATGTGGAAATACTGGCATTAATTCTAAGACTACTAGGTTGGTTATAACCACAAATACAGATACTGTTGAAGAGAGAACTTTTAATTCTATAAAAGCAGCTGCTGGTACATATTTTTGTATTTGCATGCCTTCAATATGACCTGTTTCATAAAAGATAACCAATAACCAATCGGTATATTCGAAAAAATTTAAGCAGTATACATAATGAAGAGAGATAAATCTGTTATCACTAATAGTGTAATCAAGCAGTTGTCTATCTTATTACATCTACATGACCACCATTGTCAAAGTTGTATTTAATAATGTGTAAAAATCCCTTAAACACTAAAATCTGAGAAATCTACTTATTTTATATGATCAAACACAAAAATCCGAATCACCATGATTGCGTCCTTGATGAAAATGACTGTAAAATTGCAACGAACCGTGCTATAGATATTTTACGTAAGCCGTGTACGCGATAGTCATTTTCGATTTTTTTTTTTCTTTTTTATAATGTAGCATGCAGAATGAACCAGATAATATCGATCCATCGCATTTACTAACACGGTTCTAGCTTGGAAACAGTATTTTCAACCAAGTCAGAAATGTTAGAAATGTGTAAGACAGTAGATTTTAAATGATTTTATCCAGATATCTGGTTTTATAGTATATACTACTCGCTTATAGGAATTTCCCGTCCATGACATTGTCAAGGATACTAGTAAATACCATCTGGGTTATAAATTGAACTTACGTGTGCTACAATGAAATTACTTAAATTTAACTTTATATTTGTAAGAGCTCCGATAGCCATGGAGTTATAGCGTTTGTGTGCGGATCCACTTTGTAAACTTTGTGCTTGTTTGTGACTCCAAAAATGCTGTCATATTATCATGCATTCGGCCACAGATAACCAATATAAATGGGGCGCCAGCAGCCTAAGAGATTTTACGTACCTCTCACCATGTCGAACAACGTAGTGAGTGCCGTTTTGCCCTTATCTCGGGGTTGATTTGGGTGTAGGTTACATGAAATCGATTTACCTAGTCAGCCCTGGTACTCCTAAAACAAAAAACAGGATGATGTGAGCTAGTCATCATGTGACCTCACTAAAGGGTACCCACCACAAGGAAATTCATAAGAGACACTCTAACCATAAAGAGTGCCTGTGGACCATAAGAAAAGGCCTTCCAAACCAAAGTGCCATAAGAAAGGTACCAAAAAAGGACTCTTAGGACCTTGTGATAAAGACTTTACTGGCAATGTAAGGAATGGTAGATCGATCTTCATAGTTTATATATATATATATATATATATATATATATATATATATATATATATATATATATATATATAAATTCAGAAATATAGTTTTTATTTATTTATATCTTTATATTGATTCAGAAATATCTTTTTTAATTTATTTATAATTCAGAAATATAACTTCAGAAATATATTAATGCAGAAATATATTTATATTAATTCAGATATATTTTGTTATTTATTTACTTATATTAATTTATAAATATATATTTATATTAATTCAGAAATATATCACAAATATATTTTATATTTATTCAGAAATGTATTTTTATTTATTATATTAATTCAGAAATATATCTTTAGATATATAGTAATTCATAAATTTAGCTGCATTTATTTACATTTATTCAGAAATATATTTTCAGAAATATATTAATTCAGAAATATATCTATATTTATTCAAAAATATATCTTCATTTATTTATTTATATTAAGTCAGAAATATATCAGAAATATATCTTCAAAAATATTTCTTCAGAAAAGTAATCATTCAGAAATATATTTTATGTTATAATTTAGATTATATTATATTAATTCATAATTACATTTTTTATATCTTTAAATATTCTTTCAGAAATATATTAATTCAAAAATATATTATTTCAAAAAAATATTTTTATATTTATTCAGAATTATCTGAAAGATATTTTTATTTATATTTGTATTATTTCAGAAATATGAAATATATTTATATTAAAGAAATATATTTATTCAGAAATATACTTTTATATTTATTCAGAAATATATATTTTAATTCAGAAATATATATTTATATATAAATATATATTTATAATAATTCATAATTTATTTTAATTGTTTTATCAAGGAAGTACAATGACATCTCTGATATAAACGAAATCACCTTTTTTGTACCATAAATTATGTTATTGAGTAAGTTATGTTATTAAGATATGGTTATTTTGAATTGCCAGAGATTTCACCATACTTTATTCATAAAACGTCAGATTCATATGATAAGCTGTATCTATTTACAGATGTATGATTTTTTTTTTTAGGAGAAAAGAAAATCTATATACATTATGTAATAATCGGAAGTCTTCTGCAAAATATCTGGAGATATTATGAAATCCTGATATAGTTGTGAAATGAGCCTCAAAATCGGGAATTTATTTCTCCTAGCTTGAATTTATATATATATATATATATATATATATATATATATATATATATATATATATATATATATATATATATATATATATATATATATATATATATATATATATATGAGGGTTTAACTAGTCTACAATCATTTGAAGTGCAATTGATATTAAAATAAGAAGTCAAACATGCAGAAAATATTGCAAATTTATTAAAAACTTTACATTATAGATGCAAAACATTAGACAGCATGCAGACTAAAGTGGTTCATGATATTTCTGACATGATGGCCTGAAAACTTTTTTTAATACAAAATCAAACAGTAATGTTATACAAAATGATTGAGAAACTACTTTTAACTGTAGATTAGCAATTTTTAATCTAATTTCAGTTATTTATTTACACTTTAATGCAATTACATTCATATAAACACTGAATCACAATTCAAAAAGAAAGTGCACATACTTGAAATTATATAAAGAAACGTGTGACACTGAATTTTCTATGTTACTAAAAATAGATGCAAAAAGTATGGGCTTAATAAGATGTAGTCTTTGCTACTAACAATAGTTCACTAAGGGGTTTAAAGGTAATACATGTGTCATTACACTCACTAGAGACTGGATGGTACTGGTGTTCAAACCTCTCTGCTGGTTTTGCTGAGTAAATCTTGGTTAGAACCAAGTTGTTCTCGACAATCATAAAATTAGCAATGTCAAAACTGTATCTGATGCAGTCAAATCACGAGATATGTTTGTCTTGATAAAAAGAAACATACATCATATCTGCAACTATTTAATTTGGGGAAGTAGGGGGCATAATATTTTCAAGCTTTACAGGTAATACAGCTGCAATAAATGCCACTATTCCATACAGGCGTTAATGCCTCATCAACACAAATCAACTGTGCAAATGAGCATGTACAATTTATTTGTCTGTTTCATTGGTAAAATCATCCTGAAAAACATATGTCAATCAACAGTTAATATTTTAACAAGATTAAGATAATGAATAATAAGAATAATAATAATGAGATCTAATAAATTCAGTGTGTTGAATGTTGCATGCAGGTATTGCTCCTATTTCAACTGACATCATAGACACAGGAATGAAGTATGATGACAAGTTGTTTGCAGCATGTGCAAATAATTACATGCACCCACCCCTTTTGATGGTGTTCTTCACAGAATAAAACTCTGTATTTCTCATGCAACAGTCAGTGAAAGAACATTCAATCTGTCTTTCTTATTCTAACTCTCAACTTAATTATATTCTCACCATGGTGAAGTTAATAATTCACACCACTACCCTCCTTCAATGTAGAATACCGAGGAAGAAATTAAGGTGAGAATTAAAACTTTAAGTAATGTCTGTGAATTTAACTTAAACAGAATGTACGTATTTGTAATGGGTATTTGTTAATGTTGGAGTCAGTGTCTTACAAGGTTACCTAATAATAATAATAACCACTACTGTCATTATCATCACTGTTATCATATGATAGGTACTGAAGGTATCCAGTTGACTCACAGGAAAATAAAGTTAACAGGCATTTAATGAATATAAATAACACCTATGTCATGAACCATTGAACAGTAAAAGATATGAATACTTGATTCACAGTTATAGAAAGAGGGTAAATAATAAATTAGGTGACTATATGACGGAAAATGGTTTTAGCAGACCTTATACTTCAACACTATGTATCTTGTTTCTTTGTTCTCTTTTCTTCATATTAATGTCAGCAGGTGAAATGTGGTGGCCCAATTCTACCCCTTCATTACAGGGATATCCGACTTATAATATTTTTTTTCTCCCTGGCAAGAAAATTAATAACTAAAATTAAATCAGATTTACAGTACTTTTTTTTTCCAAAAAAATTAACAAAATGAATCATTATTGGTCTTCATTGCAACATGCATAAAGTTTGCTGCCCATATGAATAAATCAACTGGCCATCAACCATTTTGGCAATATAGTTGGGCCTGAAGTCAGCTGAGTATGTTATATGTTCCAATAAGCAGGTTATTTTTTGGTGTGCAGGACAGTGGATGCAAGGAGCAAAGGATGACTTCATATCCATGTTCCTGAGCCAACATGGCCCTGTCTGTGTCTACAAGGTTCATGCAGTACTTTCCTGTGAAAAAAGACAAGATACAAAGGTATATAAATTTTTCTGACACAGTCTTCCAGCTATTTTACTGTCCAAGTCTCAAATTAAAAGTAAAATATAAGCATTTTATATTGGAAAATCCTAAAGCAAATACATACATGGGACAAAATATGCTAAATTTATCAACTAATAAAAATAATTGAAGATACAAAGTAACCAATATTATTATAATACATTCAAACAGTAATTTACATATCAGTAGAAACTTAAATCACACACACCATTCTATATCATTTTAAATCCAGTTTTCTGTACATAAAAAATAGCAAGAACACTTAGCATACACTTTCCCCACAAAATTATACAGGGATATAATAGGAATTTCTAAAATGTGACAGAGAAACAAAACAAAGATCCCCTAAAATACAGGGATGACTGATACATGCATTGACTCACTTCATTTGTAGACATTGTTCTCAGTCTAGAGGTAAAAGGTATCAATCTATTCAAGTCAGAACTAGAAATCTGTTTGAAAACATGCCAATTAAGTAAAATCACAGAAAGCTTTGTTCAAGAATGCAAAAGCATGATTACAGGTCAATCAGAGGCAATGTTATAATTTTGACAAAAAGTTTGAAATCAATTGACTGAGCTCTTAGCAGTCTCAAACATATCTTTCTTGATGATAGCATGTTTTATACATGTGTGTGTGTGTGTGTGTGTGTGTGTGTTATATGGATTTGTAATGTAGCTTTAACCAATTTTCATATAACAATGAGGGTTTGAATTTGACAGTTTACAGTGATGTCTAAAACTGGGGCATGATGACATGTAGCATGATGTCCCACCCTGTCACATTATCCTGATACCAGGCTGACCACTCCCAACACTAGCCTCTTAATAATGAGTACATAGCTATGCAGCTGTTAGTACCATATTTATAAGTCTTTGGAATGACTCAGCTGGGGTTTGAACCTGCATCTGAGGTGGACATAAAGTGGAGTGGTCGATAGCATGTGGCATAAATTGGCTTTATGTTCATTAACTAGTTTGAGAACAGCAAAACTAGGTCCATTAACGATCATTTTACAATATCATTGACAATCAATGTGATAATCATGCTGCTTCTGATCAATACAAATTTACAAATGCCTTCAGACTTTCATGTCAAAATGTTGTCCAGTTTTGGTACAACAAAAACATGCTCAGCAATCTTTTTCAAAAACTGTTTAAAGTTTTCCTTTATATGTTTGAGTAACAGTAACTATATTTAATGAGAGTGCAGTATCAAATATAAAAATGTACAAGATGTTCATGCCAGAATGCTTTCTGCCAAATAAGTAATTTTTCAGGGTTGCTCTATTTGGTATATTCAAGAAGAACTTGAAGGACATTTTAGTTTTTGTAATGGCTGGCACATTTGATGGTAGATCAGCATGATTTGTACAGATTTGAAAGACCTTTTATGCAGGATGCTTTTATTCCAAATTTGGATGAAATATGTGTCCAGTGGTTTCTAGGAGCTGAAGAAATGTGAATGTTCATAGTCTACCTCTGACACACGCTATACTGATGCTGCCTGCAAGATGTAGGTTTCTGCCATAATTTAATTTGGCATGTGATCAGGTTAAATAATATATTCATAATTTTGTAAATTTAATTTTTACAAGCAATATCAATATGAAGATATATAAAAAAATTGCCAGAGGTCATAATTTTATCCCAAATGGAGTTAATCAGATAAAATGGAGAAATGACACATCTAGCTCTATTACACAATGTACATCCTATATTACATCAAAATATGTTTAATGGTTACTGAGCTATTTGGGTTACATGACAATCTGCATCAAAATATAATGAAAGGTTCCATAGCTATTCTTGTTACATGTCAAATTGCATCAAAATATATTGAATGGTTCCTGAGGTATTTCGGTCACAATAATTTGCCATGTTGCATTTGTAATATGAATGTGAAAAAGACTGATAACTTCGTCAAAATTCCATCTGAAAAGATTGAAATTTTAAAAGGCATTTACATGTAATAGGCAATCCAGCTTCCAATGGCATCCATCATGACTAAACGAATGACAGGGTCAAAACAGGACTAAAAGCAAAAGAAAGCATACAAGTGTCTATAGTCCAAGCCTACTAACCCATTGGTTTGTACCACCCTGCTGATTTCAATAACGGAAACCTTTAATTTGATAAAAAGTGCAAAGAACTTAATTCATTCATTGTTTATATTTTCTAACCAGGCTGTGAGTAGAATGGCCTTAACACCGTCATTGTCTTTGAATTCATGCTTAACAGAATTTGTCAATATGATAGACGGACAAGCCTATGACCCATTTCCAGTTCCTGGACAAGTCCATTTTCAGCAAGGGAAGGGGGGGTATGCGCCACTAATGATGTATGTACATATGTCGTCTGCTTCCGATATTTAGTGTCAAATCAAGCAAAGGAAAAGAATGAGAAGGAAAAAAATGCCTTTCACAAGAATTTAACAAGTGGTTTCATTGATATGTGCAAAGGAAAAGAATTCCAAACTCAATGGTATGGCAATTTATGGAATTATCCGGCAATTACCGAATATGATGATTTACATCATTATGCTGTCTGATGGAAATAAACTACCCTATAGTGTACGGAATATAGCATCGTATTAACATGGAAAGTCCGTTAAGCATGAAAGGTGCAAGGGGATACCAGTGTTAGTGCCATTCTTGTCACAGTCAGGTTAGAAATTATAAATCAATAATTTAGTTGAATTAGTTCTGTGCACTTTCTATCACGTTAAACGCTTTAGTTATTGAAATCAGTAGGGGGTACAAACCAAGGGGGATGTAGCATCAGAATATAGTATAATTGTCAAATTGTATTTATATTGGGGATGAGGGGTGTGTGTGGATTGTATTTAAAATGAGCATAGTTGGTGATTCCTAATTCAAATTTCATTCCTCTAGCTTTAAATAGCTTGAAATTCACATGTTAAAGGTTTATACCAGCCTATAAATACAATTTAGCATTGTACAACGCTGCTCTAAGTGGTTCACACTTTGCTACAGTTATATCTCACATAAATGTGAGATAGCCAGAAATATAACGTAACCAATATTGTTATTGGTTGGGAATAATCTCCTTGGACTGGGATTGGTGCCGTTAATAATTTATTAATAGCATTGCCTGTGTTAAAATAAATTTTAAATATCTGTTCATTTCACAGAGACAAATTAGAATACGGTTGAACTTATCGGTTGAGTTTATACTTTTTATATACAATGCCTCGGTTTTGTACCAGTAATGTTCAAAATAATAAATTGTACAATTAATACTGCTTTCGTTAAATATATAGAGGTAAAGGAAATTGCTCTGACATCAAAACTTTAGATGTTGTCAAAATGATGATAATTTAAAACTTACTTCCCTTAAAAGCCTTCCTATGATTTAATGAATTATTTCCCATTTATATGTCCAGTGTAGGACAGTACAGTTAGCATTCGAGGCTGTGCATCTCTGTCGAAAAACGGTAGTGTCAAGAGCATCTGCTTGAAATTTTGGATCCTACCCAATTCTTTGATAGTTTTGATTCCCATTACAAGAAAAATGCCTATTTAAAGCTTAACCACAAGACAAAGGAATGTTAATGAGAGTAAAATGTGAGTACCGTATTAGAACAAAACATCAAGTTTTATCAAATTTAACAAACTATTTATTTCCCTAGAATGCAAAGTGAAAAATGTGAAAAAGAACTCGCGGTATTGAGAATTAAATCCAAAAATAAACCAATAATTAAAGGTACAAGTCCTAGTAATAAAAAGTCCTGAAGAAATTTAAAATTGAAGACAATGACATCTCTTTATAGTCTGTGAAGTACTGATGTGTCAACGGTCTCTTTTTCAATCACAGAAATATTATTCCAGGTTTGAATTAGGTATAAATTCCCATGAATGTCTTCATCTGAGAATTTATTCAGAGCACTTTTGTATTTCCACAGAAATGAATCACTTGAATTCAATAATTTAAAGAAAATATAATTTAGCCCAACCTGGACACAAAATAATACAACTTTAACATGCTAGATGTTAAAACACGAGTAGTAAAATCCTGACAGTCACAAAATAATATAGTTCTCTGTTTGACCTCAGGCCACAAATTAGTATTTTCTAAAAACAACCATTATACAACGGAAAATAACTTTATAGCATGACCTAATGAGCCTTGTTTACTTACAACACAAAAACCTAATTAACTCACATGAGGATCTCAAAAACCCTGACCCTGATCAACACATTTATGCCTTCCTGTTTACCAGAATAATAATTCGGTCAATGAGCTCATACCCATAGAGAATAATGAAGCCATTATTAGTTGTTGACATCAACGAAATACACAAATTAAAGAAATAGTCAATCAGGTCAAACGGAAAATGAACTCAGTTTTTGACAAGGTCAAGTCCAGTAAACAATATTACATAACAAAAATATGTAATGGAATAAAATAAAAATAAAAAACAAACAATGATATTAAATATACATAACAATATATATTACATATAACATATTATACATGCCTGGCCTGACATTAGTGTCGTAGCTTCGACATGCTCTGCCAAGTAGGGGTATTAATATTAGAACTATCAAAAGTGTCTAATCCTCATTTATCTTGCATTAGAATTTATCAAGTGAAAAGACGTCATGTTCTACTAGTGTTCAGGTTAACAGGGTTTTACTTTCTACTTTTAAAAAAGTAGAAAAAGAAACCCCTATATCGAATATATATGTAACGAATATTTATACTTGCTCAAAATAATGCTATATCAAATGGTGTGTCGATTCCCCCTACCCATGTTGCATTTTGAGATCTAACTTGCATAATGTTAGTTTTAACGGACACATAATAACGAATAGAATTTACTCAAATACATTGTAGGCAAGATAATTTTGTCCTATCTTAAAAACAAACTCCTTTACATATTAATATTTAATGCTTATTTTATATATAATTTTAACTGTCGTAACTCCAATCTCCAGAACAGCCAGAATTTCATATTCAATTCATACCAGATATGTATCTGTTTTCGTGGAGTACATGTGTATCTTTTATTTGAAAAAGTCCCTCGAGAATCACACGAAATGTTCAAGAAATAATTTTCAAGGACATAACATCTGTAACGTAATATTTATATTACATTTGTACATTAAACAAAGTATAAAGCAATAACCAAATATAAGTTGTGTGATGAAATTGGGAGGGAAACTGAGTTTGGAATTAAGAATAAATGTTTATCTTAAATTAGATACTTTATTTTTAGTTAATTTTCTAACATTAATTGTAACCATTTTCTGAGAATGACTGTAAATAAGCTATCCCAGCCGTGTCGCTACTGGCATTTTCATTTTATTAGTTATAACTGTGTCATTTAAATTTGTGTTTAGTGTCACTGTACTATACTGTCATTGTCAGCCATTACATGCAAGTAGGTGCTGGGTACGGGGAGAGATTGTGCATGTTATGGTTGTACATATTTGTATGTGTGTCAGAGATGCTTTGTTTTATTATTATTTTACATTAAGTTTCAACATTTTATAATCAACTGATTTTCATGTAATTGAGAAGACTTGTGTGTTAGAGATTTTGGTTGTTAACGTGGTTTAAAATTTTTTCAGTCATATCACTACGATAGTCTGCAATGTGAGAGTTATAGTAAGATTCGTTAGGTACGACCAAATCTTGTGCACTCATTTTTATTTTTGTTTCATTTTATTTTATTGCAGTGACGATTTTCAATGGATTTGAATCTCTTTTCGGAAAATTAACTTGACCTGTTTTGAACGTAACAGTTGCTTTATCACTACTTTTTATTTACCTTGGTTGAGACGTTTGTAAACAATGAATGAAAATGATTGGCCATTACAAGGTCACGTTCGGTTAATGTGTCAACTCTGTTGCAAACAAATCTTTATTATTTTTTAAAATTATTTTTTAATCTTATAGTAAGATTAGTTAGGTACGACCAAATCTGTCCATGGTGTATGTGTAAATTGTCTTATGGGGTTTTGCGATTTTCCAATTTAGTGACCACGTGAGACGTGATCTAAAATCGTGGGTTAAAACAGCCATTTTCTAGTAGAGTTTTCAGTCGAATTCCAACACCTTAGAGCTCAAGATATTTTTTAACTGCTGATTCCAGTTTATTGTGAAGTTCATATTTTTTTTTAAAATTTAATAATTCATATTCCCTGAAAAACAAAACAAGTGCTTTTCTATATAAAAATTCTGGGACAAAGATATTTAGTGAAAATTTATTCTGGAGTTCTAAAACAGAACATGATAAATTGTGCGTTCAACGACGAACTTTTGTCAGTACAACGACCTATCTGATGCCATCGCCTTCCATATTGGAACTTCATCAAGATTTGAATCTGGATTCAAATGAGAACTTTTAGTAATAGGACTTATCTTTTCAGGTTCTAGGATTAATTTTTGTAATTTTTGGATTATATTCACAAATCGTAAGTCCTATTTCATATTTTTACTTTGTCTTCTGGGGAAATAAATTATTGTAAAAATTTACAAAGCTTGTTGACTTCACTTTTCTTTTAATACTTTTGAACGAGCCTAAACGTAACACTGATAACAAAGAATATTCTATAAATGAATTTATGACTTTCATTCTGGTTTTACTTTTCCGTCTTATTCTTTTTTGTATAATCTTGTTTACTTGAGAAATGACTCATTCGTGCGATAACATTAGAAGTTGAATCATTTAAATTGTTGTGTTTAGTTTTTGACTTGGGAGGAATTATTTATTCAAATAATTATTATCTGGAATTAAAAAGTGCTAAATAATATTCTTGGAAAGAAACATTAATTTGGAAGACAGTGACGTCAGACAAGGACATCTTGGATTATAGTAATATGATTAAATGGAAGAATGTTATCACATTATCACGCTTTAGACCACTGGTACATTAGCACATTCAAGACTATAGGCATATCAACATCTTCATCAGTGTCTTATTTCGGACATCATTAGAATTTATTTAGAACTTTATTAACTAGGAAAGGTGATAGAACTTGTTGGCATGTTTGGGAATAAATTCACAATACTATAGGTTTTTAAATTTTAACTTTGTATGCTATGGAAATAAATTATTTGTTGAATTTGACAAAACTTGTTTTTCTCCTTTTTCTGTTACTTAGTTTAAGACCACAGAGTGGTAACAGCGTATACCGGTAAGTTGGTCACTTTAGAGAGCCTATTGATAAAAATATGAGATGTTGTGATACTGAAACATACAATTTTCCAGTTACACTTTTGATATAATAGGCAATGAAACTTTCAGTGGGATTCAAACACTATTCCAACAGTATTCAGAGCAATATATTTATTGGAAAGGATCAGTTAACCTTAAACATGCTTACTCAATAAATGAGAAAATATTTAGTGGACATGAGAAACGAGGTATAGTTCAGACAGAAAACAAGTGTGCTATCGAAAATCGTAGGATTACTTGCAGTCTTACAAAGAACTACATATACTTAATATTTTCATATATGATAGTAAATAAAACATGACATGTTTTATTTTTTAAATCAAATATTTCTGAAAAGTGGATTTTGCCCGAATCTTATTCACAGTTCATTTGGCCACCGTGTTAGAATATGTGACAGAATATGAATAGAATTATATTTGTCACCATTAAAATGAGACAGATAAAAAGTTTTGCTTTCATTGCGGTTGGTCTGTTAAGACTGATTGCAAATTTTGCCCCATTACCTTTTGTTTATTAAGACTGATTGTGAACTTTACCCCCCCATTGCCTTTTGTCTGTTGCGATTGATTGTGAACTTTGCTTTCATTGCCTTACATTCATTAAAACTCTATGTGAACTTAACTTACATTGACATAAGTGCATCTGTGCTGGTAAAGGTATTCTTATATATATTTATTTGATTTGTACTTTACCAACAGTACATTCAATGAATAGATTTAGTTTCAGTTTCAAAAATAGGTTTAAATTTGTGTTCTTGAAACATGGGAAATCCTGTTCTGTTGGAATGTTTGCATTTTAAACTGTCAATGTCCAGTAACTCAATATAGATGACGATTTCAATAGCTCTTAAAATAATCATTTGAAGGGAAAAATCAGATTGTTTTATTTGGAATAAGCTTCAATAAACTTTGAATGCCTCATACTCTGAACAATTCAACTATGAAACATTATTTGGAATCTCAGACCATATGCTTCACATACTCAAAAAAATACTTTAAAAGCTGTATTTTTCTAAATAAAACTCTGGATAATAATAATAATAATAATAATAATAATAATAATAATAATAATAATAATAATAATAATAATAATAATAACTTATATGCATTGGTCTTATATGCTATTTTCATTTTCATGTTCACCAGCTGCATATACCTCATAATCACTCCTAAGTACAATTTAATTGAAATTAGCAAAATATATTCGATCATTCAAGACAGCTAGAAAATGACAGAAGGTTTGATGGAAAATAATGTTTTGCCTAGAGTTTAGATGGAAAATAATGTTTTGCCTAGAGTTTAGATGGAAAATAATGTTTTACCTAGAGTTTAGATGGAAAATAATATCTTGCCTAGAGTTTAGATGGAAAAAATGTCTTGCCTAGAGTTTCTGTAGTTTAATGATGTCATAAAAATATCATTATTAGAAAATAAAAGCAATATCAATATAGTGTTGTTACAAGTTCTATCTTTAGAATGAAATATGTGGTACAGCAGTGAAATTCAGGGATATGCAATTGCTTATCACTGTCCAAATCTTGTTTTTTTTATCTTTCTTTCAAAAAATATGTTTCTTTACATTCTGGATTAAACTTGAGTTGATATTTACTGAAGCAGTCATCAAATGTTAAAACTTTGAAAGTGACAATGCCCAAAAAACAACTGATGTATCAAAGCTGTCAAGGGTCCTTTAGTGACACACTTCCCATGATTTCACAAATCATGAGTCTAAACTGTCTAGTGTCTTTGGCCAACAGTTCACTTTCCACTAAAATGCATTTTGTATTTTGATTATAGAGATAAATGCAAGTTGATTAATTTAGACATAATTGCACCTAAAAATATTAATCCTTGCATTTTTCAGACCTTATAAATGGAATTGTACTCCATACCGATAACTTTTCGAGGTTTTTTTTTGTCAGTTTCCACCTCATTTGTAAATTCCTGGCATAATAAATTTAAGGAAAGATAAGCTGAGTATTATTTGGTAAAATAAAATTTAAAAATAAAATTTATGTGAAGCAGTTTTAGGTGTTTTAGAAACTTATTAAAGTGATTTGAGTAGAAATTGACATTATTAGACAAGAATTTATATGAGTGGACCTTTCCATAAAAGAATGATTTCAGCTTTACTAGGCAAATCAAGAACAACTCTGAAACTCATACTATTTATTTTACATAATATACGCTAAAAAACCTATCAAATTTTAGATTGCAGACTTTTATCTTACTGGTGTCAAAAGTTATAATTTTTCTTCTACTAGATATTGTCTTTGCTGATAATATTATCAAAATATTAGCAATGATGCCTTAAATCTATTGTGACTAAGAAATAAATATGTACATGTATAATCCTTTAATTATTTTGTTGATCAATCAATCGATCTTGAGAGCATAACATACAAAATGTAATAATGCAAACTTTCATTTGGTAACTAAATGAGATCACCCCACAATACCATAACACAACACATGACATTCTTTATCTATTGCTTTATAATGGTTTCATATCTTTGGTGAAAGTAGTAAGAAGTCTTTTATTACCTCATTTATAAATATCAACATAAACTTTATAATAATAATAATAATAATAATAATAATAATAATAATAATAATAATAATAATAATAATAATAATAATAATAATGCTTTGTTTATAGATAGTAACTCAATTAGTACAGAACTTTTCTCCCTGTATGTCTTCTATACAATCTACTTATTTTCTTTGTAATATGTAGTCAAAGCATTTATTTTTAAAATAAAATAGAAAATAATCAGATTCTCTTAATTCTTTTAAAGAATTAAGAGAATCTGATTATTTTCTATTTTAAAGTTTCCCATTCATGACATGTCACCTGATCCAGAAAATACTCACCAAAAACTTAAGCCCTTCTTGACATGATGATTTTAGGTTTTGATAGCAAGTTTCATATTCGGATGATTGTAATGCATAAACTGATTGTTTTTGGTCTAAACATATCTTACAGATACTGTGCTGCAGATCCATTTAGACCTATACTAAAACTGCTTACTATAATCAATTCTTCTGTCAATTATTGCTTCAGATTTAATTTTAACAGGGGTTCCAAATGTGCATCCAAAAAGTTTATTTAGAAGTATACATGCTGCTCTTTTTTGTAATTCTAAAACTCTGTTAAGGTCTTACCTGGAGCAGTTTCCACATACAATGAGGCAATAATTTATCCAGAGTTCTCCATGTGATATCAACCACTCCAGTGGCCTAGTGATTAAAGCATCCACCTGGGATGCAGGATGTTGTGGCTTTGAACCCCAGCCAAGTCATACCAAAGACATAAAAATGGTACTAACAGCTGCCTCACTTGTTGCTCAGCATTAAGAGCTTTGTGTTAGGACTGATCAGGGTAATGTAACTGGGTTTGACATCATGCAACATATCTGTTGTATTATGCCCCAGTGCTAGACATCACTATAAACTGCCACACTACAGACACTGTAGTGATATGATTGAAAAGCTGTTAAAGCTATGCTAAAAATCCAAATACACACACACACTCCCTGTGATATCAAAAGATGATGTCCAAGGCTCATTTCTTGAAAAAAGTTAGTCTGTTATATAAACTAGTAGTCCCAATAATATTACTCTTTTCTCCATGAATTAATTTAGTACATCATATTTGTATTATTGTATCACTAGTATATGTCATCCAGCCTGGTAATAATCACACTGTAAAATATTTAATATCATTCATAATTAATGCAAGAAAAATGATGGCAGTTAATGATCATGATTGCTTGTGATGTTTCAACTATAGCAATTCTCAATGCCTTTACTTTGCCATTCTTTTAATTTTGTGAGCAGATAGAATGAATCAAGGAAGAGAAAGGACTGAATTCAAATCAATGAGTACTATTCCATTTCTGAACTAAAACTGATGCTGACATTATCCAGTCCTGCCAAATGAGAAAACTTAGATTCCAATCAACAGAAAGTAAGATCTACCATTGATAAGTGACCATGAGGACCTGCCAGAAATATCCCATGCTGGTTCAAAAGCCAAATTTGCATTTGAGCGCTTGAAAATTATGCAGCTAAAGAATATAGACTTTTACTTAAATGAAAAGAATGATCTCATCTTAGGCAACCTAAAATCATGATATACATCCATTCGGAAATACACGTCAGTTAACAGTATTTAATCTATCTGTTTAAGTACATGCTGTGAACTTTATAAAACATGGGAACAAACATATAAATGGCTGCTATATTTTTGTCAAGGGCAGGAAATAAAGCACTAAAGGCATCTGAGTTTATGCCAGTGGGATCAAAAAGTTACTGGAACTTGGCTTTTTGAGGAGAAAGTTTACTGGGTCACCAAAAGCCAGTAATTGATCACTTTAATTCAAGATAAATGGGAAAGGAGCCAGAAAGTCAGTGTCTCTTCCTCTTCATCAAGATCCACAGATTCTTTAACTTTATAGACTTGAGTAGCTATAAGTGGCAGAAGGCATTTTGAAGTAGCCAACACACCATAAAATCCTTGATGATAGCTTTAAAGCTAAAATTCAGACCATTTCATGGGTGATTTCAAGGAGTATCATCACACTCACTGAGCATTGAATCCCAACCTGCATCCACTTGCAGCTCTGGAGAAGGCATACTAGGTGGCAATGATGACTCAATTCCATCCCATTATTAAAAGTTGCTAGCTCTCGCTTTGTGGACAAAAAGTGAACACATGGAAGTCTGGCACTTGAGTGGATGGCTGGCTGGATCAGATGCTGGCAGTACAGAAGATAATATGGCTATCACCAGTACCTGCCTCTCCAAAGGTCTGCCTGGATGGAGAGATTTCTCACTGAAATCACTGTCACAATAAGGGCATGTTGCTGATGGTACAGCTCCACAAATGGATTGGTCACTATGATCCCTGTAAATCATAGATAGGTGGACTGTTTGAGCAAAAATGTTGGGATAGCCGGTGGCAGCTGGATGGCCAGTGACAGTGTGGTTTTATTATGCATTGGATCCAATGGATCTGGCACAAACCACTTGAGTCATGACTTACAGGCCTGAAGACCAGACTCAGATATGCTGGGGGACTTATGTCCGTTGAGCTGCCTAAAATTGGGGTGTATACTCCCACAATTAGTCAATTCAGCAAGCAGTGAACTATCTGGCTGGGTCATCTTCTCAAAAATGTCTCGCATGTTGGATGGTTGGTGATGACTGGATGGCTGGTAATGGTGTGGTGCCATAAATTGGATCCAATGGATCTAGTACAAATCCCATATGTCATGACTTACTGGCTCAAAGACCATGCTTGGATATGCAGGGGGACTTGCACCAATTAGGCTGCCTAAAACTGGGGGACACTACCCCAATGAGTCAGAATTGCCAATGACAAACTTCAGGTTGTCTTCCTTGGCTTATTCCGTCTTTCCTTCCCATCAACCCCTGATGGAATATTGTTTTGAACTTTGCATTTCATGCATGATTTAGATATTTCTCCTAAAATGGCACAAGAAGAGAAAACAAAACATACCTTAGCAATTCAGCATGTTACTAACTACCCAATACTGTATCCCAGACTTCCTCTGACAACATATTATATGCACACTACATGTCACAGGTAATATACAGTTAGTACATACAAAACAAGAATCATGGTAGACTTCCATGTTCTGAACTGCATTTATAGCATGACATTTCTGCTGAAATGACACAAGAAGAGCATTCAATCAAAACTTAAAGACCATGCTTTCAACTAACAAATTTCAAGTATTTAGTTGACATTTCTACTGAAACAATACAAGAAAGAAAAAACAAAGCATTTATTAGCAATGTAGCATGTTAATAACTCACCAAAACCAACTCCATTACTAAGGAACCAGCAAAAATAGTCAAAGTTACACTAACTGATAATGATCTTGCATGTGGCCAATGATAGTGTGGTGTCTTAATGAATCTTGCTGTAAGATTCAATAATAAAAAAAAAAAAAGTTGTTTACAACAGAGTTGACACACAAGCCAAATATGACCTTGATTATGACCAATGATTTTCACTTGGTGTTTACCAATTCTGAATCAAGGTCATAAACAATTAAATTTCATATGCATAACACTTTCCCCATAAATAAAAAGAAAGATTTATACAAAAAAGCTTTCTTTTCCCATATGTTAATTACACACAAGGTAAAAAAAAAATACATAAGAAGAACTCTTATGAATTATACAAAGTGTACATGAAGTAATATCTCTATACATGGGAATGTGCATTAGCTGTTAAATTGTATTTTCCCTTGATGTGCCTAATGTCAACAAACTCCACCTTAATAATCTTTGATTTTTGTTTTTCATCTTGTCAATGAAAGGTGGTTTTGGTCACTAAACACAATAATTGGAGAAGGAGCTGAACATAGGTAAGCTTCAAAATATTGTAATACCAATATTAAAGCCAAACATTCCTTTTTGATTGTTGAGTAATTTTTTTGGTGCTTATTTAATTTCTTTGAAATATAGCACACTGGATGATCAACACCATTTCCATCTTCTTGAATCAATACTGCTTCAACCCCAGCATCACTTGCATCAACATATAGTTTAAATGACTGAAATTTGGAGCTGTAAGAACTGGTGCACTATTAAGTATGGCCTTTAACTTTGTCAAAAGTGTCCTTACATTTCTCAGTCCAAAAAAAATTGTTTTTCTTGCTCAATAAATTTGTCAGGGGTTCAGCAATATTAAAAAAATTGGAACAAAATTTCCGATTTTATCCAGCCATACCCAAAAATCGCATCAATTGCTTTTTACTGACAGGCACAGAGAATTCAGAGATAGCCTTGACCTTAGCATCTATAGGTTTAACTTGTCCATGTTCCACAATATGTCATAGATATTACATAAGCACAGCAGAACTCAGTTTTTGATAAATTGATTGTCAAATTTGCATCTGTGAGTCTGTCAAAGAATTTCCAAATTGTTGATAGATGTTCTTTCCAGGTGTCCTTGTAGATGATGGCATCATCGATGTATGCATCCACAATTATTTAAATCAGAGGTAAGCATATTCATTAAATGTTGAAAAGTGCTTGGCGAACCCTTCATCCCAAATGGCATCACTTTGTATTGATAAAGTCCATCTGGAGTCATGAATGCCAAAATTTTCTTTCCCCTTTCAATTAGAGGAATTTGCCAAAATAATTTCAGAAGGTCAAATTTGGTGACATACTTAGCACTTTCAATTTTATTGATGCAGTCATCGATTCTTGGTATTGGAAATGAACCTGTTTCTATCACACTGTTCACTTTACTATAATCAGTGCCAATATGGAAAATTTTATCTGGTTTTGGAACAAGTATACATGGTGAACTCAGTCACTCTTACTGGGCCATATGAAATCATTCTTCAGCAAATACTGAATTTCCTTTCTCAAGTATTCCTATTTGAGAGGGTTCATCCTGTATAGGTGTTTCACAGGTTTGGAATTCACAATTTCAAAAATCACAAAAAACTTTTTTTTTGTCTTTGTAGGAACATATGGAAATAAGTTTTCAAATAATAACTATTTAAGTTAATTTATTTTTTATTGTTGCAAATGTAAAAGTTTCTGGTCCAGATTATCCATAACTTCTGAATTCTGAAGATTTGTCACTCCAAAATTAGTAGAATCTAATTGAATTCCTTCACTTAAATCCTAAATGAGTGGGACAGGTACAACTAAATTAATTGCATGATTTACCTGGCTATCTCTCTCAATATACTAGCACTCCATTAATTTTTTTAGATCAGAGTACTATTATTTTAATTTAACTCATTCATTGTTTTCTTTACATTGTAAAGCCTGTAATACCTAATTTGAAGAAAGTTTTGAAGAATGAGCAAGAGATAAAGAACTCTATTACAAGACTCAAAAGTTCTCTCCATTGAAGTTCTGTAAAACCATAACTTTACTTTTGATTTGAATTGCAGAATTCCAAATTCAAGTATAACTAGCTGGAACATTCCAGATATAAAATTTTACCCTTGACCAGATTGGACAGATTTGGGAAGGACAAAATGAGTATAAAAAACTTAATCAAAGCTTTTACTATAGTTTTAGTTCTTATATTCCTCAAAGGAATTGCCTCAGGGAACCTTGTTGACGCACACATAATAGTCAACAAGTATTGGTTGCTGGACTTGGTCTTAGGAAAGGGACCAACACAATCTACCATTATTCTGCTAAATGGCTTATCAAATGCAGAAATAGGTTGCAGATGAGCTTTAGGTATCTTCTGATTGGGTTTTCATAATATTTGACAAGTATGACAAGATCTACAAGCCAATAAAATTGAGTCAAGATCTTGTGACAAATCTTATTAATCCCTAAATGACCAGCTGGAGGAGTTTCATTAGCCAGACTAAGTATTTCCAGTCTCTAAGATTTTGAAACTACAATTTGATAGTTCACTGACCACTCATCACCTCAGAAGGTCTCCATTTTCTCATAAGAATTCCATTTTTAACGAAATAACAGATAGGTACTTCAGTGGCTTCAGTTTCACTAATGGTCCTCTGAAACAAACAGATCTCAGGATTATTTTCCTGTTCGAAGACAAGTGACTGTCATTTGTCACCCTGATTAGAAAAAAGGGAATGAGTAGTTAAAAGAGGATCACTGTGATCAATACCTTTTGACTAATCCAAACAAAGAGAAAAGTGACCTCATCAAAAGCCTGACCAATACATGTGTCAGCTAAAGAAATACTTTCCTAACTGAAATCATTCTCAATAGCTTTCTTTACCATAACTCAAGTAACTGCACAAGCTACTGACAGTGAATGGTAATTATAACTAGCTTTACAAATAAATACACATTGTAATATCTGAGTCCAATGCTACCTTAACCACTTCAAAGTTTCAGTGACTTATTCAAAACAAGGAAAAAAGTCTTTCTGACACTAACCTAATATTCTTTGTAATTGGAAATTGCCTTTTACTTGCCAGCTCATTTCTTTTATTCTAAATTGATGTTCCCTATTTTTCTCTCTCTTTCTTCCTTGTCTAATTGCATTTATTTTTCTTCTTTTTCTAAATGTATTTGTTCTTTTTGTAACTGCATTTGTTCTTTCTGTAACTGCCTCTCTCTCTCTCTCTCTCTCTCTCTCTCTCTCTCTCTCTCTCTCTCTCTCTCTCTCTCTCTCTCTCTCTCTCTCATTTCTCAGATTGTAAGTGCATTTGTTTCTATCTCATCTTTTTCCAATAGCATTTGTTTTTCTTCTTTCTGAAGTTCAAGCTTCCTTAAATTAATTTCAATCTTGTATCTTAATTTCAATTCCTTTACTTTTATGTCAGTCTGATACATACTTACTGATCGAACCCAAAACTTTTATCTAAAACATTTTTTCTACCAAATACTGGATGAAAATGTTTTTTTTATTTCTTCCTTCATTAAGATAGATTTTGCCTCAGAAAGATCATATTTTCTGGCAAGTTCAAGCAATTCATTATTTTTCAAACAATCCAACTGCTCCTGAGTATGATTTGAAAGAAAAGTCTCCATGTTTGATGACACTGTGAAAAAGCCTGTTGATTTCACTAAAGATTTCAAACAAAATGTGAAATAGTACTTGAATAAATTAAATTTCAAAAACCAATTTTCTTAAAAATTGTAGCCAAAATTGATATATCCCTAGGCTGAAAACCCCCAATTTTCTTTGTTACATGTCTAAGCTTGTAGCAAAGTAACAAAGAAAAGAGTGAAGCCAACAAGCTTTGTAAAATTTAAGAAAATAATTTTTTTCCCTAGAAAATAAGGTAAAAATATTAATAAGGACTTACGGTTTGTGAATATAATCCAAAATTAATCCTAGAATAATTAATATAAGTAAGATAACTAAAAATGGTTCTAAATGAACTAAATTTTGAATCCCAATGAAGTTTCAAGATGGAAAATGATGCTGAGTCAACAATTCCTTGCTGAATCACTAAAGTTAATATTCTAGCATTAGAATTACAAATAACTTCCAATAAATATCTTTGTCCAAGAATTTTGATGAACACAAGTATTTTTTAGGGTGAATAAATTATTTTAAATAAAAAATTCAACCAAAACTGGTCACAACACAAAATACCTTTTAGCTCCAAAGGCATGAAATACGACTGAATTCAATCACTAAAAGTGTTAGTTATAAATGCAGTTATCGATCACGTGATTGGGGTCATATGGTCACTTAATTCAAATGGTGCAGTAAGACCATAAGATGATTGACACATATGCCATGGAAGAATTTTATTCTACCTTATGAATCTTACTGTAAGATTCAATAAAAAAAAAATAAGAAAATGTAGTTTACAACTGAGTTGACATGCAAGCAAAATATGACCTTGATTATAACCAATGATTTTCACTCTGTGTTTACCAATTCTGAATCAAGGTCAGGAACTTGGTCAGCTAAAAATACAATGTAGCAAAATAGAACTCAATTTTCAAAACAAAAAAGTCAAATCCAGTGAATAAAGTTATCATTACAATAGCATGTAATGAAATAAAATAAAATCAAAAAATTTAAAACTAACACACAAGCAATGAAATTACATATACATACAGTAGTACTGGATTTGTGAGGTAGCAGGCTAATATTCCTAACATAATGTGATAGGGAACATATTTGAAAGAGAAACTGAAAGATTCTATACAATTGGCACCTTCTATCAAGTTTAGTCAAATTCTGTTCAAGGGTTTCTGAGAAGTTCAAAGGTTTTCTATTTTAAGTAACTGCAGCCATAACTAATACAGGTTCAGCATCATTTGTAAAACTTTTAATGGTTTTTATGCCAGAACGCTTTCTGTCAAGTCTGGTCCACATCTGGTAGGCTGCATTGATCAATAGAGTTTTACAGTATTTGGATTAATAGAATTTGTACAAAAATGAAAGCTTTTCTTGACACATTTCTTTTTGTCAAAATATGATTAAATACTTCTTAGCAATATCTGAAATGTAATGATTATAACATTTTTCTATTTTAAACAGCAGCAGATACATTTAATGGTAGAACAGCATCATATGTACAAATAATTTGTAGGCCCTTCATGCCACGATGCTCTTTGCTACAATAAATTAGCTGACCTTGGTCAAGTGGATTGTAAGACATTTAAAATAGGAAATGTTGACGGACAATGCATGATAGACATAGGTCCATACAGCAAATTCCTCCCAGACATATTCAGTTTTGGAAACCAAAGTGACGTGTGAACTTTGAGATGACAAAGTGATAACATATCTGCAATCTGTTTATGGTTTGTAACTGTGGTAACTATAGTGGGACATACCTTGAGCTTCTGATTCTATTCCCACCTCAGTTTGATCAGCTGCATGACCCAAGGTCAGATAGTCCTGCAGGAAAATTTAACTTATGAATAAAAGATAATGAGATTACTTAACTAATCACAATATTTAGCTTAACAATCTCTATCACCAGCAATGGCCTTAGGAAATGTGGAACCCGATTTGGATCATTCTGGCAGGGGTCCCTTGGGTTTATGTACTGGGACCCCTATGAGCATGGTATTTGAAAATAAACTTTTAAACAAGTTTTACATGGTATTGAATTTTCTTCCATTGCCTTAAAATTAATTTTCCTCTATAGATATATTAAAAAATATTACTAACACTTAAGGCCCCTGTGAGTGCAGGGCCCGATTAGGATAAACCAGTCCAATCAGCCAAAGGCTGGTCCTATCACAACAAAATGAATCTAAAAGAAATTTTACCACACTTTCCTTTTAGGCACTGTGAACTCCCATTATTACATAATAATGCCAGGTGAGCTAGATTGATATATGGGACTTTATGACTTTAGTCATGCTAAACAATAAAACAGATCACTCACTCATAATGTTCTCTATGGAGCCATAGAGTATACTGCTTTTAAGTGACATAATCATTCAATGAAGTGTATTATACATAATAACAAAGTCCATTTCAGTCAAAAGTGCATCACCTTACAGTGAGGCCTCCTTATAATGAAGTACATATATTATAACACTATCCATGGCAGTCATGTAGTATACCAGTTCATAGTGAGACTGCCTTAAAATGAAGTACTTCAAACATTATAACAGTGTCTAATAATGAAGTACATGATACAGTCTTACACTGTTCATATGAGCAATGGAGTATATCATCTGACAGTTTGATTGCCTTATAATGAATTACATTATACATTATAACACTGCCTTAAAAGGAAGTACATTATGCATTATAACACTGTACATGGTAACCATGTATTTTACCACCTTATAATGAGACTGCCATATAATGATGTATATTATCTTATAATGAGACTGCCATATAATGATGTACATTCTACATATAACATTGTCCATTGCAGTCATGTAGTATATGTAGTATACACTTAGTAGTGGTTGTCTTATAATGAAATACATTATAACATCGTCCATGGCCGCCATCAAGTATAACACCTAGTAGTGGCTGTCTTATAATGAAGTACATTATAACACTGTCCATGGCAGCCATGGAGTGCAACACCTAGTAGTGGTTGTTTTATAATGAGGTACATTATAACATCGTCGATGGCAGCCATCAAAGATAACACCTAGTAGTGGCTGTATTATAATGAAGTACATTATAACACTGTTCATGGCAGCCATGGAGTACAACACCTAGTAGTGGCTGTGTTATAATGAAGTACATTATAACACTGTCCATGACAGCCATCAAGTATAACACCTAGTAGTGGCTGTCTTATAATGAAGTACATTATAACATTGTCCATGGCAGTCATGTAGTATAACACCTAGTAGTGGCTGTCTTATAATGAAATACATTATAACACTGTCCATGACAGCCATCAAAGATAACACCTAGTAGTGGCTGTCTTATAATGAAGTACATTATAACACTGTCCATGACAGCCATCAAGTATAACACCTAGTAGTGGCTGTCTTATAATGAAGTACATTATAACAATGTCCATGGCAGTCATGTAGTATAACACCTAGTAGTCGCAGTCTTATAATGAAGTACATTATAACACTGTCCATGACAGCCATCAAGTATAACACCTAGCAGTGGCTGTTTTATAATGAAGTACATTATAACATGTTATAGTGAGACTGCCTTATAATGAAGTATCATTTATATTGTTGGGGTGAATGGCCTTTGCTGCAAAAATCAAATATGCTTCTCCCTGTTTTTGCTGTGTGGCAGTACAAAACCAGTTATTATTATAGTTTTCCATTAATATTTATTTCATGTGTTCTTTTCCATTTCTTTTTAAAAAAAATAATTCAACCATTTCTTGGTGATTGCTCTCTATGTCTCTAATCTTTTAAGTTACTCCCTAAAGAGGATACATTATACTAACTACAGAGAATCCTTAAGGCAGTTTTATGCCAGTTAAAATGTAAATCTGATATACAATAAAAGATCAATACCCCTTAATGAGTTTCAATTTTAATTTGGAAAAGCAGCTCATATGGATATCCTTTCAACTCCTAAAAAAGCAGTCCTTGCAAGTACTGTGAATAATGCTTTGGACACCATGGGTTAGTCAACCAGGCTGAAACAAATGAACAGATATGAAAGGTAGGGTCAGCAAATTAGATCAATTTCTCTGTCAAATGGGTAAGAATGTGTAATCTTGAGTCCCAATTATGTACTCTTGCCCCTGAAATTGCTTGCACAAAGCAAACTTCATAATATTTATATTCCAGCTTATATTACATGACCCAATTCATGAATTAATTGGTCAATTGATTGGTCTTTCTGCCAAAATGGTTATTACATGTACTAAATATATTGATTGAAAAGTGTTTAAGGGTTACATTTTATCACCAATAAAATGAGTTCTTTATTTTCACTTCAGTATTATTGTTAGCTTAATCTAAAAATCAAAAGTGTTATGTCATAATTCTTACAATGAGTTTAACACTGATAATACACAATAATATTTTATTCACTGGCATATTATAAATGTCAAGAAAAATAATGATGGAAAATGAAAAAAAAATAATAATTTTTGGAAGGAAAATGTTTCTTAAATGGTACCCATTCATAATAAATTAGTATTCTATCTACAACTTTAAAATCTGGCACACCTAAGTGCAAAAGACATATACAGCTTCTCATGGAATTTTTAAGCATCTTAAGTGCAGAATTGTCACCTGCTTAATGAGACAGAAGTTAAACAAATGGTTTATTCTTGAATAGGAAGCCTTGTGCAATATCCCATAATTTATAAAATGCCACTGGAGCAAAAGTGCATACGCTGCTCAAGATGTAACTGCAGGAAGGGTTAGGGAAGGAGTGTCCATATATGAGTATATGTCATCAGAGAAACATTTTATTTCAATAACTGATTTCTTCTTCAAATGAACGACCTGAACATATTAAATCTGGAGAGGATTCAAGAGGACAAGCATATTATAACCTCTTGTCCCTGTCAGAGTTGACTCTGATTCTGGTATCTTGATGTATGAGAAACAGTTTGAGATATCATGTAAGATACTGACAAAAGGATAACTCAATTCAATAAAAGACACAGCCTTAAAGGAAAATTGTTCCTGCAAATGGATGACTGCTTACTGAAAACAAATTTATTTTGGAGAATAAACTGAAGAAACATTATTACAAAGTTTCATGCAAAATTGGCTAAGCAATTCTTAAGTTGAAAACAGGTTTTCACTTATCTGCACAGAAAGCCATTGTTGCTAGAAGAGTCACAACAGTAAACTGACTGAGTTCCAACAATTGGATTTTCATTTTCATTATATGGATGCATCACTGCTGCTGACCAAGCGACTCCAAATATAATTCTGGTAAAGCTTATCCAGAGAAACAGTCTTATGTAGTTTGATGCAAAGTGATCCAGAAATTGTTTAGATGAAGTTGAAAAGAGTAATGTTGATTGATGACAAATGATGCCTATTGGTCACAAGGCTACACCATAAGGTTGTATGGCCTTATTGCTAGGTAAGATAATGACAGCTAATGTAATTACAATTACCTTGTATTCAATGGAGTCTCTGAAGCACTGACTTCTGGGATAGGCTATAAGATGTGTATTCTGTATGCCCCCATAACAGCAAGGGCAGATGACAAATGATGCTTGATTCTCAAGACACTTTTTTAACACCATATCTGTTGCCACTCCACAAGCATGCAAACAAACACCAACATCGAACTTGCCACAAAAATAGTCCATGTTGCACTGAAACAGTACATTATAAATAGTCTTTGTTTTCATGATAAATAGCAAACATAAATGTGGAACAATAAAGTGGGATACATTTAGTGCTTCATTATCAAAGTGTATTTAGAAGTTCTTGGATTATATGAACTGCATAAACAAATACATGTAAGGCAGGAAAAGAGTACCAATCAATGGCTCAAAATCAAGTGTCTTTTGGAAAAAAATAATTGAACACTGAGTTGTACCACACAATTCTGGCTCTTGAAGGTGTGATTTGTGGAACTTTATGCTATTTTAAAATACTGCAGTGACAATTTTCACTTGAGTCAATTATTGTTTGTTGTGTAGTGAAAAATCCTCTGTGTAAGATTCAAAGTAGTTACTAAACTGGCAATTGATTTCATAAGACTAATAACTGAACACAAATAGTTAAATTCAAATGTTGCTAGAACATATTGAAATGAACTTGAGCCTTCTCATTATTTGGATTCAAAATATTTGTGTTCTTGGAAATGTTGGGCTGGAATGTCTTTGGCTCAATAACACTGCAAAGATTACCATATATCATGCAAAATCAGTCCATGTCTAGTCCAATTGCAAATTGTACAGACCAATATCTGCCATTGCAAAGTGTGCCAGCATATCTGAACTTTATCAGTTTATTAGATACAATCAGAAGAACAAAAAACATAGGCTATAATCTGCAGGAACATTCTATAAGGTAGATAAAGATCTGTGTTGTTTGCAGTTTGACTCCACTTATATACGAGTATATACAGTAAAATGCCTTGCTCAGCAACACACTAAAGTAACTGATCTGACTGATAGAATCAAAAAATTCTGATGTCAAGTCCATGAATCTAACCACTAAGCCCACTGTAGTTTCTCATGATTTAATTAGGTAAATAATGTATAAGCCCTATATTGCATAATAAGAGACTTTTAAAAAGAGTATCACCCATTAAATGTAGAATTCAATATTGGTAAATCAGTTATAACACTGGTTAAAGTCTTCTGATTTTTAATACTGAAAACACCCTGTAAACTGTTTTATGATTCAACACAAATGACATTAAAATCAAGCATTTCTGCAACACAAAAATTCCATCTGATCTAAGAGAGTCTAAGATTGTTCAAATTCACCCAAATTCAATTTAGAGGACAAAGTTACTTAAAGGCTTTTCTATTCTTGTTAATGTCAGTCATATCTGATGGCAAATTGGCATCATCTGTACAAATCAGAAAAGCCTTCATGCTAGGAAGTTCTCTGCCTTTCTAGCAGATTGGCATCATCTATACAAATCAGAAAAACCTTCATGCTAGGAAGTTCTCTGCCTTTCATAGGAAATTGACATCATCTGTACAAATCTGAAAATCGTTCATACTAGGATAGAAAGTTCTCTGCCTTTCATAGGAAATTGACATCATCTCTTCAAATCTGAAAATCGTTCATACTAGGATAGGAAGTTCTCTGCCTTTCATAGCAAATTGACATCATCTGTACAAATCTGAAAATCGTTCATACTAGGATAGGAAGTTCTCTGCCTTTCATAGCAAATTGACATCATCTGTACAAATCTGAAAATCGTTCATACTAGGATAGGAAGTTCTCTGCCTTTCATAGCAAACTGACATCATCTGTACAAATCTGAAAAGCATTCATACTTGAATAGGAAGTTCTCTGCCTTTCATAGTTCATCAGCAATTGTCCAAAACTAAAAAAGGCTTTACTCCCTGATGCTGTCAAATTCTTTTCAGTGGTTTAAGTTAAAGTTGCTTGAAATTTTTTCTCTATTTTGTAACAATAGCCATTATTTGATAGCAGATCAGTACCATTTGTGTACATTCTAAAAAGCCTTCAAGCTAAAATACTTTTTTGGAAAAAATATGATCATATTCTGTTTATCATTTTTTTAATGAAGAATTATGGACTTTTCTCCGCCACCATAATTGATAATGGCCTGGCATTTGTACAACATTAAAAATTCTTTGTGCCAAAATGATTTCTGTCAAATTTAATAAAATGCTGTTAGACATTTTTTTAAAGAAGTTACTAAATAGTTTTAATATTTTTAGTAACAATGGCAATATTTTATAGTAATTGGGATCATTTGTAAAATCTTTAAAATGCAAATGTCTACACTGAGATAAAAAAAATAAATGTACAGGTTGACAAAAGTCCTAGGTCCAAATTTGAACAAATCCTTTGTTTTCTTATTGTTTATGCTGACAAACAGACAAATCTGACTCATAATTTGTTCTACAATTATATGACATTGCTTCCATGCTTTAACAAATGAGCATGTGTTTGGTCCTTGGATGATGGTTTCATAGTGACTTCAATAGCATGTTCAACCTTCATCAAAATAAGCCAATTGCAATATTTTAAAAAAATTCAGACTTGAATAATAGCAATAATATATAATCAACTGTTGCATTTTTCAAAGTTATTGGTCATTATTTTATACTGTAAAAGTATCCTTTTCTACAGGAAAAATGTAACTTTATTTATGCTTATGATGGCTACTAAAGGCAGTGAAAAACTAAAATTTAATTTCAAATCTGTTGAAATTAAGTATTTGGCCGTTAAGGAACTTAAAAGTGGGGCATCTTGTAAAAGTGTCTGTGAAAAATTTTGACTTAAACATAACACTCTGTCAGGATGGATGAGAGCTGTTGAGTCTATAAACAAAGACTACATAGAAAGAAAACTACTTCAAATATGAAGATGTGGAGCAGGCCACAGCAAAATGGTTCAATTTCAATCAAATCTGCACTTCTACAAATTCTAACTTATTTAAAAAATGTGATATGATTGTTGAAAATGTGGAAGAATTTGCAAAAGAAGTTTTGTGTGGAGAATGTCAATATCATAAGTGATTAGTTCAGTCACTTTAAAGTTTGTCACAACATTGGTTACAAATGGATCTGTCCTGAAGCCAAATCAACAGACACATCAGAACTTGATAGCTGTAAAGCCAAACTTAGACATCCGGCAGAATTTTAAGTCTTGCAATATATACAGCAGCAGAAGCTTCTTACATAAAATTTGAACTATCATTATCATCCCAACCCATTTGCTAAAAGCATTTAATTTTAATGAATAAATTTAAATTTTAATTAAATTCATTTTTAATCTGATGTATAGATTATGCTAAGGAAAATGTTAATTATATTCTTTACTCTGTTTACATATTTTGGAATTTGTGAGTGTTCTACAAAAGTGCAAGTCCTAGTGCTTAATTAATTCAAAACATGATGACAGGTTTTCATTTCCCAATGAGCAGCTTCTTTCTCATGGAAGCCTCAGTAAGATGTTTATGGAAGATTATGACAGAATGCATGTGAAGGCAATGCCTCCCATCTGCTGGGATGGTTTAGTTATCCCACGTTCCTGACTGGTTTTAATACTATTCATATTGATTCATTTGTTCAAATAATCACTATGTTTTGTTACTGAATGGTTTATATACCCCAGTTTCACCGTTATGATTGGTCATGTGGCAACCATATTGTTGTGACCTATTATTGTAGCACCTGAGTTTGAATAATACCATAATCTTGAAGCCAGAATTCAACTCAAATGCTGGATAAAACATAATTACAGAAAAATGTTTTAGTTTGGGGCAAAAACAAAGAAATTACAACAAAAATCTTTAATTTTTATATAAATTTAAACACTTTGTTCTATATATTGTAAAAAAGCAATGTTTGTATAATGCTATGCATAACACTTCATACTACTATACAGTTTATCAGTTGAATTAATGTCTGTTGGTGTATCATACTTAATCCTGGTGGGATTATAAGGTTATCTTTTAGGTTGGCATGAAGATGAAGTATGAAATCGTCAGTTATTCCATCAGTATCAGTATATCAGTTTCCCCAAGCAGATTACTGGGTTCTTCGCAAACTGAGTTGACAATAAATTTATTAAATGGTATATAATTCTAATTCGTTGTTAGTCCTTGAATATGTCCTCTTCATGAGGGGCAGTATCAACATTAAATCCACTCTGATCTGGTCAGACTTGCTTCTCGAACCTATCCACAGAAGCAAAAGATGGTTCACCTATAGTTTCCAATAAGCATGTATATTTGTTGCCATGTTGTTTTTTTTCATTCTTCATTAGATCTTTTCTACTGGAATTATTTCCACATATATGGGAAGACACTCTGACACCAATGTGTATAATTATTTTATGCTGAACCAGGGACTGAAAATATTTAAATGAGGCTACACAGAAAACACATTGGTAATCCATTTTTACATGTAGTGGTCATGTAGTAGGGTAGTTGAATCCCAGTTTGTGACATTACAAATAAAATGGGTGGTGAATAGAAAAAAGTGTTTCCTCAAAAGAGTTATCAATTCAAGCAATCTAACTATGGGGCCAGAACATCAACATCTGATTTTTCATGGAAGGAAATACAATCAGTAAAAAATGCCTTGACTGCCATTTAATCCCTACCTGCTGTACAGTGTGTAATTGGTGTATCCAAAAAAGTTTTCTATCTTTCCAAGAAGTTTTTGCTTTTTTAAGTAACCCAAAGTCTAGATCAATTTAAGAACAAATAGCATCTAATAACAGCTTAACAGACAAGTGCTACTGACAACAATGCATATTGTAGTTAAATGTCTAGTGTCACGTGTTGGTTGGCAATTGATATACATGAAACTAAGAAAACCAATTTTCTTAGAGATGTGTTTTAATATATTTTCTAACTAGATGTGACTGGCACATGTGACCTATATCCAAATTCATATATTTTCATGTACCTGTATGTATTATGGATGCTATAACACAAATGTAAGTTGTCAATATACAAGTTACTTTCAAACTGATTTTTTTTGTTTTGTTTTCATTTAATCAATATTTCTGGTTTTTATTTTCTCAAAGTGTAATTAGTGTATACACATAATTTTCTTATTATGTTTCATAATAAAAAAATAGCCAGTATTTTTAGGTCATGTTATCACACATGGGTAAAATTATATATGTTTTTCACAGGGATTTAAATTTTTCACTTGAATGAAGAATCAATTTGATTTGAAATATTGAATCTAATTTTCACAAACTGGTATCATTGATTATTCTTGTATTTTTATTTTCATTAATACAAGTGTCTGAATATTTTATGCTTTTCCTCTATTCTTAAATATCAAATTAAAGTAGTGGGGGAAAATTACAACTACTTGATATATATGTGTGCATTGAAATAAAATAAAATTAATATTATTTCTATATTTAGAGGTTCAAAATAAAAATAATATGAAAAAGCTAGTTAATTATCAAATAAATTATACAAAGGATGTTGATTAATAAAACACTTTTTTTATCTTTAGGAATGAAGCACATGAAAAAAATGGTGGGGTATTTTTTCATCATTATATGTGGCCAATATCTCATTGGGTCTTTAAATTCATGGTTGGGGCAACAATAGAAAATTGGCACTTCATGTAGATTAATGATACTACATTATTTGGGTCAGTCTGGTTTGGTGGTTTTTAAGATGAAGAAGAAAATGTCACTTATTGATGGATGTACGACAGAAATACCATAAACTTCTCAGAAATATGGAATAGTGAATTGTCCAATAATTGTTTGTCTTACTGTGCATCAACAGCTTGTAAATGACTTTTTACCAATAATGACAATCAGATTAAAACACTTGTTACTGATATAGATTGACCAGCCTATACCAAATTATTATTTTTACTCTGGCATTAACTATAAAAAGACAGCTAATTAGGTTAACTAACTTGTTTATATTTTATTGGGACCAAAAGAGAAAACTGTAATTTTATCTCTTTTTATGACAATCAATTCTATTTGCATTAATGAGGCAGAACCAGGTCATAATTAAATGTTAGATGCTGTTGTGAACAAATAATTTACCTGATAGAGAATTACATTACTCAGCTTTAATCTCTCTACTCTATTCTTTGCTCTGATCAGCGACTCTTCCTTATTCTCAACCAGGTATATCTAAAATGAAGAATTTAGGACTATCATTCAAGCTTTCTTGATAATTAAAAATGTTGGTAATAAATATAAGGACAAAGTAATGGTTCAAGTTTATGGGAAAACATAAACCCTTGCTTCTAACAACAAACAGGGGAAATATAAAACCAAAACATACCTACTTTAGATAAGAGTTCTGCTATGGAATAATTGAGTCAATAAAACGTTTTCCCTGCCTTGTATTCATTTACCAGGCAAGTCAAAATCTTGAATATTTCTTTTTTTCTTTTAAATTTCCTTAATACCAAAGTCAATTTATCTAACTCATTAGTACCAAGCATGAAAGAAAAAACTGGATTTTAGTTAATTTCTAATGTGAAAATCCCTGCAGTATTTACTTAGAAAAATTTCAAGCCAGACTGTAAACAATGAAAAGTCATATCTTCCATTACTTGCACATGAGTCAACTCTCTGTGATATTTTAAATAAAAAATTGATGACTCAAGGTGAACAATGTAGATCCTATACAGAAGATTCCCAATAAAGTTATTAGTTTCTAAAAGGTACCAAATTTCATGGTTTGTTGAAAGCAATGCATTGTTACCAATTGTCCATAAAATAAATAGAAGTACAAGTATTTCTGAGTATTTTAAAATTCATTAGATTTGCACAGACTTTTCTTATCATGAAAGTTAGGTTCAACTGCAAAAAACACAGACTGATATGCCATTGCATAAACCACTGGCAGATTAGGTTAACTGTTGTTTGACATATGTAACTAGAGATGATTCTGAGGTTCACTTCAGAATTCCAACACAAATAGCATGTGAGGCTTATTTACAACAGGTTGTAAGTTATTAATCATTCTTTAACTGTCAAACACTTCCTCTGACTGTATAATTTTATTTCATAGAACTGTTCCAGTGAGTATTCAAATGGTATACATATTCTTTTGGTTCATTGTTATTGGTTCATTATTCAATAAGAGGCAGTGTCTCCAACAGTTTATAATGTTACACCATACTAACACAATATATGATGTCATATTGAAGATGCAATAATGTAAGGATCACACATACTTGAAGGTATGAAGTAAACATCAGTTTTACAAAAGTGGACATTCTTAAAGGTGGACTCAGTATACATTGGTAATGAACAGATTTCAGTATTCAGGGTATAGATACAGCATAAGTCCTTCTATCACCTGAATATTTGTCTACCCACCACCACCCCTGATATTAACAGAACGTGTGCCCCTCAACTTTTCAAACTAAGGCCCATAACATCTGCATATCAAAAGGTATGTATATCAATACATACCAATCCCCTGAGAAGCATAAATGTAACTATTGCTTTTTTATTTGGCAAAAAACTGAAATTAAGGCATAAAAAAGTGTAATTTACATAATACATGCTGGCCAGATTCACAGCATGTATGAAAAAGATACAATTTTTTTTACTATTATCCTGGTGCTGACGCTGGTCAAAATTCTTGTCACAAAGGGCAAAATCCATATCAAATAGAACTAGAATACAAACACAAAATATACTGAAAGATTATTTATATTCAGAACTCACTTCAACTATTCTACACCTGTAACTTCCGCTGATAGATCACGAACTGGAATTCTGCAGTGATCAGTCAGGTGCTCAGAATGCTATATTAGATTACTCTGATATTCTTCTTTTAAAATTTGTAAATTGGTGATGGTTTGTCCTTTATTCCAATCTGATATGTTTTAAACTTTGAAAAGATGTATCTGCTATAATATTTTCGGTCACATAACATCAAAACTTAACCATAAATGCTTCACTTAACATTAGGCACTATTTTCTTAAGCATAGCTGGTTCAGTAACTCACTTATACATCATAAAATGAATCTATTAGGCAAATTCAAATCTGAAGAAACATTGTTAGTTTTCTTGAAAATGGGTCATATACATTTGCTACAAATAATAACAAAAGTTTTCTTATGCTATTTGTAAACAGCAGTCTCCTTTTTAAGAATATTCTCAAATGTATATGACTTGTATTAAAGAAATCATAATAAAAGTGACAAAAACAACTTTTTCTTTATTTTCATTTTATTTTCAATATAATAAAAAAGCATAATCCATATACCATACATGCCAACCCCTGGCAAGTAAAAAAGCATAATCCAAGTGGACAAAAGGAGTAATCACTGCAGAAAAAAACATAATCCATATATAACATAATAAAATTCAATGCGCATATGTACAAAACACATGCATATTTTCTGCAATTTAGGCATCAGGAAGCATCTGTTTGAATACAGGACCAAAGTTGTATTCTACCACTAGTTGTAGTCAGTATTCTCTGAGCTTGGTAAATAACACCCCTGCATTTATAAAATTTGTTTCCAAAATTTAGTTCTGCTGTAAAAAAGAAGTTACCTTAGTATTGGAGTTAGCAAAATGAGCTAATTAAAGAAGTCTTTGTTTTACGCCATGATCAATATTAAAATCCTTTCCAAACAGCCTGCAATGGGCATTATGCTAGCTTAGAATGGCACTGTATTGTGTTATTCATGTATTCATCTGAATCTTTTTTTCCCCGTTTTTCTTTCTTTCTAATCTATCTGTGAAATCATTTGAGAAACTTTTTCGCTGTAACATACACATTGACCAGAATAAATAGGACAACTTTTACTGCCAAATTTCTACAGAATGGTTCTGTATTTCACATTTTTTTTAACGAAGAATATGTGACCAAAGATTAAATATTAGAAAACCAGTCTGTTATGTCTTAAGCCAGACAGATGAAATAGAAACAGAGGTGTTCTGGAAAAAGGGCAGCTGCTATAAATAGAACAAAACACTTCGCCAAGTCACTGTTAGTCTAAAAACAAGTGTACTTTCATGTCATAGTTACTCAGAAGCTGTCTTTTCTAGAATATGTTTTGTGTGATTAGTGGGATGTTAATAAAGAGGACAAAACAAATTATTAATTGTTTTGGAGGGGGATATACCAAAAAATCGTAATCTAGGTACATTTAGTGAAAAAAGTAATGATTATGCCAAAAGTGTAATGGTTGGCATGTATGATATACTCTAGCATAAAACATAATTTGTTGAACAAAGGCATAATGATTATGCCAAATGAGGTGGCGCTCACCAGTTATTATGTACTTTTGAGAGAGTGATGTATGTAAGGTGAAGTTGTTTGCATTTTTACCATGCACAGTGGAGAGAATGTTGGCATACCTATATATTACTTTCATGTAATGTGGATGAAATTTCTTTGGATATTGTACTTTTGGAAATTTTAAATGAGCTTAGGACACTGCAAACTAAAATGACTGCTCCCTTGTGCTCCACAAATCAACCAAAATTTGTCTAAAGTACACTATTCTTGGCAGCTATTAAAATATGGAAAATGAATTTTGCCAAACTAGATAATGCCAGCTTCTAAAAGTGCAATGACTGAATTACCAAATACATAAAATGTAAAAAAAGTTATCGGCTCTTTTTTTTACAATTTACCTCTGAAGTTCGAGAAGTGAAAATGAGCAAGTAGAGATAGCACTTTTTTGAAAGATGCACATCTGCAGTAAGGCCAAGCTGTATACTCTCTAACCCATCTAATCAATCATACATCAAAATAAAGGGAATTAAAGGTTCTTTGAACAATACCTAAGATATACAAAGTCTCTTTTAAAAAACCAGTATAACTAGTGAGGAAACCCAAGGAAACTCTTTTTCTTTAAAATTTTAACCCTATGCTAAATAAGAAACTGTAGAGCGCCACCTGAGTAATGGTTAGCATGCATGTATGCATATCTACACTAAATGTGTGCCAGCTGGACAATTCACTCTACGGTCTTAAAATAAGTAATAAATAAGACTGAGTAGCAACAAGCTTTGTAAAATTCAACAAATCATTTATTACCCCAGAATTAAAAAATGAAACTGTAAAAAAATGAGCTCATTATGAATTAAATCCCAAATCATCCTAGAATTATAGAGACAAGTCCTAATAGTTAAAGTTCTGCATAGTAAAAATCCAGATTAAATCAAATGCTGACAGTGTTAATGTGACTGTGGTGGCCTATGTTGTGGTGATGTACTTACAGTCTTTTGTTGGATCGCAAGAACACAATCCAAGAATTAAACCCCTATTTGAAATTTCACAATAAATTCAGGTCTCTATTTCCAATAATGTTATTTTTGAAAAGCACTTTGTATTTCCAGTGAAGATTTACTTGAATTAATACTTAAATAGATTTTCAGACAAAAGAATTTCTTTATACAAAAATAATACAAATGATTTCTGCTAAGATCTTAAAGCAAAAATGAATAATTTTTCCAGCAATGAGATTGCACAGTCCTCTACTTGACCTCAGGTCACAATTAGCATTTTCTAAAAACAAATACTACCTAAAGTATATAATCTTCTAGAAGGATCCTAATGTTTACTAGATGAAATATCAGTTTATAATTAGAAGGTCTATGACTAAAATTTATAGGAGGTGGAATATATCAGGTAGGACAGGTATATTTAAGTGTAATTCTAAAAAAATAGACCCAGCCCAAATGTTTACTTCTATTAATAATGATCCTATCAATAAACCCATACACACAGAATATTTTTGCACTGTATAAGTTGTTTACAGAATTTTAAAAAAATCAATGATTCAGGTCAAGTAGAAAATGAATTTGATTTTGGACAAGATCAAGTCCAACGGTCCTGTTTTTTTTAAAGTGTTTTTCAAGTCTGAACCCATTTAATTATAAAAGACAACTATGTAAATATGGGTAGTTACAGTCATTGGTGGGGAAAGCAATCACAAGGTATATTATGCAATCATGCTAAGTCAGCAGATGAGGGCTTGGTGTTAGTACATGGCCAGGGAAATTTCCTATTGATGTAGCATTCTTCCACTAGAATGTAATTAAGACCTGTGATCACTAATTCTAGACAATCTCATAATATCTCATACCTGGCACCTTGGTAGAAGGTAAGCAAGTACAATACCTAGGTGTCCCTGTAATGAAAAAGAACATACAAGAATCAGCATGACTACATTATTTTTAAGATATCAGACTAGAGTCACCTATCTCGGTAAGAAAACAGAAAGAACATATATACAATTTTATAAGTTGAGTCCAACTGCAAACAACAATGATTTTGATCACACAATTCACCAGCAAATCAGCTTTTGTTTGTATTGCTGATTACTCCTACAGGTTCCTATTTATAATTAGTTTGTTTATAATATAATTGAGACAGGTAATTGCTGAATAACTTTTCACCTTGTTGTTATTGTAGCCAAACATTTGTTAGTAAGTGTTCTAATTTGGTAGAAATGAAAAGTACTTAAATACTACAAGTAAACAAAGAACAATACATCCAAAAATGAATTACCCCTCCACTACAGAAATCAACAATGACATTTCCATCTCTTGCTATGGCTTTGACAGCCGTTACTAAGTTCTCTAGTTGCTGGCATTTGCGTGCTACTCGCTTTTCTGGTAACTCTGAAATAATAATAATAATAATAATAATAATAATAATAATAATAATAATAATAATAATAATAATAATAATAATAATAATAATAATAACAACAACAACCTGGATTATAGGCTTTTCATAAAGACAGTTAGGTAGTATTCATACTTATAAATGAGGTGATTTGCATCTGGCTGGCTAAGATAGTTACCAGTCCGGAAGTAGTACTTTTGATCCAACTTTCACCAAACATGGAATATAGACTTATATTATCAAGATCTTAGATGGGTTGAAAGCATTTCAATTAAGTGATCTTATATGTGATTGTCTGATTGTCTTGTTATTAGTCTGAAAGCAACATTTTTGATCTGACTTTGATTATACTTGGAATACACGTATCATCAAAATAACATTTCTGTAGAAAGCAAGATCCATGCATATTATAGAGGTGATCCTTACCTAACTGGCTGAGCTTCTCACACCTCTGGTGACTGTCTTTAATAAGATTATAAACAAACTTGGTAATTGGAGTTGTATTGTTAAGATAACAGAGTGAGTGAAATCCATGAATAATAATAATCTGATCTTGCACGTTGATTGGCTCTGTAGGTTGAAATTTTGGTCCAACTTTAACCAAATCTGGAATAAAACCCTACATCTTGAAGATCTCATGCAAAATTTTTTAATCAGCATTAATAAAGTTATTATGTATCTGATTGGTTGAACTTTAGCAAATCTAATTTTGTTTCAGCATGATCAAACTTGGTAAATAGGCCCATATCATCAAGTGTCCAACAAAACTGCATCATGATCAAGATCTATGCATACAAATAAACTTGTATACAACTAGTTGAGGTTCTAACTATCTGAGGTTGTATTTTGGATCTAATTTTGATCAAACTTGGTAAATAGGCTAACAGCATCAAAATAGGCTTATAGAGAATAATTATGAATAAGATCCATGAGATCCAGAAATATTAACTAAGTAATTATGCTTCAGTTTAGTTGAGTTATAGTGACATGATTACCAATCAGACTTATTTCACTAACTTACATAATCAAGATGCTTGATGAGTTTCATCAGAAGCAATCTGTGCATAATCTTATATGTGACTGATTGAGCTTGTTACCACCCAGGAGACTTAATTTTTAATCAGATTTTATTCATGTTTGGTAAACAAACTTTTAGAAGATTGGTTTTTAAACAGCTGATACTTGTGAAACCAATATTTTCTAGAAAAAGATCATTCTTCAGTAGTATTTCAATAATTAAAATACCTTATGAGAAGTACTACTACCTCACAAATATTGTGAATACTTCACTTACTACTCTAGCAGCAGGAGGTATGATCTTTATATCAGTGTAACTGCTTGGAGGCTGGGAGGTGTATGCTTATTATGATCAGGTAAGCATTATTGAAGAAACATATTTTACTACAAAAATTGGTTTCTTCTTCATATATGTTACCCAATCATAATACCTTAGGAGAATAGGTGACAGCTGGTGAATGTTACAGTCCATTACTCAGGTCATCCCTGGTCAACTAAAATATTGGAAAATTAGTAGAAAACTCACTCCATCTGTCTAGAAGCAGCTTCAAAAGAGAAAACTTTCACAAATCCAGCAGAAGTTGTAATCTTGTGTCCTTATGAAACCGTTGAATGATTTGGGAAGGTAGGTCAAGTGTAGCCTTTAGGGATGACCAATCTGTGAGACAAAAAATGGAGAATGTGCTCTCTGACCCCTTCCCATGGTATCAATAATGTAATTAGGGTAGTTTTGCTCAAATGCAATGCTTGTTGCAACTGTCGAAACTTTGTAAGCTAAAATGCATAGCAAATTCATTTGATTTTGGATTATTTCTTGATATGCAGAATTAATAATTTTATCCAGTTGGAAACTGTCTGTGCTATGTTCTCCTTTTCCTCTTTGCAGTGTAGGAAGAGGCTTGATCTTCCCTGATGGACTGGCTCAGTCCTTTTACAGTACCAATTCAGAGCTTGCTCTTAGTCCTGTTGATGACTTAGATGATATGTCCAGAGCAGACCAGGATTTCAAAACTCTGATTCCCCTGGGTCCTGTTTTTGGCAATAAATGCATGGGTTGTCTTGAGTTATACTGTCCCATCTTTAATTACTCTATGGTCTTAAACTCACTACAAAAATGCAGAAAAACAACAAGTTTTGCAAAATTTAACAAATAGTTTATTTCCCCAAAATACAAAGTGAAAATTCAAACAGAACTTACAGTTCTGTGAATTAAATTCCAGACAGTCTAAAAAGTTCTATCACCAGTCCTAATGAATAATATTCTAATTTAATTCCAGTGGGATTTGAAATAAGATCCAGCACTGAAGGTGTTTATGTGCCTGTAGACATGAATATACCAGTGGCCTGACATGTGATGATGTGCTAATAGTCTTCAATTATTTACAATAATATAATCCAAGATGTTCTTGTCTGAATTCACTATAATTCAAAATTGATGTTTCTGTCCTAGAATATTATTGAGCACTTTGTAATTCCAGAAAATAATAATTGAAATATATAATTCCACCCAAATCAAAAACAGAACACAATACAAATGATTCCACTTCTTAAGTTATTGTAAGAATAAATAAATTTTCAAGTAAGAAAGATTGTAAGACACAAAAGTAGAGTCAGGACAGAGAAATTGAAATACAGATGGGAAATTAAAGGTCAAAAACTTCGAAAATACATGTATGTGGATTGTAAGGTCTATCTGTATGTATAGGTGAGCCATTCAGCATATGAGAAAGTAGTACCTAAAAAACTCAGGGGAAAAGATACAAATCAATGTATAAATCATCTTTCAACTAAACTGTTTTTGCCTTGAAAGGGTTGAATTTTCAAGTAGTCCTCCAAAGGTATTATGACAGGCAATGTATTTGAATTAGAAACCACCATATATTAATATATTAAATTATCTTCCACAACATATTATGTATCTGATTGGCTGAGCTTGTTACCTCACCAGAGACCACACTTCTCATCCAATTTTAATAAAACTTGTCATACGATCAATATCCTGGATGATTTTGATTATGAGTGAGATCTAGGCATAGTCATTCTACTGTTATCTTTGCAAAGATTTTTATACAATTATAGCAGTCAAACTTTCATTTCTGTGGGTTTAACACCATTTTACAGCACATTAAAAGCTGGGAATATCCGAGGAATAATTACCTACCCACAGAAGCTACTGACAAGCTGTCTCACATACAAACAATGGCCAAGCCTTGACCTAAACTCTTGCAGACAAAGGTGAGACATCAGTAACTTATTAGGGCACCTCTTGACCACCTGTGGCCCTAACATTGCTAAATATCAACATGATATAAATGATGTAGATACTTTATATAGGGTTGTGTCCTGACAATACTACTTAAGTTTGTTTAGTGAAAGGGTAAACTGTTCCACAGACAAGACAAAACTTAATACAATTGGATTCCTTACTCTTCCATAAAGTTAAATACAGACACAAAAAATAAAGTTTTACAAAACCACTAAAAGTTATACAAACAAAACAATAAATGAATTCACAGTACTGCATACAGCACAATCATTAATAGAAATAGCTACAAAATACTGACCATCTCTTGGATGTGCTACAGGAGGCATCCCTTCCCAATCTAACTGTACATTAGAACCACAAGGATGGTCTGATACTTGGGGCTCAATTCCTGTCTTCTGCAAGGAGGAAACAAAATACATTAAATAAGAAATACGTATAATTTTAAACACATCAAAGTCTAATCAAAAGGATTATATTACCATCCTGCATATAGCAACAAACCAAAGTTTGAAGACACCTGACTTGTTTCAATGGAGCTATGGACAAATCTTGAACTTATTTAAAAGTAAATAATTTTTGAGCATAAAACTTTGAAAAGTCATCTGCCTTAAACTAAATCTCACCTTAATTATCTGCAGAGCACTATCAATTTCAGGTTTACTGGGATGGTATTTGCTCTTACACTTTTGGCTGAAATATGATTAAGTTTGGAGATTAAGTGAAATAATAAATTCATGTAGAATTAAATATGAATAAATGTAAAGTTCATGTGAAAATGTGAAATATGAATAAAAGTAGAGTTTTAGTGAAACTTGAATAAATGTAGAGTTGATGTGAAATATGAATAATTGTAGTGTTCATGTGAAATATTAATAAATGTAGAGTTCATGTGAAATATGAATAAATGAGTAAAAGTGAAATATGAATAAATTTATGAGTTTTAGTCATTATTGAATAAATGTAGAGTTCAGGTGAAATATGATTAAATGTAGAGTATTAAATAACATATGAATAAATGTAGAGTTTATGTGATATATGCATAAATGTACTTTTAGTGAATAGAATATGACTATGTATCAAAGACACATGCTTGCACACACATATGCATGCATACACCCACCCACTCCATTCCACACACAAAGTGAAACTCCTCAAAATTAAAACCACAATATACCAAAATCCTCTCAAGAAATTGTTCCAGAAATTTTCCCTTCTTTAATATTATTTTTTCCCCAGTAAAATGAAATCTCTGAACTGAAAATAGACCAATTTTGATCCCAAATTTTATTGTTACACTTAAAAAAAAAACCTTGCTTCAAAATGTTAATTTAGCTGCTAAATTTTGACATATAATGTTTAGGGAAATATAATTGTCATCACAAATCAGTACTCTTTGTTCAAACCTGATTTCCATAATGTCAATATTTTCTTTCAAGTCCTGAATGTTTCTTGGAGAAGTGAACCCAATACCAGTCTGCAATGTGTTGCCTCTCTTAAGTCCAGCTTGAAGTCCCAATACATCAAAACCCAAGGCCTCACATGTCTGCCACAAAAGAGGCAGCTTCACCAAATATTCTAACCAGTGGATGATGTTAGGTACAATTTCTAACACTGATGTAGCATTAAATTGGATTGACTTCTGTGAAAAAAAAGTTACAATATTTAGATCATGATGTGACCTCAGCTCAAAATTCATTAGGCTAGAATGAGTACTGAGATGTTGTGATTTATACCATTCAAACAGAATTGTAATTGTACTTAAATAATTGTAAATAAATTATGTCAGGTCATTATATCCTATATGTTGTTGTTGCTTGTTTAATGCCATTCTTCAGCACACGATGACAGCCAGTATAACTGGTGAGGAAAAACCTCAGTAAGAACTATAAACACATGGAAAGCTATTGGCAAGCTATTCACATATTCACATACCCTCACATACCCCCATTGGCTGAGTCTAGGACTCAAGACCACATGGGCAGCAATGAGATGGCAGTGAATGGTAAATGTGAGTGCTTTAGACTAATCAGCCATATGGAACCACAGAGTGTGTCCTGCGTCACACCATAAAAAATTGTATCACTATAACCCGTGTAACATGTCAAATCCATAAATTATGTCATATCAATATGTCCTGTAACATAAATTTCACATCATTGTATTTTATATTACATGACACATCCTAAATGCATCAGATCATAAATAAAACTTTGTGACATGCATCATACGTCATAAACAAATCATCATATCATATGTAACTCACATTATTGTGTTCTGTCTCACTTGTTGCATCATAAATAAATGTCACACAATTGTGTTCTGTAATATATATTATGCTATAAATAAATGTTGGAACATTAAAATAAAATGTATTATATTACTGCATGTCCTTAGCAAATGTCATAAATCATGTAATGTCATAAATAAAATGTTATCACACTGTACTCTGTATCTATAATCTGCCACAATATTAACTGTCAGCATAGCCTAAAAGGCCAATGTCTTCTGCAACCACATTATAAACAGAATCTATATCCAGATTGGGCCCCTCCCATATTTTTTAGTTTGTTTTCCTTCAGGCTTATAAAAAGAGAGTAGCATCTAATTTGCATGAAAGAAAATTGGAGCTTACTGAAAAGGCATTATTTTCAATTTTAAGTTCTTAAAAGACACTGCAAATTATTAGTATACAGCCTCTAGTGAGACCCGATTTATTAAACCCTGCACTTTATAAAGACCTTTTGTTAACTGTATCCTTAGGATAAATTATTGTGCCTTGAAGATAAAATTTTCTAAAATGCATCTGATTTATGAACTGGAAACAGTATTTTTTCTGCTCCTCATATGAAATTGGTTCCTTAAATTAGCACTTAATTGTCCTTCATGAATAATAATGAGCTGTCATTTAGTCACAATGACTTGGCAAAGCATCACTGGTTAAATATACTCAGTGGTACCTATATGATTGTGTGTGTGTGTGTGTGTCACTAGGATTTTTAAGTAGCTTTAACAATTTTTAAGTTATATAGCTAATATGTCTGCATTGAGGAAGTTTATAGTGATGTCTGTCACTAGGCATCATGCTGCAGACATGTAGCATCATGTTCCAGTCAGTCACATTATCCTGACACCAGACTGACCAGTCCTAACACTAATCTCTTAAAACCTAATGCCTAGTGAGGTAGGTGATAGCACCATATTTATAAGTCTCTGGTACAACTCAGACAAGGTTCAAAACCACATCTGAGGCATATTCTCTAACCATTTAGGCCACTGGTGCAATTTTAAAATATTTGACATTCATAAAAATTATCAGAAGCATAAGAGGCAGACAATTTAAATTTTCCAGGTGGGGTAGAGGTAAGGCTGAGATTTTCTTTCCAATGAGGATAAGATAATTCTTTTCCAGTTAATATACTGAACAGACTTCCTCTTTATACAAATCAGAGCAAGATTATTAATTTTTAAAGCTTTCTGGAGGCTGAACACTTCAAAAAAAAACCAGGCCTCATCTCCGTACAAAACTTTAATGATCTTGCCTTCAAACGCAGGACATAAAATGCTTATGCACATCAACTCTAATGAGACTATTAACAGTACAGATAATAGAAACTGGTCAAAAACATTGTTTTAATTTAAATGCAGTCAAAATTTGAGTGAACAAGGTGTTGTTCAAACTAAACTGTAAAACAAATTATTTTCATATTGGGTACTGGTTTCCATTAAGACTTGGAGAAAACATTGCTTTTAAAGAAATTAAATGAAGTTTTAAAAATGTAGAGACAAAGTCGCAAATAAATGTGTGCTAAATCACACTATTTTGAGAGACAAATACACAGAAAATCTGTCAATCCAAATGATTTTTCTAATTTTTATAAAAAGTACAGACATTTCAATAATAAAACATAAATGGTCCTTCCTTTATTTTGAATCAGGCCAAGTAATTGTTATAAAGTCACATGTCATGGGCCTGTATTTGAAAAAGGATTGCATTAACTCATGGCAAATTAAACTATTGCATTTCAAACATTTAAGTAAATAAATTTCACATCACTGAAGTCAACAATGGCAACAACTGATAACTTTGGTAATAACAATGTGATTTTGGTGACATATTTGGTGACCATCTTTTATTAGGCATATTATTGACTTGCTTTTATTTCAGACAATAGGGCTCATACTAGGGAACAATTTTGGTGAAGACAATGTCTTTATGGAATTTTGCCTAAATTGCCTAAATTGGCCATGAAAGCAATGTTAACTTCACCTTGCTAAATAACAGCACCTACCAACCCATTTCTCCAGATACACCCATTGATATTCTGTCAAAACAATTGAATCACGCTGAGTCTTTAGTTATAATTGACATGAAACAGTAAAAACTTGCAGAAAAATAAATTTTTAAAAAACAAATCTAGTAGTTTCTTGTTCCTACATACATGTACAGAATACTATTTTACACCCAACCATACAAATGTGTAAGTCAAGAAAATTAATGAAATCCAATGGTTTTTAAACTGCAAATCCCAAATGTGTATTTATTTAAAATTATGATACTAAAAACTATTAAAGAATTAATGAATTTATACAATACTGTATCTGTAAAAATAGATGAATAAGCCAAATTGCCTCTGTTGGCATTAGTTACCAATTCCTTGGAAAGTTAATGTGAATTACTTTAAATTTGTGGGGATAGAAAATTGTGGTTTCAATTGGCAAGCTTTACCACAATTTACAGTCACAATGAACTGTAAACCAGCTGGATATTTTAAAGTGCACTACCCCCTCCCCCATATGTCATGGCAAAGCATCGTTCATTTCTTTCTTTATATAGTATTATGAGTTGATAACTGACTAAGGCATGAGACTGTACGTTTCTCAGTTAAAAGTTAGGCAGTATTCTTTAACACAAATGACTAAGGCAGTTTCACACCTGCTGCAATGGTATTTGTTGTTATAAATTTGCCTTCAATGTAAAGCAAAGAATGTTTTAAGGAAGTGGCTTCCATTAGATCTGTCATTCACACTAATTACAGCAGTGAGGTAATGGCTTGTCTTAATTTTAAATACTGTCTGCATCTTGTTTCATTCAGGTCTGTGCATTTATGTTGAGTGTTTGAATAATCTAATTAATTCACTTACTGCTGTATGGATTCAGCCGGTTTGCTCAGAAATGTATGAAAATGAAGGGGATATACCAACAAATATGCAATTTGTAGCCAAACCACCAATTTTGATACCATCAAATTTAAAGTGATTCACTTTATGTATTTTTGAATTTTTATGTAATGACGTTAATAAAATTTATGATGCAGTCTGTAGGATTCAAGATACAATGCTTTCAATATTTTCAAAAATGAAGACAAGTATTTTGTGTATTTTCATACAATTTACTTTCAAAGCAATAAAAACACATACTATTTAACTCTTTTGCCACACAAAATGTTATCTTTAACTTAACTTATTTTTCCATCACTTCATCCCATTTAGACAAGAGCAAAAAGTAACCTCATCCAAAATAATGATTCCAACATGATTATAGATAAATATAGATTTTACTTAAAAAAATTAATTTTTTGTCAAACTTTCATCCGTGTATAATGGTGACAAGAAAAGCCAGTTTACTATGTACTTCACACTGTAAGAAACAAAAACATTTGGCTTTTTCAGATCACAAAAAACAATAGATTTTCTAATAGCAATTCCTGGAAAGAAATTTTGGCTTTAAAATATGGCAACATAAAAATGAATTGACCATATTTTATTTTTTCTGACTAAATCAGTTATAATGTTTTAGAGGTCAGAGCGAACCCTGAATCTGATTCTCCATGTCTGAAAGGAGTTTTTATATAGTCCAACATTATAACATTACAACATGAATGTGAAGGTCAGTACCATATATACCTATTTTTAAGTTGTATCAAACTACAAACAACACAGACCTGGATTTGCCACTGCATAATGTGTTTTTTTTTTACTTATTACTATTAACAAATGTCATAGACCTAGATATGCCAGCTCATTGTGGGTCTGTGTAAATTGCAGCTGGACTTAATTTGTAAACATGAATAGACAATAAAAGTACTGATAAAAACTGCATCTTTACCTACCATGAGGTAATACATGTATACAAAGAGAATGAGATCAGCTACTGTTATCTGAATTCCTTCTGAATAAAGGTGCACAAATTCAATGTTATGTAAGGTCATATTCTTCACAAATGAAATCAAACTGTCAACATCAGTAATTTCAGATGCCATATGATCTGTTGTGGACAGCTGAGAAAGATCTCCAGTTTGAATAGAAATTCTCGTTTTCTTTCTTTCCACATCATCAATAGTATTTTTATTCTTTTGTAAATGTTCTGCTTTTTCCTCCTTCCTTCTCCTACTACTCCTATCCCCCATCCTGACAACTCTGTATACAACACTATCATGTGGTTCTACAATTTCCCTATCTTGAAAAAAGTTTTTAATCACAGCATCAACATCATCGGCATGTGTCTTCATGGCAACACTTTCTGTCTGAATTTGCTTGATTAGTTCTCTTTTCCGTTTATCATTGTTATGTAGTAGAGGTGGCTTCTCAAAATACCATTCAAGCTTCATTACATCAGCTGCAATCTCAAAATTTGTTCTGGAATTGCGATTACAGGATGACCTGAATAAAAATAAAATGAAACTTTTTTCAAACTTCAATAAGTTTGAACTCTCACCACAAATCTATACACTTGTTATTACAATTTACATAATGTCCTATTCTCAAACATTATTATTAACTAAACTGTTAAAACTGAAATAATGCTTGGCACTGGTAAATATTTTGCAACTAATCTTTGACTTTACAAGCTGAACCATATAAAAAATAAATTATTTCAGTTGTGTAAATAAGTATATGAAATCATCTGCTGATCAGATCCTAAAAATGACCAATTCTTGACAGTATCAATGAACCAGTACATGAGAAATGTTAACTGCATCATTTTAATCAAATTATTAAAAAAGGGAGCTATCTGAATTGAAAGCTTCCAAACTGCCATGTAATTTCAATATCAATATTCAGATTTTCAATTTCAATATTCAGATATATCAATACTAATTATGTTGCCTACTTAAATTTCTCAACCTTACCAATGACTGATGCAACATTGTTCCTATCAAGGCAATTTCAAAGCTATTAAAAGAAACACTGTCAATACTTGATTTGCCACATGTTTCCCAGTCAGTTTGTTCCCAGTAGGTGCTGCCATTGGATTCAGTTATTTTTGAGCCCATGATGAATACAGGTCATGTGTCTCAATCTCCTTATCTGTTTTAGTAATAAATACTGCTGCCCCTCAACCACATACTTATACATTTAATTTTCCAAAATTTCATATACATGTATTTGTGTCATACATGAAAACAAAATTCTTTCTTAAAAGTACAAAAAAAACATAAAAAAGTTTAGTATCATATTGAGGAAGAGATTGCATGATAAGACAATTGTGGCATGGTTCCTGAAATTAAATATATAATTTTCTCATACACAAAAAAAAAAATAGTTTTTCCCTTAACAGTATGAAAAGTAACATTTAAAAAGTTTATTCAGGTATCAGGCAGGGCTTCACCAATGTTGCAAATTGCGACTGTTTTTTCCTTATTGGCACCTTGATATATCATCTGGTGATATTTTGTGTTGCGATATTGTTGGCTTTTAAACTTGTAAATACAACAACTGGTTTGGAGTGGAGAAATTCAGAGGCCACATGAAAGGAAGCCACAAACTTGATATATAATGCACTGAAATTTATATATTGTTACATAAACAAATTCTTAGTATTCATTCTTATGTATTGATAACCCATCTAAACAGTGCATTGTTATATCATAATTCGCTTATATTAACATATAGCATGAGTAGTCAATGTTGTAAGATATCCGTTTTTTTCCATAATGTTTTTGTGTTGACATTTCTGGAAGCAGAAATTAACTGGATGAGGCATCATCTCATTATCTTTCATTGGATTTCTAACCGCTCGCTAATAATATATTTACATAGACTGACATTTGTATGTGGATGGTATGTAAAATTCCTCTTCTTTCACTCCGATTTAATCCTTCAGAACACTCACATTTTCTGTAGTAATCCCAGTCATCACCCTTTTTTAAATTTCTGAGGCATGCATGGAAGGCAGCATCACTCTGCTACCACACATATAAAAAACCCACAAAAATAACAAGATCATACTTGTTGGTTTTTTCAATAGAAAGGGAGAAACAGTAAAAACACTTCTTTAAGTCATATTTATTCCTTATACAAACAGGCATTTACCAACATTTTTACTGACGGATATTTCATCACACTGTATATTGTTTTTTTAATTGAGAATATGTTTTTGTTAAAGACAATAATACAAAATTTATGATTTCTTACTGAGATCTGCAAATTTGACAATGAAGATTCCAAGTTTCCAAACATTATCCACAATTCTGATACTGAAAAAGTGACCTTTCATATACTTATTTAGATTATTACATTTTTTCATTTTTTAAAAACGTTAAGCATATCATATATGAACTTATTTGTGGCATTTTATATTAAGAAATAAATGCAATATGCATATGTCTCCACAGTATAAAATAATTCATGACTTATCACAGCTTGAACAACACAAGGTAGTTTAATATGTTTTAAATTTATATTATCTCAGGTAGTTCCAGTTAAGTCAAATCGTGAAGTTTATTTTGATCCGGTTCCACCCAACCCCCATCAAAAAAAGGTATTGAGGACAATAATAAAATTTAATTGTTGCTAGCATCATTTTTTCGTATTTCATGCGTAGTCTTCACATATACTGTTCAAAAGGAATCATGAGCTGATGCATAGCAACACAAAGCACATGGTGTGGGGGACTGATGTAATGTATATAGTACACATTAATAGTTCAATTACTGGGTTTTTCAAAGGTCCTGGAAATAACCAGTCATACCTCAGTAGTAGATATTTTGGATAACTCTAACTTCATTAATATTCACCACTTAATCATGCATGGTCTATCATGTGACAAGCATACATAGGCTAAAAGTTACCAACTCCACTGGCAGTATGTGCTTGAGATAAAATGACTGAGAAAACTGCAGGGATAAAATGACTAGGAAAAATGCAGGATAGTAAAGAAGTTATAGTGTTTGTTGCACTAGCTTTGAAATTGGGGAACAATACTGCATCTGCTAATTTGCAAGGTTAACACAGTTTATGTCAATATGAAACAAGAGTAGCTGCAGGAAATTTAAGTACAGTGGTCCCCCTCTTATACTGCCACCCCTTCCTCACCAGGAAAGTGGCCTTATAAGACAGGTGGCCTTTCCAGAGTGGGACTATATTTGTAAGATGTATATGTATATCTGTATATCGTAGGAAAGCTACATATAACTTAAAGCAGTTAATATCTTTATTTAAATGTAGCATTAATTATTTAAATTAATTATTTAAATGTTCTTCCCATCTTAAAAACAGAGTTATTTCAAGCAATATAAATAGTTTTTATTCATAGGCATGAAATGTGAGAGGGATATTGTTGGCATGCACATTACAAAGCCATTGAAAAACATTATTTAAATCTTGTTACATACATTGTTTTGTGTTTAAAAGTATTCTCTTTCCATTTACTCCATTTTCCCGACTGCTAGTGATTATGATTATGTGATTATCATTTTTAACGTAGCTTTAACAAATTTTCAGTCAGTATAGCAGTTTATAGTGATGTCTAGCACTAGGGCATCATGCCACAGACATGTAGCATGATGTCCCACCCAGTCACATTATCCTGACACCAGGCCGACCAGTCCTAACACTAACCTCTTAATGATGAGCACCAAGCGAAGAAGCTGTTAGTACCATTTTTGTAAGTCTTTGATATGACTTGACTGGGGATCAAACCCATGACCTCCCACATCTGAGGTGGACGCTCTAACCACTAGGCCACCGGAGCTGTTCCAACTGCTAGAATATTTATTTCTTTTACAATCTTGTATTTTTTAGTCTCCCCAACATAACATCTTTTGGAAAGTGTACCGTCCCCATTGTCATCGAGTAATTTTTACTTTTTTTTTCAAAAGTATTATTTATTTAATTACGCGATGACGTGTTAAAGTTTTGTAATGATTTATTCCTATGTTGCTAATTGTACAATACTGCAATTTATTTTTACAGACAAAAATCCTTTTTATAAAGAAAGTGATACATGTACTGTCATGTAATTTTTCAGTGTTTGTCTGGTACCCGGTTTTGCACAAAGTTGACTGTTTTTGTGTGTGTATGTCTTATTCCTCAAAAGCCTATCTACCATGTTATGATCTTGACAATTACGTTGGTCATAATTGTCAATTTAAAAAAAATATCTGCTGTTTGAAGTCAAAAGTGCTAACAAAACATTGCTGACCCCTTTTCCTGCAAACATGGGCATTAATGATATAATAACTTAGTGGTACATGCACTTTAGCCAACACTTCTTTCAGTAACAAAAACCTGACATCCAAATACTGACATCAGGATAGATAACTGGATTACTAACCTTACCATAATTAAATATTGGTTCTGGACATATATTAATAATAAAATGTAGCCACTTGTGAGGGGTAAATTTTACATTTGTGCACTAATATGCTGGCAGCTGGTCGCATTAGAGGGGTGGCCTTTCTTGAGGGGTACTTTTTAACAAAAATTCGTCAGTGCCAAGGGATTCTGGCCGAGTAAGTGGGAGCTGGTCAGGGAAGCCATTCATAAGGGGAAGCCACTGTACAATGCAATGTTATACATCATTAGCTTCATCAATGACCTAAATCTGCCACTACATCATGTACCAGCACATGTAGTTTGTTAGGATTACTAAAAGCAGTTTGCAGCTGGACTCATCTTTATAAGGGAGTATACAATGGAGTGGTGCTGTTAGATTCTGCACATACTTGATATCTTGAATTAGCTGTGAAATGCTATGTGGTAAATCCACTTCACAAAGCTTGGTCCATCCTGACATCTGGAACAGAAAGAATAACTTAAGTTTACATTAAAGGTGTTCTCTCTCCTTTTCACATTGGAAAAATCTCACAACAATGAAAAATTACAGCTGATAATTATTAAACTAATGAAAGGTCCTTACTTCACATTGCCATTGTGAATATTCTATTCTGAAAACTGCATTTTGAAAAAGCTAAATTTTCTATAATAAAATTTTTGGCAATCTAAACACTACAAATTATAAGCTTGTAGCCACATACATACACTTTAGTAACTATGGCATATTTGCAGAAAACAATTTATAAAAACTACTGATCTTTTTAATAAATACTTGAATATTTTAACTCAGTTTGTTTTTTACCATTTAAAATACTTTTTAAATTCAGCTAATTTTCTGAAAATGTAAAGCTCATAAAATTCTGTGACACACACCCTTCTTACAACAAGAGCTAATCCAAACAATTTTTAATTTGCATCTTTGGCCATTTTTACACCTAATACAGAAATACATGTAAATGGGAAATGAGCTGTTAGAATTCAAAATTAACAACTGTGAAATTTCCACTTCTCTATTCATGACAATAACCAATGGCTAATAATTGACAATTCATTCTTCACATAAGAAAGCAGAGTATAGCAAATACAAAACATGAAATTATTTATCAAACATGGAGATATTGTTTTAAAACTTCTAATGAGTTAAGGTATAAAAACTGTCAAAGAATACATGCATGTTGATTGCAATACCTCAGCACAAGCCTTTAGGCTACCACCACGAAATCCCTGAAAAAGAAAGCAATATTATCATATTTATTTTACATTGCAAACATTTGGTTTTCCTATTTAATTTTTCCAACTTGTCATAATTTTCTGTGTGCCAGGTGTAAAGCGAAGAACTTGAAAACTACTCCAAACAATTGTCAATCACAAAATTTTGTGAGCATACAAGTCTAATGGTTTAGTAAGTAAATAAATGTTTGCTACAATTGTATTCACCCTAATATAACTGACATACAAAAGGTTCTCACTGTGGTTAAATATTAGTATCCACATTTTAGAAGTATTATTTCTCCTAATGGTCTTAAACTAACATGTAAGCAAATGGAGAAATGAATGCTACTATAAGGAAACAACATGACTGGTCCTTAATTAAAACATTTTTCACCGCAGACAGCAATTCATGGTTTACAATGTATGGATAATTCCTAAGTAGAGTAAAACTACCACCAACAATAATTTCTTTTTTTTGCACATTGGTAACTACCTTCAATTTAATGGCACTACAATATGGAGATAAATAAAGTATGAGCTTCACAATCACCAATAACAAGTAAACAAATATAGAAAGTTACCACATTATCTTGCTGATCATAAGTAAGGCTTAGGATGCATACCTCATAGAGGTATAACAGGGTCAATGGTGTTCACAGTTGAGTTAGCACTATTGTTTTCTGTGTTATGTGTCTTGGCTCATATGAAAGTAACAAGAAAAGAGTGAAGACAACAAGCGAGGTAAAATTTAAAATAATTTATTTCCATAGAAAAACAAGGCAAAAAAGAAAAAAGGACTTGCAATTTATCAATCAAATCCAACATTATTCCAAAAATTAAAAAATATAAGTCCTATCAATGAAAATTCCTAAATGAATCTGTGTCTGAGTCTTAATGAAATCGAAATGATGGGTAACAATGAATGGTGTGACCTTTAAAGTGATACCATGTCAACAGTTCCTTGTTGAATCACAGAAAATAACATTCTAGTTTTAGAATTTCTAAATAAATTTCGATAAATGTCTTTGTCCAAGAATTCTGTAATGAGCACTTATATTTTCCAGGGAAAGAATCACTAATTCCATAAAATAAAAATTCAACTCAAACTGGTCACAACAAGACACATTTAAGTTTTTGGAGATTTAATCCCAACTAGATATTTCTTCTCAAGAAAAAAACTAAACAGAGAAATTAAGATGCCAAACAGGTTCAAATGAGGGTCATGTAATCACCTTCTGGAATGTCATATAATATTTTTTATATGGTAAATGTTACATACTCTAGTATAGCCTAAGCTAAAATTAATGATTCTAGAAATGAATAATAAAAAAAGTTGTTCACTCCAAATCTGACACTGGTTCTGAATCTTGGTCAGCAAATGATAATGTTTCAACTACTGGTTGTTTATCAGGTCAAACAGAACTGAACTGAATTTTTAAAGAAAAAATTAAATCCAGTCAACAAAATTATCATTACAATAACATGAATTGGAATAAAAAAATACAAATTGTAAAACTAACAAAGTAATTAAATTGCATATTCATTATATGTGGTGTGGTGCTTTGCAGCACAAAAAAAGATAAAAGGATTGCCTTAGTGACTGTCTTGTGACTGCCAATACGAACCCAGGTATGGACAGACTCACTCCCTTCACTGACTTTAGAACAATGTAACTATATGTATATTACTAAAAGCAGTTAACTATATAGTGTACATACTAAGCGCACATCATTAATTGATGTTGTTGTTTTTGTGGGGCTTAACACCATTTTTCAGCACGAAATAGGCTACACATGGCAGCCAGTATTAATGGTGGAGGAAGAAACCTGGAAATCCTGGAAAGAACCACCGACCCATGAGAAGCAAGTTTTCTCACATATCCACATTTCTATAATTAAAATGAAACGTAACTCAGAAAAACATAAAAAAAAAACACTCATGAGACAGTGACTCTCCCCTGGGGGCAAAAATATATATACATAAAGCATTAAAACAAGAAAAAGATAGCATAAAATACAAATATGACCCAATGAACTAAATGGATAATCATTTCAAATTTAACACACTAAAATATATAACTGCAAAACACAATTTTTTTGCTTGTGATCTTTGTATCAAACTGATATCAGTTAGTGGTTTTATGCACTTGGTATCATTCTTGATTTGTTACTAGCACAGGAGATAAAGCTAAAGATGAACTGCAAAATGGATATACCATATTCAATGTAACTGGGATGGAAATATAAATCCAAATTTTATTTTGCATTGTAAATCATGCTGTATGCATTTGCTGACTTTATGATGTTGATCTTTGTCTAGAATGAAGAAAATGTACTCTGACCTTATGTGGATCAAAATGTTCTGGTATACTGAACATTTCTGCATTAAACATTTTTTACATAAGAAATTAAATTATTTTCCTGAACAATGATTTTCATCAAGTAAAATATTTTTTTTTATGTATGTATCACATGCATATTATGCTGTTAGCTTAAAATAAATCAGAAACAGAGGCTTTTAATTGGACATACTATGGATTCAAGAGATATAGCGTCTTTTTGGCAAGAATTATCTCCCTTTTTATACTGTTACTGCAACCTATATTTTTCCATCAACTTGCTTGTTGACAGAACTTTTATGGAAAATCATTTGTCAAGATTGCTGCTTGCCAAAATATGGTACTCACACCGCTGGTGGTATGTGAAAGGGTTTGAGGCGGTATGTTGCAGAAAATGAATTTAAAAAATTCACTTTAAAAAAATAAGGCACTGGAAGAAGGGGCATGCTAATAAAACCAATGTCCCATAAGGGGTACATGAATGTTAGACATTTAGAAAACACTGGGCACATGAAAAAATATAAAAACTATTGACTTGTTGTAAAAAATGTTTGCCCCCACTACAGATGAAAAGGTCCAAGTCTAAAAACCAAACGGTGTTTGCAAAAATTACTTATAAGTGCAAAACAATCTGAATCGTTCATCTACATATTCACTGAGACATTCATTTCAAACTTTATTTCCCTAACTCATGTAGCTTCTGTGATATTATAATAACAAGGTTTTTACCAAAAGACGCGAAGTCCCGAGAAAGTTTTTAAAAATGCAAAAATCATTACCAATATATCAGGTCATCAACATATGTATAGATAATGCATGCTGCATTTAATTTATCTAGGTCAAACAGTTTTTACATAAATCTTGCTCACATAGCTTTCTCCAAAACATCTGAAAAAATGTAAAAAAAATTGCTCTCATGTCATCCAAATCTAATCAAGCTGTCTACATGTGCATAAAATCATGCTTACCTTTTTTGTTTATGTCATGTAGAAAGAAACACTTTTTGTAGTGAATGTGAACACAAGATAAGACAGACTAAAATCAAGCTACCACCAAATGCTTGCAATGGGATCTCAAAAATAATGTTAACATGGCATTTTTTGATGATCAAAATTGGATAATAAAACATTCATTTTTTTCTTGTTTTCAGTTTAGCATCTTCATTAAGTGATGACCACCTGTTTCAGTTGCAAGAATATTAAAAAAATACTTAAGGAATTATAATGAATGTAAAATAAGACAAATACACAAACTTAAATTTAGGCACCTTTTCTAACCCATCTAAAATTAAGAAAAATATGGTAGGCACACAACAGCTGCTGTATATTCTTACCAGCAGATCCACCAATGACTTCCCTGGGCAACACTCATGCTGCAGTTTAATAATATATCTCAATGTACAACAGAGACCTGAACGAACAATGTTATCTCTGGTATCTTGAACAATGGGTAATGCACAGTTCTGTACAAGTTGAGGAACTTCTACATCTTGCAGGAAAGAGTGTGAAATTTGATCAAATGCAGCAGAACTCAGTGTAACATTTTGTTGAGAGTTTCTGTCCTTTATACCAACAAAGTTTAGGTGGAAGAGGTCAGCACTGCAGTATCTGTGAACAAAGATAACTGCTACAGAGGAGAGGGGAAGGCAAATCTGATCATTTGCTTGAAAACCTTCAATGTAGACTTGCATGATGACAAAACCTGGCTAGCCCTTTAAAATAATCGCCTTCCTGAAGAAAAAAAATTAGAAGAACAATGTTACTGGCATATTTTTTTTAACCTAAAACACTACTGGCAATATGAGAACCAAAAATGTTAGACATATACCTCTAAATCTAATGCTTTAAACATTTTTCCACAGTGGTTATGTTTTTTGTAACCATTTGCTTTATATGAATAAAATGTAAGAGAGGGTTGTTGTGGGAACAAATTTTAATTATGTAATACATATACTTACCCATTGGTATTGCATATCTTTTACTTTTCTCTGTCAAAAAATTGCATCTATTCAATGTGAATTCATTACACAGCATTGAGAATTGTTAATCAGACATATACAACTCGTGCACCCTGCATGCTCATGCACAAAACAGTCATGATTGTCATAAATAATGATATGCGTTGGGTTTTTTTTGCATGCTTTCAACCACTTAGATCTTTGGGAAGCCAAACATACTTCAAAAATGCATACACCCTTCATCAAACTGGAATGAAACTAACCTACATTTGCTCTTAGAAAGTGGAACCATCAGAACTAAATATACATCTAGTTTCATGACAGTACATACACAAGCTTCAGAGACAGAGAGCTAACTGCAGAAACATAGTGTATGATATCAAGTGTAAATTGTATCACAATGTGATTTATTTTGGCTCCAATATAAGACATAATAAAAAAACAAACTTAATAAATCGTTTCATCAATCAAGCAAACAATTAAATAAGCAGTTTATAGCTGAGCTGCACAATAATAAAGGCAGTGGAAAATAAATAACACAGTAACAATAATTTCATATATATTACAGATTAGTGCAACTTAATTATATACTTTGGTTAAACATAACTTTATATTTGGATGTCATGTAACTTCATCTGTGTGACACTTTGTAGCATATGTGATGTCTATGATTGACCATCCACCCTTTATCCATATTTACACCTACTGGACACACAAATTACAAACTTGTACAAGCAACTGGCAATTGTCCTGTGGTCCATCTCAAAATCCCAGTGACTTAGCCTTTAGGTTTTAAGTTAGAAATAATTGAGATCCTGCATTATAAATATATATTCCCTTGAGATATACTTATAAAATTGTTCTCTCAATTTACTCTTATCCCTAGGACTATACCTTATGGTCATAGTATGGTGGACCATGATCCTTTAAGGCCTTTCAACTCTGGATTACTATTATTAATTTGGGTAGCTCGATTTACCATAACAAACCACAACAAAGAAAATTACCAGAATAAAGATAATGTTACTGGAAAAGGAAACATATTTATAATAATCAAACAATTAAAAAGTTTCATTTATACAATTAAAATTTTTTACTTACTATAAAAGGGGGTTATATTGTATAGTGAAGTTGTTGTCCATTTTAATGAACTAAATAAAGGGAGACTACTCCTTCATTGAAATTCCCTGGTTACATCATTCACTTGGATTAAATACCTTATATATGCTAGGCAATAAGAATACAATAGATTTAAGACTTTATTTATGATCTGAATATTCATATTTATATTATATTCAATGTAATAATCAATCTCAACTGAACTACTTAATTAACCAGTTACTAGAACATTTATCAGTCTAGTCATATTCCTACCTTTTTCCTAAACACACACAAAGCATGAGTGTATTTGTGTGTGTGAGTGTGTATGTGCATGCATTAAGAGTACCAAATTACACCCACTCATATGAATGTCAGCATTTCATGTCATTTGCGTGCAATCAAGAGAAATAAGTTAATGTGAAAATTTCTTATCATCAGTGTCTTCAGATATCTGCTTCTGTCATTAAGTTAGTCCTTGTCCATTCCTAATCTTTCTTTTCATTTGATTTTTTTCCCATGGCAGTTTCATCCTCTGATGTTATTAGTTTTGGGCCCTTCTTCACAAATATTCTATATTTGAAGTAAAATTTTTCTCTTTCTTCAGTTTTGGAACTCCATACCTGAAAATGTCTGTTGCTTTCTGCAAGACTAATTCTCCCACATGCAAGATTTTGGTGTAAACCTATTAATTGTGCAATAACCATTATTTCTATACGATGTATTAGGCTAAGTAATGTTTCAGGCTTTCACAAACCATTATTTCTATACGATGTATTAGGCTGAGTAATGTTTCTGGCTTCCACAAACCATTATTTCTATACCATGTATTAGGCTGAGTAATGTTTCAGGCTTCCACAAACCATTATTTCTATACCATGTATTAGGCTGAGTAATGTTTCAGGCTTCCACAAACCATTATTTCTATACCATGTATTAGGCTGAGTAATGTTTCAGGCTTCCACAAACCATTATTTTTATACCATGTATTAGGCTGAGTAATGTTTCAGGCTTCCACAAACCATTATTTCTATACCATGTATTAGGCTGAGTAATGTTTCAGGCTTCCACAAACCATTATTTCTATACCATGTATTAGGCTGAGTAATGTTTCAGGCTTCCACAAACCATTATTTCTATATACCACTCCCTCGATAACTTGCGGACATTGGGGTCCAGAAACATCGACCACGATATAAGCAAGGGCGCGAGTTATCAAGGGACCTATAACAAACAACAAATATAACAATGGGATCGACGCACAAGGAAAAGGGGGTGGGGTGGCTTGGCATGTTGAATACTTAATTAATAATCGCGCTAAGATTAACAGTGGATAAATATCTTTTCATATCGGTATACTTTGTTTAGTTTTTCCTCACAGAGTAACATTAATTTCAGGATAACTTACAGTATATTGAGGAAATCATCTAAACATTATTCCTCCTGGTTTCCGTTTGCTTAGCACATGTACTTCACATGTTGTGTATTACGTCACTTATTTTTGTGGTGAATGGTATACATTCTAACTTTATTGTTTGATCCAAAGTAGACTTTTTTTTTCAAATACAAAAGATCGACACATTTCAAAAAAACAATGTCGATCGAAAGATGTGTAGATTTTTTTTATTGCGGTAAAAGTAAAATGGAAGAAAAAAATTCACAAGGTTTAACCATCACCAACATGAATTTAATGGGTCTAAAAATTTAAAGCAATATAAATTAGAACACGATAACACTTGCAGTTTGTGACACGTTTGAGAAATATCACTTCACATTTTGAAAAAATGCTAATTTCACAATATAGATTCTATCTTTACAGGCAATACCGTATTTTCCGCCCTATAAGTCGCTCCTGCGTAAAAGGCGCTCCTCCACACTTACCATAATCACGTCTTTGATACCGCCGGCCATTACATGCGACTTGGTAATTTCCAACTTCGTGTAAGAAATATACAATTGTTTAAGAGTTATATAAAAGTCAGTACTACAATAGACTTTGGTTTTGCCTTGAGTCGTATTTGAATTGTTGAAAGTCCATGACCTGCAGCACGCTGTTCCACAATCCATTTTCGTACAATCTCCTCGAGAACTGGCCAACTTGCTTTGCCACTACGATTTCCATCCATGGTTTTTTTTGTTGACCTTAACTCGTCTTCTTTTTTACGCCAGTCACGCACAATCTTCTCGCTTACGTTGAATTTTCTTTCTGCTGCATGATTTTCGTTTTCTTTCGCAAATGCTACGATGTTTAACTTAAATTCTGCATCATATTTTTTTCTAGTTGTTGGTGCCATGATAAATGGCACGAATTTAATTTAAAACAAAACTTATGGACTTACGCTAATATAACAATTTTAAATCATACGTTATTTGGGAAACTATATTTTATTAATGCTCCATTGTATGAACGGTACATATTAATATATCGGTCATTTCCACAACCCAAACAAACTTCAAAGGCACTCTATACCCTACAGTGGTTTTAATACATTAACGAAGACATTGCGAATTCACCTAACAATTGAAACTGTTCATCAACCTTCCAGTTATTTTATTTTTTTTAATTAATTACCAGTACTTTGAAGTTCCCTACATGAAGCCAGTCGTGGCTTAATCCAGAGTTAAAAACTAGAGCAATCATCTGAAGAAATATTCATAATGTTTTTTTTTTATTTTTATAACAAGCCACTGCAAAACCAACCGAAAAAATGATTGTGTGTTTTTATAAACTACTATTAAAGTAAATTATAAAGCGCTACCAGAGGTCTTGGAAACGCTTTACAGTGACATAATTCGTTATTTAAAATAACAAAATAATCCCAGTTCTGCATTCTGTATTTATTTGAGTACATCAAAAGAACCTGACGAAATAGCTGGGTGGCAAGTTCAAAGGACTTTGACTAGCAGCTTGGGTGGGAAAATGTGCTGAAATTTACGACTGAATTTAGAGACCGAAAGATTCTAAGATGTACAGGCCGAATAATAAAGGAAATACAAGGGCAATCGTTATTTCAATATTTTTTTTATTTATTAATAACAACAAATTTTAACACATAAGTAACTAAATATTATTTGACTATTTAATTTGATAATCTTATAGTCTAATACTTACGTGTACCGTAAGTTTCCAGCAATTGGCTTGCCCATTACCGGCAGATGCATTTCGCTAAAGCACAGCATCACTGCGCATCAGTCACAGTCGTTAAAAAAATTTATTTATCGTATAAGTCGCTCCTGCATATAAGTCGCACACATCATTTTTAAGAAAAAAAAACAAAAAAAAGTAGTGACTTATAACCCGAAATATACGGTAATCACCATTTTCGATGATAAAAACGAACTATGTATCAAGGTTAAATTTGCCAATTTCAATTTCTTATCACGACTTTTTTCATGTTTAACACATTTTAAAATATATTTTCATTGGAAAAAATCAAGAGCCAAGCCGGACACCGCGTTATAAGCGGGTTCGCGAGTTATCCGGGCGCAAGTTATTGAGGGATTGGTGTACCATGTATTAGGCTGAGTAATGTTTCCACAAACCATTTTGCTTATATTATTTATATTATTGATTCACAGGTATTGTTTGTCCATGATGGTATGATTCTTCTTAGATGTGCTAATTTTATTAAGTTTCTTAAATTTGGTGTTTTAAAGGTGACCAAAGTAGTGCAGAAATGCCTCTTGACGTCTTTTGACATGACATCAAAACAGATGCTGTCATCTGCATTAATTAGTCTATTATATACAAATGTCATATTCAGTACAAGGCCAGTCTTTTTGGACAAGTCAGCTTTTGTGTTGCATTTTGGTGCAGATGTCAAGAATATAAGACACTGCATCAGGAAATGCTAACTTAATAGTTTTTACTGTAGCTTTTTTATTATTAATACCACTTACTAAATTCATGTCAATCAAGTTTTAATGTTTAGATGCAAGAAGAACTAAGAAAAAGACTCTAAATAACAATTATCATGAATGAAAATGGGTCTTAAAAAAGTGGTTTGCCAGTTTCATTTGCTTGTGTGTCTATCCAGTGCATATCATACTGATTAAATGTTGTACCTACTCCCAAACCATCAGTACTGTGAAACACATTATTTATATCAAAGGTTCCTCATTATATAAGACTAGACTGGATGTCCTGCCAGATGTACATATTTCTAATTTTAAGGTGGGTTAATGATTTACCATATTTTTAACTTTGATTTATGCACAGCAATATATTTCTTCTTGCCACCAAAATGTGTCTACCTATTTCATTCTGTATTCGTTATCAAAAACTTAATGCATTTTTCTTAATGCTGTCATATGTTTTCTGCACATTAGTAAAAATTCCACTGGGTTTGTGATTTACAACATTTGCAGGTTAAGCAGATATTCTTCAAGTTTTAAATGTACCATGCAGTGCCAATCCCAAAGAAAGCAAGGCAACAATTTGATGATAACCATCATCATCATCAATCCCTTAACTCAAGAGTTTGTTGAGACACCACAGTTGTCCTTACAATCAATTCTCTCTATCTTTCCCTGTTCTCCACTGCCCTTTGGGAATCTCCAAATTCCATGCCTATCCACTCTTTCATGTTGTCTTCCCACCTCTTTTTCTTTTGCCTCTTCTTCTTCAAGCCTCGTACTGTGCCTTACAAGATTGTTTTTGCCAGTCCAGATGATCCTGAGACATGACCGTACCACTTCAGTTTCTGTGTTTTATAGTAGTCAAGAAGTCTTCATAGGGTCTGATGGCTCATTGGATCCTGTTGTGGACTTCTTTGTTGGTTACATGGTCAATGCATGAATTACCCAAGATCTTGCAGTAGCATCTCATTTCGAAGGTTTGAATCCTTCTTTGTAGATCTGATGTGAGCATCCATGTTTCACAAGCATACAGAAAGATTGATTTGACAATTGAGTGCATCAGCCCTATTTTGGAACCAAAAGCAATGTTGGTATTTTTCCATATTGGTCTCAACCTTGTTATTGCTGCTGTTGTCTAGGCAATCTTGCAAAGTACTTCTGATTCAGAACCATCATCGGTAATAATTTATCCCAAGTATTTGAAGCTTGTGACTCATTCCAGCTTTTGTCTAGTAACCTTTATTTCTGCACCGTAGGTATGGAGGTTGTGTCGAGGCGACCAACTAAGTCAGCCAGTTCTTTTTCATCTACAAAGTGAAGGTTGGTGATTATTCTTCCTCCGATGCTGACAGTGCCCTTGTGGTCATGCAAGGCATTCTCCATGATCCTTTCCAGGAAAATGTTAAAGAGTGTAGGTGATAACCATGCGATAATATGTTTTATATTTTGTGGCACCCTTTACATATGCAACATAACATGTTTTTTAATAACTGTGCCATATACCATTTTTTATACACAAGATCTTTTTCAGATTCTCTGTTTGGGAGTAATAAAATTGTGTATGAGGGGAAGTCTCCCTAGACACATTCCATACTCCACAATCATCACAAAAATTACTTGTTTACATTTTATTTCTTTGAGACATTTTCTTTAAGGTTTTGTTTTCTTTAATAGGAGTGGGCAGATTAAGCAACAAGTGTTCTGAAATACTGTATCAAGAATGGTGCCATTTGATTTTCCATGTGTAAAAAGGGTGACTATAAACACCGAAATACACTTAAAAACCGAAATACACACCCAAATACACTTATAATTACATGTTCTCGGTGAATATATCAGTGTACAAACAGGAATTATGATTTGTTTTGTTTGAATAGTATTATAGAGCAATTTAAATATGATTTGAGCAATTCTGATACAAATGGTTTGCTTTTTCCTCGTTATTGCCAATTTCATGCAATGACATACTTGATTTGACAGAAACAATCAACTGATAATTGCAGTAATACATACACATAATTAAAATGATTAGAATCAAAAGTACTCTCTGACATAAGATTATATAAGTACTTTAACTATAGTGGTACAATTTGTGAAAAATAAATAGCATTTGATTAAATTGTTCTTTATAAGGTTTTCCAATTTTTGGCAATAATGCAACATACTTATATGCTACTTTTATTAATATGATAGTTGATTGCGAAGGTGTTACGATGATCCGGAATTGATGAGTTCATTTAATGCCCTAAGACACGAAAATAAGTAAATTGGTTTTAAATTTGAATGTTGAATTAATTAGACCAAATTTTTATATTCACAAATGAATATGATGCAGACAAGGTGCATTTTAATGAAAAAAGGCTTTGGGGAAGTTTTGACTTCTTTGCGAATAATAAGTGTTTGTATGATAAATAATAAGTCGAAAGTCTGTAGTTAAGCATGTTTGTTTTCATTGATATATTGCAATAAATCTAACCGATAACAATCATCTGCCCGATTCACATTAAAAATACCACATAATGTTTATGATAAAATATCAACAGAAGTATTTTCAATGATTAGGTTTGGATCTTTTTAGCAGTCTTTATCACAGCTCACACATTAATCTTTTGGTTTGTTTGTAGTTGTTTTGAATAATAATAAAAAGCAAAAAAAATTTGACTCAAATTTATATGAATTATTTACTCTTTACATGATTGGATAGATATGATAAATGCCGAATTGAACTTACTATGCAGAATGAAAGTGAAAAGTAGCAAAGTACCAAAATTATCAAAGAGAGTATTCACAAAATGTAATAAGCATATTTCATTACCTACATAAGGCATCAGATTTCAATGAATGAATTTTAGTACATAGATGATTTAATCAATCCATTAATATTCAAAATTCTCTTCTTTTTGAAACTCAGCCTTCAAGTCATGTTACACAAGGCAAAATAAACACAAAAGAAAACAATAACATAGCACATGATGAAATCTCTGGTTCACGTTTAGATTTTTGCATTGTCACAGTACGTACATTGATGTTTCGTTCCCTTTGTCAAGGTTTTCCTCCGTTAGTCCATAGTACAAAAACAGTTGTCTGACTGTAGATGTTATGTATTTTGTATTTATGTCAATGTGGTGTCTAAATCATTTGTACAAGTTTGTGCGTTGTTGCTCTGTCATTTTTACCCATGTTGATTTTTTTGACTGAAATTGTTGGTGACTGTCTGTAAGTCAGAATTCTCCAGTGCAGACTAGAGCACTCTTGAGGTTTCTGAATTGTCCAGTTACTAATTCATGTGTCAATTGTACAAATTCTGTGAGCATTTTAGTTTTCTGTCTGTTTAAGACTGTGGTTCGTAGACTTAAAATTATTTTTTTTTCCACATACGGTCTATCTGATCGATTTTGAACGGTTTGTTGACTTTTAGTTTAACATTAGTCTTTATTTTGTCCTGAAAGTAATTAAGAAATTTTAGCAGAAAGATTTTTCAAAGCTTCACATTTGTCGTCAAAGCAAATACTATCATGAGCGTCAACTTGTTCATTTTCTCCAAACAGTATTTTAAGATAGTGTTGCGGTCAATCACAGTAACTACTTCGTCTGTCAAACAATGCTTAACATTCTCTTGTTAATTGCGTGTGCACAAACGTGTGCTGCTTCTGGTAGAATGGCCATAATGCCATCGACTAGAGCCTTCTCATTCTAACTTACAAGGATCTTACGATTGGAATTCATAAGTTTTACTTTCAAATGATGGAAAAAATGACTAATTTTCAAAATTGCTATTATCATAAATGATGAGCGGTCCAAGAAATATTGGTGGTTCACCTGTTCTGACTCATTTTACCGTAAGTTGCTTGTAACAAGTAACCATCACATTTATTTTGCAAAGCAAAAACATTTTGTCCATGACAAGTACAGTCTGCACAAAGCAACAGAGATTCTTAATGTCTGTTATTTGCTCATCTGCGTACAAAATTACATCAGGCAATTTACCACTGGTCCTAATAACTGATCGTACAAACGAGTTATTTTCAGTTACCAAATTATCGAGATGTCTGATTTGGTCTCCAATATTGTTGGAGTGTCCTGGAGCTTTTGTGACATTTGACTTTTTATATATTTTGTCATAAATTTGTTGAAGTCCTTTCGATTGAGACAGTTTTGATTGGGACAGTTCATCATATTTGGAAGATAGTCAATTGAATATCTGATGCAGTTTCATTTTCTCAGTCATTTCTGCAATGTCATCGAAAACATAGATGTTTGCAAATATTCTGTCGCTTGTAGCGAGTTTCCATGCGGCGTTAAACCAGGAAACATCACTATGTATTCAACCAGTGACAAATTACTTGAAAGACGCTCCCTGCCCTAGCCATGTGACCCTCTTTTTCTACATTATGTTGTCGGTTGTTTTTTTCAAGTGATTATAGTATAGTACCTGTGAATCAAGACAATTTGATCCTTGGCAGGTTGTGGATCCAAAGGTCTTTATTCAGTTTTCCGCTGGACTTGTCTTTGTAAAGAATACTTTCCATTATTTTAAAAAAATCATGGTCAAATTCTTCTTGTCAGTTAGCAAATAATAGGATTTAGGGGATACACTAGAGGATGTATTCCATACACCACAGTCGTTGAAAAAAAACTTTTGCCATTATGCAACCTCTTTTCGAAAAAATTAACAATAATTGTAGCATATACAATACCTAGCTTTGAATAAAATCGAGAAAATAAAGATTTTAGAAGCACTTTTTCTGCACAAGAAACAAAAATCAAATTTGTAATGCAGTTTTGAAAAGTATATACTAATGCAAATGAAGATTACAAAAATCTTTGATATTACTTGGTTTGATAAAAAAAGCGAGATAATGATTTTTTATAACTTTTTGCAGTTGAAAATTGGATTTCGGTTAAGTTTCGTTCTGGTTCTGGTTAAGGAAATAAATGTTTTTCTAAACATTATCAAATGAAGGATATCTTATGTTAGGCTAACAATTAATGTACTTTTATACATATAGTTTAGCTTGTGTGAATAAATAAGCATAAATAATCATTTTAAAACAAGTTTTTGTAATTTGTCTTAAATTTCACAAGTTTTTATACCTTTTGTCAATATTGTGTAACTTTTCTAAAATTTTAAAATTTTGCTAGTTTGCGCAAATTTTCATAACTTGTCACACTCTAATTATAACATTTATCCATCTATTAGAGAATATAGAGTTGTATTACCTTTGTAAGGCTTTTCCAGCATCATACACATCCCCATTGAAAGACGTTTTTGTGCAAAGAAACTCCAAATAATCGCGAGACCATGATCTTAAGTTTTTTGCACTCATGGAAATACATTCTCTGTGGACCCATTGTCTGCAATATGTGCATTGCAGAGTGTCAGTTTTACATTCACTGGAACAAATAACACATGGATATGGATCCATCCTTGCTGCGTATGTCTGAGTATGTGATAATATTGGTATTGTATAAAGCTTTCATATCAAAACATTTACTGCTCAGTTATGAAATGTGTGCATAATCAAAGTCGGTGGTGATTTCCTTAGGAGCACAATTAGAGAATAATGGCAACGTGATCAAAAGGGTGCCATTTCTTTAATGTGCACAACATATTGTTTTAACTTGAGCAAGCGATTAACTCCATTCTGGAACGACAAGAATTTATCATTCCAGAACAATCAATTGTTAATCAAGTACAACCATTTGATGAGTGCCATAAAGAAGAAAAAGTAAATAATTTGAGTTAAAATCGCTCCAATCATATTTTATTTTGCTCTGTAATACTATTCAACCAAAAACATCATAATTCCTGTGTATACAACAAAATATACACTGAGAACATGTAATTATAAGTGTATTTCACATGTAATTATAAGTGTATTTCGGTTTTACAGTGTATTTCTGTGCTTATAGTCACCGCTGTAAAAATAATTTGTGATCAATTTACAGTCAATGCTTATAAAAATTGTAGCATCTGTTAAAACATTATCAAGAATATTGTCAGTAATTTTTAATGGTAGCAAATAATATAAATATAATTTCATATTCTCAACAAAAAAACAAACTATATCATTACTGTTTTTGTTTCTGGATTCAGCAAATTTAATGTTTTATCCAAAAAATAAATCTCCATAAAGAGTCACTTTAAAGCTTCTTCTTTTGTAGGATTTATTCACAATGCATACCACTTTTTTTCAGCAATATTAGTTTACATTATTATAGGGAGTTTTATTTTTAACATTACATGTACATGTTTTCATAAAGTTAATGTTTATCACACTGTAGAGATTCACTAAAAAGTATTAATAACATAAAACAAAGCATTAAGATTGTACAATTATGAATGATCTGAATGTAATATCAGCGAAATTTTCTCGTTTCTATTGCAAATATATTCAATAAAAGAAATGTAACACTATAAATATTAAAAATGTTCACACTTTTTTTAATGCGTTTGTTAAATAACTGATACGTTTTCGATATCGGAGTCCTTTTTGTTGATTCGGCTGCATAAAAGTATATATTGTGGTCTTTCAAATTAAAAGTATCAGCAATACTGATGTTTACCACGCATCTTACTAGCTACGATGTTGTAGCCTCAACTTAGGTAGGTCTAAGGGTACTAATATTAGCACTAGCATCTTACGTGAAAAAGTGCAAATTATTTGTAATTTTGGTTTTGCTCCTGTCCTGTGCGGTAGTTGGTAATATTCAAATTTAACCAGAAATTTTATTTTTAAGAAATACCCCACAAATATTTTATATTGATGAATAATTTCGAATTTGTTGGAGGGGATGAACTTAAAAGTTTTTTTTAAGAAAGATTATTTTTTATTCGTTACTTTGTTGAATGATCTCTCTCTCTCTCTCTCTCTCTCTCTCTCTCTCTCTCTCTCTCTCTATATATATATATATATATATATATATATATATATATATATATATATATATATATATTCTTGCGACCACTTCACCGTTTCGAACAGAGTGATCGTTCTTGAAAATAAAAAATAGCCGAGTCTCCTTGGCTATGTACCTATCGAATAGCATGGTGAAGATAGCACTCGACTTCCACACGCATTATATGTAAATCTGTGAGTATCAGTCGAATACAAGATAGTCTCATGCTATCTAAAAGAAGTATGAAACCAATTTCGTACGGTGTTACCCTGTTAAGAATTTAAACGGGTCAAATTGCCGACTTCCTGTCGCCAGTGTCCATGACGTCACAGTGAATTGGTTCAAAACCGAAACACCAGGTCTTAAAATGTAAGCATCCTGTCTAAAGATATAGTTCACATGTAGATAAATATTTTTTAATATAGAAGACAGTTTATGCAATTTAGTTAGTCATATTATGTTTAAAATCGTCAAAAGGCTAATAAGAAATATACATTTTCATAATTTTCTATAAGACATTTTTTTTAATGGCATAAGCGTAATAATATAAAGTCATTGTTAAAGTGATACGACTTCCCGTCTATCTGTCGCCAGTTTCAATATCTGGAGAAGAATGTTTTGATCGAATACAAGATGGACCTTTGATATGAAAACAATCAGCAAAATATTGGGTCTTTACGCTTTGAATTTGACTTTGTCAACCTTTATTGACAGGAAGACAATAGCAGCAGTCCATAATAAAGGTACTTTTTTTTTAAAAAACATCTTCCTTACTATTCTCAATTAGGTAGACACTACTATCGCCATTTTCAGTTTTTTTTTTTTTTAATGCATGGCAGGTGCAGAGAAAGTACACAAAGTCCATATGTAATTAAAAGTGTCCAGTATTGCATTCACGATATCAATGCTTAGGTACTATGACCTGCATATTAACAGCTTGCGGGGTTTTTAACATCGGTGGCTGTCGATGTAAAAGCAGGTCCAACAGGCTACAATGTAAGACATCGACCCTGATATGCACGATAAAGGAGTGTCTACGTCTTTCTGCATGAACAAGCAGTGCCGTATATCGTGCTCCAGGGTCGAACTAGATGACACGTTTTCGTGAATATCATAGTTTCCATTGCATATTGATGCCGTTGCACAGCTTAAGTGAAATACTTCTTAATTACTTAAATGCGAAAGGAAAGGGACGTAACTCAAAATTGTGCTCGAATTGTGTTCCTGCTTGCAGCCGTCTCGTGATCAAATAATGAAAATAATTTCAGATATTTTTGTATATATGCTGTTAACATGATTTGTGAAGAATCGAAGGTAAAAAGTTTAACTGGTTTTAGAATCCCATGCCACACGAGTTTTAGACCAACAAGTTCTGTCTGCTTTTTTTTTCTGACAGCAGTGGAGACCAACGCCTCGGGCAATAGTCCATAACGCTCACTAGTAATTAATAAATTTATTTCTACTGATCTTGATATGGTGATGGAAACTAAATTCCCTTTTCTTTTGACCTATGTCGTCAAATCCTTCATAGCACTCACTTTTTAGTAAATCTCAGAACAGAACACCTATGTATACATCTAAAATGACCTTATTTTTAAATTGTTGACAAATGTGTGGAAATCAGCATCGGTGGTGCTCTACAGTTTCTTATTTTGCATAGGGTTAGAATTTTAAAAAAATAGTTTCCCCGGGGTTTCCTCACTAGTTATACTGGCTATTTAAGAGACTTTGTATATCTTAGGTTTTGTTCAAAGAGCCTTTAATTCCCTTTATTTTGATGTATGATTGATTGGTGTAATATGGGTTAGAGAGTATACAGCTTGGCCTTACTCCAGAGGTGCACCTTTCAAAAAAGTGCTAGCTCTACTTGCTCATTTTCACTTCTTGAACATCAGAGGTAAATTGTAAAAATAGAGCCGATAACTTTTTTACCTTTTATGTATTTGGTAATTCATTCATTGCACTTTTAGAAGCTGGTATTGTCCAGTTTGGCAAAATTCATTTTTCATATTTTAATAGCTGCCAAGAATAGTGTACTTTAGACAAATTCAGGTTGATTTTTGGAGCACAAGGGAGCAGTCATTTTAGTTAGCAGTGTCCTAAGATCATTTAAAATTTTCAAAAGTACAATATCCAAAGAAATTTCAGCCACATTACATGAAAGTAGTATATAGGTATGCTAACATTCTCTCCACTATGCATGTTTAAAAATGCAAACAACTTTATCTTACATACATCAATCTCTCAAAAATACATAACAACTGGTGAGTGCCACCATCACCCCAAGACGAGAACAACTGCGGGAAACCTTCTAGTGAGGAGTATATCACTAAAACTTGGGACGGAATTGAGATTGTGTCTGGCCGTCACGGCATAATTTTTAAGAGACAGGTGGAAATATCGAGATTGAAAAAAAATTATAAATATTTTTTTAAAATATAAAATCTGTAATGAGCTGTAAAGATATGCTAAATATTAAAAATGGTACATACATACACCTTTTGATACATAGCATCATAAACTGACTCATGAATTTGCTACAATTTTCTTTTGTCAAATTTTTTGGGTAACTTTTATGTCAGATGTGAATATGTCTATTCCTCATCATAGTTTCTGCTCTGAAATGCCTAAAGGCCCTATGGTATATCCCTGGGATTTCCCATAAGAGGTCATCGTCTTTCAGTAATCTAACAAATGTTTCAATATCATCTTTCCTTGAAAATTGATTTTCCTGCCTGGAAAGTTTGAAATTCTGTCACAATCTTACAATATGTTGTGTCCAGAACTATACCACAATAACATTTTAACAAAACAAAGTTATCTTTATGTAATATTTTACCTGCATTCTTTTGTGAAATTCACCAGTTGATGGCACCAACCAATCTAATCTTTTTAAAGGATTTTCAACATTAGCTCTTGCATTTTGAGCATCTATGTGTCTTGCGCAAGACAGACCATCCCACCCCAGCACCCTATGGGATATACATGATCATCATCCCTTTTTGGAACATAATCATGCAGCCATTCCAATATCCTAATGACACCTGCTGTTGTTGAAGGATTTTCTGGGATCATGCCAACTTTAAACTGTTGAAATGGAACACAGCTGCATCACTATAGTTTATGCATGGTCAAAGAGAGTATGTAATTGTTTAGTGACAAAAATAATTTGCTTTAGAGTTGATTTAACATTTGCTGTTTCTGTGCTTTTGTCACAAAATACACACTCAATCTTATTTTCAATCTTGGAATCTAACAATAGGATAGACTGAGATGGGAGAAAAGGTTATGCTTGTCTCCTACCTTATATAACAAGCATGATGAAGACAACAGATGAAACTATGATCAAAATTGCCAAACGTTGGCAAGTATGTATGTGAAGAAATATTCTTGATGTTTTGCGAATCCGGAAATGTATAGAATTACATAAAATGAGGAAAATGCAAGATGTGACAAATGCAGTTGTTGTAGAAACTGTCATAGTACTTGTAAATGCACTGGAAACAATAACAGAAAAAAAAAGAACATTTTCTCTAATCCATATGTAAATTGAGCACATCATGAATTATTGTCTAAAGGTATATGTATGTATATGCCTGCATGTATTATGTATATGTATTAATTTATGAATGAGAATTTGTGTTAAGTATCAACATATATGTATATAATTATGCATGAATGTATGTACATATGCTTGTATGTATAATATGCCTGTTATTCAATATCACTGTAAACATTAAACTTTGCTGAAAATACTGCTATTAATGACTATAATAATCACAAATAGTATGTATGTATTATTATTAATATTTAGCATATCTTTACAGCTCATTACAGATTTTATATTTTAAAAAATATTATTTTTTTCAATCTCGATATTCCCACCTATCTCTCTCTCTTCAAAATTATACCATGATGGCCAGATGCAACCTTAGTTCTGTCCCAAGCTTTAGTCAGTTCCATGTGATATACTCCAATGCGTAGGGGTCAACAATTTAAAAATAAGGTCATTTTATATGTATACATAGGTGTTTTGTTCTGACAGGGATTATTAACTAAAAAGTGAGTGTTCTGAAGGATTTGATGACATAGGTCAAAAGAAAAGTCATGTAATATTTATAGAAAAATAAAAGAATGTAAACTTCTAAAAATATTTATTCTGCAAAAAAACTCCAGAAATCTGTAAATGGTGAAGCAGCTTAGGGGAAAAATAACCCAGATTCAACAAGCGAAAGCACATGTCAACACAGTAGTCATGTGCTGCCAACAAGATACATCACTGACATGTGCTTAGTACTTGATGATTCTGATTTTCTCCACCTTGCTGACATAGTCAGTTCTCAAATTAAATATGTTGAAAATTAAGTGTGCATTATATTTGTACATGTATTAATGTGACTTTTAATTATTAGTTTCAAATTCTATGTACAACAACTTTCAAAATGGTTGATATTACATGACTTATTAGATCTGATGTCTTTGACATTTTATTAGGAGATTTGTGTAGTGGTGTGACTTGGAATGTAAATTGCCAGTTTCAGGTCAAATTTTATCAATGCTATAGTTGCATATACATGCCAACTATTATTATTTTGGCAAAATCATTACACATTTTTTTCCACTAAATTATGTGTAAATGTATTTGGATTACTCTTTTCGGTATATCCCCTCCCCAAAAAATTAAAAATTTGTTTTCTCATTTTTTTATTAACATCCCACTAATCGAACAGAACTATTCTAGGTATTTTAGGAAAGACAGCTTCTGTGTAACTATGACATAGAAGTACACTTGTCTGTAGACTAGCTGTGACCTTCCTATGTTTTATGTTCTATTTATAGCAGCTGCCCTACTTCCAAGAAGACCTCAGTTTCTATTTATAGCAGCTGTCCAGCTTATGACAGAACCAACTGGTTTTCTAACTTTTAAAAATAATTTGAGGTACAGAACCATTCTGTAGGATTTTGGCATATTTGTTCTAGTCATGCATATGTTACAGCAAAATGTTTCTCAAAAGATTTCACAGATGGATTAAAAAAGAAAAAAAGGAAAAAAAACGATTCTGAGATGAATACAAGAATAACACAATACAGTGCCATTCTAGGGTAGCTTCACGCCCATTGCAGGCTGTGGAAAGGATTTTAATATGGATAATAGTGTAAAATAGACATCTTTATCATTTTGCTAACTCCAATACTAAGGTGACTTATTTACAGCAGAACTAAATTGCAGAAAAATTTTTTATAAATGCAGAGGCGTTATTTACCAAGCTCTTAATAGAATACTGACTACAACTAGTGGTAGAATACAACTTTGGTCCTTTGTTCAAACGGATGCTTCCTGACACCAAAATATACACATGTTTTGTACATTTGCACATTGAATTATATTATACGAGGATTACACTTTTTCTGCTCAGATTACGACTATTGTCCACTTAACATTATGCCTTTTCCTGACCAGGAGTTGGCATGTATGGTTACATCTGGTCTCTCCTTGGATGAAAGACATAACAAATAATACACTATATTTTTGAGAAAATAAACCATTCCTGTTGATTTCATGCAGGTATATTGATGGAAGGTCATCAAAATTTGCTAGTAAGCTGTTACCCTATGCCGACACCAAATGGTGTATGTGAACTCTGACTTTTTGAAAGGCAATGGACTCTGATCCTACACCCCATCATAAATGTCCAAATATCAAAAATGGCATGTAAAAGGTCAGAGGAAACTCTGACTAGGTTCTAATATGTTAACCTATCTATGCCTTGGTAGATCAGTCTTTTATTTCAGTGCTTTGGGTCTGTGAATTCCATTGTACTCAAAATCAAGTTGGTCCGATTTGAACACTGTTCCATATGATCAAGATGAGGGGAGCACACAGCTGAAATGGGCTGATAATTAATCCAGTTTCTATTGCCAGTCCATGTTCTTACAAATAAATCCTTACCTTCAAATATATCTGTAATGACTTCTCACTGGCACATAGTCATACTTTTTATGATGCAGAGTGTTCTTTTGAAGTCAGTTGCCTTTGCCATTTTTTGCTGATACACTGCTGTTATATGCTGATTGTCAGTTGGCATTAATGTATTAAAGCAGGCAATGTGTCACTTATACAAAGCACTGAAATACTGGAGTGATAGCCTTGAAGGCATAGACAGGTTAACCTATCATAACTTAGGATATTGAAGATCACATAATTCTATGTGAACAAGTAATGCTCATGCAAATATGGATGCCTTCTTGTTGTTCAAGTTCCTGTAGGTTGGAAAGATGAATATCAGGATGTTTGGGTCTGCTTGGTGGCAGTTGAGTTAGAAATTTTAATTCAGTAAATGAAATAAATAGGTTTTGCAAGGATGACGACAAAAACATTGAATCTCTAACCTCAATATTTGTCGCTAATTTCTAAAAACGTGGTTGCCAAGGAGAGTCGATGATTTCTATGTCTATTAAAGAAACCTGATGTTTTACTGACAGACTATTATGTGTATCTGTATTAGGTATATTATTTTCATCATAGTAGTTTTATAATGGTCATTAGCTAATTACATTTTAATATGAACATCTTGTGTTTGTAGTTTGCTGTGTAAGACAAGTTTTGTATAATGCCCCCCATCCTCTTTTGCTGGCATGATTCACAAAGTAAAACTGCGTCAGCAAGAAGTTCTGACATCTTTGTCTAGGTTTTGCCTTCTTTGCTGATCGCTAATTGCCTCCTAAATTTCCTTCAAAAGATGAACACTATTCCAACACCTGAAATTATCATGCTGAGCATTAAAATCAAAGTTCAAAGAAAGGCTGCCACTGTTCACCAGCTTCTGAATAATCTTTAATATAGATGGCTTATACATTCTCATTCAAGGTAATGGTATATAATACACATCTCTGATTTACCTATACTGGGGTGTACCACTTTTTGTTTTCACCTATGCAGATTAGCACAGTGGGCTCCTGCTCTAAACTCTTAAATGTGAAATGATGGTTTATAATTGACCTTTTTACTGAAAATAGTGTTTTTTCAAATCAACCATGTTGACAGTATATAATTCTGATTGAGACTGAAGTTGTTTTCATTTGCATAGTATGTTATACAAAATAATTGATACATTTAAAAAAGATTGATCATTGTTTTATTATCACTAACAATTTCCATTTGCTTCTTCTGAAGTTGTTCAGTTGTAGCTAGTCTGATAGGATGACTGAGTGTATTAGAGCAAACAGTACTCAGGCTAAATGCCAGCATAAGTGGATTATGATATAAAAATACACTGGTAAGATGGTTTGTCAGTAGGAATGTAGAATTTGTTTATGTGACAGTCTAGTGCATTTTATATCAATGTTTATGGACTCCTTTCATGGTGCCCAGGGGTCAAGCTAGACTTGAATTTTATGGAGAAGTGACTTTTCCTTTTGGATTCAACAGGGAGAAGTGAGAGCTAAACAGAGAAGTGGGAGCATAGAAAGACACAATGTGTGTATGTGTGTGTGTTTAGATCATACTGTTTGTTGCTGATAAAACTTTACAGTAACTGTTCATAAAAACTACACTGATGAATTAAAGTCATTGTATGAGTGAACTTTTGTTAACTGAATCTACTCATCAAACATGCAAATGCTAGGGCATAACCAACTTTTGATCCTGAAATCGGATTTCACTGGATAGTATGACTTTCTGATTAATCGGAGTCTGACGAGGCAGAAACGACTGATTCAGATAATAAAAATAATAATGTTGAATTTCTATAGCAACGTGTCTAACACTGCTTGTCATTCAGTAGTATGTTAATCAAGTTAAATAAGAAGTCAGAAAAGTCCAATATGGTCAACACAATGGGGTGAAATGATAATACTCGAGTTCAACCGAAAAATTTAAATTTATTAAAATACTTTAACCCTTTCATCACTAAGTGATTTGTAGGCATAGAGTCCTCAACACTAAGTAACTTTGGAGTTGTAACGCAAAATGACTTGTGGACTTTGAAACAACATAACTTTGCCAATGTTAAAGATATCTGGCTAAATTAGGTGTCAAAATCCAGGTTAAAAATCAAATTTTATGACTAATTCAATAAAATGTGCATATCTATTACAACTGTTAAAATGCAGGTACAAACAGGTAACAACAGGTAAAATACAATTATTTTATTACCTCTTAGAAAACTTAGAATGTTCTCAAAACTTGTTCAATTGACCCTAGATGTACTAGTGAATAATCATAGTAGCAACACAAGTCTTTCTTTCATGGTGTCCATAATATATAAAATTCTATAAAATTAACCAAAATGATCTCCAAGGTGAGATCTGTCCACACACCTAAGTGACCTATATCGCCTCTGCCACGTTTGTCGCATTGAAGTTCGTTAAACAGACAAATTTTCCAAAAACTTCATCTGAATAGAATATTTGAAAATAATCCGAAGCTTTCTGGAGCCATATAACTCTCTGGTGTGCCCAACTCTGTCAGAAAACTGAAACAAATCTCTTTGGTTTTCAGGCTTCGTCCAAAAAAAAAAAACCATGTGGAGCGTACAATTTCTCTGGTTCAAAACCTTCAAAGTCATCTTCATTGTCATCTCTGTCACCCACAAGTGCATTCCATTGTCTCTCCATACGTCTTCCCTCATTGTCAAACAAATTTATTTGGTCAAAATTATTTAAATTCTCCGAAAACTCTAAAAAAAAAATCCTTCAAATGCCGCCATTTTGGATACAAATTTCAGCATTCGGAAAACACGTTAAAAGTTCCTACTTTGTTCATTATTTCTAGTTGTATACAAGCTAAACTCATGAGATAATCCAAATATAACATCTACATTACCAGATGGAAGTTATTTGAGGTATTCCGAAAGATATTTAGTCGGGTACTATAACGTTAACAAAGAACACTGCCCCAGACCGAAAACTCGGTCCATAGTGTTGAGGAACTACTTCCCCTGGACCGCATATGTGGTTTGCCGTGATGAAAAGGTTAATGCGCATGGGCATGATGCATAGTTTAATAGTTAATAAAGAAATTTAATAATCAAAATTTATAACTTCCATGTTCTTTGCAAGAAATAGTAGCATCTCCGTTTTTCAATAGACATGCTCAATCGTTTGTCGCTGAAAATAGCACTTGCGCTGCTAAAACTTCTTTCACAATAGATGCCAGGGATGGTCCTGGCTTTTAAAAAGTTGTTGCCACAATATTTTGTTGCCAATTTTCAAAAAAGTGTTGCCAATAAATAGTAATATTTTTCAAAGTCTGTTAATAATAGGCTATGAAAATGGAAAAACACGGATAGTTATTACTTTATTGACAACCAGCAGTACAGCTATAATGTTATAAAATAAATTATTACATGATAATTATATTATATCTGAAAAAAAGCATTATCAAATGTAAAAATATCAACTTTGCTGACATATGCAGCATCTAGCTCATTTTTTAAATTATTCTCCCCAAATGGCTAGCTTCACAAAGTACATTTCACTGAATGCTGTAGAGTTTTCTTGACACCAATGAAACTTACAAGAGTCAACATCTGGCATAAATGTACTGTGTGTGTGTGTGTGTATATATATAAGTATTAGTGACCATCATATCAATTTGGGGGGGATGTTATTGACAGCTCAACATTGTTATATGCATATACTAGTTAAGGTGACAAAAGCACACTGAAATGCACTCTGTGAAAGATGTAAATAACAAAAAAAAGTCATTTTAAAAATTGTTTTCTGAGTTACTTAGCATATACTTCTATGTAAGACCAAATAATAAGAAAAAAATAATTGTAATTTTAATATGTTCAAATGGTTCAACTAACATTTACTTATTTAATTTTACTTAGTCTTTGGCAAATAATCTTCAAAGTTAATTTTAATTATTTCATATGAAAACATGAAAGTATTTTATTTTGATCTCAGGTTACAGTTAAGTAGAATTGGAATGTGAATAATGGGCTTGGCTTTGAATTTTTGAATACCACACACACTGTTACTTAATTTATACCTGCATGGTTTTTTTTTCTTCGCAATTTTGTTGAGGTTGTTTAGCTAGGTTGGCACAGTTGGCACATGGCTTTTGCTACATAGCCACTAGTTAACAATAAGTTGTTACTTGTTTAACCCATTTTTCAGCACAAGATAGGCTATACATGGCAGCCAGTTTTAATGGTGGAGGAAAAACCCTGGAAAACCCCAGGAAGAACCACCAACACATGAGAAGCTACTGGCAGGCTTTCTGACTTTAACTATAAGAAATTACAGTGGGATATAAAATGTGGAAAATAGTTATGTGTATTTTAGCTTGAGACAACATTTGAAAAAACAAATGCATACCCCTTTTAGGCATTATTAGTTATCACAGAAAAGGGTTTTTTTTGTCAATTACTAGTGCTTCACTCATTGTAACAGGTGGTGTCTTTCAAGTATGTCACAGAGGCTCATGTCTAACTTTTAGCATTGATATACAGTAGTCCCCCTCTTATACGGCCACCCCTTCTGTACCCCTTCTGCACCGGGAAAGTGGCCTTATAAGGCGGGTGGCCTTTCCAGAGGAGGACTAAATTTTTTGTGAGAAGTATATGTACGTAGTAAGAAAGCTTCATTTTTCAAAGCATTTAATATCTTCATTTAAAAGCAATATTAAATATTGAACGGTACTTGTGCTATAATAGTTGACTTATTTCAACTGAATATGAATTAATAGTTCTTATTCTTGGCGTAAGGGTGATATGCAAGTAAGCGTAAGGGTGATATGCAAGTAAGCGTGATATGCAAGCGGGTGTTGTCATGCACATTACAGAACCATTCAAAAACTTCATTTGAATCTTGGTACATATGCAATTCTCTTTCCATTTGCTCCATTTTCCCACTGCTGCTAAATAACGGTTACGATGTTTTTTATTCGAGTCTTTTTAACATAAAATTGTTTTATTCGAGTCTTTTCTACCTAAATTTGTTTGACCAGTCCCCTCCCCACCTCTCCCGATATCGTAGACTATAATAACGGATGTTTTCTGAAATAATCATCTTCGTTTACATGATGACATGTTAATGTTTGGTAATGAGTTATTCCAATGTTGCTAACTGTATTCGATTTAATTATGCAGACACACATTTGTTGAGCGAACAAAATTCTTTCCTTGGACAAAATTCTTTCCTCGTAAAGAAGCTACAAGTTGTGTTGTCACGTGATTTTTGTGATTTTTCTGATTTTTCGGTCTTTGTCTAATACAGTTTTTCTTTTTAGCCAATGCTGACTGTGTGATCTTGACATTACACTTACACGTCCAGTAATAATCAATGTTGCAACTACAAGACTGATAAAACTTTTTCTGCATTTAAATAGATGCCGTATTTTTTTTTTAAAGGCAGCGATTGTCACGTGATTCATTAGTCACAGTCTGGTACCCTATTGTTTTTATATTTATTTATTTTTTTTACTCTAAGTGTGAAAAACGGCTTGGATAAGTACACAGATTCAATCTGAACAATAGTGTATCGCGGCCTTTTAAACTTTATAATTGTTCAGTAATAGCCATTAATTATGTAAGTTCAACATCTTGCAAAGGGAAGCCATAAAGGCTATCAAACAATTTTCGGTGCAGACTTTGGTCTTGTCCATCAATATTGCCACTTCTCCAGTGTTACTACTATTACTAAGAATCTGAATATTTATCGGGATAAACCAGACATCTTAATGATAACACAAGTAAGGTTATATGGATTACCTTTATATAAGGAATAAAATACAGTCTTTCTTGGCTTTAAGGAATAAATGTGGCTTCTCCAGAGGTGTAAAGGTTATAATATTAACCTTAGTGGTACCTGTCGAACACTTTTTTGAAGAAGGAAAATCTGAAACAGAAATCGGATTACTTAACACAATTAGAAAAAAATTATTCTAGATACATATCACAAAATAAAATGTGGCCGATTGTGAGGGGTAAATTTTATGTTTTTGCAAAAATATGCTGGCCGCTGGTCACGTTAGCCGGGTGGCCTTTCGTGAGGGGTAATTTTGAACAGATTCTGGCCGTAAGGAGTGGGTGGCCGCTGGTGAGGGGGGCCGTTCAAGAGGGGGACTACTGTATTGACTATTTTTTATATATTTGTTTCTCTAAAGGAAAATAACCCACAAGTTAACTGACTTGTGCATTCTGTGGTTAATATTTCTTTTCAGCAAGCTGAAATGACAACCAATAAAGTTTGAAAAACTTGACTATTTGAATGTGTTAATATATTCTACATAAGGTAAATGGCATAACAGTAGTATGGTAAGACTCAATCAGTTGACTTTAATGGTTGATATTGGCTGCCATTTGCACTATATATTTTTGAAAATTTGACATAGTTTTGCATCAACCAACTTGGGAACATGCAGTGCTTGTTCACATAGTAAGGTGTCAGTCTTTCTGCATCATTCATATCAGGTTCAGAATGTTACATTGCAGAATGATCACACCTGCAGTTTGTTACTATTGTACAAGTCACACACTCATGTAGGCAATCAGCACCATTTCAGTAATGGGTGTCATTTTTTAGGTTTTGGTTCTACATAAATGCTTCGAGATGTGCATACCTCAAAATCAAATATGGTGTTGAAGTGCCTATACATTTTTGGATGAAATGAACCTAAAGGTGTTATCCAGTACAATCTGGGTTGAATATTGCAAAGTGTTATGTCACAATGAAAGGATCCATATTGATACAAAAAAAATTTGTACTATCAATGATTGTGATACTTCCACTTGATGTGCTCTTATTTTGATCAAAGTTTAACACATGACAACCAGTGTAAAAGTCCATAGCAATAGATAATTTGTCAGAAAGTTTCTTGACAACAGTTGAGTTGCAGAGCATTTAATAATCAGGATTGAATAGACTTTGATTAAAGACTGATTGTCAGATTTTACAAGAGCAATTTATATTTAAAATTAGCAAACACACATTCATGACACATTTAACTGGTACTGTACACTATTAGAAGATTTGCTTGATTTGTATCTGTTTTTTAGTCAGATTTAGCAGACAAGGCAATAATTTATGGACCTAAGTTCCCCTACAGTAATCAACATAATGAGGTTTGTTGTTTATGGGGACTGGCAGTTTGGGGTGGAAGTATGTTTCCTCTGGTGGTACATACCATGGTACTTTTTCATTGCATCATTATTTTGGAATGTATTTTTTGTGATAAATTTAATGATTTTAATTATTAACAGCATTGTTAAATTTGTCACAAATTAAATTTGAATATTACATATATAATTATATTTATGATCCTTTAATCACATGTTTGACATGTGTCACACATGCCAACTTTGGTTGCCAAATTGACTTTGTGAAAGATATTCATACCAAATTCAACTTTTGAAGAACTTTGTTTACAAAAAAGTATTTTTTATATACTCTTTTTCAGGAGAACATTTTAATTTTATGTAGTTTCTCAAGTATACAAAATTTATTTATTTTTTTGCTAACTCTCTCTGATAAATATCATGCCTGGGTGTTGGCAGACCACTCAAGTATCTTTGCCAATTATATCAGCAATGTAACTTGTCAAGTGTAGGCTTCAGTTTCAGCTCTTCTCTTTCTATCAACAAGGACTCCAATGGCCTCACAGTGCCTTTCATAGGGTTAGCTAGTGTAGGCCTAATAATTGCACTTGACTAGCATATTTTTAATGACAATTTATAGAACAATTAACATACACATAGAAAATTTGTCTAGTATAAGGTACTGACCATTTAGTATGGGGGGAGGGTATTGTTTTGTTTTGAAGAGGTGTTTGGTTTTATCTCAAATTAATGTTTTTCTTCAAATAATTTGTCTTGCATAGTTATTCATTTTTATATACAGGCCAGAGCAAGCTAATTTTTGAGCTATTGCCAGACATAACTTTAAAAACAAGTTTCATGCCACTATCACAAAGCAATAAATTGTTGGTTCCTAACATAATTAAGGTATACAGCAGTACACAATGCTTCATAGTATCCAGCTCTGCTATAAACTGAAGAGTAATTTGACTCTTAACCTCATAAATTTGTTATTTAATCTCAAATAATTTTAAAGTTGAAGATAAATCACCAAGTATAATGTCTGGTTAATTCTTTCTTAGTAAGATATTGCCTAAAACACCAGAATTTTTAATGTTTTGCAATTGAAGCAGATTAATCTCCAGTAAAATACAGTTTGTCCACTTTAAATTTGACAGCTTGCTTCATGAGCTGTTATGCTTGCCACTGTTTCATCTAATTGATTTCCTTTTCCTTCATCATAAACATTGAAGAAAACCTCAAAATAATACTACCTTGATTCAATTATGTTACACAAGTGTGACACTAGTGACCTGGAAGCTTTGCACATTTCATATTGATTTTACACAGATGCAACATCATTGATTGATAAGGTGTAAACAGCAGTCAGGCAAATGTCAATCATTTGTGCATAATATAGTAAACTTGTTTGTGACAACCATTCAGTAGGAAATTATGCCAGACCACAATCCGTGGGTAATTAAATCTAGTGCTCAGGGCCAAAATTGTGCTCATAAAAAAACATTGGGTTTAAATTTCCATGAGCCAGAAACAGTTCACATTTAAAGTTTACCCATACTATCTCTTGCTAACCCTTAAAGGTATTTGAAAAGGAAAATTGCTGTTGGTCATCCAAAGGGGCTGTCATGGTGATGCATTACAATCCAATTGTTACTACTTCTTGAATTTTATATTAGAATGGAGATCCTAACACTTTGTTCTCAAGTTACAGTATTCTGATGATATCCACTTGACACTGTAAAGATGTTGCAACATGTTGGTTACATAGTATGGAGACCAAGTTAGCATGTGGTATGATATTGACCCAGATAGCTGTATAATTATTTTTCACCAAGAATTTTGTATGTGCTTTAAAATCTTGAAAGAACTTGTTTATTGTTATGACTCTTAATTGTGAAAACTCTACCAAATTTTAGCCAATGAATTTTAATGCTGGAGCAAATAATTATTGTAACTGCAAGAAGTAAAATGGTGCAGACCACGCCCAATAAAATCATTTTAACCCTTTCATCACGGCAGACCCCATATGCAGTCAGGGGAAACTAATCCATCAATACTATGTTTTTTTTTAATGTTATAGTACCCACTAAATATCTTTCAGGGTACCTCTAATAACTTCCATCTGGTAGTGTAGATGTTATATTTGGATTATCTCATGAGTTTAGCTTGTATACAACTAGAAATAACCAACAAAGTAGGAACTTTTAACATGCTGAAATTTGTATCTAAAATGGCGGTGTTTGAAGGATTTTTTAGAGAGTTTTCAGAGAATTTAAATAATTTTGACCTGATAAATTTGTTTGACAATGAGAAAAGACGTATGGAGAGACAATGGAATGCACTTGTGGGTGACAGTGATGACCATGAAGATGACTTTCAAGGTTTGAACCAGAGGAATTGTACGCGACACATGGGTTTTTTTTTTGGATGAAGCCCGAAAACCAAAGAGATTTGTTTCAGTTTTCTGACAGAGTTGGGCACACCCAAGAGTTATATGGCTCCAGGAAAGCTTCGGATTATTTTCAAATATTCTATTCAGATGAAGTTTTTGGAAAAATTGTTAGTTTAACGAACTTCAATGTGACAATCAAATGTGGCAGAGGCGATATAGGTCACTTAGGTGTGTGGACAGATCTCACCTTGGAGATTATTTTGATTCATTTTATAGAATTTTATGTATTGTGGACTCCATGAAAGAAAGACTTGTGTTGCTACTGTGATTATTCACTAATACATCTAGGGTCAATTGAACAAGTTTTGAGAACATTCTAAGTTTTCTAAGAGGTAATAAAATAATTACTTGTATTTTACCTGTTGTTACCTGTTTGTACCTGCATTTTAACAGTTGTAATAGTTATGCACATTTTATTGAATTAGTCATAAAATATGATTTTTAACCTTGATTTTGACACCTAATCCAGCCAGATATCTTTAACATTGGCAAAGTTATGTTGTTTCAAAGTCCACAAGTCATTTTGCTTTACAACTGCAAAGTTACTTAGTGTTGAGGACTCTATGCCTACAAATCACTTTGTGATGAAAGGGTTAAAGAGGTACAGTGAATGCTGCAAGATTTCATTGTTTTCTTGAATTTGCATATACAGTGGTCCCCCTCTTGTATGGCTACCCCCTCTGCACCAGTAAAGTGGCCTTATAATATGGAAAACCTTATCCAGAAGGGAACAAAATTTTTTGTGAGAAGTATATGTAATGTACATTGTAAGAAAGCTACATTCTTCAAACCAGTTAATAATTTCATTTAATATCTTTATTTAAAAGTAACATTAATTATTAAAAGGTTCTTCTTGTTATAATAATGGATTTATTTCAACTGAATATGCATTATAGTTCTTATTCTTGGCATAAGTGTGATATGCAAATGGGTGTTGTCATACACATTGCAAAAACCAATCAGAAACGTCATTTAAATCTTGTTACATACAGAAAATCTTTCCACTTGCTCCATTTTCCCACTGCTGCTAAATAACCTAATCGGTTACAGTGTAGGTTTGGGGTTTTTTTTAGACTTTTCAACAAAAATTTTGTTATTTTAGTCTTTTCTACCTAAATTTGTTTGGCAAGTCTCCCTCCCCCACCTCACCCAATGTCTTGGAGTAGAATAACCTACTTTTGTCTAAAATAATTATATCCGTTTACGTGATATGTTAACCTGTAGAGTGGACAAATTGCCTTCTTTGCAAAGGAACCATAAATGTGTTGTCACATGATTTTGGGGTCTTTATTTGGTACCCAGTTTTCTTGAAGTTTAATTTGTTTGTGTGTTTGTGTGTGTAGCACAAAATCTATTTTTAGCCTATGCTGACCCTGCTATGATCTTGACAATTACATCCAGTTGTAATCATCAATTTGCTAACTACAAGACTAACTAACTACAAAAGTTTTTCTACATTTAAACAAAATGCCAAGTGTTTTTAAAAGCAGTGATCTTGTCATGTGATTCATTAGTCCCAGTCTGGTAACCTACTTTTTTATACTTTACACTGAGAAAAGCCAAAATGGCCTCAATATGTATGCAGCTTTGACCTAAATAAAAGAACCTCACAGCCATTATGATTTGTACACTTGACAATTACATCCAGTTGTAATCATCAATGTTGCCAACTGCAAGACTGATAAAAAAAATTTCCTGCATTTAAAAAAGTGCTGTTTTTAAAGGCAGTAATCCTGTCATTAGTTGCAGTCTTGTACCCTATTGCTTTTACATTTCTTTATGCTAAGTAAGATAAGCCAAAACAGCTTCTATATGTATGCAGATTTGACCTCTAAACAATATGGTCCTTGAAGGATTTGTAATTTTGACAATTATTGTCAGTAATAAAAGCCACTAATTATAAAAGTAAACAAGCTCAGCATCTTAGAAGCCAGAAAGGCTGTCAAACTATTTTTTAACAAACTTGAGTATTGTGCATCAATTCTTCCTACAGTTCAATAATTGTAATCTTGACAATCAGTGACTAAACTGGACATCTAACCAAAGTAAGGCTAATCCCTTTATGTGTACTTAACCTTTTTATATGGATTCAAATTTGAGTCATTCTCCCCTTTATGGAATAAATGTGGCTTCTTGTAATAAAGATGCCTGTAATATTGTTGATTTGGATCATTTAAAATCCAAATGTATAGCAGATTTTTATGATTTCCAGGCAGGTTGTATGGATTTTTGTTGTTGCCCTGGCATCTGCAAAATGTTTTTTCAGCAAACTTTTGGAGCTAAAACTGAAGCATACAGAAATGGAAAGTTGTTATACAAATGAGTATAAAGTATGTATATCAGTGAGTAGATTACACTGTATGTGTACTGTTTTAACAATGAGTATCATATTTCACACTTCCCTCAGCTAAATACTTCAGTAATCATTAGTAGTGTGGCAACAAGATATTGTATTTCTTCATGGTTAACACCCACCAATTTACAGAATAATGTAAATTTAGATCTACTATGATAAATTGTTTTGGCCTAAAAGGGTCTACACAATTTGTTTACTGTGGTTTTGAACAAAGCTCCCAATCAAACATGTTATGCAAGAAAGGTTTAACCTTGTAGCAGTTTGATATACATTTTATACACCCACAAGGAAATACTGTACCAGTCATTCTTACCATATGTGGTCATTTTTAAACTCAAGCATGTGGATGTAATCCTGTACCAAACTTGGCTGTCTGGTTTGGTAATATTTTTCAAATAATATTTTAACTTGCATCATTGTTGTCCCTTGACCATCATAATAGTGAGGACAAAATGTCCCACTGATGTCAATCTAAGTGGGACAAAACCTTTCAGGTACAAGGTTGCAATGTGCTTTTTCAGTAATTGTACCACTGCTGTTGCCACCTATCTTTTGTCTAATGTGACCACTTCAAGGGCCTGTTACTGCTGGCAGGATGATCATATTATCATGGGGTGTTCACTGTAAGACTTATTGTGATGTCTGGTTGGTCCTAAATGAAAATGGTGCCATGCTGATCTCTATTATGGCTACCATGGCAGTGATCATGAAAATGTGGTTTTTGTCAATCTTTTTTGACAGTATTGATTGATATTGGGTTGTCATCAGAATACTTTTTGTAATGTCTTATTGATCCTTAATTAAAATGGTGCTGAACCAGCTTGAAAATTTTTTATTTATACACTTGAAGATCATTTTGACATAGGAGTTACAGTTTATAGTTGGTCCCAAATGAAAATTGACCCTCAATGAGCATCAATCCCACTTTTGGGTTCTAGTCTTTTTCACATTATCTATCAAGACATCTCCAGCATGATGTTGACAGTCATTTGTGCCACTATTCCTCAGAATATTTGTGGTGTATCATTTGCCTTAAGTTTTGACAAGTCTTGGTTTAAACACTAGTTTTCAAGTTCACTTGGAACTGAACACCTGCTAATTACATGTTTCAACTTTCTTATCTTTGATGTTTCTGGTGTGCTTTTGACTTCCCTATATATCAGATTACACTTCAGTGGTTTATGGCTTTTGTCAGTTTAATTGTTTACATTATTTTTGACAATTGTGTGCATGCATCAACAAGCATTTTGCTCTATGCTGAAGCTATATTTTCAATTTTAGGTGCCATCTTACCCCTCCTCCTTGGTTTAGGAATGTGAGTAGACCTGGTGCATATTTTTGCATGTAAGAGGCAATTAGTGAAGGCAACCTTTAGTTTTTTTGCATCCCAATGATGTTCAAGCTTAGAAGGACATAAGGAAAAGAGGCATGGCCAAGTATAATGATAGTGTTTACCCTGTAAATCTTTCAAACTTTAGATTTTTGAAGTTGAAACAGTAGTTTATGTTCTATTTAATACTCATTTGTCTCCATTTTTCAATTTACACACACACACACACATACACATTTTATTATAGTGTTGATGTGCTAGATTCATCTGTTTGAACTTTTATTTCATTATTTTTGGGAAATTTGCGCTCATGAAAAAAAAATTTTCTTAAAAACTTTTAATTTCTTTCACTTTTATATGGCTTTTTACAGTTTATTAATTGTGGTATTTGATTACCTAATATCATATGCATAAACATAAATTCAGGCCTTTCATTGTATAATGTGCCACCAGATCTGAGTCTGCACTGTTAGTTACTTTCATGTTATAAATGAACATGTGGTTTATACTAGAATCTTAGCACCAATTGAAATAATTGTCATTATTGTGGTATCTGAAAAATCACTAATACTTTTGTGATGTAAAATCAATAAATTTGATTGCAGACATTTATTGTTCCTCCAACATTTGGAATGACAGTTTTATAATGATGTCCTGTCAAGTAAAAACAGGATTGCCCATTTGTTTTTTTCCTTGAATTCCAGTGTTCCTAATTTGTTTAATGTGTGCCATCCTTAAGGGTTGATATAGTTAGCAGGAGAATGATGGTAGTTGACAACTAGATGTATGACCATGATATAATAAAGGGTAAAGTAGCCTGATAGTCTAGACCTGGTTCGAAACTGAGGTACCTCTGTCTGCACATGTGCCATCTATGAGAAATATATTGTGAAATTAAGTGCTAGGTCACTGTCTCTTTTGGGACAGGGTTACTGTTGCAAGTTGAATCATAATTTTATAAACAGGTATATATGAGAGTCCAAATTCATTATGTTGTGATATTTCATCAGTTGAACTACCATAAACAAATAGATTACTTTTTTTATTTTGTCACATTTTGTTAAATACAGCATCAAAACCCATGTTTATAGACATAAATAACAAGCTAAAAATTTTAAAAACTTGTGGAATATATTTCTGTATTTCTTGTAATTGTTACATTATATTACAAAATGAACATTCCATTTGGGTTCTTGTGCACAGGTCTAAAGCATATGCTAATAACTGATTAATTGTATTTGTCCAGAAATATATACATGTATGAAATAGTATACGTAAATAGATATGTAGATGAGAAAAAGTAGTAATACATGTATGTGAATCATATAGTGCATAGACAGCATAGGATATGTAAATACATATAGATATGCTAACAGACAAATCTGTTGAACTAAATCAACAATAATAAAATTTTGTCATTTAAATCATTGGTTTTGTAATTTATATATTTATACAACAGAGGACTTATTTATTTGCACCCCTGAATTATCTTATCCATGTAATTATTTTCCCAAAGCATGATCTGTCTCTTGTGCCTTGTAAACAGTAGCTGATAAACACCACTTTCAGTACATAATAGCACTTTTAGAGGAATCCATGTTCCTAATTATTACAGATGAGTGCCTTTCCCACACATGCCTTTAACAAAAATCTGCCAGCTGTGTTATTAACTGTTTTCATTTTAATTGAACCATTCTATGACAACAAGTCTTTTAAGAGTCAATAAGACTGACTAAAGAGTGTCAGTTTGGATGACCAGCATAATGGTTACAGTGGAGGATTCTTGTATACTTCAGGTGGTTGTTTGGTCTTAAAATCAGCAAATTTTATATATATATATATATATATATATATATATATATATATATATATATATATATATATATATATATATATATATATATATATATACACACACACACACAGTTCAGATGGTACTGAAAGCAAGTTAAGATATAAATATTTATTCCCTGCTTGTCAAAACTTGCATGCAAAAAAAGTAGTCAGATTATTACCACTGTACAAGAAAATGCTAGTCTGGTGTTGACATTGAATATAAGATTAAAAGTGACTAGTATCTTGTGAAATAAAGGATTGATATACATGGATGACTCAGCAAACATTTATGTAATAGAAGCATGCAGAATGTTCAAATTGTCTGTAAAGGTGCTGATGATATAAATATGTACTGTAGCAAGATAACAGAATATAAAACTTGTACATTTGGGGCATTACAACTGAACATGACCTCTTTCACTCTTAAATTTGTGGACTTTTCCACTGGTAAAATACCTTATAGATGTGGGCTTAACTGCATTTAATTTGATTTTCTTTACATGGCATAATGCAAATAAAAAAATTATATAACTACATAAATAAATTTGCCTGATCCTGAGGTTTCAATGAAAAGCAATTCCCCCACAATTGTCCAAATAAAGACCCTTGGTGTGGTAAGAATGGTGCCTGAGGATTGAGTGCATAATGGTTGTTGTATTTATGCCATATACCTTATTCATTGTAATACCAGCATATCCTTAAATATATGCACACATGCAAACCAATGCCCTTTGCATGGGAGAACAAATTGGTAATCTGCATTCCCAGGACTTTAAACTTCTTAACTGCAAAGTTCTGAAGCTTGCAGGACTACCAGCTGCATCACTCAGATGTGATTTTTTATCTTTCATTTTTTTTGTTTAATTGGGCAGCTCTATTGGCAGTTTATGTACCCCATTTCACATTTTTATGAATGTCTGATGGATTTTTTAAAAGTGTACAAATTGATAATTTCTAACTTGATTATCAGCTCAGGGTTCCTAATACTGTCAGCTACATGTTTCAGACAACATGGCAGTTTCAAATGTCAATGAGCATGCTTGTTGTCATTTTCTGGTTCCAGGCAAAATCTATTCCAGAGAAAGGATGGGTCTTTCAGTTACATAAGCATACAAGCATAGAGGGTAATTACCATGTCATGTGCATTCAGTTCTTTTAGTTTCAAGTTTTGATAGCTCACCCTTCACCTCCCAACCAAAAATTGCAAATAAAATTTGCCTTTGGATTACAAAATATGCATAATAAGTGTTGACTGAATTGTAAATTTTTTTTGTTGTATGAATTCATGAAAGTAGTCTCCCCTACATACATGTTGATAAAGCGTTAAAAAAAACCACCTGCTTGGTATGGAGCATGAAGATGATAATGTTAGTTTATCATGGTGCCAAGTTGGTTTGAAATTATAAACTAATGAATGAAATGACTTTTGTACATTTTTATATACTTCAGGCTTTTTGTTTTAAAATTTAAAGGAGCCTGGAAACAACTGTAGTTGTTGGCAAATACTATATATTATCGAATAGTATCATCATCAATGCCTATGGCCTCTGCAGAAGCATAGACAACCAACAAACTCTTTCCAGCCATCCTGGTCTTGAGCAAGTCTTTCCAGCTGTCCTGTGTGTGGCCTGTCTCTTTTCTAGGTCCTGCTGCCAGGTGGTTTTTGGCCTCTTGGGCCTCTCTTCCATTTCCCGGTAGGTTTCAGGTGAGTGTTAGTCATGCATCCAGTACCACCAGATTAGGACTCAACTGATCAACAGTATAACATGCATAATGTTTGGACCTTTATGGCAAAAAGTTTCATTTGATTGACACATTTCAATTACAAATATTTGTGTTGAATCTTTAAAAAAATATAACACCAAAACTTGCATAAACCATTTTATATACTTGCTAATATTTGTTTTTCTGAATTTTTTCCATTGTTTAAAATTATATACATGATTTTAATGGCACGTTATATGGAAATGCTATGGTTTGCAAGTTTTGAAAGGTTTTACAAAACATAGAGCATATTTGCAGTCGTTGAAAAATGTTGGCTACCAAAATTTGTTGTCAAATCCAGGTCAAGTCATACCAAAGAGTTGTAAAATTTGTACTAAAAGCTGCCTCACTAGGCTCTCAGCATCAAGAGGTTATTATTAGGAATGGTCAGCCAAGTGTCAGGATAATGTGACTGGGTGGGACATAGTGCTATATGTCCTCTTCATGATACCCCAGTGCTAGACATGCTATAAACTGCCATATTACAGATATCATAGTGATATGACTTAAATTTATTTACATCTACAATAAAAATCCAAATCACACACACCACCACCCACTTTATGTAACCCATTGGATTATTGCACATATAACAGACATGTGCAACCCAACTTTGGTCCATACTTTTTAAAAAATGTTCACATATAACATACATGTGCAACCCAGCTTTGGTCCAAACTTTTTAAAAAATGTTCATTACAAGATCACATATTTTTATATAGATCAGTGGGAATGAGAAGTCTATAAAATCTCCTATTAAACATCATAATTTTCTTGGAATTTAACTATTGTGGACATATTTGGCTCCATACACCTGGTCTTTGATCATTAAATGATCCTCAGAATTGGATTGTATGTATTTTATTCTGTGCAACCATAGTGTGCATGAGAGAGAGGTTTTGATATACAAGTAGTCTGATTGTGTATTATAAGTTTTTAATTGTCTCCACTCCCTGGATACTAAAGTATCAGACTATTTTACTCATTTGTTAATTGGTTATTATGTAAGATGCATACAAATCAGTGTCACCTTTGTTAGCTGTGCAAATTATTCTTTTCAAAATCAGAATCCTGCTGGAATGTTTTTTTCTGATTATTTGGATTTATTCCTTTGGAAGTCAGCATATAGACCTCAAATGACAATTTGGTAAAATCCTGATCTGATACCTTGTGTTTAAAAAGTTGATGGTTGGCATGTTACCAGAGATCTCCATTTACATTTAACAGAATTTGATTAAAAAGGGGAGGATAGGCTTATCATCAAGCATGTGCTAGATAAATACTGTATAATGATCCAGCTTTTGTCTTTAACTAAAGTGAATAGGTTTTTTTATTATTGAAAATGCTTAACTTTCACCATTCAATAAAAAAGAGTTGGTTACTGGGCATAAAAAACTTAGTTTACAGTTAAATGGTATAGAAACCTTAAGACTTCAGTTTTTTTATTGTAATTGGTCATTCATAAATTATATTCTCATTTGTGAAAGATAGTGATGAAGAAAGAAAATAATAACAAATAATAATATAAATATTGCATAGTAGACCACAGTACAACCTGAATTTAACATAATAGGCTAGATATAATATTTTAAGTGGCATCTGGGCTTTACATGTGTGTCAACAAGATTTATTTGAACATCCTGTTCACATCAATGAAATTTCCTTGTTTTGTGCTGTGCACCTGATGTTTGCTGAACAGAAACAGTAGGATTGGTATGTTTGTTTACCTTCACATGTCAAAATTAGATTCAAGGCCAAAAATATATGGTACTCAGAATGTCAAATAACTTGCATGAGTCTTTGTACAATTATGTTGCCAACACAGATGGAATGCATATAGCTAGCAACATGTATAGAGCTACCATTTGTGCATGCCTTGTCTGTCAAGTATGTTCATGATAAGCATTCAGTGCAGATATAACATTTGGCAGATATCTAGGAGTAAAGAAACTTGTACTTAGAATGCACATTAAATTTACACACATGCACATACATATAGATTCCTTTTCAATACACACATTTAATTAAGATTTTGATACTGAAAATGATGTCCTGAATTAAATAAATAAATGCCTCACATAGAAATACTAACCTTGTCACAAGAAATATCTGAGAAATGAGATATAGTATTTTTATAACTTTACTATAAATCCATTGGAGTTATGAAGATTCTCCAGTGTTTAAATACTATGTATAATTAATAATGTTCATAATTCAAAAGCCTGTTGTTTCATTCCAAAATTCTTTAATGTGGCTTATGTTAATGTCATTTCTTGTGCCATAGCCAAATAACATTCAACCTTAGCAATTTCAACGTTTTTTAATCTCTGTGTAAGATCAAGAACTTAAGGATGTTTCATGTCAATGCCAGGTGGTTCAGAACTTATTTTCTCATCTTATTCATTGTTTTCACCATCAGCCTGATTGATTTCACAAAACTGTAACACAAGTTCATTGTCATGGCTATTATAACTTTCCTCAGCTTGGACATAATTGTTAAATGTATATGCACAGTCAAGGTCATTGTCCAGTCCAGATTTACAAGCCAGTTGAGTCATGGGAATATCCCCATTGTCATCTTTGCTGACATAATTATTGTCAGTCCCCATTAATAGGAAACCAGGCAACATAAAAGCTGTTCTTGATTAGACTAGGAGGCATCTCTGACCAGGCTTTTGAAATAATTTACTTGCAAAAGTTCACTAACACTGCACAATTAATCTTAGGCACAAGACAATGCAGCAGATGTATCCCATATCTAGCTTTGAATACACTAATTATGCCCTGTTCAAGGGCACAAAAATTGACCTATTAGCTGGTATGCATAGCTGGTATGCATTTTAGTCCCATGCTTTTGATGTAAATCAGGTGCATTTGATGTTGTGTTGCAATAATCTTTGATGTCACAAAGTCAGCATGCACTTTTCCTTAACAACCAGGGTATAAAAAGCAGCAAGCCATTATTTTGCCTTTAGGGATAAGATGCTTCAAGAACATAATGATTTGTCTCTCCTGCCAACTCATGTTTTAGTTTGCATTGTTTGTCCATTTAGTGAATATTTGCTGTCATCAGTAATTTCCTGTTAGCAGCATATTGGCAGATTTGTAACATTAATATCCTTAAAGTACCATATTTACTGCATGTTTTCAACACTGTTTGTTTGGCTGCAAATATATTTAAATGTCTTGTAATTTTTCAGACCTTGCTCCACTATAATTTTTTCTACAATTATGTTTTCAGACACAATCTAAGAAGATCTGCTTTGTTTTAAAGTAAAATTTCCTGTGTATTTGACATTAAGTTAACTGATACAAAGTTCCCTTCATTTGGTCAGCAATTATTTAATGTGATGACCAAATTCCATGGATTTGGTTGTCAGTGTAGACATCCTTAGCACAAACCCCACTCTATGCAGATGTGACAGTTATGGCTTTGATTAGAAGCCAGGATCCCAGCTTTATACCATTAAACAATACATTAGTACCTAGTACCAGTTAGTAAATTCATTGCCCTCCTGCAAGGAAACAATCCCCTTATCCCTGAGGCATTATGTACCACTGGTTTAAATGTAGTTATTATTCTAAAGGTAATAAACCTCTGTGGACCTTAAATATTGATTGTGGGTTCAATGTGTTCTGTACATAGTGTAATCTTTTAACAAAATTCAGAAGGCTGTGCTTTATTTCCTAACCCACATGTCCAAGAAATCTTACAAATTATGGTAGGAACTATTGTCACCTAGACCTACTGAAATTCCAACATACATTTAAAAAAATCTTTGTGCAGTTGATTGTTTGGGGTTGGCAGGCTCTACTTGTTTTGAAACTACCTAGGTGGGAAACAAAAAGAAAAGAGAACCATAACAAATAGATCACCATTTTTTACAAACAAATAACATATTTATGACATTTATATTGCAACTTGCTTGTTATCTTTACCCTTCCAAGACATGCTTATAACACCCACCCCATATGGAGCCTTTCATCCTTGGTGCTCTAAGATTAGCACATGTACATGTACCAGTATTTCTACTCTCTATACTAATATGTTACTGTCAAAAATATATTAAGAATTACAATTCCAATTTTTTAAAATTTAGTTTTTATATTAATATCTTAATTACATAGACATAAAGCTTGCATGCGTTGTAAGGTAATTTTCTTGATCACTGATTAAGCTAGTAAAGGGTTAACCTGGATTGCATGATTACTAATATGGTAGTTTTTTTTAGGAAAATATGCACAAAATCATGGCTTAGATACATGTATGGCTCCATTTTCTGGTGGATGGACATGCATCAAATAGACACAATAGGCAAGTAAACTTAGACAAAACACTTGTTTTACTTCAGGCAGCATGTTGTCCTGTAAGCTAATTGCAACATCATTATGGAAACAGGCAAAAATTTGTTTTCAGACACCTAATTAAAGAATTTAATTTGCATTCAGACAACAAAAAAGTAACTACAGTAGTATGTTTGGGCATTGCTTATTACACATCATTTCAATTTTTTACCCCCATCACTGCATAAAAACAACACAAGACCATTTACTCACAAAGTTTTATCACGAAGTGCCTGGAAAAAAGGCCTGGTCTTGTTGCAGTAAGTTATTTGGAGTATAGTCTCAGTAATCAGACTGCTAGTGGTTAGAATGTCCACCTCAAATGTGGAAGGTCACAGGTCTTAACCCCAGCCATACCAGACATAAAAATGGTACCTGCAGCTGACTCACTCAGCATTAAGAGGTTATTGGTTATTGTTAGAACTGGTCAGCCTGGTGTCAGGATATTGTGATTGGTAAGTGGCAGGGTGGGGCATCATGCTGCATGTCTGCAATATGCAGTGCTATTACTTTTCTTTGATTATAAGTCCTGATATTGGAATGTTTTTCATCCTAACTGGGCTAAATTATTGCTACACAAGATCATTTACTTTGTCATATTGGTAGACATTATTGAAACAAAACATGTGTTGCAAAGGAACAGTTCAGTAGTCTCAACCATCCAGCATGGCAATACTCTGGAAATTTTCAACAGCAGCCCTGCATGCCAGACTGTTTGTTATATGTCATTGTTAAATCTAGGGTAAAAAAAAAATTATTTTTTACCCTTTCATCACGGCAAACCGCATATGCAGTCCAGGGGAAGTAGTCTGTCAACACTATGGACCGAGTTTTCGGTCTGGGGCAGTGTTCTTTGTTAAGTTATAGTACGGACCTAAATATCTTTCGGAATACCTCTAATAACTTACATCTGGTAATGTAGATGTAATATTTGGATTATCTCGTGAGTTTAGCTTGTATACAACTAGAAATAACGAACAAAGTAGAAACTTTTAACGTGTTTTCCGAATGCTGGAATTTGTATCCAAAATGGCGGCGTTTGAAGGAGTTTTTTTTAGAGGAGAGTTTTCGGAGGATTTAAATAATTTTGACCTGATAAATTTGTTCAACAATAAGGGAAGACGTATGGAGAGTTTTCTAAGGGGTAATAAAATAATTGTATTTTACCTGTTGTTACCTGTTTGTACCTGCATTTTAACAGTTGTAATAGATATGCACATTTTATTGAATTAGTTATAAAATTTGATTTTTAACCTTGATTTTGACACCTAATTTAGCCAGATATCTTTAACATTGGCAAAGTTATGTTGTTTCAAAGTCCACAAGTCAGTTTGCTTTACAACTCCAAAGTTACTTAGTGTTGAGGACTCTATGCCTACATAGTCACTTAGTGATGAAAAGGGTTAAGGTTCCTCTGAAACCCATTTTCAACAATTGTTAGGGCAAGGATTTGACCTCAAGTGCTACGGCCATGCCTAAAGCCTGTCAGCTCAACAGTTAAGATATTCTCCAAGTCAGAACTAGTTCTTTGGAGAATAAGGCTTTCCAATATCTTTAGAACAGACTGAGAGCAAGGAAATTGGCTGATAACTCGCTGCATTGTTGGGATGTTTGCCAGGCTTTGATGTCACAATAATCTTTGATGCCAAAAAGTCAGCATGCACTTTTCGTTAACAACCAGGGTATAAAAAGCAGCAAGCCATTATTTTGCCAAGATGCTTCAGGAACTCCGGCAGGATGTGTTAATATCCAGCTGCTTTGCATGATTTGATGCATAGCACCATTTCTTGTTCTGTTGTAAATGCATCTGGAGTATTTTGATCTAGTTCATATAATTGACGTCAGTACTGTTTCTACAGGGGTGCTTTTGCCACTTATAATAATTGGCTAGCTACAGGATTTGTCTTGACAACAGGATGAGCTTGAACTGGTGCAGTGCCAAGTCTTTGAATTTATTCCACCATTTTCGGTTGGATTGCATAAAGTTGAGTGATCTTGTAGTTTCCCTCCTAACAAGTTCGATTGCTTATTGGTGTCCAGGTAATCCATCAGGTGATCTGCTGTCTGTGTCTCCAGTTGCTTCATATTTCTTGAGAAGAGCCTGACATTCTTCATCCAAACAGGGTGTCTAGACTTGATGATGACCACAAAGGACAGATTAGATGGCTGCCTTAAATATAGCTCTTTGGAAGTGATGTTAGGACTCCTTGATTGGGATGCAGTGAGAGGGTATGGTGACTATGCTATGTTCAAGTATGTCAGGGAACTTCTTGTCTGCGTTATGGAAGTTCAGCACCACTGTGATGAGCTGTGTATAACTGGCAGCTGTAGTCCAATATTGGTCTGTGCTGACTGGGGTGTGTGTGTCTGGAACAGTTTCACTAACTGGCTGAGGTCAGTCACCATTGGACCTGACCCAGCAGAGGCCTGGTTAGTAGTCTTTTTGCCATCTTGAAGAGTGAAAGGTCCCACATTGTTTGGAGTCTTGAGTCAGATGGAGGTCATTGTTCATTGCCCATTCTGCCAAGTGTTCTCAGTCTTCATCCATGTGAGTAGCCCCAGTTAAGATGATGACTGTTGAAGATGCATGGAGAGGCATCAGTAATGTCACAGCATGCATTCATGGTATGGCCAAATTGAAGAGTCAGGTGTTGATGAAATAAGGTCATTGCCTCCAATGGTACATCATGCTGCCACCTGGTCTGCTACATAAAAGTCTTATGTCAACATTATGACCCTGGGCTGTAGTGATAATGATGGTTTGTTTGCCTGCTGAGAGACCCTTAATAATAAGTTGTAAAACTTGTAGGGTCAGTCCAATGGCTTGAAAGTGGCAAATAACTGGGATTCATTATTGAATTGGGTTTGGAAGTTGAATACATTGTTTCCACAGCTTTGGATGGCACTTTGGCTGAGTACTGACAGGGAGCACAAGGTGAACGTGGATCCATGTTCCCAAAAGTTAAGATTGAGAGACAGAATAACAGTTTGAAACTCATGACTGACATGTGCCCATTTATTATCACAGGAATTGTATGGTTGCTTACAATATACTTGTTATACATTTTCCATATAATAATATAAGAGAGGACACTTTTCATGAGGCCTATTTAAAAATCAATGCTGATATTAAAAGCTAGACCATCCTAACTTCATGTCTGTCCATGGTTCATATGCCATTTTTCTTGTGACATAAACACACTTGTTTTGAAATCATAATTACATTAACTTGATCAATAAGCTAACACTTAAGTACTGATTAAGAAATATTCAATGAAATTTTAAATACCTACTACAATTCAAATAAAAGATAACTCAATAGAAATGTATGGTTTAATAAATGCCATTTTCGCCTCAATTTTATGGCCCTGGAGTGAGTATTAGTTGTTCAATTCAGGGTCACTGTTCACATGTTCTTTTACAAAACTTTTAACAGGACACCCAAATCAGGTATTTTTGTCATGGGAAAGGCAAAACAAAACTTGGTTAATATAATGTGCACTTCTTATACCATGTTAAGAAAATTTAAATGAAATTTTGTACTAAAATATTTGAATATATGGAAAATCAATTATTTAATAACATTGAAAAAATTAACATGTGTAAATATGGTAATTAATTTGGATTAATTTTACATAAACAGTTCCAAGAAAAAACAGGATTCTTGAATGTGAAACTACCTGTGATAGATTCATTCTATTTTGATTCTACATATGTAGCTAACCAGTCAAAATTGAAAGTAAATGGTGCCAGATATTTACAAAATATGGGTTGTATCGATGTGACTGATGTTAAAATGAAAAATATTAGAGGAAAGGGATTTTTTTAAACTTAAAAATGTTGCACCAGACCATTATTAAGGGACGAACCATGGTGGTTTGAGGATACTACAACGGTAATTGCTTATGGACTTTATGACTATTTGTGAAAGTTACTGTAGACATGTAGACTAGTTAAATTGAGTATTATGCATAAATAATTTATCAATTTCTTTTGTGTCTATACCCTTGTATTAACTACTAATCCACATGGATTTAGCTGATTTGTAAAAAAAAAAAAAAAAGAATTTGGCTACAGAGCCAGGTAAGTAACAGAAATAAATGTACATTAAATGAAATGGTTTTCATTAAGTTTTGCTATTATGGCATGTAATATATAATTTTTTTATGCTCAGATTATGCTTTTCTGCCACTTATATTAGAAATAAATTTCATTAATACCTCTCTTGGAGGTTGGCATGTGTGAACCTGCAACAAAACAGTTCAAGTTCACTTTTAATACAGTTCCCTTTGATCAATTAAGTAATAGTTGGTATTAACAGGTACCTGTTAGAATTTTCCCAAAATATTGATGTCTCTACTTGTTGAATTATTTTCTTTAGAATAAGTGAAACAGTAATTAACTGTAATTAGATGGATAGAGATGAATTAAAAAGTAACAATGCTTGCATTGGCAGTGATTTTTTAAGGAAGAATCCATCATTTCTTACATTTTCTCTTCTAGAAAATAATAACAATAAAAATAATAACTTCAAAGAAGCTCATTTGGTCAACTGTCCAATCTTCTATGAGGCATTCTACACTGACATATATATATATATATATATATATATATATATATATATATATATATTAGTGGTCCCCCTCTTTAACAGCTCCTGAGTGGCCACCTTACTGCCAAAATCTATCTGACCTGATGAGTTTGTGTTCAAAAGTACCCCTCACAAAAGGACACCACCCACTCTGACAAGACCAGCATGCAGCATATTAGTGCAAAATTATATAATTTACCCTTCACAAGTGGCCACATTTTATTTTGCAATACCTATCCAGAACTAGTATTTTATTCCTAACTTGGGTTAAGTAGTAATCTGATTTCTGTTTCTTGATGTCCAGTTTTCCTTACTTAAAGTGTTGACTAAAGTACATGTACCACTAAGGTTAATATTGTATCATTTATGCCTCACCAAAAGCAATATTTATTTGGTAAAGCAGAGAAAGACTCAAATTGTAATCCCTACAGAAAGGTAAATACACATAATCCAATTAGTCTTATGGTTGCATTAGGATGAGATGTCTAGTTTAGTCACTGATAACTGTTAAGATTACAATTATTGAACTGTTGTAACAGCACAGAAGTGGGGGTATTGATGTTCAATACCCAAGTCAGTTGGAAAATGGTTTGATAGCCTTTATGGCTTAACTTAGGAAGATGTTGAGCTTGTTCACTTATATTATTGCAGGGCTGGAATTTAACACAAATTTCTTTGTAGCCAGACAGACTAGTATGCTGAGAAATTTACTAGTCCTGCCAAATCTTTACTAGTCCTGTACAAAAACATTATCACACTTTTTTATATTGAGATTAACAACAATATTCATAAATAGCATTATCATATGAATTTGAATTACAGAATTATAAATCAAATCCTGCTTCAAATCATCAGTCAGTCAATTCACTTTGTTTTTCAAGAATATATGGATCCAATTCCAGAAAAGGATCCAGGTCTCCTTTCTCATTCTTCACCTGCACTCTGGGTCCATATGGGGTTTGTTCAGGTCTCCTTACCTATCTCCCTGAAACATTCCACAAATGTACTGCTGGTGATGGATCATTTGTTGGAATATCATTTATATGGAACATTATAAAGAGTAGGTCCAAAGGTAGCAAACACATCTCCATTCACTCCTCACCATTTGTATCTCTGAGAAACCCATATCAGCATCAGCAGAGTGGGCTGGGATTGTTAGGATAAGGTCAATCAATGCCATAATATTCTTGCAGTCAGCAGCACATCATTTTACAACTGTGGACCAAGTCAAAGCATAGATGACATTGCAAGATAACATTAAGAAAATTATAATATGAATAAATGTACATCAAGAAAAATGTATTGTCAATACTTAAATAATATTAATTTTTTTGAAAGCTTTTCTTACATGGTTACAGTTTAAAATCAAGATGCAATGCTAAATAAAGAATTTGAACAAGTCTGGCGTCAGTGATGTTTCCTGTATTTTTTTTTTTATATAAATATTTGAATATACACCTACTTAATGTAGACTAAACTCTTTAATATGTCCCATTCTAATTCCACCATATAAGCATCCACACTTGCAACTACAAGAACTGACCGGAAATGCTCCACCAAAACAGGTTTCTGCCTTTCACTTCCAGTGATGTAGTGAGTAAATGTAACAACCTGTTTATCAATCCTGTGTCTCCAACATCAACTCCTTTCATCTCGTCCAGCTAACACATCCATCATCCATGCAAAATCATTGAAGGGTCTTCGGTTCTTTACCATAGTCACTTTCACTGGTTGTCACCTGAGAGCAACATTTTCTCCACAGGCGAAATTTGCATGTTTCGGAACCTGTAACTTCAGTTTGGTGCAACACAGAAAAGTCAATTGTAGCTTGATGAATAGTAAAATATCTCATTAGTAAAATAAGCAATAGAATATGGCCATATGCCTTCAAGGACTGAAGTAGCAGAAGAAAATCGAGAGTCATGAGTAAAACAAAGTATTTGGAAGTTACTGACCTTGTCTCTTATATAGTATGATAGACAGTGTCCTATGTCAGAATGGGTCATGGGGGTAATCTGATATTTTTTTGTCACTCTTTATGATTGCTTTCCTTCAGATTGTTGGGTGTTTTTTTCTCCTCTAGCATCAGTGTCAAGCAACTATGGTTTAACACATTTCGTTAAATTTTCCAAAGTTAAATTTTCCAAAGACCTTACCGGCAGTCGATTCCTCTGGTGGTATCTGCATAGCTGCTTTTCTCTGTTATTTTTGTGTTGCCAAAGCATTCGTGCGCATTTACTGATTCAGTTTTAAAGTTTGAACAATGTGCAACAAAACTGGATGTTTACTCTGTTTTTTTTGTGCTAATTTTGCACACCAGTTATACCACATAAAGTTCTTTTCTTCATCATAATTCAGCCATTCCCTGTCTTTTGTCAATATTGTCTGAAATGTTCGATTACACTTTAACCTATCATAAGAATTATTCCTCTCTTTATTGTCATTTTCATTCAACCTTTGAATTTTTCTGGTAGCTGAATATGTTCTATAAAATGTCACATTTTGTCTGTCTTATAAGGAGCGAATTGTGTCTTTGGAAATAAGAGTTGTTACAGTATAGCTGATGCGAATTATTTAAGAGAATGAATTTCTGTGTCCTTTATATAAGAAAGTCAGAGCAAGAAACACCATTTGCCTTTCCCCTTCCATTAAATGGCCTCTCTGATAAGGACTTCATTGCTTGTTCTGCATGATCAAAGCAGTGGTTATTGTGAATGCTATTACAAAATCTTAGCATCAGATGATGATGTTTGTTTCAGCTTAGAAAAAGTAAGTTTCCATCTAATGAACCCATCAAATTCCGGTGTTTTATATAACAGTTCCAGTTACAGTCTTATTAATGGCAGTAATTGTTCCTGATTAATCAGACTGCAGTATTTTGTTGAAATTAATAAGGCGGAACATTTTCAAAATTTAGATGTCCATGCTCAGAGATTTTAAAATGTACAGCATTCTGCTTGATATTTCCATGTCTATTCAATTATTTGTCCATTCTTGTAAGGGAAAAAATATAAAATCAATACTTATCATCATATAAAAAATAGTTGTATGGAAAACGTGTCAACAAAGTAATGTTAATAAATTCTTCTGATTTTTATAATTATATCGATGCAAGGGTAAAATATATATTTTTCCGTTTGTGACTGTTGCAATGTTTGGCTAGCAAGCAACCTCCCTCTCCTGTGGAAAAAAAAAAATCCCATAATCAAACAAACCTGCAAACTTTAATTTCTTTGAATAGCTTTTGCGTGTACTTTTATGTGGTATACCATTTTGTATTTTATTACTGTGACCAGTGAATAGTGTGATACCATGTCATTTTTAATTTAATCATTTTCAGATTAATCAGGATCAATTACCTAACTTTCCTTGTTCATGACAGTACCATAATTGGCACTGTTAAGCAAATGGACAAATTGGATGGCTTCTTGTTATAGAAATGCACCTTTCCCAGGCAGATATTGACTTCATCTTCTCATGCTAATATTTTATGACTGTTGACAATGGTTACTGTTTTGATTCTACAGGACATCTGCCAAAGTCAAGTCTTTATTAGGGAATGGCGTAAACAAATAAGGAAGCTTACTAGCCCATCAGAATATTAACCCTTTCATCACTACAGACCGAAAAATTGGTCCAGGGGAAGTAAGTCCGCAAACACTATGGATGAGTACTTGGTCTAGGGCAGTGTTCTATCTTAACGATATAGTACCGACTAAATAACTTTCAGGATATCTCTAATAACTTCCTTCTTGTAATGTAGATGTTATATTTGGATTATCTCATGAATTTAGCTTGTATACAATTAGAAATAACGAACAAAGTACAAACTTTTAATGTGTTTTCTGAATGCTGAAATTTGTATCCAAAATGGCAGAGTTTGAACAAATTTCAGAGGTGGTTATCGGAGGATTTAAATAATTTTGACCTGGTAAATTTGGATGAAAATGAGAGATGTCTGGAGAGTCAATGGAATGCACTTGTGGGTGACAGTGATTATGATGAAGAAAACTTTGAAGGTTTTGAACCAGAGGAATTGTGCGCACCACATGGTTTTGTTTGGACGAAGCTGGAAAACCAAAAAGATTTGTGTCAGTTTTCTGACAGAATTGGGCACACCCGAGTGTTAGATGGCTCCAGAAAAGCTTTGGAGTATTTTCAAATATTCTCTTCAGATGAAGTTTTTGGAAAAATTGTTCTTTTAACGAACTTCAATCAGACGATCAAACAAACGTGGCAGAGGTGATATAGGTGTGTGGACAGATCTCACCTTGGAGATCATTTTGGTTCATTTTATAGAATCTTATATATTATGGACACCATGAAAGAAAGACTTGTATTGTTACTGTGATTATTCACTAATACATCTAGGGTCAATTGAACATGTTTTGAGAACTTTCTAAGTTTTCTAAGAGGTAATAAAATAATTACTTGTATTTTACCTGTTGTGTTACCTATTTGCAACTGCATTTTAACAGTTGTAATAGATATGCACATTTTAATGAATTAGTCATAAAATTTGATTTTTAACCTTGATTTTGACACCTAATTCAGCCAGATATCTTTAACATTGACAAAGTTATGTTGTTTTAAAGTCCACAAGTCCTTTTGCTTTACAACTCCAAAGTTACTTAGTGTTGAGGACTATGCCTACAAAGTTACTTAGTGATGAAAGGGTTAACATGGTGAAAGTTACTAGTCTGACAGGAAATATACTAACCTGGCTTGGGGACTACTGCTAATTTGGAGCCCTGTAATTAGTGGCTATTATTACTGACAATAATTGTCAAGTGTACAAATTGTGAAGTTCTTTTATTTAGGTCAAAGCCATTTTGGCTTTTCTCAGTGTAAAGAAGTATAAAAAAGTAGGTTACCAAACTGGGACTAATGAATCACATGACAAGATCACTGCTTTTAAAAACACTTGGCATTTTGTTTAAATGTAGAAAAATTTTTGTAGTTAGTTACTCTTGTAGTTAGCAAATTGATGATTACAACTGGATGTAATTGTCAAGATCATAGCAGGGTCAGCATAGGCTAAATAGATTTTGTGCAGACATACAGGGAAATTAACCTTGAACAAAACAGGGTACCAGACAAAGCATAAAACAAATATGTGACAACACATTGATCACTTCCTTTACAAAGAAGCCATTTCATCTGCTCTAGAAAAGTTTTGATTGCAAAAATAATTTGTATACAGTTAGCAACATTTGAATAAATCATTACCAAACATTAACTTGTCATCAGGTAGACTGAGACAATTATTTTAGATAGTCTGTTATTATACTGGATAACAGGTGAGGTGGGAAGGGTGGACTTTGTTAGTTTTAGCTAGAAACGACTGAAATAAAACAATTTTATGTTGAAAGACTTGAATAAAAAGCATAACCGATGAGGATGTTATTCAGCAGCACTGGGAAAATGGAACCAATGGAAAGAGAATTATGTATGTACCAAGATTTAAATGCCATTCTTGAATGGTTTTGCAATGTGTATAACAACAACAGCCACTCACATATCATGCTTATGCCAAGAATTAAGTTTTCAAAAATGAGCACATACAGGAGTCATACAAATAGTAGTAAGGTGTAAAACATTGGTGAGTACATAACATTGTTGTAAAAAGTAGTAGTACTAAATTAAACAACACTAATGATCTGTAGAACACATGATCACTCAAGACATTCCTTTCACAACAAAGAAATTTGTAAACTGGTAGAGACAAATCCATTATTTGGATTGAAAAGTCAAAAGTTGATTGCAGATTTTGTGGATTTGCTGCAACAAAAGAAAGTTCAAGTTTAACTTGGGATATCATTAGCCTCTGATGTTTAGATAAATGTGTTTTTCGATGAAGTACAATGAAACTGATGATAATACACATTTTATGACAAGCAGTAAATGAACTCATTTGGTTAAAAAGATGTATTTGGCTTTTTGTATTGGCTTGCATGTAATTTGTTTGTCTATAATATTGCTAAGATCACAAGGAGACTGTTAAAAGTAGGACCTAAAACTAAGGGGAAAATGAACTAATAAAATTATCCTTTGAATGGACAATGCATTTGTGTGTTGGTTTATTTGTATTTTGAGAGAGAGAGAGAGAGAGAGAGAGAGAGAGAGAGAGAGAGAGAGAGAGATGTGCAAGTTGCAATATCCTATTCCAAGTTGAAAATGTAAGGGTCAAATGAAAATTTGTCCACAATTTTACACCCATGGGAAATACAGAGAATAACTCTGCATTATTTTTAAATTTCAATAATCTTTCCTGATTTTCTGCACCACCATTACCCCAGATAAAACAACAATATTCTATGTCTGGCATGATATATGCATAGAAGAACATCTTTCTCTGTTCTTGAGGGAGATAAGATTTTATTCTTTTCAAGAGATAAATCAGGGAGTTAACTTTTTTAATGACCTTGTCAACTGAAATTTTCCAGCACAAGATATTGCCTATCATGATACCAAGTAGTTTTTCATTTTTAGACTTTTGTAAGTTGTATATTCATTCCTTTTATCATTATTTTGAAATCATTATTCTCAATTAATACATTTGCTAGACTACCTTGGCTTTTGATTTGTATCTTCATACCATTTTTTTCACACCAGTTATTTATTTTTGCCATTTTTTTTTATAATTTAGTACTAATCTCCTGACCTGCTGGTCCAATGTTATGTATTTTATTAAATGTCATATTTTGAGGGAAAATTGGATTTATGTTTTAATGGATCAGACAAAGTGATCTCTTTTGGTCAAAGACCAACAAGTAGTGTACATCTTTCACAATTGAACTTTTCCATTATTCAAATCACAGTGATGCTGACTTTACATATAATAATAGTTGATAAACATGATAGATATATATATACACATTATCCAAACATTACAATGATTTAATAAAATTTGAGGCTATGTCATTTTAGTCTTTAGAAGAATGATACAGGGTCAAGAAAACAAATTATCTTCTTTAATTAATTCATGTCTGTGCATTGAATAAGATATATTTTGTGTTGTCATTGTGAAATCATTACTGTATTTGAGTGAACTGCTTTAGACAGGTCCCTTACCATGTAATGACTGATCTGCTGTTGGAGGTCAGGCAGTACAATGTTACCTCACTCATTAATCACCAAGCTGTGGGTATTGTAAGTGATCATTGAAGCATTGCTGAGGGCCCTGAAGTCAAAGTCTACCTGGTGCTCACTTGTAATTAAATCTAGATCCCAGCTTGGATAAATAAAGATCTTAGGATTTACTCTGGTGTGGAGGAGGTCTGTGCTATCCTTTTTCCCTGATGACTATATAGGACAGGCAGTGGGAGAATAGTTTTGTAAAGTAGTCCAACAGATCAAGTGGCAATTTAGTAAGTGTAGGAGGATTTTCAAATTCCTTTTAAATACAGCTATTACCAACATTTTCATCAGTGTTAGTCTAGAGAACCTGTAGTCATGAAAATTACAATGTTAACAAATTTCACTAAGGATTAGAAAAGCATTCGATTTTGAGCAAATTCTTCTTTCTTGTGGAGTCAGAGTGACATAGTAAGTACTTCCAGTTATGAGTTTGTTCTTTAAGCATAAAACTATTTTTTGTCTGTATTGGCCAATGACTAGACATTTATGCCACTATTCTGGTATTATAATGAAGATTTTGTTAATTTTTGTTGGTCAGATAAATTTGGGATAGGTGAGATATTTCATTCTACAGAAAACTTATAAGCAGATATTATTCATACTGACTCATTACTGTTAAGTTTTAGTACATTCATAGAGCATGCTTAAAAATCTTTTATTTGCTGAATTACTTCAAATGAAAGATCATAATAATAAACACATTCCAGCCAGTGAGGTCATAACTTTTGTCCATATCATGTTTATATTTATACTCAGATCCTTTTGTGTTGGATGATCTCTTCCTTTGAAAGTGCATTGCCTCTTCTATTATACTAAATCTGGCTGCATAAAAGTTGCATAGGATAATGGTCTAAAGCGCTCTCCATTAGGGATCACTGCCATCTCACCCCTGCATGGGTTCTGTCTATGATTCTGCAAATGTGGATATGTGAAAAAGCTTGCCAGTAGCTTCTTGTGGGTGGGTGGTTCTTTCCATGGATTTCTTGATTTCTTCCTCCACCATTAATACTGGCCGCCATGTATAAGCTATCATGTGCTAAAAAAAATGGCTTGAGCCCCACAACAGCTTTTTTTGAGACTGGAGCTATTAAGCTAAGCCTTAGGGGGCTACGAGAGTGTGGCCGAGTGGTCTAAATCGATGTGATGTCTGTCTGTTATGGATCACTGCCATCTCACCTCTGTCTGCGTGTGTTTGAGTCTAGGATTTTGAGTCTAGGATTCGGCTAATGTGGATATGTGAGAAAGCTTGCCAGTAGCTTGTGATTTCCCGTTTCTTCCTCCACCATTAATACTGGCCGCCATGAATAGCCTATCGTGTGCTGAAAAATGGTGTTAAGCCCAACAACAAACAAACAAACAAATAAGCTAAGCCTTTTATCACAGCAGACCGCAAAACAGGTCAGGGGGAAGTAAGTCCGTAAACACTATGGACGACTTTTCAGTCTGAGGCAGTGTTCTTCTTTAACCCTTTCATCACTAAGTAATTTTGTAGGCATAGAGTCCTCAACAAAAACACTAAGTAACTTTGGAGTTGTAAAGCAAAATGACTTGTGGACTTTGAAACAACATAACTTTGTCAGTGTTAAAGATATCTGGCTGGATTAGGTGTCAAAATCAAGGTTAAAAATCAAATTTTATGACTAATTCAATAAAATGTGCATATGTATTACAACTGTTAAAATACAGGTACAAACAGGTAAGACAACAGGTAAAATACAAGTAATTATTTTATTACCTCTTAGAAAACCTAGAAAGTTCTCAAAACTTGTTCAATTGACCCAAGATGTACTAGTGAATAATCACAGTAGTATAGTGTATGAATATGGCACCGTGTTAGTGTGTTAGTATGGAAAAGTCCTTTAAGAATGAAAGGTGCAAAGGGATGCCAGTATTAGTGTCATTCTGTAACAGGCTGGTTAGAAATCAATGATTCAATTGACTTAGTTATGTGCACTTTATCACATTAAATGTTTTAGTTTTTGAAATTGGTAGGGGGGGGTACAAACAAACAAGGATATAGCATCGGACTAATTAATGAGCGGTTTCAGTTCATATTGTAAAGTGAAAATTGATGTTATGATCACTTCAGAAGTAGTTACTAAGCAAGCTGATATATACTCTGGATAAAAATGAGTTTGCTAAACTATTTTGGTAAGGAAGGTAATAACGATGATTTGGAGAATGTAAATTGTTTCAAAATGGAGGGATAACAGGATACTGAGTGTGCAGTAGCTATTTCTCCAAAGGTACATAAGCAACAATTAGTGATGGCAAAAAATGTCAAATATGACACTACTAAGAGACAGAAATTTTCAGCCACATTGGATTGATTGTTATACCTATCTTGAATATATTGACTTGGAAGGAAAGATGTTTTGAAGTTTTTTCAAACAATATCCAAAACTGGCACAGGTAGGAAATTCACCCAGATGAACATTTCTGCAAATGGACCAGAGCTTGAGGACTTTAACTCAGACACAGCTATCAACTGCTGGCTTAGTGCTGGTGGAGGTGGGAGACATATACATGGACATAATTTTCAAATCCATCAGCTAAAACATATCTGCAACCTGAAGAAGCCAAATGAATAGCAACCAATGTTTTTGAAAAATTAAATTCTTTTAAGAAATAGTTATGTTGTATATTATTTTGTTTGTTTTTTCTATGGATTACATACATTTTATCAAATCTCCAAAAGTGATTACCATTTTGGGACCATTGAAAAGTAAGGTAGGACTAGAAAAGAGTAAGATGTGACTAATGAAGACAAAGGTGGGGCTAGCCCTGGGTTCAATAAATTGCTACTGCATATTGCAAATGTACATCCATACCATGAAAAAGTATGGTATCAATACATGGAATTTTACTGCATGTTTTAACCAAGTAATCAAACCAATATGTTCTTTTACTACAACTTGGAAAAAGATTGTTTTTTTTCAAGCTATTTGGGAACGATATTTCTTTTTTTATTTAAAAATTTCAAGAAATAATTTAACTGGTAAATCTTGTAGCCTTTCCCGACAAACCTGATTAATATAACCATTATGTACCAACAAAATAATTTTATTTACACCCAAAATGATGTACTTGATAAAATTAATCTTGACGTAACTGTAATGTTTTATCATTGATTTATTCACAGCGATTTAGTAGTTGTGTCTAGACTTGTGTGTTCGATGTAATAGAATTTAATTATATAAAGATAGTTTTTATCAGTTTTTATATTTTTACAATTAAGGATAAAAAAATAAACAAAACAATAACTTGACTATTTCACCAATTCTACAAAGGAAGTTAGTCATATGGCCAAAATTCTAGACAAATTCTTCAATCATTTTTTAACATTCTGCAGGTTTTCCACTAATTTATTATCAGAGGAATTATGTATTTCTGTGTTGTAAATTGTATGTTGCAACATTAAATTTGGGTTGTCAAAAAGATTTGACATTTTCTTAATAATTCCTATCCAACTTTGAGCAGTATTATACAGATCATGAAATGGTATTAATCTGTAATCAGAGAGTGAGAGACAGAACTGGCTCCAGTTCTGACAAAATATTTATGATTATTTTTTATGTTTAGTACATTGATATGGTACAGATTAATTGTTTGTGTTTCCCACAATGCCAGTGTTTATAATTTATAGTCAAACAAAGGCCATGAACTGATTTTCATTTTTTTCAAAATAATTAAAATTTTGCCTCTACGAGACATAAAATATTAAATTAAATAATCCATTGCCTCTAGATAAACTTGTCATTTGTATATATTAAATTCGTCTAACTTTGAATATACATTCACACCAAACATTGTACCAATTTTTATAATATATTTATTGTAATTACAACATGTTTCTATAATTTAATTCCTTGGTATAAATGTATGCTTTATAATAGAGTAAAGATTTTTTTGGTATTTTTGAACTCAATTTATGCCATATTTTGTCATTGTTTTCATTTAACTACATGCTAGAAAGAGTTACTCTACTTGCTAGCGTTGGTGACTTATTAAAAGACGTAATTCTGAGGTTTTTTGCCAATATTCTCACATTGTAGCATTATTTTTATAAAATGATCTAAAATGTAGTCAATGGTCAACATATATATTTGTTTATTTAATTTTACTGCATTTAATATTATAATTTTTTGCAAAACTATATGACCCAGAATCTCTGATTTATTAAAAGAAAAACAGACTTTGGATATGTCAAAAGCATTTAGATGAAATTTTATTAACAATCATTAGATAATGTCACACATTATTTTGAAATTTTTATACATGTAATATATGACTTCTTGAATTTCACAAGCTAGTTGATGCCTGATAGCCTAAATTTTCTCAGTGAGCAAATCTGGTACTTTGCATTTTGAAAACCATTACATAAAGCAGGCATGGGCAGCTTCCTTCAGGTGCAGACTGATAAGTGTTTTTTAAAACCAAACCCTATGATGTAAATTTACAGATAAATCTAGGTCACTGGCTGTATTTTGCCCACTGCTGACATAAATTTATTACATATAGATTGCAAATCTATACTTTTTTCATACTTGTTTGGATTTACTTTAGCGCAGCTTTTCAGTTCCAACTTCTGTTTTTAATCAGTAGCTTTTTTTGCTAGTCCCAGAAACTTGTTTTAAGTTGAATTTTGCTTTGATATTGATGTAGAATGGTTCACATGTTACAAGATTTTAAAAAATGCTACAACCATATCTAGTATTTTAAAAAAAAATCACAAAATAATAAAACTAAGTGTGATATAGAAAAGAGACAAATGACTGATATTGATATTAAATAATTTATTCATTAAAACTACAATGGTCATGCTACATAAAAAAAATTAATATATTACACTTTAACATTCAAGTTTCATTTTCATGAAATTAACGGTTCTGCTATAGCTTTTTGTTTTTTAATACACTATCATACAATATATAATCCAGAATATAAAACATACAACTTATTTTAAACAAGCCAATTTATGAAACTTTTAGGGAGATGAAACCACTCTTGTATATGTAATCAAGAGATCATTGTAACCATTGAAATATTTTGAGATTGATCATCTGTCCAGTCATTATTTGAGATGATCTTATAAAGTTCCTGTTGGTGATTATTATGTTACCCCAAACATGGGTCAGTATAGCTTCATATCCAAGTGCCAGTTACTTAATGCTGATAGCTTAAGGCACATGCAAGTTAATTGTTCTACTGTCATTATTCTTATTTGATTGGGAAGGCTACTTGATTTCCATGTAAGCTGACCCTGCATGCCATTGGAAAAATCTGTTAAGTGACTTGTAAGTATATGGACAAATATAATCTAAAATTTTAACCATATTTAAAAGACATCCAATTATGTACTTTATTGTTATTCTTTTTAGTGATTGGATAAGCTAACTAAAAGTGATAAAATTTATAAATTAAATACATTTCATACAGTTTTCCACAAATTTTATTGGATTCTTGATTTCTGAAATGTACTTCCATGTTCCATTGTCAGTCCTCATGGTATTATTTCAGTTCATATGCATCAGGATTAAAAACAGTTTATTGATCTTTACTTCATGTATGAGTAGTGATATTTGTGAAAATTTTATTACATTCACAAAATAAAATGATGCTTAATGACTCTAAATAAGCAAAGCATTTAAATGTGCCAAATTATTAGTATGATAATAGCATGTCTTCATTCTCACCTAGCTCCACAAAATGTCATTGTCAGAGGTAAAGATAAATGTACCTTCTTTGTTCTGTGTATTACTAACTTTGAGTAGTGTGTGATTCAGGCATTCACCTTTGTAACTATTGTGTGGCTTAAATATACATTTTCTAAATTTAAATCTTTATACAGCCATTCATTATATTTTGAAATGTTTGATTTGTCATCATTGACACTCAGTACTCTATATAAAGGTGTGGATCCTCAACTTTGTTCCCAGGGCCTTCCCATCTGCCATTTGTAGCAACACTTCAAGATCTGGATTATTAAAATCCCTAGTAATCTATTCTCCTCAATTTTATTGTTTCCATATATTGGCTTGTTTTTTTTTTTTAATATAGAATACATATTTGAATGGGACATTATCCATTTTTTTTATTATCCTAAAGTTTGTGACTATAAACATGTTTTGGTTGCAAAATAATTCTGTTTTTGTTATGCTGCTTCTTTTCCCCTGTTGGAAAAATAGCCTCTTCGCCCCAAGATGTGACTTAATTATAAATGATAACTATTTTGCACACCAGAAACTTTATTTGTATATATCTTTAACATCCAAGCCTTTCAGTGATTGGTCTTCATGCATTGGTTATTCAGATGTCAGTCAGTAATGTTGACCAGCTCCCACAGATTATAGAAGCACAAGACCTGACTGTTGAGTGGTGGTGATTTTTAGCTTTTACCCCACTAACTCTGTAACTTAGTTATGGATTGAACATGGAGGAACCATTGCAACATGTAAAGGAACAAAAAAATCACATGGGCTATACTTTATAAAAAAAAATTTTTTTTAGCATCACTAGAATGAGTCAGTGTTGATCAGAGTTGGTAGGAATGTTTCTTATAACAAGCTTTATTAAAATGTTTTTAGGGTTGCTCCCTGATCAATAGTGTTGCTTCCTTAGTAACAATGGAAAAATCTAAACAACTTCTATGATGGCTGAGGAAGTTTTGATCCCACTTTAGAGTGGTTCTTAGGACATGCCCTCTCAAAATGTGATTCTAATATAGCACCCTTAGCAGTGGTGTGAAAAAGTTATCAAATATCTTTTTTTTTTTGTCTACCACTGTATATAATGGTACTGCCATACACCCCACTCCTTCCTTATCAAGCTGCTATGAAAACACTTTTGAAACTAGACCACTAGATCATTTTGCATGTAAATTACACCTTAGGCACCTTGTATATACATGTGGTACATTCAGACTAAAATTCAAATGATTGGGTGTGTTTGTTTTCAAACTGTTTATTTTTAAACATGTCATGACCAAAAGATTCCTTATGTGCTGAATACAGTGTATGGAATAAAGGGAAGTAACTTAGAATTACTTGTTCAGTTTAGTGTGGGAGCTAGCTGTTTCCAAAAATTCTCTGGAAAGTGAAGTGTTTGATTCAGAATGACCATTCCACAGACTGACATCTGGCTAATTAAATAAAATCTGGATGTTGTTTGATGCATAAACCAGTGCTCTCTAGTTGCCATGGATTGTCCACATCATGACTTATAGTGAACACATGGCTGTATAGGGGAAGATGGCAGCCACACATAAACATACATGAATTCATCTTCTGGAATGGCTGTCATTAATAATTTGTAAATGAAACTGTCAAGAACCTTTACAGCAAACCTGCCTCACCATATCACACCAAATGCCATAGTCACTGCCAATCTGGTTGAAATCAGAACTCCATTTTACCACTTGAAGATCTAGTGGCAGCAGCTTAGAGGTCACATTCTGGTGGCATTTCAGTTAGCCAATGGAAATGCTTATTTCGAAAATCTGAAAATAAATAAAATAATATTAGTGATTATACTAATAACATGTCACCAGAACATGACCCCCAAGTGGTAGCTGTCTGATCTTCATGTAGGTCAGTGGAGATCTGATTTCACAGAAGATGCCAATATACAGTGTAGGCCAGCAGAAATAGTTACAGAAATAGTTAAACACCCAGTCTCCATCATGTAGCTATAACTTAAATCTAGACCGCAAGGATGTAAATATTCTAGCAAAGGCTACTTTTGATAATGTAGAACTACTTAAACATAGTAGAAATATGGTTCTGCAATCGGCCATGTACCAAAGAATCAATAAAAAGGTTAGAAGCTGCCTTCAACAGCATGGATGTTGATCTGGGAAAGATGAAAAAAACGACCACTTTTCCTGTATAGTGTGATATTTTTGGGCTGTCTTTTTTGGTACCTTTTTTAGATAATAGGAAAAAAAATGTGGATTTAGTAAATAGAATGAGAGGCAAAGAACAAAACAAGACTAGATCTACTTGTATACTATATTGCAAAGGTTGTTCATGCAGCTTTCCATCACTGAGCATTTGATTTCATACTCATTTGAAAAAAATATTTTTATACATTATTATAATATTAAATGAGACATTTTTCATTTCAATGCAGATTGTAACCAAGACATGCCAATTCTTACAATTTGTAAGTCTTACAAAAATTACCTTTAACCCTTTCATCACGGCAGACTGCATAACTGGTCAGGGGGGAGTAAGTCCGTAAACACTATGGACCTACATTTCGGTCTGGGGCAGTGTTCTTCTTTAACATTATAGTACCCGACTAAATAACTTTTGGGTTACCTCTAATAACTTCCATCTTGTAATGTAGATGTTATATTTGGATGATCTCATGAGTTTAGCTTGTATACAACTAGAAATATTGAACAAAGTAGGAACTTTTAACTTGTTTTCCGAATGCTGAAATTTGTATCCCGGAGTTTGAAGATATTATGAGAGTTTCGTTAGTTTTGAATAATTTCGAACTGGTAAATTTGGATGAAAATGAGAGAAGACATATGGATAGACAATGGATTGCACTTGTGGATGACAGCGATGACGATGAAGAGGACTTTGAAGGTTTTGAACCAAAAGAATTGTATTCTCCACATGATTTTGTTTGGATGAAGCTGGAAAACCAAAAAGATTTGTTTCAGTTTTCTGACAGAGTTGGGCACACCCAAGTGTTAGATGGCTCCAGGAAAGCTTTGGAACATTTTCAAATATTCTATTCAGATGAAGTTTTCAGAGAAATTGTCTAGTTTCAGAGAAATTGTCTGTTTAACAAAATTAAATGCAACAATTAAACGTGGCAGAGGCAATATAGGTGTGTGGACAGATCTTACCTTGGAGATCATTTTCGTTCATTTTATAGAATCTTATATATTATGGACACCATGAAAGAAAGACTTGTGTTGCTACTGTGATTATTCATTAGTACATCTAGGGTCAATTGAACAAGTTTTGAAAACTTTCTACATTTTCCAAGAGGTGATAAAATAATTACTTGTATTTTACCTGTTGTCTTACCTGTTTGCACCTGCATTTTAACAGTTGTAATAGATATGCACATTTTAATGAATTAGTCATAACATTTGATTTTTAACCTTGGTTTGGACACCAAATCCAGCCAGATATCTTTAACATTGGCAGTTATGTTGTTTCAAAGTCCTCAAGTCATTTTGCTTTACAACTCCAAAGTTACTTAGTGTTGAGGACCCTATGTCTACAAGGTTACTTAGTGATGAAATGGTTAAAAAGTGTTAATAATCAACACCCAAGAATCAAAAGGAATATTCAGAATCAGATACTTGTGAATAAAAGATGGAACAGACACAGGTTTTTTGGACATCACATGCCAATTTGAGCTTGACTTGTGGGAGATATGATTTCATCATGTGCAATGGAAAAATTTAAGAATTACGTCTCATTGAGAGATAGCAACAAGCCATTGAGCAGCATGGGGGTTGGAATTTGAGTTTGTGCAACTGTACTAGTGGTAAATATTGTCTAGTTGTGCTTTACAATCTCTTCAGTTTATTTCCCGCTGCATTATCAAATACATAACTTTTAATTAAGTTGTCTTAGCTTTACACTAGCAGTTTGATAATGTTTTACACCTTACTGAAAACTGCTCAAACTTAGGGGAAAAAATTTAACTGCCTTACTAAGAAGCACTCGTCAGGGTTGGCAGGTCTGTTAACCAATGTGTACTGACACCCACCCACCCAACTACACGTTCACACAAATACACACCCTGATTCATGATTTGGAGCATGTCCATCACAGTAAATGTCCTGGCATCTAAAGTGTACATACACTTTTTATAATGCCTTTCATACAAAATATGAGGAGAAGCAGGAGCCTTAGGAAAGTAGCCAGTAATGTAGATGTAAATGGTACGTATCTGAAAGAACCAAATGATATCCTGGCCATGTAGATTATAAAGTTTCTATGTAAGGAATCGATGTCCAGTCCACAATTAAAGAGAGAGGTTGGGGGGGGATCTTTTATAAATGGTGTTCTTTCAATGCCAAGAGGTGATGATGTATGGTCTAGGAAAGAAAATTAATGACATAAGAATGACATCAACACTGTCCATCAGTGTAATAACTTTGGCTCCAAGTTTTTCTTTCTCTTATAGAGTTTCAATGAAGGTGAGATTTTCACAAGTGGTCATGTGTCTGAACTGAGAATGATATTGACTACTTGGGCCTCATGTTCATTTATGTCCATGGAAAACATCAGACAATGAATGTAGTTTTCAGAAATCAGCACTGGATAGTGGTGGTTTTTCAGACTTTACCTATGTGGGATTGTAAAATTGAGTCACTCTACACTACATGAAAGTAAATCTCTCTATTGGATAAAATTCTTTGGTGTGTGGAACTTCAGGATTTGTCAGTTGTCTTAGAGACAACAAATTTTGCTCATATATTTCTTAATTTTCATACTGGGTTGTGGTCCTATTTTTATCAATAAGCTTAAGTGCAAATGTCATTATTGTTTAAGTTTTATTGGTCAAATTTAGTTCTTTTTTTACCCCTTAGAGATAACATAATTACAACATCTTTTTTTTTATGAAACGGAAACTAATTTGGATTGATGGAGCATCACTGGAGTTGTAATTCATCATAATGAAGTCTTTTCAGTGACTATCGATTTCTTTTGTTTAGTTTATCTCAGCAGTGCACTTTCATCATCCTTGGAACTGGATATCTAACAGCTATTGATTTTTCCCATCAAGATTTTAGAGAATGCTAGTAAAAGGAGAATTATATTACCATCCTAATCATAGTAACCTTTCAATTAAAGCTGTGGTGGTCAATAGTTGGTTCTGTTCATGTACATTGCAGTAAAATCTCAAGAGATGACCACTGAGCTGAGAAAAAGTGGTCAAAATTGAGCTGTTATCTAATTTTAATGAATGCTTTATCCATTTTTTAAAAATATTTTATTTATATTATTTTGCACTGGTCTCAAACAGTTTCACTGTATACCTACTGAAAACAACTTTATGCTGTGTGCAATTCAGCTGTCAATTTTTTATTTGCCCATGTATCATGGTGGGACACTTAGTTTTCTTTATGCTTGTGCAGTGATAGATACTTTAAAATCATCTCCACAGCACTGCAGGGATGTGTTGTAATGCTCCATCATGGGGGGAGCTGGTAGATATTGATTGACATTTAAATAGCTTATGCCTAAAGACTAAAGAGATTTCTGTGATACATGTTCATGAATTGTCTTTATGTCAATTATGTATTTGGACCATGAAACAAAGTCCTATCAGTATAGTGTATTAAATTTGTGTTGAGAAGAGGTTTATTTGCTTTTATGCAATCATTCTTTTTAGTTAAACCAACCAATTATGTACATTCCCATTTCAGTTTTATTTGTGAATTTGTGGATATTGTTTTCATTTGCAGATAAAACTGGGTAGGAAACAAATTTTGTGAGTTACTTCTGAATACAACCAAATGAATCAGTTTCCAAGAGATTTTCAAGTTTAAGCCAGAAGCCGGTGTGTATGAAAGATCTTTTGTCTTGGCTATTTCACTTGCACATGTATAGAAGAATAAAAATTGGAATTGTTTGCTTATACCCATGATTGCCATGTACTGGTCACTTTTTACCTTGGTGTATAATGTTGATGGTACTGAGCTTGGAAGTAATTTACAACCTCAAGATGTGTAAACATGGCATGTGGGGTTAATGAGTTAAAGAATATAGCCCAAGAATCAGTGGAAAGAATTTTACAATTTTGCTTTTTTTTAAAAAACAAAATCTGAACCAACATGGACTTGTGAGGCACAGCTTTCAGCTTTTCTTAACAGCATAATTATATCCAATTTTCTCAAATTTTCCTCTGAGAGATGGATAACTGAATGGCAAACACTTAACAATAAAAACAAAAAAAACAAAACACTAAATCTGCTTTCAAATGTGAACCACATGTTCAGTCCTTCAACAAAAATAGCACAAGTCAAATAAGTGTTTTTTGAATAATGCCCAAACTTTATTTGTGCACCTAATTGAGTGATGTAGCCTAATATTTGACATAAGTATTACTTTTTTTATTTATATATCATTGTAACATATAAAATGTTGAGAGAAAAAAATTACTTTAAAAAGATTTTAAAACAATCTCCAAAATGGAGTTTTGTTCCTGAGCCAGGTTAGGTCTGTACTTGCAGCATTTAGTATATTATGTATACTAATAATTATAAATATATAGAGATTCTTTTTATAATAAAAAAACCTACCTACTCACTCTGATTTTAAAACCTGTTCAATAGAAAATATGCAGGGGGGGGGGCTGATCATGAAGTTGAACATTTACAACTTGGAGCCAGCTAGATTCTGATGTAATAGGGCCTACCACAAGACATACTTTATGGAATCTACCATTTAATTCAAGGAAGCTGGAATTTTGAAATTCTGCTGGTCATAGATCTGAGACTTTATTGTCTTTCATACATTCTAAAGCAGCTGTTTGCAAATGTTGGGTATTGCTTCACCTTCTACAATAATTGCAAGGAAACTCTACACATGCATTCATCCCATGGTATGGTTGGTCCAAATGAATATGGTGCCACTTGGACATTTGATATGGCCATTAATAGATATCTTGAAAATCTTGCAACTTCATGGCATTTTCAGTGCTTGACTTTATGTTTGTATAGGTCCTAAATAAAAATTGCTTGTCTAACATTTAATGAGGCAACCATATTTTGTTATTGGTACTCTACCAGAACAAAAAGCCATATTGACATAGGGTTTTCACTAGAAGCCTTCTGATGTGGGGTATAAATAAAACTGCAGATTATAAGTCTAATATGGCCATTACATTGGCCATCTTGAAAATCTTGTTATAGCTACTCCTTCTGATTAGATGGCAAAATCAATCAGCACAAGGTTTTAATTGAAAGACTTCTTACAATGTCAAGTTGGTCTTAACCCGTTCATCACTAAGTAACTTTGTAGGCATAGAGTCCTCAACACTAAGTAACTCTGGAGTTGTAAAGCAAAATGACTTGAGGACTTTGAAACAACATAACTTTGCCAATGTTAAAGATATCTGGCTGAATTAGGTGTCAAAATCAAGGTTAAAAATCAAATTTTATGACTAATTCCTTAAAATGTACATATCTATTACAACTGTTAAAATGCAGGTGCAAACAGGTAAGACAACAGGTAAAATACAAGTAATTATTTTATCACCTCTTGGAAAATGTAGAAAGTTCTCAAATTTTGTTCAATTGACCCTAGATGTATTAGTGAATAATCACAGTAACAATACAAGTCTTTCTTTCATGGTGTCCATAATATATAAAATTCTATAAAATGAACGAAAATGATCTCCAAGGTAAGATCTGTCCACACACCTATATCGCCTCTGCCACGTTTGATTGTCACATTGAAGTTCGTTAAACGGACAAGTTTTCCAAAAACTTCATCTGAATAGAATATGTGAAAATATTCCGAAACTTTCCTGGAGCCATCTAATACTCGGGTGTACCCAATTCTGTCAGAAAACTGAAATAAATCTCTTTGGTTTTCCGGCTTCATCCAAACAAAATCATGTGATGTGCACAATTCCTCTGGTTCAAAACCTTCAAAGTTTTCTTCATCATAATCACTATCACCCACAAGTGCATTCCATTGTCTCTCAGGACATCTCACATTTTCATCCAAATTTACCAGGTCGAAATTATTCAAATCCGATAACCTCCTCTGAAATTTATTCAAACTTGGCCATTTTAGATACACATTTTCACATTCAGAAAACGCGTTAAAAGTTCCTACTTTGTTCAATATTTCTAGTTGTATACAAGCTAAACTCATGAGATCATCCAAATATAACATCTACATTACAAGAAGGAAGTTATTAGAGGTACCCTGAAAGTTATTTAGTCGGGTACTATAACGTTAAGGAAGAACACTGCCCTAGACCTAAAACTCGGTCCATAGTGTTTGCGGATTTACTTCCCCTTGACCAATTTTTCGGTCTGTCGTGATGAAATGGTTAATTATCTTTAAATAGGTTAAGAGTAAAAGCTAATTTTTAAAGTTATTTAACTCTTTCATCACGGCAAACCGCATATGCGGTCCAGGGGAAGTAGTCCCTCAACACTATGGACCGAGTTTTCGGTCTGGGGCAGTGTTTTTTGTTAACGTTATAGTACCCGACTAAATATCTTTCGGAATACCTCAAATAACTTCCATCTGGTAATGTGGATGTTATATTTGAATTATCTCGTGAGTTTAGCTTGTATACAACTAGAAATAACGAACAAAGTAGGAACTTTTAACGTGTTTTCCGAATGCTGAAATTTGTATCCAAAATGGCGGCGTTTGAAGGATTTTTTTTTTTAGAGGAGAGTTTTCGGAGGATTTAAATAATTTTGACCTAATAAATTTGTTTGACAATGAGGGAAGACGTATGGAGAGACAATGGAATGCACTTGTGGGTGACAGAGATGACAATGAAGATGACTTTGAAGGTTTTGAACCAGAGGAATTGTACGCTCCACATGGTTTTTTTTTTTGGACGAAGCCCGAAAACCAAAGAGATTTGTTTCAGTTTTCTGACAGAGTTGGGCACACCAGAGAGTTATATGGCTCCAGAAAGCTTCGGATTATTTTCAAATATTCTATTCAGATGAAGTTTTTGGAAAAATTGTCCGTTTAACGAACTTCAATGCGACGATCAAACGTGGCAGAGGCGATATAGTCACTTAGGTGTGTGGACAGATCTCACCTTGGAGATCATTTTGGTTCATTTTATATATTATGGACACCATGAAAGAAAGACTTGTGTTGCTACTATGATTATTCTCTAGTACATCTAGGGTCAATTGAACAAGTTTTGAGAACATTCTAAGTTTTCTAAGAGGTAATAAAATAATTGTATTTTACCTGTTGTTACCTGTTTGTACCTGCATTTTAACAGTTGTAATAGATATGCACATTTTATTGAATTAGTCATAAAATTTGATTTTTAACCTTGATTTTGACACCTAATCCAGCCAGATATCTTTAACATTGGCAAAGTTATGTTGTTTCAAAGTCCACAAGTCATTTTGCGTTACAACTCCAAAGTTACTTAGTGTTGAGGACTCTATGCCTACAAATCACTTAGTGATGAAAGGGTTAATTATTTTTCCCCACAAAATTTATTAATATGCTTAAAAAACTATAATATACTGGCTCATTATGTCTACGTCATTAAATCATTGAAATTTGATAAAATTTTTAAAAAGTTGGTGTTGTCTACATCAACATCAGAGCCTATATCTGACTTATTGAAACCTTCAAATCTGTAATTCTAATCATCCAAACTCAGGAAAGTGCTGAATGATACCCACAACCTCCCATTTTCTATTTTTAGAGTGAAGAATCAGACTCAGTTTCTTTAGCAGACTGTGACTAGATCTTATATAGCAATCACATTATGTGATATAGTGGCCATTTACTTCAATGGCTGTAATATCTAACAGTTTTCCAAAAAGGTGGTGCTATGAAAATCAACGCAAAATTGCTGTTGTTTACTGTAGATGTCTAAACATGATTCCATCTGAATTGTGAAGGGGCATCCAAACATGCTTGTATATGTATCTGGTAGAGACATCCACTAGTGATTCCATAAGAATAGGATAGAAGAATTCAAAAGTGCTTATATATAGCCAAGGGATAAAACAAGATTTGCAAGATGGCAGCAGTGGTGACAATATGAGTGATCAGATCAGCACCATTTGCACTTAACCTTTTCATCACTACAGACAGAAAAATCAGTCCAGGGTAAGTAAGTCCGAAAACACTATGGACCGAGTTCTTGGTCTAGGGCAATTTTTCCACTGCGACTTCTTGTTTGTACAAATACATCCACCATTTGAGCAGACATACAACACACCAGCTGTTGCACACAATTGGCTAGTTGGCATTACATACTAAGGGAGACAACTCGTGAAATCTAACATGTCATCAAGACAAAGCCCAGAAATATCTGCACAGTCTGCCAGTGTGTAGGTAGGGTTGACACATTGGAACATTGATTAGCAAAGATGCTTTATTGGCTGTTCAACTTCTACAGTAGCCATTATAAAGTCTCTCTCTCTCTCTCTCTCTCTCTCTCTCTCTCTCTCTCTCTCTCTCTATATATATATATATATATATATATATATATATATATATATATATATATATATATGTGTGTGTGTGTGTGTATGTTTCAAATTTAGATGATGCAAGATTTTATTTCCCAGTAAAGAGAAATAACCTTGCACCTCAATAATATGTTCACTTTTGAGACAACATGATAGGCAGATGTATCAAAGATTAAAATTCCTTCTCTCATATTCAGTCAAGATGTGGTTTATTATATAATTTTAGATTCTACTGGTAACATGTGGAAGTCCAACAAGGTCATCCTGCAAATTTGTTTTCATTACCCATAGCATAACAATATTAATTGGCTTGAAATGCATACAGAATGCATTATATTTGTTCTATGAGTTTTTTTATAATTAACTGATTGATCAAGTGTTTTTTGGGTTGATTGTTTTGGTGGTTTTTGTTTTTGTAAAGTAGTAAATTGTTCCCAAAGATTATGCATTCAGTATGTGTGATGTATTGTTTTGGTGGTTTTTGTTTTTGTAAAGTAGTAAATTGTTCCCAAAGATTATGCATTCAGTATGTGTGATTTAGTTTTACATTCAAGTCCTGGGCTGCTCCATGGTCTAGTGGTTAGAGCATTTGCATGATTTCCTGGGTCTGAGTCATACCAAAGACTTACGAAAATAGTACTGACTAGATTCTCAGCATTGAGAGGTTATTGTTAGGACTGGGCAGCTGGGTGTCAGAATAATGTGACTGGGTGGGACATCATGCTACATGTCTGCGGCATGATGCCTCAGTGCTGCTTGACATCACTGTAAACTGCCACACTGCAGACATCGTAGTGATGTGATTTAAAAATTTTTAAAGCTACATTAAAAATTCAAATCAAACACTATCAAGTGCTAATATATGGGGTGTGGGTATCATCTTGTCAAATTGGAAAAAACTTAAGTGGCAATAAGTGCATAATGAATGTTTAAGATTTTGATAATGCAGGTATTTATATAAAAAATGGAAATTCCAATGCCTCATGTATTAGCTAGCACCATCACCATTGTATTATATAAATTTAATTTGAAAAAAGAAAAAGTCTTTTTAATTTAAAAGGGAATCGATGTAGATGAAGCAGGGTCACAGTAGATACAATTGTGATAGTCCACTAGCTTGATGCTGGTAGCTGTTCAACAGAACTTTAACAGTTGTTGCTGGTTAGTGTTTTCTTGGACTATTGAAGGTTAAGCAGGACTAGGACATTTTGCAGTCTACATGTCAGACTTGCTGTTTAAAAAAAGACCACCCATACATATTTTCACAAGAGTAATTATGATATCTCTCAAGAACTAGATTATACTCAACACAATTTTCTTATTTTACAGTTTGTGCAAGTATTATAGAGATTTGATACAGTTGACAGTACAGATTGAAGCTAGGCCTTTTAAGTTATTTTTAAGTTTCACTTATTTATTTTGATTGGAAGACAATGTTTGAGACTAAACAAGACATACGTTAAAAAAAATTGAATAAGATGTATACAAAATGTTGACATTTAAAATTGTGAAGTAAAAACCTGTAGATCAAAGTTTAGTACTTCTAAAATAATATTTGACAATCTGTTAGCTGGTTGCATTTTTGTGTGCCATACACTGCGTCTTCTCATTCACTTAATAGAAATTGGTTATGTAGCACAAAAATCAGTTTTTCTTCACAGATAAAAATATTAACATTTTGATCCACAGCTGAAAGTCATGTTTACTTGTACATTGCCATATGAATAAATTATTTTAGCTAATTTCACACAACTTAATTGCCCCTGATTTTGGCTGTTAGAGAAAAACTGAAGAAAAAAAATTTAATTAAATTAGCAACATGCAAATTCAAATGGAATTGAATGTTTGCTTAACTTTTTTTATTTACATTCTATCTGTAGTGGAGGAGTCTCTGTTTGTTTCATCTATTTAATTTAATATAGCATTACTTGAAATGTAAAACCATGCTGTATAATACTATTCTGCATTTTATGCATTGATTTTCTGTCAGATGCAGTGGAGATCATTTATACCAACATTCCCAAATGCATTGTCCTGAGTCAGAAAATAAGCTCCTCCCTTTCCCATTTTATTATGTGCATGTTAACATGGTGAAAATTCTTTTTGTTGCGGAGAGACAGTTAAAATAGTTTATGATATTTGAGAACTCAGATATAATTGAAATGTTTAGGAAATGTATTCTATAATTACATCTTTGCAGATGCCATTTTGGAGCCATTTTTATTATTATCATAATTTACCATTTTAAACCATACTTGTTTTTACGAAGCACATGAGATGCATTATATTAAGATGCTTTATTTAATTTTTTCCTATAATCTAATTTATAGAGTTATAGAGTTCTCCTTCCTGTATAATTAATTAACCTTGCAACTAAATGAACTGTCTTTTGTACTTCAGGTTTTGATCTAGAATGAGCTCAACAATATCTAGTCTCAACAGTCTGTTCTCCTTCACTAGTCCAGCTGTCAAGCGTCTCCTTGGATGGAAACAAGGAGATGAGGAAGAAAAATGGGCAGAAAAGGCTGTTGATTCTCTCGTCAAGAAGTTGAAAAAGAAAAAAGGCGCTCTTGAGGACTTGGAGAAAGCCTTGAGTTGTCCTGGCCAACCAAGTAAATGTGTGACAATTCCACGTTCACTTGATGGGAGGTTGCAAGTGTCACACAGGAAGGGACTTCCTCATGTGATTTACTGTCGTGTTTGGAGATGGCCCGACCTACAGAGTCATCATGAACTCAAACCCTTGGAATGTTGTGAGTACCCTTTCAGCGCCAAACAGAAGGATGTCTGCATCAATCCCTATCATTACAAGAGGGTGGAAAGTCCAGGTATTTCTAAATTGACTCTACAACAATGATAAGTATTTAATAAATTTTGTTCATCTAAAATATTTACTACATGCTATTTCCCAGATAGATTAGTTAGTTGGATAAGAAAATATAACTTGTGGATTTTTAAAAGACAGATTCCTGGATAAAATCTTATTTTGTGAGAGTTAGAATTTTATGCACATATATACATAATGAAGGCTTTTGTCCTAAAATAAAAATATATGTGGTGGGAGGAACCCAACCTACCCTGTTCAATGGGCATGACTATATAACATTTTACAACATTTGCTAAAAATAAATGGTTACTGATTGCCAAGTTTTTCACTTCTGAGATGGTAACTTTGGGTTGGAACCTTAAACATGGACCAGCACAAGCTGCAAAAAAATAATGGCATAAAAAATATTTGTACTGACTTTTCATACCATTACCAGACCCATACATTGGTTTTTTTGGGGGTAGGGTGCATTACTCATTGTTTTCTATCTTTATGCACAGTACAAACTTTGTGTACATGCAGGCATGTCTAGTAATGATGCATGCAGTTACATCTAGTTCAGAATCAGTATCATGCTATACCTTTCAAATTGGTAAGAAAAAGTCATATTAGCCCTACAAATTTGTCTATCAGTACTAAACATAGTGTTTAAGATGATAATGGTTTTTATTTTTATTTGTAAGGCCTGGACATGTTTCTTTGTTACTGCAGCATACTAATAAAATAAAGCTTGAATCCAAACTAAAGGTTTTAACAACTGAATAGAATAGTATTTTTTTCAGTGCTCTACCACAAGTAACAAAGGATTGGCTTGTTAGTTTTAATTCTGCTCATTGGTTATATCATGAAAATATCGACATATAGAGACATAGGCAGGCAGACCGGAAAACTAAGTAACTTTGGAGTTGTAAAGCAAAATGACTTGTGGACTTTGAAACAACATAACTTTGCCAATGTTAAAGATATCTGGCTGGATTTGGTGTCAAAATCAAGGTTAAAAATCAAATTTTATGACTAATTCATTAAAATGTACATATCTATTACAACTGTTAAAATACAGATGCAAACAGGTAACACAACAGGTAATATACAAGTAATTATTTTATTACCTCTTAGAAAACTTGTTCAATTGACCCTAGATGTACTAGTGAATAATCACAGTAACAACACAAATCTTTATTTCATGGTGTCCATAATATATAAAATTCTATAAAATGAACCAAAATGATCTCCATAGTAAGATCTGTCCACACACCTATATCGCCACTGCCACATTTGATCGTCACACTGAAGTTCATTAAACGGACAAGTTTTCCAAAAACTTCATCTGAATAGAATATTTGAAAATATTCCGAAGCTTTCCTGGAGCCATCTAACACTCAGGTGTGCCCAACTCTGTCATAAAACTGAAACAAATCTCTGGTTTTCCAGCTTCATCCAAACAAAATCATGTGGAGCGTACAATTCCTCTGATTCAAAACCTTTAAAGTCCTCTTCATCATTATCACTGTCACCCACAAGTGCATTCCATTGTCTCTGCAGACATCTTCTCTCATTTTCATTCAAATTTACCAGGTCGAAATTATTCAAATCCTCCAATAACTCTCCTCTGAAATTTCTTCAAATGCCGCCATTTTGGATACAAATTTCAGCATTCGGAAAAACTATAAAAAGTTCGTACTTTGTTCGATATTTCTAGTTGTATACAAGCTAAATTCATGAGATCATCCAAATATAATATCTACATTACAAGATGGAAGTTATTAGAGGTACCCCGAAAGTTATTTAGTCGTGTACTATAACGTTAAAGAAGAACACTGCCCTAGACTGAGAACTCTGTCCATAGTGTTTGCTGACTTACTTCCCCTGGACCAATTTTTTCGGTCTGTAGTAATGAAAGGGTTCATGTGCATGTACCTGTAATTTCAAAGATATGTATTGATGTTTCTTAGTGAGATACTGTCATATATTAACCTGAATAATAATATGGTCTTCATTATTTTGCACCTAACACCATTTTTTGTGTTAATGCTGGGTGCCAGAAAGCATTCAGTTAATGTTCTTTCTCGTTCTCTCTCTCTCTCTCTCTCTCTCTCTCTCTCTCTCTCTCTCTCTCTCTCTCTCTCTCTCTCTCTCTCTCTCTCTCTCTCTCTCTTTTTTTTTCAGTCATGATACCATATTCAAACCTCTTAGTACAGCCAAACATGATTTGTTTTTCAATATTCACATCAATTATAAAAATGCATCATGTGATATCTGACATAAGTGATGTACATTACGGTATAGATGCATACAATACATGTGATATAGGGTGTTCATAATCTGTTTTCTTTAATAAATTATTCATGATGATAAAATAGAAATAAATGATAACAGCAGGTTAGTTTTTTTCATTTTATTATCAGTTAAGCATTTTGTGTATTTTATTTTAACATGCATTGGGAGGGGATTCCAGTAAACACAAGAGCAAGAGATGCGAGTAATGGTCAAGGACATCTTTAAAATTACATTACTGGTTTTTATGAACCATGGTATGTTGGGACCCGGTTATGTCTTTTTACACCCCAGACGTAATAGAGATAACAGAGTTTGATTGTAATTATGTATTTCTGACAGGGGAATCAGTATATGGTGAATAGCTTGCATTGGCCACATGTATGGAGAGACTGTTGGCATACTGTGACTGAAATTTGTTTACATTTGGTAATTATGGAAGCTGTGTACTATATAAAGCAGATATGGGACAGATCAATATGGCTGCTACCATGTGCTTAAAATGAGTCTGAATTAGTCCAAAGTAGACTAACTTTAGCAGTTATTAGCTCTACTGGTCATAGACCAGAAGAGCTTATGGGATGGTCTATTGATCGTCATCCAGTGTCTGTCTAATAGCACAGGTTTGTTGTTGCTGCTCCTACTAAACTTCTTGGAGGATTACTGTGAAACTTTACAGACACATGTATCCAATGGTTTAGTTGGTCCCAGATGAAAATTGTGCTGCTTGGACATCCAGTTGGTCTTAAATGAAAATGGTACTAATCTGTTTCCCAATGTGGCTGCCACAATGGCCATTTTAAAAATCCATGTTATTGTTGCTTCTTTTGATAAATACTTTTTATACATATTAGCAGGTCCTGATTATCAATGATGTTAATCTTGCAACCAGTATAGCCACCATGACAGCAGTCTTGCAAATTCTGTCACATCTCTGCTTAAACAGAAAGTCATATTGATGTGGAATTTTCATCAGAAAACTTGTGATGTCCAATAATCATAAATGAAAATGGTACTAATTGGATGTCTATTATGGCCACCACAGCATCCATCTTCATAATCATTTTATTACTACTCCAGAATGTATCATAACTTGGATGGGTTCTTTTCTGTTCATCTCCCACAGATGGTTATATCAATATGGGATTTTCAGCAGTAGTCATATGATACCTAGTTTGCCCTCAATGGAAATGGTGCCAGTTGTACATCAAATATGGCTGCAACTATGTCTTAATAATGAGCTGTTGCTGCACCCTTGAATCATTTTGACACAGTTTTCACCAAAAAACTCAATGATGTCTACTTTGCTCTTACGAAAATGGTACCAACAAACATCCAGTATGTCTACAATAGCATCTACTTTGAGAAATTTTTTCATGCTGAACATAAAGATGGTCTCAACACTACAGTTAACCCTTTCATCACGGCAAACCGCATATGCGGTCCAGGGAAAGTACTTCGTCAACACTATGGACCGAGTTTTCGGTCTGGGGCAGTGTTCTTTGTTAACGTTATAGTACCCGACTAAATATCTTTCGGAATACCTCTAATAACTTCTATCTGGTAATGTAGATATTATATTTGGATTATCTCGTGAGTTTAGCTTGTATACAACTAGAAATAACGAACAAAGAAGGAACTTTTAACGTGTTTTCCGAATGCTGAAATTTGTATCCAAAATGGCGGCATTTGAAGGATTTTTTTTTATAGGAGAGTTTTCGGGGGATTTAAATAATTTTTACCTGATAAATTTGTTTGACAATGAGGGAAGACGTATGGAGAGACAATGGAATGCACTTGTGGGTGACAGTGATGACGATGAAGATGACTTTGAAGGTTTTGAACCAGAGGAATTGTACACTCCACGTGGGTTTTTTTGGACGAAGCCCGAAAACCAGAGATTTGTTTCAGTTTTCTGATAGAGTTGGGCACACCCGAGAGTTACATGGCTCCAGGAAAGCTTCGGATTATTTTCAAATATTCTATTCAGATGAAGTTTTTGGAAAAATTGTCCGTTTAACGAACTTCAATGCGACGATCAAACGTGGCAGAGGCGATATAGGTCACTTAGGTGTGTGGACAGATCTCACCTTGGAGATCATTTTGGTTCATTTTATAGAATTTTATATATTATGGACACCATGAAAGAAAGACTTGTGTTGTTACTGTGATTATTCACTAATACATCTAGGGACAATTGAACAAGTTTTGAGAACATTCTAAGTTTTCTAAAAGGTAATAAAATAATTGTATTTTACCTGTTGTTACCTGTTTGTACCTGCATTTTAACAGTTGTAATAGATATGCACATTTTATTGAATTAGTCATAAAATTTGATTTTTAACATTGATTTTGACACCTAATCTAGCCAGATATCTTTAACATTGGCAAAGTTATGTTGTTTCAAAGTCCACAAGTCATTTTGCTTTACAACTCCAAAGTTACTTAGTGTTGAGGACTCTATGCCTACATAGTCACTTAGTGATGAAAGGGTTAAAAGGAAGAAATGGTCTTGATCTGTTGAATCTCTTTATGCCTAGTACTTATTGTCTTATTTATTTCCAATTCACCCTTTAAAGTCTTGGAGGTGAAAATGGCCAAGTGGAGCAAATAGTCTTTAGAGAGGTGCACATCAAGCTGTATACTCTTTACACCAATCATACACCAAAATAAAGTGAATTAAAACTTACTTTAACAGTACCCAAGAGGTACACTGTCTTGTTTTGAATAACCAGGATAACCAGTTAGGAAAATTTGAGAAATTCTTTTTCTTTAAAAAAAAACAAACTAAAACCCAATGCAAAATATGAAACTTTAGATTGAACCATAATGTAACTATATTGAGAATGTGCCTCCAAAGCAAAAAGCTCCAAATGTGGACAAAGGGAGATAACTCACCTGGTGTGTTGTGACACATGATTGAGAGACCATGACATCGTGGGTGAGCATTATTCTGATGATCTTTCACCAAATAAAAATTATGAAGCATATTGTGCAGATATGGTGTTGAATATGGTATACATGGATAAAAGAAAAACATCAAAATTAATGATTTAGTCATCAGAAACACATTAGATCTCAAAGGAGTTTAATCTAATTCCTTTACTTTGTGTTCACATGAACTCAATGGCATTACAGAAGCAGAAAAAAATCAGATCAACAAACCTAATTCCTTTACTTTGTGTTCACATGAACTCAATGGCATTACAGAAGCAGAATAAAATCAGATCAACAAACCTGCCATACAGTCTTGAAATACAGCAGAATATAAGAAAATTTCTTCAGGATGTTTAGTAAATGAGTAAACATCCTTGTTAATGAAACTTTCCCACAAAAGTCACATGAATGCTTGGATTTCTTGTTACCCATTTCAGAAGTTTTACTTGGAAGTGGAACATAATGAGATAGCAAGTTTAGAAACCCTTAACAGTACAACACATAGCAATAGAAAAGATTGATAGGCAAGTTCTACTGCATATAAGTTTGTAATCAGTTGCATCTGTTTCAGTGCTGCCACCAGTTCTAGTCCCACGCTATAGCGAGTTCCCAGCCAGTCATGGACCCCCATCAATGCCACCTTTTCAACAGATCCCTGAGCCCAGTATGCCACACAATGTCACATATCCAAACCACTTTAACAGTCCAGGACCTACATCGCCTTGCAGCTCAGGACCTGGTAGTCCATATGGTCTTCCAGGTAGAATGTTTTAACACCTTTTTAAATGCCTGCTATATGTTAACTCTAGTGCTCTACATAAAAATCTCGGCAAACATTGTGGTAAAGAAGAAGCCTAAAGATTGAGATATTCCCTTTGAATCAGTAAATCTTGCATTTTACAGCTTTCCCTCATTCCACTGAGATATGTAACATGTAACTTAAATTTTTTCTTTTTAACTTGTCAGAAGTTATCTCATTTTTACATAAGCATGGCATTGCTTTCTAGTGATGGTCTAAACTGGACCCTGATATCTTTGCATAAATACCTTTCTCGAGAAAGTTTAAGGCAAACTTGGCAAGTAGAGGGAAGTAGGTGCAGAAAGTTCACTTTAGAATACTGTTTTGCATATTTTCATTGATAGTCTTCTTAAAATGCTGATGAAATATTAAAAGTTTACAAAAATATGAAAAACTTTATTTTGCTTCGCTGCATTTGCTGTATAACAAAATACTAAACGGCTGTTTAGAAATCAAATATGGCTGCCTTAGTGGCCATCTTAAAAATAGTATATCAACATGGGTTTTTCAGCAAAAGACTTTTTAGGATACCTAAGGCCTAAGGGCTGTTCCATTAAAACATACACCACACCCACCCCCAGGGAGGGGCACTTTCAAAATCAACCAACTCACAACAGAAGCAATTTTTTAAAATATATGATCCACCGTCAGATATGTTTTAATTTTTTTTAAAAAAACCTGCCCCCTACAGAAGTATATTTATTTTTTACATAATTTCTGGTAATGGGTTAGCGGGTGGTAGAAGTGATTTTAATATTGGGTTTTAATAATACATCTTCATGATGTGAAAGATAGTCTTGTTATTCTTTTGTTGCTGTAGCAGTTCTGGCAATTACACACACTTAATTATGTTGTATCTCTGGTGTTCACTATTAGCATTAATATGTTGTTTCTGAATATGATCTTCCTCTGTGTACGAATATTATTCTGTGCTGAGATCTCCATTTCATTGTCTGAAGTGCATATGCATAACTAGCCTGAACAAGTTACTGTTCTTTATGGTTGTGCAATTTTCAACATCTCACATTCTCTTTGATATCTCTGTTCCAAAAAGAATAGTTTTCACTAACATGAACTCTGCCAAAGATTCACTTCCACGAATCAGTGCATTGCTGCCTCTTATGCTAGGTTTTTTCTCTTCCATAATGCTGTATTAGGGTTTAAGTCCAACATTCCCATATTCTGCTTGTTCCGACATGAGTATCTTTAATAAATATAACCAGCATTCTGTGCATCCAACATTTACATCGGACTTGTGCTAAACATCAATTTTGTGCAAAATCAAACACTGGTTTTTCCAGTAACATTTTTCCAATGTCCTAAAGAATAATATACATGAAATTCATTGTCATCATAGCTATCACCAGCCAGTATTTGCCACTGAAAATGTTGTCTGTCGACAATCCCTAATATGATTGCGTCATTTTGGTTTCCTTCGTGGCCCTTATTTGAAACATGCATTTGTAAAACTAACATAATGAAAGTAAGGTTAAAACTCCCATAAATGCTTGTTCCAGGACCAATGAACTAATTAAAGTTAGTTTAACAGCCATTCATGTAAAACTGAAGTATCCAGCTATTTTAAGGTTTGACTTCCTGAATATGGTCGAATCAAGCGCTACTACACTGATACTGGCAGCGTGAATAACTAACGTCACGAAATGCACTTTAACAATTGAATAAAAATTGCATAATACGCAACACGTTTTATATCCCTAATGTTGACATAATTTGCTGAATGCGTATTCTTTAAAAGTACACAAATTCGTACAAATTAGGTGCACTCGCTTGTACTGGCATCATTTTCCAAACCACCTTTTTATTCACGTTAGACCATTGGGAGGGGGTTAGATAAGATTTTAAATATATATAAGTTTTTTCTGACAACCCCACCAGCGATTTTGTTAACACAACCCACAACAGAAGTGATTTTTAGAACCTTCCACTGTCAAATCAAAATAGTTTGAAAAACAACCTCCTACAGAAGTTATTTTAAATGCCGTCCCTGGGGGGATACATGTTTTACTGGAACAGCCCTAAATTAAAATTGTGCCAGTTTTACATACAATATAGCTGCCATGATGACTGTCTTAAAATAGTCACTATTCCTTCTAAATTGATGATCATTATGAAATAGGGTTTTCACCAAAAGTCTTCAATTAATTTCCACTTTCTCCTAAATGAAAATCATGCCAAGCTGACATCAAATATATGTACAACAGCAGCTACTTTGAAAATCTAGTTACTGGTGATGAATATCAGAGATAGTTTCAGCATTCAACAATTAAAAGGAAAAAATGGTCTTTGATACTATAAGTGTTAGAATGACTCTTGTCAATGCTTTGGCCCATAGACATTAGATTTATTTCTGCTTAGATAATTTATTGCAATTTTTTTCTATTTGTAACTGTACATTTTCAGGTCATTGTCATTACATGTAGTTAAAAGTACCTTATTTGTTTTAAATACTTCATTTGAAACAAAATTAGGTACTTTAAGCCACATTTAATGATGAACTATAATTTTTTATTAATAATTATTGCAACAGTTGTCTGATAGTGGCAATTATTTTTACACGTCAAATTATTTAAAAGTTTCTTCTGACATTTTAGCCGATACACCTCCACCTGCATACCAAGCACATGAGGATGGATCACCACCAAACAACATGCAAATTGCTCGACAAAACCAAAACAATCAGAACAACACCGCTCCTATGGACACCTCACCTTCAGGACCCCCTCAGTTTGCATTGGATAACATCCCACCAAGTGAGTAGTCATCTACCTACAGAACATTTACAGACAAAATTTCACTGGATTATACAGAAATATTTGTGTCAAAATATAGGGTTACCCAATATACACAGACCACTAAACAACAGCTCAACACTAGCCTGTTGCTAAATTGTGCAATAATTTGTAATGAATAGAACAGCATGCCACCAGCTGACAGTATCTGGCTGGTAGAAGCTGAACATTGATAAACTATGTCATAAGTAGGATCATTCATGCTTACTTTCATACCATGCATTGAATCCCATGCTAGTGTCCTATAAAAAGAGATTCCACTAATTTTTTGTCATTGTTAATGCTGTGTAGGATAATTAGACTTTTTTTCTTTTTTTCATTTGTAGACCTGAGTTTCTTGGCTAACAGGTAATGAGATAAATTTAATTCTCTTGTACTGATGTTTGACTGGATTCTATGATTCTACATGCTAAGATGGTATCAGCCGATTGCTTTTTGGGTGAATTTCTAATGTCCTTTTTCTTAGATTGACAGTTAGGATTCATGGTAGTACATGCTGTGACATCATAAAAACTTGCTGAAACGATGTTCTGCTGAGGGGATATTCCATCAGGTAGCACTAAATATTGACTTACAAATTAGTGGTTGTTTACCAGTGGCATCGGGAGGCTCTTGTATAATAAAACATTAAATGTGTGTAAATGCATCAAAACACACAAAAGGCAGGGGAGTCCAGATGTGCTTTTACATTGTAATTGGTTAAAGGTGTCAGTTCTACAGTTTGTATATTTTTTTTGTAAAGATACAGCATGCCAGATTTTTAATATTGTATTAGTCTCTGACAATCTATCATGGACATGCATGATTCCACTTAAGTGTCATAAGTTAAAATGTCACTTGTTCAAAGTCTGCACTTGTGCTGATGAATGTCCCTATTTATCCTTAAGCTCAGTTGATCAAAGGATAAGGTCACTTGACATGAAAATTCATAATTATGCTACAGGATTTTACATTTGTAATAGCTACAATCATCTAATCATATTGTGTTCCATTTTTTTCTCATTGGCTCTTTATTGTGTCACAGGAAGAAGCATTTTGATTATACACATATTCCTTCTAAAAAACCTGTTATTTTATTCTAGAGAGGTTGCCTACATCCCACACAATTATTACCTGGATTCCATTTAAACATTCAATGGCAGATACTGAAAATATCAGCAGTAATTGGTTGGGAAAGAAGTAATTTTTTATATGGACTTGAGATAATTTCTGACATAAAATAATTGACTGTATCCTTAGAGTAAATTTTTTTTATGGCTTAGACTTGCATTCTGGTAAATTGATGATCACTGTTTGATAGCAGCTACAATATCATATGTTCAGTAGACCAGTTTCCAAATAGAACTAATATTTGAGTAAGCTGTTCTGCTCCAATTATCTCACATCACCCAATTTTCAGCAGGAATTGGTGAAAATTACCTGGCAAATGGCTCATTATGAGTTTGTTCAATTTGACTTTGCCATGCCTAAATTTAGCCATCTGCAAGCAGTGAATATCCTCGGGTGTTAAAGATATGTAGTGGTCAGCAAAGGTAATGATTTGAACTAAAAATAACAAAATCAAAAGTTGGTGTTGATTATTATATTTTTTTAAATTTATATATTAGAATAACTATTATTTGAACAAAATTACAATGCATAATGATATATACTTTATATATGTGAATGAAAATAGATAACAGAAAATCGATAAAATTACAAGACCATGTATCAGTGGTGTTAAAGAGCACTAGTGGTCATAAAAGGTCGGGATTTGAACTAAAACTAACAAAATCACATGTTACTGTTGTGTTATTTTTATATTAGACTCACCATTACTTGAACAAAATCATAATACATATTAGTATATAGATACATTTCATTTTATACATGTGAATGAAAATAGATAACTGAAATTGATACAATTACAAGAACAGGCACTATAGTTCAAAGACCTATCATAGGTCTTGCCACTAACCAGTACTGACTGAGTTGTAGGCTTTATAATCAGCCCATGTATGGTTTTGCATCATTACTATTTGGTGTAAAAGCAGAAACTGCTTTAGTCATAAATACCTCTATGATATACATCTGGTCCACTGCATTTCAGTTGAATCATCAAGAGTCTTTTGTACTGGTTTTTATGGCCACTGATAGAAGAAGGGTTTATATTGTTTTGCTGCAGCCATATATCAGTACATGTGTCAGTCCCAAAGACATTTTGGTGAAAATGCATAAAGCTATAGAGCAATGAAATTTTGCACTGTTTATAATTAGGCTTGATTTTTAAGCCTTTTTAGGAACATTTAAATTTATAAACTTCTTAGGGCCTTTTTTGATATAGACACTTTTAACCGAAAATCTAGTTGCCATGGTTAAGCAAGAAACCACTTGAGACAAATATTTTATAGGTTATTGCATTTATATGGGAAAATATGAACAAGTTTTCAGATGAATATACTGCACAACCTTGGGAATGCAGTATATCCATCCGACAAAAAGAGTTCATATTTTCCCATACAAATTCAGTAACCTTTTTATTATATGCTCATTTTCTTATTCTTCCCAAGGCTTAAATATATAAACAAAAATACACTATAAGAAACAAAGTAACTAACTGTATGCCAGATTCCAAACTAAATACATAAACGTTGATGCATCATTACACAACATTATTAATGAGAGCATAACTCTGCCCCCTAGGTAAAGTTGAAGTTGGTCGTGCACTAGGCGTAAGTTTCAAAAGAAAATGGCGATTGGTCTACATAAAATTGAAATTTGGAGTAATACTGTTACTGAATACACATTGCAACAACTTTTCCAATTGATCTGGAATGAATTCGTTTTGGAATTTATGTCGATTCAACACAAACTTGTAATTATGGTCAGGATTTATCAACATGAAGTAACTTGCATTGGACTCCAGCAGCGTCTGCCAATTTAATTGTATTGAAGTGTATTGACATCGGCATGCATGTTTTTGTTCTGTCATTATATGATTCAGATCATAATGTGGGAAAATTATGAAGCCTTGTGGAATTTAATGTTTATTTCATTTTGAGTGCAAGAAGTAGGATGTAACTCCACTTGGAATATAAAACTTGAAATTACAGTACAATTTCGAAATGTGTAATCAACATTGAGAACCCATGACATAGCTCATGTAATTTGGATTTGCAGAACTTTGAAAGTGTATTTTTGAGGAAATTCAGGATGAAAAATTATAAGTATATTTTATTGCCATTTTTATTACCAACTAAAGAAGACAGTTTGTGTTATAACTTGAGTGTTATTGTGAGGACCAAGTACAGCATCTATAGCTTGCCTAAATCTGAAACATTGTATCAAATAAGTTAATGCAGAATGTGCCAAAGCAGTTTGTATGTGTCAGTGTGGTGGTATTCGTAATACCTTGTATGGTTTTCAAGAGTTGGGGTGGGATGTTCCAAACAATTATTAGCTGTGAAACCCACCCAGGCTCAATATGGTTCGGAAGTTAGTAAATGTTGGTATAGCTCTGAGCCCCCAGTCAGCAATGTTGATAGTGAAATAATGAAATACAAAGAGTGAAATTAAAGAACAACAATTAACAATTAAATATTCAGTCTCTTGAACTCTACCAAGTGCCCTTCTACTTGACCCCTTCTAGAGTTTTGCCCTGTTTCTGGTTCTTACTCGTGTTTATGCCTATCTTGTACTCTGGGTTGCTTCCCTTTACTCTAATTCCTCTAATTCTCTCTGGGTTGCTTCCCTTTACTCAGAATCTCTAATTCTCTGGCAGAATCTCTAATTCAACTGGCAGTTGTCCCTGGAAGCTTCCTGTGAAAACACAGGATAGTACGACATTTTCTCTAGGTACCCAACTCACACTATTCATATAACTTATCATCAGATAAGACTATCAAGTTCATTGGTCACACATCCATTAACACCGAGATACACATACATTCTTGTATGGTAAAACACAATATAATAGCACATCATAAAAGCATGATATCAATTCTATGAATACATGCAATGATAATTAATTCACATTAGTACATGCTCCTAAGTTTGATGATACTGACAGTATAACAATAACTAGACGCAGATCTTTGCATCACAGCTCATACAGATTATACAAATGCAAATCTCTATGCTCTGACATATTCAAACATATTTTCCTAATCTTGCATACATTAATCATTTCTTATTCCAATAAAAATATGCGCAACTCTAATAACATACTAAATTGCTGATTACTACGAGTAACATACAACAACTTATAATATTAATGCTGCTGAATTAGCAATTGACATAACCCTACGTAATTCAAATTAAGTCTCAAACAAGTACATAAATGAACACAACAAAGTAATTCTTCATAGTACAATCCCAATAATTAAGTAAACATAATATTAGTACTTACAATCACAGTGTTGTATTGTTCTGCAAAATATCGAGCAAATATCCACTAACCTTTGAAGCTTCATTTTTAGGCCCACAAACCTTGTTCTGTAAGTGCAGCAATTTTACGGGCAGAAAAAAATTCCTGGAGTAATGTACAGCGACTTCAATTTACAATTTACGGCTGTCTGGTACTTACTGACTTAATTCTGGGAGAGAGAGAGTTAAAATTTGAATCTAGGATTTAGGCCCATCCCCTAGCTGAATCCAATTGGGTGCAAAGACTAAACCATTCAACTAAACTGTCAAGTGTCCTGTCTGTCTATGCAATGGTGGTAGACCACTCCAAGTTATAACTGAGTTTCCTGGTGACCTAGATAAGAGCTCATTGTTGGGATGATGATGATTCATACATCAGGCATGTAGACTAGCCCCCCCCCATCTTGGCTAGCTGGCAAAATGTGACACTCAAGTCTATGAAACATATGCTAGTATGTGGCAGTCCATGAAATATCTGCTTTAGTTCATTCATAAAAAAAAAATTGATTATGTTAGAAAATAGTTCCTTTATTCATGTTCATTAAGTATGAATTGAGTGCAATATGAAGGTGTGCAATATTGGTAAATATTGAACGATTCTGACAATGTAAAGTTAACAGAGAAAAAAATGAGCGTATAATAATTTAGGCTTATTGGCATTCAAATGTTAATGACTTGATTGGATTTTTAAACCATTTAGCAATTTTTTCATTTTTTTTTTATACACCTGCCTTGAGGCTAAGCACATGTTCTGACTGCATGTTCATATGAAAATCTTGTTCCCTAATTTGTTCCCACACGATAACTCAAGTTCTCCACCATTTACCATTATTAAACTTTGTAAATTTATTGAATTTGAGATGTGAAAGATAATTATTGTTGGTCTTGGTGTCTGAAGATTATAGGTCAAGCTCATAGTGATTTATGAGAAAGAATGTTTTCATCATAATATCTGAAAATTTTTTATCACCTTCTTTGACCAGTCAGTATGGTTAGCTTGCATTTGAGAAAAAAAGAGAAGAAAGGTACCTGTTCATTTTGGGGTTAAAAGGTCAACAATCAAGAGACTAGAATGGAAAATGATTTGCACAGAATAGCCATGACCAAATCTTGATGATGTGCATATAATACAAGAAAAGCACCTATCAGCTTTAGATCATTGGGTCAAAAGTTATGGTCTCCAATACTGAAAGAAGAAAAAGTATTTCCACAGAAAAAAATTCAGTTCTGTGTCTTTTATTTTGACCAGACATTTGTTTAGATGAGGAAAATGCAAGTCTAGATTCAAAAGGTCATAGTTCCAACCAAAGAAAAATAGTTTTTATGTAAAAGAATTGTAATAATACTATTTACCATATAGCAGGCATAAAATCTACTGCTAAGTCACATTTCTGAAATTTTGTGAAACTTAAATAATTTTTGGCACAAAAATAGTTAGCATGATCAGGCCAATACCACTTGAGGAAGACAATGAGATATATTAGTAAGTAGATGATCTTACTTGACTTTCAGGTTTATTTCATTAATCAAATTTGAATACATTTTAAGATAAAATATTTGTTTGCACAATTTGTAAATAAACTTCAAAATAACACATATGTAGTTATTTCAAACTTTTTAAAGTTTTATATTGACAAGCACAAAATTTAGTTTAATCTTATCAGCAAAACTTAAGATTGAATTTCTAACTTAAATATATTGAAACAATATCTGTTTCCTTGAGCGGTTCCTTGTCGAAATTTCAAGACATGCTCCATTTCATTTGAGCAGCTCTATTGTGATAAACTGCCCTTAGAATGTTTTAGGAAATAGTAAGATAGTGGCAGAACTATTGTTAGCACGATCAAGCCAATAGCACTAAAGGTAGACAATGATAGTGCCACAGTTGCATTGAACACAGGTAGAAGCCAACTAAATGATTGCTACTATAATTTTGCAGACATGCAGCCTGTGACCTACCAAGAACCACAGTACTGGTGCTCCATTGTCTACTATGAGCTGAATAACAGGGTGGGTGAGGCTTTTCATGCCCACTCCAGTAGCATTGTGGTAGATGGCTTTACTGATCCTTCCAATAACAATGACCGGTTCTGTCTAGGGCTGCTCTCCAATGTCAACAGAAATTCTACCATCGAAAACACAAGAAGACACATAAGCAAAGGTAAATAAAAAATACTTTTTAAATCTTTCTGCCTGGAAAATTGTGAAATCATGGTCAGTAAACATTTATTGTCCACCATTTGTCATCCATCCATCCATTAGCACTATTTTGTTGTCACTGCCTCTCCTAAACTACTTAGAGGATTGCCTTGAAGCTTTACACACACAAACACAATCCATTGATCTAGTTGAAACTAAATGAAACTGTTGCTCCGACATCAGATGTGGCCACCACAGTAACCATCTTGAAATCCTTATTGCTATTCCTCTTGAATGTATGGCCATATCGACATTGAGTTTTTACCTATAGAGATTTCTTTTGATGTCTAGTTGGTCCTTGATGGAAATTGCTTCTTAGACATGATACATGACCACCACAATGGTCACCTGGAATCATTTTTCCTTCTTACTGGCTAGTCATCTAGACATTGTGCTTTCGGCAGAAGACTTCTTTGGATTACACATTGGATTGTTGGTCCTAAAAGGAAATGGTGTACATTTGTTCTCTAATATGACCACCTTGGTGGCCATCTTGAAAATCTTAAATGTTACTGTACAAAAAGAGACAGGTGAGGAGTTGGGTGTACTTAAAAGTAAAAGAATTAAGGGTGACTTCTTTCATTTCAAAGTAATAGTAAAATTACTTAAAGCAATGAGCCTGCAGAATGCATATTTTGTGGGGGGAGGGGTTTGCAGTTATTCCAACTTTATTCTGGACTTGGCTGTTTTAGCTGAAGCGTTGCTAGTTTTAACATCAGTGGCTTGTGATCAAGGTTTTTCCTCACAAAATTACATGAAGGGAAAGGGCCATAAACACTTTAAACAAGATTACAATGAAACTGATGACATGAAGGATAAAGGCCCTGAAGTTGAGGGTTTTGATCCTAAACTTGAAATTAAGAATTGTGTTAAAGTCTGGAACATTTGAGTGTAACATGTTATGTTTGTGTAAAGATAAAACATACAAAAGCAAATAGAATATATTTTTTTTCCCTATCCAGTGTCTTGATATTATTTCTGCTTCTAATGTCTTGGCAAAAATGGAAGCAATCTAATTAAATATATTAATATAGAAAAGCTCTTCATTGACTCCTAGTACCTCATAAAAATTAAGAATGACATAGTAAAACCATTGAGAATTGTTATGGTTCAAGGTTTCAACATCAAGCTCACAATTATCACTTTTTTCAATTGTCTTCAATTTTCATTATTTTATAATGCTAAATATTTCACAAGGAATGACTATTGGCAATTGGATGACGTTTACATTGGTGACAAGACAATACATGCATTCTGAACTATTTCAAGGAAATAAGTCTCATTATTGTGATTTGTTTAAGGACATGGACAAGTTGCAAGTTAAATTTTTAGCATAATTAGGGGGTTAATTTTTCATCTATCTCCATGTAATGAGCTGTGTCGTGAGGAAAAGTGCCACTATATAGTATAACTATGAAAACAGCCGGAGAAATATACTCACAATTTTATACTGTACTATATGCTTAATATTAAATTGTTTGACATAATTTAAATGTATTTAAAAAATGCTTGTGTATTTTTAGTCTAATTGTTTATTTAAAATGCACTAATACACAGATTATTTAGTGCTTAAGAAATGAATTCTTCTCATATATACAATTTATTCTGTTTGAAATGACTATCCTAATATGTTTTACTACACTAATTGACTCGTCATAATTATAGTAGTGCTTAATAAGTTTATTATCATTTCAGGTGTTCATCTGTATTATGTGGGAGGTGAAGTTTATGCTGAGTGTTTGAGTGACAGCGCAATATTTGTACAGAGTCGAAACTGCAACTACCATCACGGTTTCCACCCAACTACAGTGTGTAAAATTCCACCCGGCTGTAGCCTTAAGATTTTCAACAATCAGGAATTCGCTGCTCTTCTGAGTCAGTCTGTCAACCATGGTTTTGAAGCAGTTTATGAACTTACAAAGATGTGCACAATCCGAATGAGCTTCGTGAAGGGTTGGGGTGCTGAATATCACCGTCAAGATGTAACAAGTACCCCATGCTGGATTGAAATTCATTTAAATGGTCCACTTCAGTGGTTGGACAAAGTTTTGACCCAGATGGGCTCCCCTCACAATCCCATCTCTTCTGTGTCTTGATCTGATGTGCTTCTTAATAGAAAAAAAAATTGTTCATGTGCATACATCATCATGAACATCATTCTGGAACAAAATTTCATGGTACACATCATTACAGATTGAGTTACGTTAAACATAGCATCATCATGCACACATTAACAAGAGTTATGTGTAGATATAGGTTCAACAATTTTGTCATGTATTTTTTTTTTTACAAAAATGTTACAAGTTCATTTATCTTTTGAGGTGTAGAAGGGGCTATGAGATAAAGATGTCCCATGCATTTGTTACATTGTGTATTCAGTATGCATTTGTTCCAAAACTTTGAACAAGCAGAACAAATCACTGGTTGCTTTGAAAGAGAAAGGTGCTTGAGAAACAAGCTATACATAAAAGTAACCTTTTAAAATGAGATGAGCTCAAATTTAGCATCATTGGCTAAATACCCTTGTCATAGGGTGTTTGTCAGACTACAGCTCCAGTTTAAAGATTATTGATATTTCTGGATTTTGCTGTTGTTTACATTTATGACTTGAGGGTAAAAAGCTCAGGTGTTTACATCAGACATGGATTCCAATGTAAAACAATATTTACCTCAAGCAGCATTTAATTTTGTTTGGGTATTATAAATTATCAAAATTTTATTTTATCCCTTAAATGAAAAAAGGTCAGCAGAATAAAATCGGCACCTAGTTTTAGCTAATTATATTGCCCAGTTAAGAAACAAAAATGGCTGTTGTGTGCATATTATAATTTGTAAGCATTAAATTTTGTTCCATGATCATTGTGTCCAGTATTGTTGGACATTTTTTTTGTATGCTTCTCAGTGGAAATGATTGAAATAATAAACATCACCAGATTTTAAGAACAGATTTGTTACCAATAATGTCATGCAAGTTCAAAACACATTGAATGTTAATTTTATTTAATCAAATACATATATGTACATTTCCATTAAATGCATTTGTACTGAATTAAATTCCATATCAGTCATTTTTGTTTCCAAAACAAAACATCGGTATCAATTGTTGATGTTTCCATTATTTTTCATCATCAATATTCACAATGCGTTGCATCTTAGTATGAAGCTGAAGTTTTACAAAATATATGGAATTAAAACATGACAGTATTTTATTATCTTGAAAATATTGTATTAAATGTGATGTTGATGAAAAATTTACATTGAAAACAGTCCAGTGCTTTGTGTGATAAGAAGCAAACTGCTGGTCAGCATGTCCTGTGAAGCAAATATCTTTTGATGGTCACAGCTTTTGTGGTGGTGAAAAATATATTTTTTTCCACCCAGACCAGTCATTCCTGAGTCTTCCTTTAGAGCTTCTTTTGCTTAGAAGTAAGATTTTTGTGATAGTAGCCTCTTGTTGTGTTCTGTTTTAAAGCAAAAACCACAAATTTTTGCATCCAAACCATCTCAATTTTTTTTTTTGTTGCAATCATTACTTGATCAAGTCACATTGCTTGTAATTATCATTCTTTTGCATGAATTAATTTGAAAGTCGAAGTGAAGAATAATTTTGCATTCTTGCACGGTACTTAAATCCTAAATCTGTAACACTTCCCTTCACTCATGTAATATCATGTAGTATATTTGTCAACAATCAACCGAATTATTTGAATGCAATTTATATTTCACATAAAATGAGTTTGCCATATATATATATATATATATATATATATATATATATATATATATATATATATATATATATATATACTGGATCCAATCTAAAAAGGCACACACACAGATCTGCCCATCACATAATGTACAGTTAGATCTGGGTCTATGCAGTTTGTTGGGAGTAATGAGTAGAACAAACAATATTAACCCTGATCTACAGGTTCATTATGGTAGATCAGTGTCATTTATAGTTTGATCTGACTTGTTAGTACATACCAGAGCAAAAGAATCAAATAAAATCATTGTGCTGTTTTAAAGCAGATTGATTTCTGTTATCAATATACAAAATTCCTGCTTCTCATCAAACTTTATATGATGAAATTGGTGGAGAAATACATTTTTAAATTGGAATACATTAATATTTTGAATCTTTTTTTAATTTGTTGCTGCTGTTTGCATGAATTATTTTCAGATATGAAGCATTTATGCGTAATATTTCATGTATATAAACTATTATTTTATGTATGCATGTAAATTAGGTTAGACTTAAGTTTGTTTCTTGCGCAATAAAATAGTTTAAGCAAGTAGTTGGTGAGTAGGCTTTTCTTTTCATAAAACACAGAATATGATACAGTGGTGACCATAACTGAAATTACTTTATCATGTAAGGTAGGGGTCAATGGTTGGCTGCATGTTACATTATCTTTATTCATACTTGTGTCCAAATCTTTATTCAAATGCAAACAACATGTACCCTGATATGCTATAACATAATGTAATGACAGATCAGGGTCTGTGTTGTTTGATCTATTGATTATTCTTAACAATCCACATGAACCAAGGTCTGTCAGGACATCACGTTATGAGGTTTGGGTCTTTACTGTTTGCAGTTGGATATAACTTGTATGCAAGCATTTCTGGTAATTATGCAAACTTAAGGATATCTGGTTCCTTGCATTGTGATGGATAAATTAAACCCTCATTTTCCGAAACAGTTGATTTATTTGAGCAAATAACAAAGAAACTTTTTTTCTTACAAGTTATTAAGTATGATTATAATGGCATTGAAAATCATGTTAGCTGTGTAGAGAAAACATACATTCATACAAAATTCCATGTTGCAATTTCAGGAATGTAAAATGTAAATTGATGATGTTTTGATTGGGAATTGAAGCAAAGCTTAGAATCTGACAAGTAGTGCATAGGTTTCTCATATAAGATTCAATTTTTAGCTCACCTGGCTGTAAGGTCTAGTGAGTTGATGGTATAGCCATGCATCCATCTGTCAACAATGCTTGTTATCACTCTGTAGTCTATATTTCTGATCCTATTTCAATCAAACTTGGAATATGGATTTCTGTTTAAAAAAATCTCTGACATGTTTGATTACGAGTCCAATTCATTCTTATCAATGAAATCATTTTACATCTGATGGGTTGACAGCATTGGAGGCCATATTTCAGGTTTGAGTTTGATGGAACTGGGAAGATTTGTGAATCCTGTCATGGGTGAGATCCATGTATATTACTGATATGATGTTACATTAGATTGGCTTATATCTTCAGGATCTTGGACATACGTAATCAAGATCTTAGATGAGTGCATTCTTGTTACTACTCTGGATAGTATTTCATTTCTACATTCAGACCTAGTAATTGGGGTTAAATGGCCAAGATCTTAAATCAGTACAGTTTCACTCATATTATTGGGGTGATTTTGTATCTTGTTAGCACTTTAGCAGCTCTCTTCCCAATCTTAAGTGAGGCATCATGCATATTATTAATGACTGTAGTAAGAATATTTATCAAGATATGGTAATGTAGGTAAAATTCAAATGCTATGAAGTTTTTAGGTATTGATTTTTATAATGCTGTAAAAGCATGCCTAATGAAATTATCAAATGTTGTGAGATGGTGAATGATGTCAGTTCCACTTTGGCCTCTTGAGTAGTGACATTTTAAAAATTAGAAATACTTTAGAGTTTTCTGAGTATTTAATGAATACTTTTTTTTTTAAAAAAGTATTTCACTTAAGCACATTAATGGCTCAATGATTGTAGTGTGTATATAGTTAAAAATCAGAACTCTAGCCATAGCGGAATAAATGCATTTAAGAATGTTTAAATACAGTAAAATGTCAATTATCTAGACCCATTGGGTGACATCCTAATGATTGATTACCTTGTCCTAATCATTAATTACCCAAATAACTGATAAATGTAATCATAATATTGTAACAACATACTTCACTGTAACATAACCCTTGGTATAACATTTGTATCGTGTTTCCAGATGTTTTGTCATAGATGTCTCTTATTTCTTAACTCTGGTTGAAACATCAACATAGCTAACACAGAGATAAAAGTAAATATAATAAGTTTTGAAAACCGATAGCCTACAGATCATAATATTCTTACACAGCAATGCTTAATTTTTGTCAATCGTGGTATGCTCTTAATCCTGATTATTTAAATTAGTTGGTAGTAAAATGATTAACATGTTTGACAGGCATTTTGATTACCCCCCTTTCAAATTTCTTAGTATTCTCATTTTTAATGCAATTCAGTATGTAATGCAGCCAGTAATTAATTATAAACCCCAATTTATTGCATAAGTAGCATTTTATACATCTTGTCTTGTAATCGGGGGACACTTGAGCTGAAGTCTATTTTGTTGTATAAATAATCTCAAAGACTTTTGTAAATCAAATGACAAGATAATGTTTTATCCAGGTTGATAGTTGTCATGTCATGCATGTAGATACCACAAAAAAAGGCCTTGTTTATATGCCTAATTTTAAAGTTGTTTAGTAATTATCAGTGACATGTGAATAATGCTTTAAAAATGCTTTCATCCTAAAAAAAACGCCAGAAAAAATGTTAATAATAGTAAGCAATCTGATTGTTCAGAATTATCATTTTGTGTTGTGTGCATGTGAGTGATACGTTTACCTGTTGTGTACAACTTTAAAATCTTAGTTTTTAAAACTGAATGGTTTGTTACAGTATTTTATATTGCATTGAATAATTGTCAACATTGGGATAAACTGACATCTGATACATCAGTAATTAAATGGTGAACCATGTAATATATATATATATATATATATATATATATATATATATATATATATATATATATATACTTGCTTTTAACAACAGCTTTGTTGCTAGTCATCCCATCTCACAATGCTCTGGCAGGGAAGGATTAGTCTTGTGTGTTCTGCTAATTTCAACAATTACATAGATTCTTGTTCTACTGGCACATTATGCAATTGCAGATCTGGATCTGTACATTTTGCTGTTGGACTCGATTTAATAAGCAAGCATGTATGGTATTTATGTGAGTAATGGCCTACTAAAAAAAGCTGCTTTGCCAAAACTAGTAAAAAAAAAACAGCAATTCATGCTTTTTTGTCTCAACTGAATAATGTCATTGACGCTTCCTTTTGTGATGTAGATGTTTTTTTCATGGATATTTGATGCTTAGATCTTAAAACTTCTGTTTTCAATCATTCCTTTAATTATTTAAAATTTTATGCATCAGGATAAGTCAAAGGATATTCTTGATAAGAGAAACCATGTTAAAGCCTTACGCAGTGCTAAATAGATGTTGATATTGATGATTTGATATTTGATGAATTTTATTTCTATAGGATATCTCCACTTTAATGATATGCTGATTACAGTGTTAAAAGACTGTTACAGAAAGAGTGTGTCATGTGTTTTATACAAATTTAATGATAGATAACATTTTGTGATAGATCTCTTAGAAAAAGTAATTGTAGTTTCTTCTTCCTCTCACCTGGACGATAAGGCCAAGGGAGCTTATTGTATGACCCTCTATCCATCAGTTGTTTGTCCAGCCACAATTGTTTGTTATCACTCTAGAGTTCATCTTTCCAATCTAATTTTGATCATACATGGAATCATATCTTCAAGACCTCACAAAAGATTCATATCGAGTATAATCCATGCATCTTGATGAGGTGATCTTGCATCTAATTGGCTGACCTTGTTAGCATGCAAGACTTGAGACCAAATGTGCATACATTTGAATCCTAATGGATTGGCCTGGTTTGGCTACCATGCTATACCTCTGGGTATGACAGTTTAAGCCATTTCTCATATAACCTACATGTGCTGTGCAGTATGAAAAGCATCAAGCATCACCAAAAAAAATCACAATCTTGGATGATTAGTTGTATATTGATGAAATGTTATTACATGGAATTGTTCAAGCACGTCAGCACCTTAGCAACTCATGTCAGATTTTTGTCAGACTTTGTCAGTAGGCTTATATCAGCAGATTATCCAATTGGTTTTCTTATTAGCAAGATCAAGACATTAATTATGTAATCTTTGATCTGGTTGGTGGAGCTTTTTGCCAATCCAGAGTGTATTTCTGATCGGATTTGTTCAATTTTGTTATATCATCAAGGTATTGGAGGAGTGCAGTTATGATCAACATTTATGCTGATTACTAATGGTGTGATCTTGCATCTGTATGTCATCATTAAAGTAACCATTTTTAGATAAAATATTGTTAATAGGCTTACATCTTCAAGATCTCAAACAGGTTTTGTATGAATCCAATGTGTATTTAGCATTATTAATGAGGTGATCTTGCAGCTGAATGGGCTGATCACCACTTGTGTCTGTATTTTTGCAAAACAGGCCAATCATAAAGAGTTTGGATGATTTTTTACTCTAGTGGTCATGAACCACTTATGGGATGACCCGTCATCCTTTGTGCATCTATCCTTTTGCACGAGTTTGTTATTGCTGCACTTCACTTCCTAGTAAATTTTGAGGAGTGCAGTGGAACTTTATACACACATTCATCCAATGGTCAGACAGGTACTAAATGAAAATGGTGGTGGTCAGTCATCCAATATAGCAACAGCAGCTATCTTAAAGGTCATATTTTTGCTGCTTCTCAAAAACCGAGTCACATCAAAATGGAGTTTTCTGCACAAGACTTCTTATGATGTATAGTAGGTCCTAAAAGAAAATGATGTGGTTTGGACATCCAAGATGACAATCTTTAAAAACTTTTTATAGCTACGCATCCTGAACAAAAAGTGATATTGATATTTACATAGTGGTTTAACCATAGGAGTTTTTAAGACGTCTAGTTGGTCTTAAACAAAAATGGTGTATTTTTATGCATCCACAGCAGCCATCATGACAACTTTTATCACTACTACTCCTAGTGAAATCAACATATGGTTTTCACTTGCATATTTCTTATGGTGTTTGGTTTCTCCGAACAAAAATGGTGCCAGTGAACCTTAAAGACTTGTTATGTCTAGTTAGCCATGAATGAAAATGGGATCATTCTGGCATAATATGGCAGCCATCGTGACAATCTTTAGGGCACTATAGAATGTTGTATCAGCGTAGGGTTTTCACCAGAAGACTTCTTGCAATGTCTGGTAGATCCTAAATTAAAATATTGCTGATCTAACATCCTGTATGGCCACCATGGTGACCATCTTGAAATTTGTATGATCGTGTGATATCTAGTTGATCTTAAATGAGAAGGGTGCTTATTTTACATAAAAATGTTAGCAGTGATTGCCATCTTGAACATCTCATTATTACTATTACTCCTCAGTACTCACATCAACATGGGGTTTTCACCAAAAGTCTTCTTTGAGATCTAGTTGGTCCTGTGATCAAACCTCCAATTTGGATGCAAAAGTCAGTGGCCAGTTTGACAATCCTGTTATCACAAAGGACTATCAGAGAATCTTTCAACACTTGGCAGTTCAAAAGAAGACATTGAGTACTGCATTTTCTTTTTGAACCTCATTCCCATTTGATGGATTTTTGTTATGAGACCTATAATTTATGAGGTGTTCTTGAATCAGATTGTTTTTAACCACTTTTGAGACTACTTTTATATTGTGCCTTGTAAACAGGCTTGTAACATTAGGAACTTGACTGAGTATGCTTGTGTGTGTGATTCACATATACTAACGATGTCATCTTTCGTATAACTGGTTGAGTTTGCCAACACTAGCAACAAATCTGTATCATAGTCTTATATTATCAATGAGGTTATCTTACATCTGATTGGCTAAGCCTGTTACAACTCTGGATACTGAATTTAAATTGGTTTATGCTCCAACTTTATAAATAACCATGTGCTGTTATTGTCTTCAACATATTCTGTAATAAGAGAAAGCTGTGCATTTTAATTGGATGATCTTATGTCAGATTAACTGAGTTTATTAACATTTATAGATTATTATCAATTTTCATCTCTTCTATAATTTGAATTAATATGTCTATGTCATGAAAATCTTGGATTACATCCATTATGCGTAAGATACTATGCATATTAATTATGTTTATTTTTAAAAAAGATTTATGACACTTTAGACAGGTCAGAGCAACATGATATCAAGTTTTGAGATTACATATGCTCACTGATTACTACATATGTCAGCTTAGTGATATTGTCAACTATTAAGTCCAGGTGAGGTATTTCTAGCCCACTTGAGCCTCTTGTTTTAGATATTTCTTCCTTCAAATATGAATACATGTGGCCATATTTTTATACATATATGCTTGTCCTTTGTTCAAAATATATTAGTAAATGTATAAGTCAAAATATTTTCCCATTATATGATCATAGGGTGGGTTTATTATCAAGTAAAGATAACTGTAGTATATTTTTGCCAAAACTTATTTATTGGGGAGAGGGGATGGGGGAATCACTGGACATTAGGATTGATCTTTAGATAAATGCAGGTGTATGTGTACATGTCATGAATGAAGCACATCTTCATCTTGAATTTGTTCACCATGAAGATTGGTTGCCCACCAGTAATACTCTTAGAACAATCAAAGCAGCAATAGTTATTCATGAGCCAGATTCAATTCTGGTACATTGTGTCTCTCTGATGATGAGTTTTGATTAAAGGCCAATCAAATAAATGTGCCAGAATGAATGGGATGGTCTTTTTTATTAGGTAAAGAGAGTATCTCTGGTATATGTTTGCAAAAGATTTATATATATATTTATATATATATATATATATATATATATATATATATATATATATATATATATATATATATATATATATATATATAAGGGGGGAAGGGGGCTTTCTCATCGCTGTTGCACATTGGCTTGTCATCACATATTACAGTGTGTGATGCACATGTCATGAAAGAGACAAATGTTCAACCTTGAATCAGACTTCTTGAGGACTTTTATCCATACTTGTTAATTGGCAGTTGGAGGAAGGGATAAACATGGAGTATGAACCACCAATGACTTCCAGATCAACTTTATTAAAATCCAAGTGTTTTACATGTCACAAGGAAGATGGAATATAATCTTTTTCATTTTCAATTGTGGGATAATGAAATATATCAGTGGGAGAATGGTTATATCACCACAATTGTAATGCCACTTTTGTCACTGGTGGCAATTCTTTTTTGGAACTATTTTTCCCATTAGGGGGATTTATACATATATACATACATACATACACACACACACATACATACATACATACATACATACATACATACATACATACATACATACATACATACATACATATTTGTACAGTTTTTAATATATATCAACTGTTGACCCTGTTGTATACATTTATACTGTCAGTAAAGTACCATCAAGAAGAGCCTGAAATCAAACTACAAATAAAATTATGTAGACTTGGGTATTACCTTTTTATCATCAGTTTTCTACATTAATTATGGTAACTATCAATGATTTTACTTTTATGACTTTTCAATCTGTTACTTAAACAGTTTTGTATGCCTTTAATTTTCTATGATAAAAAGTGCATATTTTATGGGGAAAATGGTTAAATACAATAATAAACTTTTTAGATTTGTTTTGATTTTGACTCTCCTCACAACCATATTTGAAAAAAATTGGGCATTTATTAGTTTTTATTGCAAACTGAAATGAAGTTGCATTTGAAAATTAAATGCAATCATGTTTGAATGTAGAAATATACAAAATAAAGAATGAAAATCTTTCCAAGTAAAGTAAACTTGCAGCCATTCAGACTTGTTGAAAGAGGTTGTGCTCATAAATCTGTTAAGATGCAACTATTCAGTGATAATTGTACATTACCCCACTCCAGCAATATCAATCTGTGCATGAAATGTGTTAACTGGAATACAGATCTCATAATTTTCACATGAATACCGTCCTTTTTTTGGACAGATGCAGTTTGAAGCATATGTTCACACTCAATTTGTAAATTTGGCTTCCCAAAAATTATTGTAAAATCATATTGTCCATATAGTAATGGAGCTGTTAATTACATTGGAACAGAATGGGGGAAATCCATACAGATCAACTGTTTTTGCTTTTAAAAATATATAATGAAAAAAAATCTACATTTATTTAGCTTATATGTGATATGTGGACATTTTTACTTGTGAAGTGGAAGCAGTTTATTGTCACTCTTGACAGTAGTATTTAACTTCACTCATGAAGTATTTTCATATATCTGCTCAAAATCCTTGATGTCCTTTATTTCATAGTGCCATTTAAGATAGATATAATGTCTCCACCTTGTATATTAGCAGGATTATTCATGAGTTCGAAAATGTATTTGTACAATTCTTCTGAAGAAATATTTTTAAAAAATGAAAAAAAGGCTGCTATGAGTATCTTGAAAAAAACTTGGGGTGTTATTTTTTTTCACCATTTGAGAGATTTTTGACTTTAGTCCTAAAATTGCTTCAAATTTTGGAATAGATCTGTCATTGAGAAAGACCTATCATTATTTGAAATAGATACCTTTCGTCACAGTTTCATGGTTTTATTGCCACAGAAATAAAAGGGATACATGAATTTAACTGTTAAATGGCAGAATGTTTAAATTTCAGTGAGAATCTGAATTCTTCTGAATAATATGCCACTTTAAAATTCTGCAGGATTATTTCGTGTAAAAATCATCTGGTGTTGTAGCTAGTTGTCCAAAGGTCAATTCTATTGTTTTTAAATTTATTGAATATGGTGTTGTGTGCAAACACCTTCATAAACCTATGTGTATTTTTTGCAGTAATATATGTGACTTTTTATTATGTTTCACTTTTGAAAAATGAATGCAAGCAACAAATTTAAATATTTAAAACTATTTTGGAACAATACTGTATTGTTCATGGAGTCACCCTTCAAAGTAACAGATAACATAGATGCAAACCACAGATTCTTTAATTTATGCATGTTGTTGTATCTTCAAATCATGGATACATACAGATAATACTTGTAGATCTCTTGTGTAATGTGTTTCTCGAATAAACATCATAATTCAGTATATTTTCTTTGTATCTTTTTAAGTATTTTTATTGTAATAATACTAAGATTCTCTCTCTCTCTCTCTCTCTCTCTCTCTCTCTCTCTCTCTCTCTCTCAAAATATCTTACTTTCACTTAACACATTGTATGGATATGCTAGATGCACATAAATTAAAGCTTATAATACAGGTAAGAATTAATTGCATGTGGATTACAGAGAAAGAAAATACATGTACTTAAATCAGAGAAACTTGATTGTCTCAATTATGCTGATCATTCACTCAATAATTATAGACTGGTAACCCTATTGATAAGAGTCTAAAATTATAATAATTGTAGTGTATAGTGATGCAAATTATCTTAATGCCAATATTGATATATTACCTGCTTGAGAATGGGCAAGATTATTGGCATCAAAAGTTGCTAAGCAGTTTGCTTAAATTTTCTTTTCTTTAGATGCAAGTAATGTTTCTAGTGATATATATATATATATATATATATATATATATATATATATATATATATATATATATATATATATATATATATATATAATTAACAAGCACTGCTCTTTATTATCCATAGACTTCTGATCTCCCTTATACCTAAATTTAAAATCAATGTCTTTTCAGACAAACTATGTTTCAGAAGGGGCACGAGTAATAAATATAATCTGCATAGCATGACTAATGATTGATAGCCATTATTATCACGTTAATTTTGGCAGCAAACATTTTAAATTTAAATCAATCAATGACGAGGTGATAATTTCAGACTCCTTATACACATCACTACCTTCTTCACATGCCAGCTACATGTGTTGAGACCATATCCTTATTACTGAATGTGACTATATCATGGTTAATTAAGGGAACTATATCTTACTAACTTCACATATTGACTTCAAATTTCTGAGACAGCAAAACTAACTTAATTCAGTCAACTAAATTAAGTTACAGACTTGCGCCCACTTCTAACAAACTTAAAAATCTACACCCAAAATACAAATGTGAAAGATCTTGACTGTGTGTTATACTTATTGTTTATTAGATTTATGGAGTTAGCAAATTTTATAGTTCTTGAAATCCAAATTATGTAAGCCAACGGTAAAAGTCATAGAAAAGAAAATTGTCTAGTTTCCCTCAACTATATATTTCATAGTTTAGCTGCTTACGGAAATCAAGTGATCTGAGGTCAAAGGTCAGGGTAACAACAAATAAATATCTTTTTTTCCCTCGATGATGTTTTATGACTTTAGGTGTAGATCCATGGGTTGCACAACCTTGAAAAATACATGAGTTCGAAGGACTACCTTGAAAACCTATTTTTTTTAAATTTCTATCATTGAATTTCTTGATGATAAATCCATGATTTTTCACAGACCTCTTGAAGTTGTTTTTTGAACTACAAATCGTTAACTGTTACGTGTCTATGTTCATACAAAATAATAACAAAAAATAGTGAAGACAGCAAGTTTTGTAAAATTTAACAAATAATATATTTCCCTAGGAAAAAAAAAACACAAGGTGAAAATGAGAAACAGAACTTACGGTTCACGAATCAAAACCAAAAATAACCCAAGAATTAAAAAAAAAAAGTCATATCGATGAAAAATCCTAAATAAATCACAGTTCGAATCCGATGAACTTCCAAGATGGAAGGCAATGACATGACGTAACCTTCAATGTGTTGTTGTGTCAACCGTTCCTTGTTGAATCACAGAAAATAATATTCCAGTTTTTTTTAAATTCCGAATAATGTCAATAAATGTCTTTGTCCAAGAGTTTTGTAAGGAGCACTTGTTATATTTCTTCAGGGGAATGATCACTAATTTCATGAAATCAAAATCAATTCAAACTGGTCACAGCAACACATTTTTAAGAGTCGAAGATTTAAAGCCCAACTGGCTAGTTCTTCTCAAGAAAACGATTATACAATAAATTAAAATTCAAACCAGATTCCCGTATAAGATCACGTGGTCACCTAGAACATCGAAGAATAAATTTTCATGTTAATTATCACGTACTGTAAGCATGGCCTTGATTCTACTAAATGAATCCTACTCTTAGAAATATTTTTTTTTAAAAAAAAGAGTTGTATCCTAGAACTCTTATCTTATTTTTAAATCAAGGCCAGAAACTAGATACAATGTTTCAACTTCTGGTTGTTTATCAGATCAAACAGAACTGAACTGAATTTCTAAAGTCCAAATATTAAATCCAGTAGACAAAGTTGTTATTACAATAACATGCAATAAAAAAATAAAACTAACAATTAAATTACATGTACATAACAACACAAACAAAACACAAATAACATTACATTTTACATTCAGGAGTTTCATTATTCACATATTTTCCACAGAGAATGGTTATAAAGGAATAAAATTGGTTGCAATAAATTACACATCATAGATGGAATAGTGTCAGTCTGCTCAAGTGCTGCACTCATTGGTTAGATTTTTTTATTTTATTTTTGTGCCTATATATGCAGTGATAAGCAAATTAGCACACTGAGAAAGTTCAGTGCCTGTAGGAAATAAATCCTTGAAAACTTGTTGAACTCCCAGAAAGTCCTTGAGAAACAACTCTCTGGAGCTGCATGAACCATGAAACTGATACTATTGTATAGAACTGGTCTCTATTTATTGTCGAATATGAGCAACAAATTAAAAATAACTGACGGTGGAAAAAAAGGGACATGTATTGAAAATACTCTTTGATGTAAAAAAAAAAATTGTATGTCACAAAGCGGGGTCTGCTTTGGGTAAGGATCATAAAACCTTTTTACTTGTTTTCTAAGTCCTACTGTTTGAATACAGCGTTCTTTACAACGTTTTTGTTTTAAAAAAAAATAAATAAATAAATTTCCAACATTGTTGATCAGTCCGTTTACACAAGGTTGTGATTGATCCTACACTACCATAACAACTTGAAGAATTACTATGAACTTTACGAATTAATCCCATGGTATACTTGGTCATCTGAACAAAGTGATATTGACAACGCGTTTTACTGAAAGACTTCTTATGATATCTGGTTGATCATAAATGAAAATGGTTTCAATATGACATCGAATATATCCGACATAGTGGACAGTCTGAAAATCTGTTTCCGTTACTTTTCCTAAACGGATGGCCATATCAACAGGCTTCAAGATGTCTTATGAGATTTGGTTGGTCCAGCATGGAAATTGTGCAAACTGTACCTCCAATATAGCCGCCACAGTAGCTATCTTGAAATACTAATCCCTAAACAGAAAAGCACACTGTCATGGCATTTTCAGCAGAAGACTTCATATGAATTCTAATTGATCTCAGATGAAAATAGTGCTCATCTGATAGCCGTTACAACCACCATGGTGGCCATTTTTGAAATATTTTTATCGCTACCTTTCCTAAACGGATGGTTATATGAATATGGGGTCTTAACTATAAAAGATTTATTATGATGTCTCGTTGGCGCAACCAAACAATGGTGTCTATCATTTCCAATATGGACACCACAACAGCCATCTTGAAAACCTTGTTTTCAATTGTGATTTATTTTTTTTTTAATTCCACGTCCTATGTAGGGTTTGTGAAGAAGGCAATGCTGGTCTACGGGTCGATGTCTTTGTTTATTTTTTATATTTAGACTGCTAATCTTAGTTACACTGCACATAAACTTTGTCACGTACAGCGATCTTTCAGCTGTATAACTAACTCCAGATTACGATAATGGAACTGATGGTGTTGGCCGGGCGTAGAGTCTAAGGGATCAACGCTTGTTTGCGCGGGACTGAGATGCCGCGCGGACCCAGCGATAGACAGAAAAAAAAAAACATGTTATATTGTGGGTAGAATGAAGTTTAATTCCTTTTTTACACCCAATTATAATGCATCCGTTACTGTACGGTGTAAAATTATAATTCCATTTCATGTTATTTAAATAATATGGTATTATAACTTCATATGCGTCGATGGACGGTTAATTTTTACATATGTATGTATTCATGTTATGTTAAAATTATAATTTAACCTATTTATATCTTATAAGCGAATATCATAGATTGTATAAAAAAATATGGGGGTAAAAGATGTAATAATTTGCATTTTCTCTCTCTCTATATTAATACAAACAATACTATCATACAGGTATATTATACACCGTTTTCAGTTTCCGCAACTAGTCTATACAAGCTGGTTGTATTTATAGTTTTAACACATGTGGAGACAGCCATGTAGAGGTTTACAAACAACGTTTTTGTGTTTATTTGTTTGTCGTATATATGTTTTGTATTTGCCTTTGAAAAAGACTCATTAAGAGTCGAAAGCGCTTAGGCTAGTTAGTTACTAGTTTCGTAATGTTCGTCGTCAGTTTATTGCATATGTAGTTTAATTATACCATTTAAGCTGAAAATATGTCACAAACTTCCGTTCAAAACGCTTAGTAAATATTAGCTTCAGCTTTAGATTACTTACTATATTATCTCTCCACAAGCCGGCCCTTGGGCAAGGCGAACAATGCAACCGTCTTTACTCCCTTGCTTTAACGAAGTGCAATTGTTTTTAATTATTTTTGTTTGCTTACTCATTGCTTGCTGCTTTGGGCCCTGGACATTCTAGAACCAAGCATGACGCTCCAGGCTGTGATTGAGTGCTGCCCCCACCCCGACATTGCAAAACATTCTGCGGGCGCCCATATATATATATATATATATATATATATATATATATATATATATATATATATATATATATATATATCTATATATATATATATATAATATAATATAATATAATATATAAGCTATATTATTTTTCATTTTCATATATTATTAGTCAGATTAGCTGGATTGTATATTACACGGCTGGTAGCAGCAGCTTAACCACACAATTTTTTAATAATATAATAATAATTAAAATATTAGTTACTGTCTTTAATGTTTCTTTGCTTTTTAATATGCTTGTTATAAAACCATATTAAAAAACAGATTGTTATAATTTGAATGTACCAAGCGCAAGTTTTAAAATCAATATGTGACGTCTGCCTTCGGATCCCGCGAATAAGCACGAGGCATGACTACTGTTGCATTCTGGGTAATTTATCCACGGCGTGCCCGACTCAGGAAAAGGCAACAAAAGGTAATGGCGGCGAAGCAATTTTGAGAAAAGTATGCACTTTTCTTAGGTAAATAAGTATCTGAAACTATTTTTAGGATGCAATAATGTTGTCATCTTTTGGTTAGTTTGTCATTGCTTGTTGCTGAGCTGGTTGGTTGACTGTGGTTATGTGAAATGGGCGATAACTTTGAGGACTGGGAGAATACACAATCAAAAATGGCGATTTACGATTACGTGCCCTTGAGATGAAAAAGGGGGACAATACTTAAAAATATTACCTACCCTAGCCGGCTTATTTATCAGTTTTAGCATCCAGTTCATATTTTGTGTCTTTTGGTAATTCTTAGAATCGGGTATTGTCGCGAGAAATGTATTTGTGTAGGGGAGCTGGTAAAGTAGGTCGCTTGACAAAAATGGCGGATAAAATACCTTTCTTTTATGTACATGACGCCCCTAGTCGGCATTGGCGGCCATAGTTTATAAGTATATCTTGAAGATGAAGTCGAAAGTAGAGTTCAGCCCCTTTAGGTAATTAATAAACTCTTGCCCCTGTTCTAAAGCACGAATGAGTTGTATGTATTACGAGTATGCACTAAAGAAGAGCCACTTAATAACGGTTTTCATCATCCTTGTATATTAATTAAGATAGTGGTTAAGTATAGACATTACATTATCGATTTTTGTGAGGATAAATAACTTGAAATGTTATTGTAATTGTTTTGACCCATTGGCATGGAAAATAAATGAAATAGTATGATCGACAAAATTAGCTTCAGATCTTATATGAAATGAATTTTCAGTGGACTTGTTTTATGTTTGTTCATTAGTGCCAGTGATGCACATACCAGTAATTAATGATAGTAGACCACTTGGTAATGTTTCCATTATCAACAGTATATTCACTCCCCAGATATGCTAAATATTTTATGTGATTCTTACAACTATTTTTGGATGATCAAAGCAAGAAATTTTACATTGATAGTAAGTGTATTGGTATTGTTATCCCTGAAAACTTGATTCTCCCCACACACACCAATAGCTAGTACTGGGACTGCATTGCAGATTTGAAACTCTTAGTCATAAATTCAACCATGTGAAACAATAGCAGATGGGTGAACACAACTGATAGGTTTTAATCTCAATAGTGCATATTTAAACAAAATAGTGTATAGTTCAATTTTTCTTTCGGATGAAATATATTGCATAATTGTTGTTCCCAATGCTTTAGTACTAGAATATTGTGATATCCACTGTTCTTCTGATTGTCCATAAATACATCTTACTGCTTGATGGAAATTTGTTAAATTTACTAACCAAGTTAACTATGTATCATCTACAAGAAGGATTTGATTTTAGGGCCATAAGCCTGTATGTTTGATAGAGTTAGGTGAATTAATGGTTGATGTATTGGTGTGTGAAGAGTTGGGTGTAATAAAAGCATCTAGTTTGCCATGGATATGTTTTGTTTTTTTTTTCATAAATATTTTTGTTGGCCCTTGAAATCTTTGCTTTAGAATGCCTATATTGATTAATACTTTTCCAAGAGATTTGTTCAAGTGTCGTACAGATTTAGATATTGGTATATGTATCATGATGATAAATAAGACATGAGAAGTGCATAATAAAGTCCTGTGTCTGTTGACAGCTCATAAAAGCACTCAAGATTTAATTTCCTCTTTCATTTGAAAAACAAAAAGGTAAACAAATATGTATTTGCATTGTTTTAGCATGTCCAGTGTTTCTAGGTTAACTTGATTTTTAGTAGTTTATGCTCCTTGTGGGCAGAAGATTTGTCAGCTGAGCTAGGAAAAGCAGGAGCCACACACATACACACTCTCTTTAGTTCTCACTTGACTTGAACCCTGCCCTCGTTTTCTCATTAGACTTAATTCTAATCAACTTTGGTAGACACACACCACTCCCTCGATAACTCGTGAACCTGCTTACAATGCGGTGTCTGGCATGGCTCTTGATTTTTTCTATACAAAATATATTTTCAAATGTACTGACCGTGAAAAAAAAATTGTGACATGAATTAGTAAATTGAACCTTGATAGATACTGTATATTATGTAAATTTTAAAATTTCGTAAATGAAAAAATAATTATTAATCATTAATTTTTGTAAAAACAAAATGGGAATACAGTATTTTTGATCTTATTTACAAATGTAAAACTTTTATACTTTACTATATTTATGTCCAATAATTTTAACAAACTTTCAAATAATAAAAAGTGATAGCTATAAAAAATGGATACATTTAAATTTTTTTGATATATGTATTGTGTACAAAAAACTGAAGAGTGCAAAAAAATACATGTAATACGGTAGTTCATTTTATCATTGAAATGGTGATTATTGCCCATAAAGATAGAATCCATGTTGTGAAATTTGTATTTTTTCTAATAAGATATCACATTTTATGTTTAGTTTGTTTTTTTTTTAAAGAGAAATACTTGTCAATACGCTGTAAATAAACAGTCTGGTGAAACTGCAATGAAAATTTCTGGTAAATGCTAACAGGTGGCAACAGAGAATGAAATAAACACTAATTAAATGTCTTGCTATGTGAAATTCACATTCTAAATTGTAAATACTATAATTGGAACATAGTCTCTTATATAATAATGTGAAAAAAATCAATCGACAGTCACATAAAAACCTGTGAGTACTTCTGTGAGAACTTTTGTTTTATTGGGAAGTGTTTGTTGCATTAACAGAATCGATTAAAAGAGACCTGTGTTCACTTTGAATGTCTTTTCTATCAAATTAAGGAAGAAAAGCATAAGTTTTTGTGGTCATTACTGTTCTCAAAATTCTTTTTATTTGACCAATTGAAAATGGTTTCACATTTTTATCTACTTAAAATCATTAAATATATAATGTTAATAATGTATCCTAATCATTTGCAAATGTGACCATGGAGAGCAAAGGAAGTAAGCGAAAGGTATACTCAGTGACCGAAAAGCTGTGCATTATAGAGAAGCAGAAATTTCGGGATTATTTTCATGATTTTGTTAGCTAATGGGATCAAACGTAAATGAGCACAGACTGCATGTAATTATCCATACCAGCTCAGAGATAATCATCCCTGAACAAGACACAGAGGTGGCAGAGAAATCAGTAACACACAAAAATGAACAAATGTTTTCAAAATATGAAATATTTGTTAAATGTGTCACAAACTGCAAGTATTATCCTGTTCTAATTTATGTTTTTTTTTAAATTTGTAGGCCCATTAAATTCATGTTGGTAATGGTTAACCCTTGTACACTTTAATTTATTTATATTGCAATCAAATCTACCCATCGTTCGAGCAACATTGATTTCTCTAAATGAGTGTCGATCTTTTGTATAAAAACAAAGTCTTCTTTGGATTTAACAATAAATCTAGAATTTATCCAATTCAACACAAAAATTTGTGACATAGTACACTGTGCAAAGTCATACATATGTTAAGCGAACAGAAACCATGTGGAATAATGTTTTGATGAACTTAATGTACTGTACTTTATCCTGAAATTTATGTTACTCTGTGAGAAAAAAAAGAAAACATAAGTACACTGCTATGAAGATATATTTATTCACAGTTAATCTTGGCACAATAATTACCACTAACATGCCAACCCACCCACCCTTTTACCTCTGTCGATCTCTTTGTTAGTTTTGTTATAAGTCTCTTGATAACTCACGCTCTCACTTATAATGTGATTGATGATTTGGACCCTGTTTTCCGCAAGTTATCAAGGGAAAGTGTATATCTCCAATCCAATTTTTTAGATAGATATTAAACTTGTGCATCACTTGCGCGTAACCATTCAAAATAATATCTTACTTGAAGTATATAGAAAATTTCCATTGGGTCTAAATTTTAAATTCTCATGTTTCAAACTTATCAGAATATTGAGTAAACTTGTGTACTTTCAACCAATAAACATTCTTAACATGTCAGTTACATGCACATATATGCAGCACAGGGATTTCTATTAGTGCTGGATTAGATACATGCATTCATAATCCTGGCACCAAGGTTAAAGTGATATTTACAGGTGATGCACATATATGGCAGTGGTAACTAAAGAGTGAATTTTATTTTTTTTTGTAGCAGAGGCAATTATTTATACCTGTTTGTAATTATAATCATATAAGTAATTATATCAGAAATAATTACAGTATATGCAATACTTGCTAATGTGCTCACCTGAAGTCACATGACCTTAGATATTTATTGATAGTGAACTGAAGCTTAACTGATGCATGCCAATATGATCATGAATACTTTAGTTTCTATAAAGCAACCAATATATATATATAATTGCAAATTCATGGTTTTAAGTTTTGTCTAACTCAAATGTCATGCATTGATTAAATACTTGTTTTGCTATTTTGAAAGCGTCACAAAAATGAGTGAGTAAAAAAGAATGACAGCCTTGACCTTGCACTTCTTGAATTTCACATCGTAGATGTTTAATTTTAAGGATAAATTGTCTATCACAGAATATTTAGATAGTGCTTTTGACAAATTGTTTGTATATGCCCAACAAATTAGGAAAACATAATAAAGATGTGTTTTCTGGACACAGTGTTTTCAACCATTATTACCGCATGATAGGTTCACTTGTGTTTACAAACTGAATTTATGAAGAAAATAATCCTCTACCTCTTGATAGATCTCACTCCTATCAGAGCTTTTGGATCTCACACAAAGAAACATATATCACTCATGAGGATAAAACAACATGGAGTATTGACTATCTCTACTTCCATGGCAATTTTAATCACTCATCTTAAGATGATATTAAGGCTGCATTTTGGCAGTCATGAACAACCATAATGGAAGTTGAATATAATCGGCTACAAGGTGGGTTAATTTTTCTAACTTTTATTACTTTCAGTTCATCAGCAGCCTTTCCTTAGAAATTCAGCCAAATTAACTAATAAATGACAAGTAATGTATTACTGAGAAAGGAGTAAAACTAATTTTAAATGTGATACTTCTCCTTCCACTTCATTGCAGTGTCCTTCATTAACAAGAGTCCTTTACAAGAACAATGATGCACTGTAGAGCATGCACAGATCCTGTAGCTCAGACTGGGAGTTGGTTCATCTAGCATAGACAAGGTTTTACTTTTGTGTTACAGTAAAGCTTATTAATAGTGTCAGGCAGGTATTAAATAATATAGATTAGCTCTCACCCCACCCCACCATACCCCCAAATTAACTTTTAGCACTAAACTTGTATGGTTTATTTATCTTGTTAGAATGGAATCAGATAACGGTGGAGGAGTATTGGAGGTGGCTAGCAATGGAGGAGGTGACCAGCTGACCACAACAGAGATTAAGATAGCAACACAGACTAGTGAGGAGGCACAATATATGCCCCAAGACATTGTCTACACTACAGAGGAACTTATGCCAACAGAAGGTATTTTGTTCTCAGGAAAAGCAGAATTGCATCGTACAAAAGTGTAGCAACAGCAAATTAAGAAAATGTTCAGATTCATATATACAGCCTGGGATTGGCTTGGGCTTTGCCAATGTCACATATTCCGATTTTTTTTTTTTCCTTATTGGCGACAAAAAATACCAGTTGGTGATTTTTTTTGGTTACAGTTTTTTTTTTTTTGCAGTTTATTTTGTACCTACAATCATGGTTTTGGAGTGGATAAATTCAATGGGTCCAGGAAAGGAAGTCTAAGAAGTATATTAAGACTTACACACTGACCTATATTCCCACATAAATCCCGTTTTCATATTGACCAACGATCAAACAAACTCGAGATCAAACAAATTGACCAACCCTTCTGTACAGTGCAATGTGACATCATAATCCACTAATGTTGACATCTGGCCTATGTACTGTATGCTATGATAACTCAATTATTCTACAAGGCTTTACCTACAATCGAACGACATATGAAGGCACAAACGAAAACAGCAAGTAGTAATTGAACGACGTATAATCCATACCCATTGGGTTTTTTTCTTCTTAAATATACCAATAAATAGTATTGCCTACACTCAAGAGAAAATTGATTTCCTTTGAAGTACCGATTGCTGTTTATAAATACCAAGCAAATGGGAAAAAAATCTGTCAGAATTATACTGTTAGCAGTGCAACATTATTATGGTAAACGCAACTTAGACATTGCATGTTCGTCATCTCTGCCTAAGAGTAAATTAACAAAATTAACAACATTTGGATTTAATGCAAATTCATTGAACACGGTCGCTGATTCTGATGTTATTCCTAGCAGTCCTGCTCATTGATCTTTTACTTTTGCTGTCAGTCCTGTTAGGTCTGCAGAGACTTAAACTTTGCAACAATAAATATCAACACAAACAAGTTTTGCATAATTGAATAATTTATTTCTCAAAAAAGATTTAATCCGAAAATACACCGATTGTAACCTGCCATCAGGAAGTTTTTATATTTAGGCATTATTTTCTCCAATTTTACAGGTCCAATACATGTGAAATTTTCAAAAACGACATGCCATTACTCCCCGTTAAGTGCTTTTTTTGCATCCCTCTCCCAACATGCCCCCATTTCATATTTCATACCACAGCTAAAGGTTACACTTGAGCCTCTGCGACATACATCAAAGAAACCACTTGTTACACAGTGAGTGAAGCACTAATAATTGATTGACAAATAAACCTCACCCTTTTCGGTGATAACTAATAATGCCTAAAAGGGGTATGCATTTGTTTGTTTAAATTTGGTCTCAAGCTACCATACATATGATAATTATTTTCCACATTTTATATCCCACCGTAGTTCGATATTGCTAACTAGTGGCTCCGTAATTAAATTGCATGGACAAAAGCGTACAGACATGAGCGCAATGCTAAACAGCCTCGACAAAAGGACGCGTGACAAAACCATGCAGGTATAAATTAAGTTAAAAGTAAACAATGTGTGTGGTATTCAATAATCCAAACCCAAGATCATTATTCACATTTCAATTCTAATTAACTGTAACCTGCGATCAAACAAATTTACTTTTATGTTTGCAGATGAAATTATTATAATTAACTTTAACTGACATGCTGATTTTTTTCCAAAGACAATGGTATCGTATACAGCATTAGCATTTAGAGTAATTAACTAAGTAAATGTTAGTTGAACCATTTTGAACTTGTTAGAATTACAATTATTATTTCTTATTGTTTGTAATATTTGGTCTTACATAGAAGAACTATAGGCTAAGTACTCAGAAAACTATTTTAAAAGGGATGGGTTTTTTGGATTTTTTTGTTTCTTGTTATTTACATCTTTCACAGAGTGCATGTCTTTGTGCTTTTGTCCTGGCATGCTTTTGTTGGGTCACCTTAATTAGTATATGCATATAACAATGTTGACTCTGTCAATAATTTTTTTCCTTTCTGAATTGATATGATGGTCATTAATGCCTATATATACAATACATTTTTGCCATTTTTGTAAGTTTCATTGGTAGGAATGGAGACCCAAGTTTGCACGTCAAGAAAAAAAACTACAGCATTCAGTGAAATGTACTTTGTAAAGCAGGCCATAAAATGGGGGGGGGTAGATTTCATTAAAAAAAGAGCTATAGTCCAAGCCTACTAACCCGTTGGTTTGTACCCCCCTGTTGAATTCAATAACGAAAACCTTTAATTTGATAAAAAGTGCAAAGAACTTAGTCAATTCATTCATCGATTTATAATTTCTAACCATTCTGTGAGGATAATGTTCATAACACCATCATTGTCTGAGCATTTCATGCTTAACAAAAGTTTTCAATATTATAGGCAGACATGCCTAAGACCCATTTCCAGTTCCTGTTCAAGTCCATTTTCAGCAATGGGGTGTATGTGCTTGTCTGCTTCCGATATTTACAGTGTCAAATCAAGCAAAGGAAAAGAATGAAGAAAAAAATACCTTTCATGTGAATTTAACAAGTGGTTCATTAATATGTTCTTGTATGCAAAGGAATATAATTCCAAATTCAACGTTATGGTAATTTATGGAATTATCCGGCAGTCACCGAATAGGATGAATTATATCATTATGTTGGATGGAAATAAACTACCCCCATAGTGTACGGAATATGGTGTCATGTTAGTATAAGAAGTCTGTTAAGCATGAAAGGTGCAAGGGGATAACAGTATTAATGCCATTCTGGTAACAGTCAGGTTAGAAATTATAACTCAATGATTCAATTAACTTAGTTCTGTGCACTTTTTATGACATTAAACTTTTTAGTTATTGAAATCAGTAGGGGGCACAAACAAATGTTGATTTAGCATAGGACTATAGATGCTGTAGATGTCAGCAAAGTTGATATTTTTACATTTGATAATGCTTTTTTTCAGATGTAAAATAGTCATCATGTAATTATAGCTGTACTGCTTGTTGTCAATAGAGTAATAACTATCCTGTGTTTTTCAATTTTCATAGCCTATTATTAACAGACTTGGAAAAATAGTTACTATTTATTCTGGCAACTTTTTGAAATTTGTTGACTAAATATTGCAATTGGTGATTTATTTGGCGACAAGCCAGGACCATCCATGTACAGCTTTGTGCTTAAATTAGCTAAGTCGTCTTATTTTTCTTTAGAAAAATATACATTGATCCATTACATCTTGGGTGCACAGTGTTTACATGGACCATAATGTAACTTGAACTAAGCCCGTCAAAATGCAAAAGCTTTGTGTCTAATAAAAAAATAAATACTTATGAAAAGTAAGGACATAGGTCTCAGGCTACACTGTTGTGTTCTCGCATTACATTCTTTGCTGTACCAGAAAATTGCAGTACTATCCAGGATCATTCCCTAATATGACTTTTGTACTCCTCAATTATTTACAGGTTTGCTTAGTTTTCTAATATTGTTTTCCTTCAAACTAAAAAATATTTTATTCAGTGCAAAAAATATTTTATTCAGTGCTAAATTGTATTATACATAGACAATAACTTAAAATAGATTACTTTTTTATTGTTGGGGATATAACAGGCAGTAAAGGCATCTGGTGTTTGCCTGGCAAGGTATCTGAGCCAGTATCAAATTTTGTGTATTTATGAAATATGTACAAAAGACTATATTGAATAAGGGCCATTTTCGGCCCCGGTTTTTATGAGGGGAAAAATCTTGTAAATATTATAACTTTGTCTCGTATTATTCAATGTATAAATCACCCTTTTCTGCATATTTTTCCTCGTCCACTTAGGCATTCTACAAAGGTTAATTTGATCATGTAATGTATTTGAACAAAGGACATTTTTTAAAATATATTATTTCTCCAGAAATACTTTCCTAATTACATTATGATCCATACTTTTGACCCTTCTCTGCAAATGCAAGCATTCTAAGAGATGCTTCAAAGGTGTTTGATCATGTAATTTGTGCACAATTTGTATGAAGTTTTGCACTTTCAAAGGGGTTATGCATGAAAACACTTGACTTAGTTTCAAGTCAGGCATATGAAAATGTACTTTGAGCACTATAAAATTTTATACACCCTTATAGTGCTTGTTTATAAGCCAATAGAAAAAACTAACACTTAAAAAAATGTGTATTTTGTTTTAACTGTTAACACAGCTGGTTGCTTTGTGTTTAAAGTAAATTGCTGGTCAACCCTTCATTTGAGTGGTATTTCAAAATTTAATATAGAAAAGGCAGACAAACCAAATTAAAATATAGACAATGTAAAAGTAATGTGCACTTTGTTTCTTTTCTTTTTTTTTTTCTTTTTTTTTTACAAAATAGCCATGGAAGCCCTAGCATTAACATTACAATAAATCAAATAAATAAGAATCTGAAAATGAATTAAGTAGTGATAATTTATCAAAATACCTATCTTTGAACAAGCAGCCTATGGATTTGTTGGACTTTAAATCTTACTACAGCATTGTGGCACAGTAAGTCTGGCATTATAGTCAGTTGGGTGCTAATTCAGGAAAGTATGGTGGAATGTATGTCAGTGAAAATATCTTATTTTGGAGCAGAAGTCTCTGAAACATAAAGAATACTGTTCAGACTTAAAGCAGTTGGCTAAGCCAAATTATATATACTGTTATGCCTTTCAGACAGTAGACTGAAGGGAGTTCATCCAGAACAATATAGTGCTCGTAGAACTAGAGGCAACATTTTTTTAAAGATTTTGATTTGAGTAGAGGTCTTGTAAAGTATAGCAGGAAGAAAAATCGTTTCTTCCATGCCTTTATTTTTATTTACTCTCCCCTTATTTTGTGACGGGGGTGCTGAAAATCATCCATTGTGATCAAATCCTGGAGCAGCTTGTTTTAAAGATATTATTGGAGCTTATACTACTAAACATTCTGGGGCCCCGAGTGGCCCAGTGGTCTAAAGTGCTGTCCGTTACGGATCACTGCCATCTCACCTCTGTCTTCGTGAGTTCGAGTCCAGATTCGGCTAACGTGGGTAAGTGAGAAAGCCTGCCAGTAGCTTCTCGTGAGTCGGTGGTTCTTCCCGGGGTTTTCCAGGGTTCTTCCTCCACCATTAATACTGGCCGCCATGTATAGCCTATCTTGGGCTGAAAAATGGCGTTAAACCCAACAACAACAACAACAACTAAACATTCGGGATATCAGTGGCCACCTAGTTTGGGCAAGGGAAGTTAACTTGTAAGAGTTGTTCTTCTTTGTATACATTGATAGATATAGATGAAAAGATGTTTTGTTTTTAGTCATTGAGTGAGGGCTGGATTCTAATGTAGTGTAGAATATTTCCTAATGTTAACAGTTTGTGTTAGTATTTTCAGAGAAACATGCTTTAATTTTAAAAAATTCATTTTGACAGATATACTTCTTGTGATAACTAGTTTGTTCTGATTAGAAATTGTGCCAATCTGGTTTCATTGTTCAGAAATTTTAAAAAAATATTCAAAATGTCATGTTTTAGATTCCTAGAAGTAGTTGTCGGCCATAGCTTCATTAATTTTTTTTTTTCAAAGGGAATCACTGAAAAACATTTTTTTCTAAAGACTAATAAATGGTGTAGTATTTGATTACTCAAAACCTTTTCTTTTCACTTCACTCTGAACTTTCTTTGCTGCCCACCACTGCACTCCATTACATTTCAAAATGAAGAGGATGTTGACATTTTATGATACAAATCTTGTTTCTTGCAGGTCAGTCCAATGGAAATGTTACTTATGATAACCTAGAGACTATTTCTACGGCTGTGCCACAGATGATTATGGCAGAACAAAATGCCACTACAGCAGTCCATGACCAAACTCTGCAAATAACCCACGATTTGGCTGGCAGTGAGCCACAGGTTTGTTTCTAATATATGCTTAATTGTGCATTCCATGATTGGGGTTTTCAAGAGACAATTACCCTTGGCTTTTAATCTGTGGAATTCTGAAAATAACCCATTTTTTTACATATTTTTTGATTTGGGCTCGAACATCAATCTTAATTACCCTTGATTCACTTCCAGCTTAGTTTCTTACCAAGAGTACACTGTCCATAACAAATTTGCTGTAGGAGGCACTGATTGACATGTGCTTAATAATAGTTGATGGAACATGCAGTTTGATAAAGTCAGGCTTAGATTCAGCTGGATTAGGTTGGATTGTTTTGAGATTCCGTTTGATGTTTATGACATAGGTAGATGAAAGAATTATGAAATGAATGGACTGCCTTTTGATCAGATATCAGCATTTGTATATTTCAAAATCAAATTATGATCAACTGGTCAGAACTGGAATATATCATTGCACCTCATGAAGCCTGTTGTCAATGGAAGTGGACCACCTTTAATTATTTTATTGGCAATTGGCTTCATTTAGCGTAATGTTGAAAAGTTTTGAATCTTATATGACTTGACGGGATTTATTTTTTATAAAATATCTGCATTTGTTTGATTCCAATTAAAATTGTAATCACTTAGACAAAACAGGAATATATGGCTTCTCGCTAAGCCAGTGTGGGATTGAGTTTTATTGGCAAATATAATAAAGTATAAAATTATTCAATCCATCTTGTATACAAACTATGCAGACAGTAACATATAGTTAGGAAAAGAAAATCATTTACAAAAATGAGATGGTATATTTTTTACAAAAGACTTCAAATATTTTTTGCTATTCAACACAGAATGAAAATCTTAATTTGTTTCCACCAATAATGAAGGCTTGCATCTATGGAATCATGACTGTCATGACTTTTCATTCAGCTTTGAATATATCTTAATGAGGTGATCTTGCTTCTTTTTTGATTAACATTGTTACAAACTATGTTAGGGGCCCCAAGTGGCCAAGTGGTCTAAAGCGCTGTCCGTTACGGATCACTGCCATCTCACCTCTGTCTGCATGGGTTCGAGTCTAGGATTCGGCGAATGTGGATATGTGAAAAAGCTTGCCAGTAGCTTCTCGTGGGTCGGTGGTTTTTTCCGGTGATTTCACGGTTTCTTCCTCCACCATTAATACTGGCCGCCATAAATAGCCTATCGTGAGCTGAAAAATGGCGTTAAGCCCAACAACAACAAAAACAACAACAAACTATGTTACAGTTTGGGAAATCACATCTCTGATCCAGTTTTTATAAAACTTTTTATGCTGTTATTGTAGTCTTAGATAAGTTTGATATTGGCATAATTTATGCATACTAATGTGTTTATGTCTCTAATTTGCTAAGATTGCGGCACCTGTGAAAGTCAAATTTCTGATACGACTTTGATTAGACTTTAAATATGGCTTTTAAGGTTGAGATTTTGGAAGGGTTCAATAGTGAATGATCCTTGTATAGTAATGCATACATTATGCTTTTGGCATATTCATTACTTTTTTCTTCACTATATTAACATCTTATGCTTGCTTAAATATGGATTACACTTTTCAGTACATTAACACAAATAAATCTAAAGGAATGAAAATTTGTATTTGTAATTTTTTTAATTCCACTCATACAAAATTGAGAATATTCAAGTAAGAAAGATTGCTGCATTAGAATAGCGTATGAACTTATTGTCCATCATAGATCTACATGTACTTCCCTAAAAAAGTACCCATGCTACTTCTACATGCATAGATTTGGGACCACCTCCATTGGGTAGTCCAGAGGTGATCACTTTCCATGTTCCAGGCAAGAAAAATATTTTGGTGGACAATAAGTCCAGAGAATAAACTGGGGGCAAGTGAAAATTAAATAAGTTAGATTCATCAAAAAGCTGAACAAATAATATCTGGATTAGCAAAATGTTACTTTTTTTGCCTTGAAGAGTTTAACAATTTTTTTTCATATTTTGCTGACATATTTTCAGGAATATACTGAGATGCAGATAGACCAGTCAGCAGCTATTCCTGGAAGCCAGGAGTTGTTTAATCAGGAGGCATTGACAACAGAGGTAATTGAAACAATGGAGCAGCCGATGGAAGAACAGAGCCAACTATTGGAGCAACATCAGCAGCAGATAGAAGCTGTGACTCAGTCTGGTATGCATATGAGGTGTCCTAGTAATTGTCCACAACTCAAGATAATGACCTAGAGATTGATTTTTTTTTATTTTATCTTTTGACACTGTAGTTTTGATGATTTTAAATTTATTATCTTTATATTTTATCTGGAAGATTTGAACATTTTTGTTATGTGGTACATAATATTTGCATCTATTTGAAAGGATTTACTGATGATTTTGAAATTCTTCATTAGCTCATTTCAGAGATGTAGAGGTAATCTGTTGTAATACGTCTTGCATCATTGATGGCATTCATACGGATGAAAGCACATACATGCATGCCTGCTTACTTCCTCAATCACTCTGGGGTCTAAAGCACTCTGTTACTGATCACTGCCATCTCACCTCTGTCTGCCTTGGTTTGAGTCTAATATTCATCAAATGTGGATATGTGAGAAAGCTTGACAGTAGCTTCTCATTGGTCGGAGGTTCTTTCAGCAGATTTCCCAGTTTGTTTTTCATCCACCTTTAATACTGGCTGCCATGTATAGCCTATAGTTTGCTGAAACCTGGCGTTAAGCCCCATAACAACAATTACTCTCTCCCAGTAGAGTTGCTTTCTTAGCACCTACAACAAGGGTTTTGGATAGGGAAGCTGACTTGGTACGATGAGACCTCCACTATAACATGCCACTATAACATGCTCTGTTATTACATGAATTTGGGTAGAACGGTTGTTGTGTGGCTCCCAAACTTTTATAAAGATGTGTTTCTTGTACAATAAAAAAATTTATTTCTTGAAAGTGTGAAAAAAAATTATTTTCATTTTAGGGAAGAGATCTTGCATGAATAATACAAGACGATAGTGGTGTGGCTACTGAACTTTTTTATGCATTTTTTTCCTGGATGAAAAAATGGTGTTTTCTTAAAAGTACAAGAAATAAGGTACAAATTTATTTAGAAATTGCAATGGGCTTTGGCAATGTCACAAATTGCAATTTGTTTCCCCATATTGGTAGCAAAATATACCCTCAGGTGATTTTTTTTTTTTATTGGTGACATTGTTGGCTGTTTAACCCTTTTCATACTGAAGCTCAAACTGCTCTGGTGGCGTAGTTGTTAGAGTGCATGCCTCAGATGCAGGATATTGTGGGTTTAAGCCCAAAGACCTGCAAAAATGGTACTAACAGCTGCCTCGCTTGGTGCTCATCATTAAGAGGTTAATGTTAGGACTGGTCGGCCTGGTGTCAGGATAATGTGACTGGGTGGGACATCATGCTACATGTCTGTGGCATGATGCCTCACTGGTAGACATCACTATAAACTGCCACACTGCAAACATCATAGCGATATGACTTAAAAATTGTTAACGCTATGTTAAAATTCATTATCACATCACATAAACCTTTGCCTATAGTGACAAACTATCTGAACAGTGCATTCATAATCCGCTTATGCTGACATTAGCATGAATACTGTATTTTTTGAGATATCTTTTTTTTTTCAAATTTACATTTCTGGTAGCGGTGGTAATCTGAATGAGGCATTAGCTCATAATCTTTCTTCAGATTTTTTGCTGCTTGCTAGTAATATATATTTTTACATTGACATTTGTATGTGGATCTTAAGTAAAACTCCTCTTTTCACTTAGAATTAAATCCTTTAGAACATTCACCTTGTCTGTAGCAGTCTGTCATCAGACCAGAACAGCTGTGTCTCTATCATCGATTGGCCCTTTCTTTAAATTTATGACATGTGTTTAAGGCAGCATCACTCAATTACGAAAAATGCAAATAAAACAATCCCTTCCAAGCAAACAAGCTCTCACTGGTCTATTCAATAGGCAGGGAGGATTAGAAACTACAAATGACTATGATGGCCAATTCATTTTTAAAAAATGTACCCAGAGAAAATAGAAGCTGACATTTCAAAGAAAACATTACCTATCAGACACCGATTCTTATGAAAAAGTACTATGCAAATGGGGGGGAATCAGTCAATCATGCAATAAAATTTTTTTTATATTGCCTCCACAATAAGAAATGGGCATGCCATTTGTCTGGTTCTCCAAAGCTGCCTTTCATCTGTGACTACTATAATATATGCACCCTGCATGAAAGAAAGCCGACTACAATCTTCAATAAAAGCTTAGAACCTTTCTTCAGTGGAAGTCATTACCGAACTTGAATGAAAGTAGTGGAATCTGATACAGACTTAGGACATACTGAAAAGTAAATGTGCATTTTAAATCTGTGTCTATGCATTTTTTCAGTGGAATTAATTGTATTGTGGATTCAGTGTATAAGGCTTTATTTGTGGGTGAGTACATGGTATTGATACTTTATTCATTGCTATGCATTAGACATGTATATATAAACAATACACGTATATGTACTAATGCCTGGTTCTCTGAATAAAGTAAAGTATTATATATACCTTCTCTGTTTTCCCTACAGTTGTATATTTCATTTAATATGCATCGATTTAAGATAACTTTGCCGATGAAGCATGTATCTTTGCGCTCTCATTTATTTACCCACCACTACCACCACAGACAGACACATTTTTTCAGGTTCATGCATCTTTTTCTTCTGCTAACTGACCTGGTTGGATATAATGGTTGGGTTCTAAGGCTCCTAACTACCATGTTATAGTGGTGTCACACTGTGGTGTACATTCTTAGTCAAGTTATAATATTTAGTTCAAGATTCCTGCACCCTGTATTATTTTACCTAGATTCATGTAAAATGGTGAAGGGATGCATCTAACAATTATGAGACTCGAAATATTATGTGTCTTTGTGAACTGTTTTTTCATGCTTCATTAAGGTTGATTACATTCCGTGTTTTAAGTTTATTTTTCAGTCTCTGTTCATCCTAGAATTATCAAATTATATAATTGTACGCATTTCTACTTCTATCAAACCCCTTACATTATGGATGTCATATTTTAAATTTTATGTGTTTGCATTTGGGTCATAGTGTGAATTTGAGTCCAGACTCGGCTAACGTGGGTAAGTAAGAAAGCCTGCTAGTAGCTTCTCGTGGGTCAGTGGTTCTTCCTTAGGTTTTCCAGGGTTCTTCCTCCACCATTAATACTGGCTGCCATGTATTGCCTATCTTTTGCTGAAAAATGGCGTTAAACCCTACAACAACAACAACAACAGCACCCAGAATATATATATATTTTTTTTATATATCAAGAGTCTTGAAATTTGGTGATGGGATGTATCTTAACAAGCTCTATAGTTTTATCACAGAAGTAGTTCAGTGTAACCCAAGTTTCGTGCTTTTCTGATTTTGTTTAAACTGTTTCTCAAGCTCTTCAAGGTAAACAACAAATGAAATTGTATATCAGTTAAGATGACACCATTTTTTAATTCTTCATGGCTTGTTGGAGTTTTTACATTCTGCTTACAACCAAAATTTGTGATGAAATTTTTACATTCAGCAGATAACAAAACAGTTTATGTAAGCACCTAGTTTTCATTCTGTTAAACCAGGATTCAAGAAACTTGGTTAGGGATGTATCTTTATTCTACTACCACCGTTATCACAAAATCAGTTACTGTAAGCCTAATTTCATGTCACTTTAATTTGAATCTTAAGTACTTTTCACACCACAGCTATCAATTTAGGTGATTTTATGCATCTCTATTAATATCACACTTTTGACACAGAATAAAGTCATTGTGACCAACATCTCACATTTTACTGGATATGTTTTTGCATTTAATTTGTGACCACATTCATTTTTTAGCTCTGCTGGTCATAAACCAAAGAGCTTCTAAGGTGATCCATCTTTTTTTTTTGCCCATCTGTCCTTTAGTACAAGTTTGGGATGATGGTCATATCAATCAACATAGGGTTTCCACAAAAGCATGTCTTATGATATATATTTGGTTCTAAGTAAAATTAGTGCTGATTTCTTGTACATTGATCTCCAAAATGAAACCCAAAAGTAGTTGCAGGAAATAATGGGGAGGTAACTATCTGCTGCAAAGATATGTAAATAACTTTAATCTTTTAAATTAAGTTTAAGTATGGTAGGGTTAGATTTGCAAAGCAGTAGTAGTTTTCATAAGGTGTTAAAATCAAGTATTATTTTTAAAAAATTTACTGAGGAAAAAATTTGGTTTCAAAGTTTGTTCTACAAGATTAATTTTTTTATATCAAGAATTCTTTGGTCTGCGTTGTGGCTATGCATGCTACAAAGACATCTCTTTAAATATCGACACCTATCATTTTGTGAAAATATGTAAATTATGTTTTTAATTTATATCTCTAAATCTAGTTTCCTTGCAGACACCATTTTAGTTAGAATCACCTGACATTTTACAGCTGCTATAGATTGAAAACAAATTTTTTTATTTACAGACCATGTGGTCACAATGCAAGCTGAAGTGAATGAGGTGCAGTCAGCAGAAACTTATCAAGAAGTGGTAGAACATGTTTATGTGCAGGAATCTGATATGCCAACAGAGACTGTGGTGGAGGCTGATGGGGAAGCAGTAGCAATGGATGAGTCCTACGTCCAAAATCAAGGCACAGACGTAGGACCAAATCATGCAGAGGTTGTTGACCAGACCTTTATTCAAGAAAGTGTGGAAGAGTTTCATTATCAAACAGAACAAAGTCAAGTGACCATTCAAGAAGGAATTGCACCAGTGCCACAGTCAAGTAAGATGCAGCAAATTCAAGAATTGGAAACTGCAAAAGCTGAAGAAGTAACAGAGGCAACTGCTGAAGCTTTGGAGCTGCTGCAGCAGTCAAAACCATTAGAAACAGAGCAGTATACTCCACTTGAAGAACAGGTGGTAGAGGAACCAATTGTGCCAGAGCACTATACACCACTGGAAGAGGATCAGCCACAGACATGTGAGGATAAGGATCAGGCTGTTGCTGTGGAAGATGCTGATTCAGCAGAGTCTGCCTATGAACCAATGGAAGCAGATGATATTGCTAAAGTTGCAATAGTGAGAGTTTCACCAAATTTATCAGGTGAAACTGCTGTTGAGGTTGGTATGTCTTCAGAAGCAGAAATAGTTACAATTAGGACAGGTGAAGATGTGACTGTTTCAGTAACTGTTCCACAAGAAACAGAAAGTCTGATATCTGCGGAGGACGCTGAGATGGAAGCAGTAGCCCAAGTTCCACAACAAAAAGCTATTGGGAAAACTGTTGGTAAAGAACCCTTGCAGAGTGAAATAGCAAAAGAAGAAAGTAAGAAGACAGAGAAAGATGTAAGAAGTAGAAGTAGACAAGCTAAGCAAAAAGAAGACATTGCTAAAGTCATTGAAGTTGAAATTGAAGAAATGGAAGCCGAGTCTCCAAAAAAGAGAGGAAGACAAAAGAAAATTGAAAATGAAGGGGTAGAGGTTGAAACGATTGAGAAAAAGGCCAAAAGAGGAAGACTTGCAAAAGAGGATGAGTCAACACAGAAAGAAGAGGATAGTGAAAGTAGAGAATCTAAGGGTGAAGATGCTGGAGAAGAAGAAACTGAAAGAAAAACACCTGGTAAGCGGGGTAGACCTCGGAAATCAGAAACTGAAGCTGATGACAAAGCTGAAGTAGAACCAGAGAAAAAGACACCAGGGAGAAGAGGGAGACCCAGAGAGCAGTCAGAAGAAGAATTTGAAGAGCAGGAAGCAGAAGAGGATGCTGAAGAGAAAGAGCCTGAAAAGAAGACACCTGGACGAAGAGGAAGACCCAAAAAACAAACAGAAATGGATGATGAAGGAACTGGAGAACAAGAAACTGAAAAGAAAACCTCTGGTAGAAGAGGAAGACCTAGAAAGCAAGATGCAGAAGAAGAAGCAGATACAGAAGAGAAAGAGCCAGAAAAGAAAACACCTGGTAGAGGGGGAAGAGCAAATAAACAAGAGAAAGAACTGGAAGAGACAGAGAATGATAAAGAAAAAGATGAAGAAAAGAAAACGGGTAGAAGAGGAAGGCTTCGGAAAAAAGATGTTGAAGAAACTGATGAACTGGATGAGGAGGAGTCTGACAGCAAAACCTCAGGACGTAGAGGTAGGCCAAAAAGGGAGAATGCTGAAATGGAAGAAGAAACATCAAAACCTTCCAGAGGAAGAGGCAGGCCTGGAAAGGATCAGGAAAATGTAGAGGAAGTTGCTGAGGACATGCCATCATCAGGCAGGAGAGGCAGAGGTCAAAAGACTGAGGATACTCCTGATACAGTGAAAAGAAGAGGAAGGCCCAGAAAGGAAGATGTTGTTGAAGAAAATGAGGAGGAAGAGACAACACAGAAAAAAGGTAGAGGAAGACCAAAGAAACAGGAGAAATTGACTGAAGCTGAAGAAGAAGCTGAAGAACTTGAAGAGGAAGAAGAACCTGATCAAGATGCTCGTGGAAGAGGGAGACCACCAAAATCATCTTCAAAAGAAAGTAGCACTGAGCAAAATTCTGTAAGTACTAAAGTAACTAGGAGACTGCTGAAAGAGAAGGAAAGCCCAGCAGAAACTCCTAAAAGTGGAAAAGGAAAGAAAGAAGCAGACAAGGACTCACAGACAAATACACCTGGACGAGGAAGACCCAAGAAAACTGTTTCATTTGAAGATTCTGATAATATAGATGATGAGGAGGAAGAAGATATTGAGGAAATTGAAGAAGCAGAAATGCTCAAGGAGATTGAGAAAAGTACTAGGAAGAGGGGAAGACGTAATGATGAGAATGAGATTGATGCAAACAATAGTAGTATCTCAGATGTGACACTAATGAAGAAGAGGCAAAAGATGAATGATAACACACAAGAAGATTCAAAAACACAGACTATTGCAAAACATGAGCCAATTGATGTCTATGAAAAACCTGGTACTTCAAGTCAGTCTATGGAGGAATCAAACAGAAATGATGATATTTACAGTTTTGAATTTGATGATTCCTCACCAAGTAACAAAAGGTTGGGACAGTCTCAACAAAGCCCAAGCAAATCAGGAGAAGGTCCTGTAATGAAGACCTTTTCTACACAAACCCAGATAGAGCCACTAGAATTGGAGAACTTCATAGAGGTGGAGACCTTTTCAGAAGATGGAGGTAAAAGATCTGTCCAGACCCAGACTGATCCAAGACTCAAAAAGAAAAAATTTGGTCCCATAGGGCAGGAGGGAGATGACTTTGACATTGATGGAGACTTTTCACCCAGAAAAAAAAGGAGGAAGGATGATGATTTGGGATTATTTGAGGATCCAGAGTCCAGAAGACGCTCTTTCAAAAGAAATGCAGAAGAAGCCTTGAAGTGTCCCTTCTGTGACAAAGCATTCATTGGTCTGGTGAAGCATATCAAGACAAAGCACAAGGATGAACCAGACTATGATGAAGAAATGAGAAATGCCAAGTGGAGGGAGAGAATCATGAAAGTTTCAACTCAAGGAGGGGATGAAGATGGAGAAACCTGTCCTGAGTGTGGCAAAGTCTCCAAGAATCTCAAACGCCACATGGAGCTTCATCAGCAGAATCGCATGCAGATTCCATGTCCCATATGTGGCAAGGTTGTCCTTAAAACAGGGATGAGCTCTCACATGCGAACTGTCCACTCTGGTCGTAGACCATACAGATGTCCTCACTGTGACTATTCCTCTGCCTTCAGGGGTAATCTTAACACCCATATCAAAGGGATGCATCTTCACACCAGGCAGTATCTCTGTAACACCTGCAAAGCTGCATTTAAAACACTGGGTGCTCTGATAGGCCATACCAAACGAGTTCATGAAGGCTGGAAATCCCCCAATCAAAAGATCTTCATCTGTTCAGTATGCGAAAAACGCTTCACAAAGAAGTATCATGTTGATCGTCACATGTTGATCCATACTGGTGAGAAACCCCACAAATGTAATGATTGTGGGCGTTGCTTCAATAACAAGTCTAACTTGATGTCACATATCCAGCTGGTGCACAAAAAGTTGTCCCCATACCAGTGTGACATGTGCCAGGAAACCTTTAAGAGAAAGAAGATGCTTCTGGAGCATATTGGAAAGATACATGTGGCTGCTGGTGAGGCTGCACAGGCCATCATCAGAAAATATGAGATTGAATATGGAGATGATGAAGAGGATGAAGAGGAGGAGGAGGAGGAAGAATATGAACAGAAACCTACTCGACGTAGAAGAGGTCAACATGTAGCTCAGGTTCAGAATGTTGTCCAAGAGGAGAGTGAAGATGGTAATACCTATGTGACTGTTTCAGAAGGAGCCTATGCCACTGTGGTCAGTGAGGGACAGATCCTGTCTGGTCAGGCCCTGACCACTCTCCAAACTGAAGGAGGTCAGGAAACTATCATCATTGTCCAGACTGCTGATCCAAATGAGGTACACCAGGCCATAGTGGAACAGGGAGGAACTGTGCAGTATGCAATGCAGCCAGAGACAGCCGAAGATGAAGGATATTAAACATGATTGCCATTTGCAACAAAATTTCTGCAGTTCATTGTTCTTATTTTAAATCTTCTTTACATGGAAAACTTCAAGGACCTATCAAATTTTGGGTGACGGCATTGCACTTTCATTGATATTTGAGTATGATTAGAGAATGGTAAATTACTATTCAGTATCATTTTACAGGACTGAGGCAGAAAAGTACATTTTGCTGGACTACTATGTTCAACCCTATTGCATTTGAATGGAATGGTTTCACAACTATGTAACTAATATTCACCTGAGATCTTTTTGAAGTACTTGCATTCCAGACAAGTGTAAAGTTATGATCTTTTTTTTTTCCTGCAATATTTTGGTTTAATTAATTTAAAATTGCAAAGCAGTGTGAAAAACAAAAAATTTTTATTGCATATAGCTGCATTCATACTTGTACCAAGATTATTGTATGCCATTTTTATGTCCGGTGTATGTTTATGTTAAATATTTGTAATTCTTTGTAGGAGACTGTTGAAATACAAATACTGCACCGTTTATGTATCATATTGTTGAGCCACTGGATTTTTGTACAAATGTGAGAGTAAATTTTCAATAAATACAATTTGTGCATTTTCAGATCCTGCAGTTTGTTAAAGCTTCAGACTAATGATAATTTGTAGCAAGAGTATTATGTGTTGATAAAAGTGAAATGAAAGTACATTTGCAAGAACTTGGCATTGATCAAAGCTGTACACATTTTTCAAATTCATTGTTAGGTAAAATTTATGTTTATACCTGCTTTCAGTTTATTTGTTGCATTTTGTGCATGACCCTAATGGACATTTGGGTTTTTGGGTGTAAATTAAGATTATGTATAAAAAAAAAAAGATACTGTATGATTCTATAATAATAATGAAATGTGATTTGTAAAAGTTGAGTGTTGTGTATTTATAACCTTTTACAATAGGGTATGTCATGTGTTTGGTCATATTACATGCAATACGACTAACCTGGTTAGACAGCATGGGTAACATTATCCACCCTTTGACATTAAAAGCAATTTACATAACTTGCTAAGCTGTCATTTTGGGTAACCATTATCCACCCATGGCTATATTATAAAAAATATGACTAACACTATATGTTCAGCTTCACGTGACTAAACCTAAAAGTTTGGTTTTAAAAATGCATCAGGCAGAATACTTTTAAAAATTATTGATAATTATTTTTAGAATGAAACTAATTTTCTAGTGAGAACTATTCGAGTGAAACAATTGACTTGTTTATTGGGTCCATCTTGAAATGATTGAATCTTCCATTTTTTTATAATGGGTATCTTAATGCATTCAAGAAAGGATTTTTTTTATTATCAAAAAATTATAAATTGTGAATGTATGCATAAAAAAGGTTGGTATGAATGTTGAATTTAACATTACAAGTTGCCTTTGCAACTAGTCTCATTACATTGAAACTGGTTCAGACACTCATTATTATGGAAGAATGCATTATTTAAGTACTAATTTTGTGTATGATTTTATTGGATTTTAATAGCTTTCATATTTTTCATAAATGGAACAGGATGCAGGAAAAGAGTAATTTTATGTGAAGATTTTGAGTAGAGGTAAAAGATGTGTCGAGTTTGATAGTACTGATATTGTGGTTAAGCATTCCATTTGTAACATTTTGGGATTTGGACTTTCAACATTTTCCCTTAAAGCCCATGGGTAGTAAGGATTTTTTTTTTTTAGAGATATAGGTCAAGACAGATAAAACTGTTGATAAACTTACCCATCAAGTCTGTTTTGGACTTGTGATATGTACTCATTGTGAGCCCTGAATTGAGTATAGCATACACATTTGAAAGGTCATTTGCATTTCATGAATTGCCTATGGTCTTGTACTTGCCAAAAAATGCAAAGTCTAAGCAAGAATTTTGTTTCCATTTCAAATGGTGTTATCTTGAGAATTGGAGATTGTTTATTTTCATGAAATTGAAATGATAAAATTGTATAATTTATTTAAAATGGTGAGAATGTTAAGTTATCGGATTTTGCTTCCTTCCAAGATATTGGAGTTTCTTTGTCACAAGTAATTTAATAACCCTACGTTGTATAGGGGAATTGCAGCAAATTATTGGTATATGAATTGCAATCTCCTCTTGCTGCATAACCTATAATTGTATTGACCACGATTCATTGTGCCAAGTATTACTGGCAATATCGATTCCCATGCAGAGAGCCCAAATGAAGAATGATGGGGTAAAAAAGTATTGAAAAATAGGAAATGGAATTTGTTATTTTACTAACATGATTTGTATAATTTCATATACTTGCATTGTTTGATGTAAAGTTGTATGCCAGGTGCTTAGATGAACAAAATGAGCATATATGTACTTGCTTTTTTAATAACTGTAAAGAATGAAGAGTTGAATGCTTCTTGCATATTTTTGTGACATTTTTGGAGTGAAAGAAAAGCTATACATTTTGCTAGACTTTATGAAACTAGGTGGTTTGCATCAACATTCTACCCTGACTGTCAATAAAGATGCTTTCAGAAATTTTGTTCTTATTATTTTCACTTACATCAGTACTAGAGATTCATAGACCTGCATTATGATGTTGGACTTTATACACATTTATGCTTTCCTTGAAATTAATAACCTTGGATAGGTTTCTTTTGGTATCCTAACACCATTATTAATGATGTACAATTTCTGATCGTTTCCATGAAGTTCCATAGTTGACTGCACTTGTTAAGTTATGGCCAAGGATATTTAAAGTTTAAAAACATGTAATTATTTTAATTTACCAATACAAATTGTTGATGTTTGTTGTTCCTGTTTTTTTTTTTTTCTTTTCATAAAGCTGGATTAAAATTTCCATCAATCCATTAAATTTTCATTTCTGCTCCACATCTTTGAGATGAAACTTTGTATGCAAGTACGTCTTCATTAAATTGTGTTTAATGTTCCATATTGATAGGCAAGGTCATAGCTCATTAATTTAGGCTTACTTTCAAACTCAACTTTCACCTCTTTACTTTCAAAAAACTTTAGATTAAGGAATGAATTTGTATAAGAAAAAATGGCAGATACCATAGTCAAGATCACAAAGTTTTTTGTGTACATGTAGTTTTTCTGCTTTATAACTTTAATGTTTGAGATTTAAAGAATGAAATTCAGTATTTTAATATCAGAAATACTTGACTTGTCACGGTTGTTCATCTTACCATTTTAACAATCGAAAACCCTTATCCATACCAAAGACGTAAAAATGGTACTAATAGCTAACCTCTCTTGGTTCTCAGCATTTGGAGGTTAGTGTTGTGATTGGTTGGCCTGGTGTCAGGATACTGTGACTGGTTGGGACATAATGCTACATGTATGGCATGTGTCCCTGTGCTGGACATCACTATAAACTGCAGACATCGTAGTGATATGACTGAAAAATTGTTAAAGGTACACTAAAAACCCAAACACACACATCCATGCCAGATGCACCATAATCCTGTTATAAAAAAGTTCCTCTATGTACATTGACCCAGTCTCCATTTCATAGGCCTATGCAAAATGGTGCATCGTTCTTTTGTAGACAACATTAGAAAATTCTTGCACGAGGATAAATAATCCTTGTCAGCAATGGTTTATTTCTTTTTGGAGACTTGTATTCATATTTGTCTTAATTAGCCAACAGTATCGATTCAACAATACTGTCAACAAAAAAAAAATATTTTGATAGGCCAGAGTGATAAGGGGCCTTGAATGGCCAAGTGGTCTAAAGCGCTCTCCGTTACGGATCAATGCCATCTAACCTCTGCGTGTTTTCAAGTCTAAGATTCAGCAAATGTGGATATGTGAGAAAGCTTGCCAGTAGCCTCTCGTGGGTCGGTGGTTCATTCCGTGGATTTCCTGGTTTCTTCCTCCACCATTAACACTGGCCACCATGTATCGTGTGCTGAATAATCTGCATTAAGAACAACACTAGAGTGATAATTTATAGCACTGTTGGTCATGACAAGACCCCTATTTTTCGCTTTCCTATCCTTTGTAGGACAGAAATTACCATACAGGAAAACATAATTTCCTTAAGGTCTTAAACTCGCAGAGAAGTTGTCAAGATAACTCAGATGATGTAGCTCTGTTATCTAACATTACTTTTTGTCATAGGACTTTTCATTTTCAGATGTCATAATGTGTGGGCAAAAAGGGACTAAAAGCACCTAGGGACAATCCCCATCACATGCCATTCATGTACAAATGCACACAAACGTACATGAATATTTATTTTGAAAATAGTTTGAAAGTTGGTCCATAAATAAAATAGGTACATATAAAACGAGGAAAGAATTGTGAACAAAAACCAGTAGGCAACTCTTAAAAATCCCATCTGTAGGGTTCTTCTATGAGATGGAGACACTGGAAATGCAAGGTGAAGAAAGTTTAGACTCTTACCTTTCTCAAGCTGGTGGAGAGGTAATCCTGAAATAAAACTGCTTCTGTTAAAACAGTACACTTATTACCTCCAACAAAAGAGGAAATATATATAAACTGGGTACCATACCATGATTTTATCATTAGTGATAATATTGTAATCTATTTGGTAGCTATATTAATATATGTATAAGTTTGCTATTACAAGTAATTCAGAAGACTTTATAAGTAACGAAACAACATTTTTGTGATTCAATATATAAATTTCATTTCTATACTTTATCCTAAAATCTTCAGAAAATGGAGTAATAAAAGAATCTCTCTCTCTCTCTCTCTCTCTCTCTCTCTCTCTCTCTCTCTCTCTCTCTCTCTCTCTCTCTCTCTCTCTCTCTCTCTCTCTCTCTCTCTCTCTCAATTATTAACATGGCTGAAACAATTACAAATGTTTAGCCATTCAAAGCAACTAGAAATTCGACGATCCTTTAATAATGGGATGAAAGCTGATACAACGGTGATGCTTAATTAGTTTTCGTGTCATCAATAAGCAGTACTTGTATTAATTTAAACTTTTATTACCTTTTATTTTAAATCTATATATTTAATGTTTTAAATAACTGAATAAATTAGGTATGCTTGGAGTCTGCCGTCAATAACAATTCTATAATGCAACAAGGTAATACGGCATACACCTGTGACTAAGGCAATGCCTCTTATTGAATAACTAAGAAATTTAAATGTGTATTTTTATATAATATTGGTGGTTATATTTGTATTGTACTTAAATGTATGCAATAAACAACTTTTTTTCGGATACGAAATTACCATAACATTTGGGTGCGAAACGACTCGTTTCGGTACAAAACTATTTGGGTACGGAACAACTTGGGTAAGAAATTACCTGCAAAGTTATTGATTATTGATTTCGCTAGCAAATCGTGCTTTAAAAACATTATATTTACAAAACAAAACAGCAGGTACATTGACAGGATAAAGGCGGGAAAAATGTGAATTTTTCGACGACTGTTGGATTTGGGACCTTTCAAAAGTAAATACCGTCAAATCAACTTTTGTCATTGAAAATGGATGCCTTAAAAATATAGAAGTCAAGAATAACAAATACTGCATTAAACGTAGATTAAAGGGCCAAGTAACTGGAAAGATCCGTATCCTCAACCCGATGACGATACTGTAGTGTTTTTTTTTTGAGCAGATATAATGCTACACTTCAAAGTGACACTGATTTTAAGAAAAGAGTGTCTTATTTTGTCAAAAAGAATGAATCCGGCATCAGCATCGTCGCTCTTTATGAATATCAAGGCAATCATCAACCACTCGCAGCATCACATGGTAATAGGAGAGGAGTAAACATTTCGTAATAACTCATCCGATGACTTTTGATAAAATCAAGGAAATGATGCAGGAACAGATACCGAGAGACAAATCGTAAATTGAAGAAAGATGACTCAATGACTGGTGCGTTGTGACACTAGACTAATAAACAACGTAAAGTACAATGAAAAAATGGAAGTCCGCAAACATACATAACCAAGCTAACGTCGCCGACGATATGTTGGAAGTCTTTGGAATAATACATGAACATCCGTTTGTGCAAATAATAATACACAACAAAGAGCAGGTACCATCCATAATTTGCTATACACAAGATCAAATTACTGACCTACAACACTTCTTGACTCATAGTAATTTTTACGTAACGACATTGGTATGCAAAAATCAAAGAGTTGTCCGAAACAGTACAAACGAACCTCCGATATTTTTTGGCCCTGTCCTTCTGCACAAATCGCTTCTTACAGAGCTTACAAGAGCTTTCTGGAGTATATTGCTACAGAGCTAGACAAAGATATTGAAACCGTGAAAGTACGAGTGTTGGAAAAAATGGAATTTGGAAGTGATGATGAGAAGGGCATCATAAAGGCAATAGAACATGTATTCCTGTGAGCTACACGTTATCTTTGCACGAAACATCTGAATGATAATGTTAGCCACCACCTTCAAAATAAAATTGGGATGGAAAAGGGTGAACGTGATATAATAATGGCCCAAATATATGGTACCTGTGGTATGAACGACGCAAATAATACTATCGATTTTGAAAGCCGATCTGAACATCTGGAAACAATGATCAACGAACAGCGTCCGATATTTGCACCATACTTTACCAAGAGCTTGAAACCAAGACTGTTGAAATACGTGTTCGAACCTAGCGGCAGAAATACTGAACACGTGAATTGGACTAATAAGAACGCAGAGTCCATCAACAACATTCTAAAACTCTCAGTTGATTGGAAACGAAAACACGCGCAAGATCTAATAAATAAACTTTTCAGCGTGACACGGCTCCATTTCATGGATTATAGAAGCGCTCTGTATGACAGCGGGAATAATCAATTAACAAAAGAACACATTTACCATATAAACGACAGTGTCTAGAGGTGTAAATCCGAAAAAAAACAGAAGACAGAGATTTTCACTAAATTCATCGAGGACAGTAAACGTAAGGATAAATCTAAGTACATCAAATCACAAGATGGAAAATATACCCTACTTAATAAGGCTAGAGGAACTGCACAAAAACCTGGATAGGGAAAAAGGCCTGTCAATGAGAGGTTCAATAAACGATAAACATATACTAACAATTGAAGAATTATTTTTTTAATTCGCCATTCTATGCTAGGATGAATAGTTAAATTGTCTATGAGATAAACTTATAATTTTATATACAATAAATAATAAAGGAAAAGAAGAATAGTTAAATTGTTTATGAGATAAACTTATAATTTTATATACAATAAATTTGCCATTTTGTTTAACATATTTAAGGACATATTTTTAAGGCAATGCTATTTATTTATAAATGTTAATAAATATTCACTTTACTGTATCCGAAGACGTTCCGCAAAAACGGGAATTATTTCCCTTGGCAACTGATGAGCGCCCTACTTTTCCTGTTAGAATAAACATCGCTAAATATTAGCAGGGTTTTATTTTGCTCTCTCATACAGATACGATTTTGAGAGCGTTGATGTGATTTTATGTAATATTGGGGTGCTATTGGGTGTTTGGGGGGTATCTTGGGGTGTTTAGTGAGACCGCTCTTGGAACTTCTCCAGTGGTGATACCCTCCCCCTCTTTAGCTGCTGTTGCCTCTTTAGCTGCTGCGACAGCTGCTAACAAAGAATATGCCCCCCAAAATCAAAGTCCGAGAGAGATCGGGCATGTTACAGAGTTTACTGGATTTATCAAAAGAAGAACTGTCCCTATTTAGTCCGTTGCGAACCCTGCACGACGCGTGATGCCTGTTGTCAAGTTGACACGACATAAAGACAATCAGTAGCGACGTAACCCACTATATATATATATATATATATATATATATATATATATATATATATATATATATATATATATATATATATATATATATATATATATATATATATATATATATATATATATATAAACAACGATGGGTATCAGTGTTTTCGTGCTCAAGAACGCCACAAGATGTCCCCTAAAAGAAGTGCACACTACCATTGTCGTTTTCCTGTCCAAAAAGGAAAAGGGAAAAGAAAAGGACAATCTCATCATTCCACCCCGCATCTGAAAAAAAAAACGCTCAGCAATGCATCGCTGTCTACACGAATAGACCCCATCGTCCAAAGAAAATGAGGAGCAACCAAAGGGGATAATTGTTTGGGGATATAGAATTAAAAGTCACACTTTTGACGAGGCGATAGACAAAGATTTGGTTGAAAAGACTAAGATTGTGCCAAGTTATGAACGTCAGTGTATTTTTTGCTGATATTATGTGTGTGTCCCGAAACAAAAAAAGTTGTCATCCTTCTTCTACCCCAAGGGAAAGGAAAGGACTGCTTCCTAGCTTAGCCAAACATATTGACGTGTTGTTTGTCAAGTCCAAGGCCACTCCACCCATGCTAAAACAACTCACTCAAACTGTCTCCAAAGACGTCCTCGATACGAATTATGTGCGAATGTTGTCCAAATGTCATGAAAGGAACAATACCTTTCTCTCAACATCAGAAAGAATGATTAGTCAGAGATCAACTGGTTCTTCACCAAATAGTCCGAAAGAAGATATTCATCCGTCAAAAGAAAAAGATGGTACAACGTGGAGGATTTGTGCACCTGTTTTTAGCACCCATACTAAAAGCCCACATTGGCACCCCTGATTACAGGACTCTTGATGTGAGCTGCATCACAAATTGGTAAAAGATGTAAAAGGATCAATAAGATAAAAGGGACCACCTTTGGGGTCAAAAGATCGAGACGTGACCTTTGGAATCCGATGGAAGAACGAAATCTGGCTTTATTGCCTTACAAGCGATGGATGGAATTCCATCGTTGGCAAGAACGGACCCAGCACTTACCTCCCAATCCTCATTTGACTAAGATGTCCCAGTCACAACACGAATTACAATCGTCGATGGATCTCAGCGATTTGTCAAAACCGGAAAAATTGCAACAGTTCGGTCAAGCGTTGCAACGATTTCAACGTTTTCACCAGAATTCTTTAGATGAAACAACTCGACCGACTCTGAAAGATTTTAAGACCCTTATGAAAAGTCCATCACCACCACAACCAGCCCCACCATCCAGTAAACAAGACAGTAAAAGGAGAAGAGTTTCAAACTCCAACAGAAAAAAGTACGCAAGTTAGCCTCACCAACAACCAAAATTAGCTGGATTAAAAAGATGATGGCAACCACCTTTTCCTCAAAAGAGGAAAGGTAGGTGAAGACAGAAGGTATACAAGAACCGATTACCCATGTTCAGACATGTTCCTTCTCAATACCTATTGTTCGTGGGACACGCAAAACATTACAATCCAAGAAAGTACAACAAGAAGAAAAGTTGCATCCATAAAGAATGGGTGACTTATTTACAAAAAAGTCCTGATGGAGAATGTGTTAGCCAGCATTTACTACGACCCATCCCATCTCGGGGTTACAATGTTCAAATATTGTATCGTGCTGCTAAAACCCGACTGAAAAGTGTCCGTTTACCTCAAGGGCAACAACAGTTACAAGAACAAGCCGCGTACACCTTACACAAACCCATTCTTGAAAATTTTCCATAAATCGCAGCAAAGTGGAGGGCATCGATCATCAGAGCCAAGCCGATTTAGTCGATGTCTCATTTGTATATATACCATCGTGGCTACAAATATTTATCTGTCATCGACGTCTTTTCCAAATTTGACTGGGTCGTGTCATTGACTTCCAAATCGAGCAGTGAGTTAGTGCGATCCCTCAAACTGGTGTTGAAACAATGTGGTCGTCACCCTCTTTGTAGTCAAACTGACAAAGGCACCGAATTTCTGTGCCAAGTTTTCCAAAGAGAATTAAAGAGACGAGACATTCATTTTTTTCACCACCGAGAATCCCGAAACCATAGCCAGCATTGTGGAACGTTTTGAAAGTACATTGAAAGAATGCATGTGGAAATTTTTTACACATCAACAGACTCTGAAGTACTTGTATTACAGCACTTGGAGCAAGTGTATAACCAATCTAACCATCGGAGCATCGGATGTGCTCCTTTCTCGCCCGAAGTGACGACCGACAATGAAGTGACTGTCTTTGAGCGTGTGTTTGGTATGTCCCATACTGTAGCAATCATCAAGAAAAGTAGAGTGTTGACGGATGAAGATTGGTTACGCATTGACAAAACCAAACGCACTTTCGACAAAGGCTACTTATCCAACTGGTCCACCGAATTCTTTCGTGTAACTGGACGACTGCATTATCGTCATCATACAGTCTGTAAATTGGAAGACATGAACGGGAAGTGTTGAAAGGAACATTCTACTTGCCTGAGTTACAAGGTGTGAACAAATGATAAAGTGTACAACATCGAAAGCACTCTCGATCGAAGATCCCGTAAAGTGAGTAAACATCGTGTCAAAGAAGTCGAAGTATATTGGAAATTATATCCTCCCAGTTGTGACTCTTTGGTCGATGCTTCGCTAGGAGACAAACAATTGTGGACCATTCTACTGAGCAGTTGCATCGATGACCTTCTTCCTAATCCTTCCCTGAAATACTCTAACGGTGACAAGGGGAGTCTTGTGCCCAAAGTCCGTCATCCACCTAACAATCACCACCAAAACATCAGCAATCCTCTTTAAGACACTCTTCTGACCTCTATTGACATCTCGGACAGAATAACTCTGAAATTATGAATAGCCAATCTTACTTAACTTTGCCCACTGACTGCTCCATGGATGTGTTTCTCCACAATGCTTTGTGCTGTTGCACGGTCAAATTACCTCAGTAAGATAATCGTTAATGTTGTCGTAACAACTCCACATTGAGTGTGGTGTACGTGGCGGTCGACGTTTGTTGCCTCGTGTAGGTCGTCCTATCCATGTATCTTCAAAATAGTCAAGTACTGGCTGTGATTCCAAAGTAAAGTCGACACGTGAAAGTAATTCTTCAAATGCTAGAACTACATCTTCAATAGGAACAAATGCAAGACTTGGTAAATGGCGCATCTGCATAGCAAAATCTGCATCATTTTCATAGCGATGTTGAAGACCGTTTGATTGAATGTTTCTGTATAGGCACTGACAAAATGAAAAAAAAAAATCATCCGAGTTGTATTCCAATAAACCCACGCTTTAAGGCTTTCACAGTCACCGTTTCGAAATCGGTTATCACCGATATCGCTCTCATTGATGGCTCCAATGGATTCAGTTTGCTGAAAACCATTCGATAGCTTTCCTCTGTTTTTTTCCGACATAAAAACGAAAACAGCTGGTATAATATTATTGTTAATAAGTCCATGAATAGTGTATAACTGAGCGAATAATGGTGGAACAGTTTCAAACGTTTCGTCAGCATACCAGTGCTGTGATCTTGCTAAAAGTTGCAAGTTTTAATAAGTAGAGAAAATTAGACTTTTTTTGTCACCTTGCCCGCTGTCCTATAATAAAAAGTCTTGAGATTTGAAAGTTTTCTTAAACTCATCTGGCATAACTAATTCTTGCAACGACAAGGGATTTGCTCGCATTGCTCCTTTACATTTACGTGCACTTTGCATCACCCTCTTCATCTTGTTGACGCTTGGTAGCTAACCAAGTGCTGGTTGAGATGCAAGATTTAAAGCATCTGCAACAATGTTCTGCGGTCCATCCTGTGTGGTGACCGCTCTGTCAATAATGTTATGCATGACATCCAAAAATTTTCGCTCTACATGCATTGCCAGAATGATTGTGTTCTCCAATCCGTTTTGCAGTACTATCTCCAATCGTATGAACTCGGCCATGACACCTTTTGCTTCTAGAATATTCGCACTTCCAAAAAGTGTTTTCACCGTTAGACTTATCTTTGATGTATACATGACCATTATCAATAATTTTGCGCTTTCCTTTCTCGCTTGTCGCAAATCTTAGAGCCATTTTAAAAAAATTGTATTACATTTAGGGACTTATTTTGAGCGTAATTCTTCTAGAGACGATGAAAAAGTAGATCGATGGTTTTGTGACCATTATGGATATCTCTTGTCTTAGCTAGGAAACGTAGTGTACAATAATGGTCCAATGACCTCCATCAGTATAAGTGTAATTTGGCTTTACAACGTTGTCAACCTTGTCAAAAGGTGATTCTTTGAAAAATAAATATGTTATGCTATATTATCTGTTGGTTGTTTGTTGGTTGAATACAAATGTTATTAAAAAAGGATGGTTGGTGGTTTGTTTTAATTCTTTTTCACTATACATCCTCTTTAACTTCTTTCTATCCATCACCATGAGATGAGCTATAGCGTACCTACCAAAAAGAAATCGCAGGGACGTTTTCTATCTCGTCCAAGCTTGAGGCCATATAAGTCGGGACGGTCCACAGTATGACCATCCATTGTTGACTCGTCAACCAATCAAGATGCCTTTAAGATTAGCAAAGTTGAAAGCCTACGTGAATTTACATCGTGTCAGTTAAAACCTCGTACACAAGCCTGAAGAGATTGAAAATATAAAGATGCTAAAAGTGGCACAAGAGCTTGTAGAAGAGGTGTTTAAAGACGAAATCAAGAAGGAACAAGAACAGTGTACCGAGAAGTAGAGATTTAAGAAGAGCTCCGCAGCAGCAACAACATCATGAGCCGGACAGAGGTTTTCTGGACTGTCGTGAGGACATGAGAGTTCTTCCGCAGCAGCAGTCACTTTATCCTATGAGAAAGCCTGCAATCATACGGGGACGCAATCTTAAACTATAAGAGATTGCCATAACTCCCAACAAAACATGGCTACCTCCTCCCCCAAACATCTAGAAAAGAGATAGTAAAGTTGCCAAAATATTTTTCGTGCGTTGCTAGGTTAAAAAATAGAAATGTGCCTATAAACAATTCGTTTCTGTTTATATGACTGTTTGTGTGTGTCTGTTTGTGTACATGAATAATAGAAGTGTGCCTATATACACGTCGTTTATGTGTAGAAGTGATAATAAACTCTGCTTGTATGAGAAACGTGAACGTGATTTTTTTTGTCTGTGCGTTCCATATTATTGGTGGTTTAGTGGAAATTTTTATTTATTTATTTGCAAGTGGGGTGCTTTCCTTCACATCTGCGCTTCAAGTATAAACTGCAGGGCGTTCGTCAAGCTGGGTAACCAACGTTGACCTATCAACATGAGCAGAATCAGTAAACTTCTTGAACTCCAAATGCACCTGGAGTATGCTAGTCGCATACTGGACAATAAAGCCATGTACGCGATCAAGGTGGAAGCCATGATGGAAGAGGAGGAAAGGAATAAAAAGAAATTTATGGAAGAGAAAAAGAAAGTGCGTGTGTATGTGTATTTGTTTTTCCCCTAACATAACACTTATCCCTAAAGACAAAAGTTTCGTATTAGCGTATTTGCTTGTAAAAAAAAAAAGTATTTTAGGTTAGTACTCTCATCACTGTGATTTTGTTTCGTAGTTGATATGGGTAGTTGGTTAAGGGGTGTTTACCTTCAAGTCTGTGCCTGAGACATAATTCACAGCGTACGTCATTCCAAACGGAATAAAAAAAAAAATGGCTTCAAACCACATAAACAAATTGATGAAATTGCAGGAGGAGGTAGATACCATTGGCATGGTAGAATAAATGTTCATTTTTAATAGTGTTTGAAGCTTGAACCCCTCAAAGATTGAAAATGGGGATCAATAATTTTAAGAAAGGGAAAGAAATATTGAGAGATATGATAAAAGAGAAAAAGGATGAGAGGATAAAGAATAAATGAGAAGATGGAATGACAAAATTGAAAAGAAGAAATTGAAAAAGAAAAAAAGGGAAAAAAGAGGAGAATGAAGAAGAGAAGAAAAAGAAATAGAAGAACAAGAATGACATGGTGAAAATAATATGTTGGTGGAAAAATAAAAGAGAATATAGAAATTAGAAGAACATGAAGAATAAACACAAAGACTATTTTCAGAGTCATTCCATTGCCTCTAAAAGATATCGATTCTCTCTTGCCTAAAAATGTTTTATCCTATTTTTTGTATGATAGATTGATATTCATCAATATAATTTATGTATATGTCTGTGTCTCTATGTCTATATTCGTCCCTAGAATAAAGCGTATGTGGAGTAGTGTGAATTAATCTACATTTCAGATTTCAGACGTTTGAGAATGAGAAGAAAACTTGAGATGCCTATATGTTAACTGAATGGTGTTAAAAAAAACGAAGACCGTTTAATGGTCTTCTCACCTGTCTCGAAATGATGCCTATTCTTTCTTTGCTGTATTGATGCATTTGTTTCTTCGTATATGTCTATATATGTATCTGTTAAATGCCCATTGTCACTAAACAGTCTCAATCCATTGCTGCTATGTTTAATTTCCCTTGTCCCTAGATAATCTCGCCCATGTTAAAATACCTTTTGTCTCTATAGCGACAGAATGTTCCGGGATATGCTTAGCCTCCGTTAAATTCTGGGAAAATTTCGTAATGTTAGTGTTACTTTTAGTCACATCCAGCTTTAGTCACATCCAAGTCTTTTCCTTGCGTATAGTTATCTATAGTTTCTTTACAATTGTGCAAATTAATGAATACCGACAACATAATTTTAGGTCTAGTAATGCTTTATATATAATTTTGCGTTCGTATTTGTATACGTCTGTTTCTATTGTATTTGTCCCTATCTAAAGCAGCGCATATTCAAATCAGCCCCTTGCTACACTGTTTTCCTCTATTATTGCCAGCCACTTGCAACATTGATGCCAGTGTCAGAAACCAGTCAACGTCCTTAATAAATATTGTCTGTATACAATCCCAATCCATGTTAAACTTTCCTTTGTCCGTTATAGTCCTAACCGTGTTAAATTACCCCATGTTAAATTCCCATTCATTTTAAACAATTTTTTATTAACACCTCGATAAGTAATATATGTATAAAATACATACATTTTGGTACAATAATTAGACCAGAAAGCAAGTAAGGGAAAGGTGGTAGTAAAGAAGAAAGAAACTAGTGAATAGAAAAAAAGTTAATTTAAAGATAACACACACACATACACACACACACACACACACATATATATATATATATATATATATATATATATATATATATATATATATATATATATATATATATATATATATATATATATATATATATATATATATATATATATCCGAAGAGTCGTCACTTATTCATTGATCACATTATTCCACTTTCATAACCACTGTCTATTTCTCTATAAAATATATTTCTTACATCATGATTCCATTTGGCAAATAACATTTGTGCTTTTGGATCTTCCAGGTCAGAATTATTAGCTTCAATTTTTAAATGAAATATCAAATCAAAGTAGAGCTATTTCATGCTTTTTAAACTTCGATCTTAATATATTATGTTTCCTAGTAATACTACTAGATTTACAACTTCTGACTAGCAGGATTAATTTAAATCTCTAAATAAAACAAGATTTTCAGAAATACTAAAATTTACTCCAATCTCGTTACTAAGAAATGTAAAACCTGACCCCAAAATGTTTCACAACACAGTTGCAAAATAAATGTTTCAACGTCTCTTCCTTATTCTTGGTAGCAGCAAACAACTATTTTTGAATAATACAAAAACTGTCCGGGATCAGTATATTACTAATTATAAATTGGTGCAACAATAATATATACCGCCCTTTTAGTTGCTCCTGATACTGCCTCTGATGTTGATGCTAGTCGCAGTGTTCATAGTACAGGTAAAATCTTTGGTATTGGACTAGATATTACAGAAAATGCTGGTCCAAGAAATCATACATGTGTTGACATAGCTGCAACTTGTAAAAAATACAGTTTAAGAACAAACGGTTTTCCTGCTATCGCTTTGCCATCAAGTTTATCGATTTGTTTTTGAGTCGCTGAAAATATCATTTAAAAAACAGAACTCTGTGAAACAACCGCAGCTGATAATTTTTCAATTTCACTGGGCGTTAGATATAGTTTTCTGGTTGTGTTCTCGGTTTATATAATGTAAAGTTTGTTAGATTAAACTTGTACAGTCATTCTTTGTTTGCGTTAATTGTCAAGAATAAATCAATGACAACCAGTGCATATACATTATACTGATCAGCTGGAGCCTCACCAAGAGTCCAAGTAACTTCAATATCAGCTGTATATCATATAGCTCTCTCGGATTATTTTGGTACGTCGAAGTAACATATTGGGTATTCGACAGATATTTGGCTTCCACTGTTTCATTGTCAGCAGAATTACATTCGACTGCTTGTTCGGGATATTGTTTCGAATTTATCCTAACAAAGATTCGTCTGACATTGGAGTTAACAGATACGGAATTCTTGCTGTCGTTGAAATACAACAAACAAGTGTCGCGGCAATTGTTCGCTTGGAGCGGTTGTAACATACGACGCGTAATCGGTTGTGTTAGGAATTGACGTCTGATATATTTTATTCTGCTGAAAATATATTTTTTTTGTCCACGCAGTCACCATCGACTCAGGTTCCCTCATCTTACTTGTCGATGGAACAACACGTGGCATTCATAACGCTAATCTTTTAATAAGTCTTCAGCTTCTACATCAGCTGAAATATACAATCGTTGTGTTCCTCTGAGATCAAATATAAGAATATGTTTTAGTCCACGAAAATCTTGGTTGTGATCGATACAAAATCCAAATAGTGTGCTCAACGGAAGCATCATAATTATTTGGCGAGCTTCTGAGGCAAACACTTTTCTTTTATATCTTTCGTTATATTGATGTCGTCGTATCTTATTGTGTATCACCGATTGCATTACCAGCGAGATTAGCAATTAGATTGGTATTATCTGCAGCAGGAACACCAGCACCAGTATGAAACTCTTGAAACTGTCCGAAATGAATTATCCATTTAAACCATATCATATTTGTAGCCAGTGATCTCGAATGATCATCGCTGAACGAGACGATATTAGTACTGTACTTGCAAAGGGCAAGTGCAATGAAATATCTTCCACGGTTTGATTAGCCAACTGGTATTTAACACTTCTAAACAAACTACATCCGTTATTGACAAGTGCAATTTTCACACCAGCTTTAATATTAGCACCAAGTACTATCATTATCTGGCCACATACGTCTGATGCCGCCTTATGCCGCGATAAAAACACATCATCAGATCTCCTATTAAAAGTTCCAAATCCATCCTTATTTCTTCCATTTGAATTTTCATCAGAGACTCGACGTATTCGAATTCTGTAAAACGTCGTCAGGATCATGTTCTTCAGTAAGATCAAGATAATTATAAGCTGACATTATTGTATAATAGCCACATACAATTGCAACTAAAAAACAACAGGAGTCATTGACTTTGTTTTCTCTAGCAGTTTACTTATTACTTCGTCACCATGCGATAAGAATATTTTTTTTCGTGGCTATCATAACTCGCTCTGTTTCCGCTGTTAGTGCAATATTTGATATTACTTTGATTGTTTCTGCGTTTGAAGGTGCAACACTTTTAGTGTCGCCTTTAATTTTATTTGTGTGATTCTTTGGTCGTACTTCATTGCCATCTGCAGACGGGATAGCTTTTCCTGCGTAAAAACAATTGGTGCTACTTAACGCGTTATTCCTGGTATATTCTCAGCAATTGTTGTAAATATATTTCCATAAAATCCAACTACGATTATTTTTCTTCTGTAAATTTTTCTTCGTAACATCTTGTTAGAAAATATAGGTTTACAAAATTAATTTTCGACAACGTTTTAAGCGCCTACGTGTTGCGTAGGTCTAAATAATACGTGACAATTTTATTGTTGAGGTCTATTCGTCGTCCGTTAGTTCCATTGTTATACTGGTTATTTGATTTTCAGATTAATATATTATTTATCGAGGAGTAATTTGCATCCGTGATCCTCGAGTAACATCTGGTGAAAAACTATAAATAGTTCGACCTTGACTCCCTAACGCCGAATAAGATCCTAGTGGAACAATTAAAATTGTATTTACTTCTGTTATGTTAACTGGTAAATCTACATGATACGATATAGTTTGTTCTGTAACACTGCCATATTGTCGATGATTAAATCTTATCAACGATGCAATATTAATGGCTGATAAATAATCGATCATAAAATTATTTTAACGTGATTCTAGCTCATAGCGAATTATAGTTTAAAGTGAACTCAAAATTGTCTGTGACGGCTTCATTTTTTGCTATTAGTTCTTTAATCGTTTTATTAACATCAATTACACTGTACGATCCTTATAGTATTTTGACAGACACTCACGTGCCAGAATGAAATGTAAAGTCATCATTGATGTTTAATTTTACATTTGCCATAGAGTACCATATTTTGGTGGAAATTAGTCCAATTTCGTATTATTTGGATCTAGTTATATTGGTGGACTAATAAACAGAACAATTCGAGCGTTTTATTGTTTGTGATAAATCAAGTAATAGTGGTGTTGATGCTAGTGACATTAATAATATTGTTAGATAAGATCACTGTGTAAAATTGCGCATTCGGGTGATATTAGTAATCCGCTCTATCTAAGATGATCTAATATATCAACAATTTCGCTGTCGATTTCAGTGCTTTCATTACCAGCCTCTTTGGATGACATTAACAACATAAGTCGGCCAATTATTTTTGCAGTTAATGCAAAAACTTTAATGCCAGATCCGGTTGTTTCCATTTCCTCTGGTAATATTCTACCTCGTTCGCTTTTATGCTAATTAAACAGTCTTCTAAAATTCCAACCTCTACTATGACCTCCTGGTATATTTCAATACTGTTCTGCTGCTCCCTTCATTGTTTCAGCAATAATAATTCCTTCTCTCTTTTCATTTCTTTATTATCGCTTAAACTACTAAGACAAAGAAACATTAGTTAATATCGCTAAATACGTTAATAGTCAAGGTGTACTCAAATGCAATTTTACCAATGATACAAAAAAACCCGATTTCAATCTGATTATTGTTAATTAATCTCTAGAGATAATTAAAAAATCTTAACCTGGAAACTGATAATCTTGATGATGTTGAGCAAGAAAATTTTGTTAATAGAAGTAACATGAAAAAAATTATAAAAAAATTTATTCTTATTGTGACATAAGTGATGAAGATGCTGTTCCACTTCCATCTCTATAGACAATTGTCATGTCATTATAAAATTATTACAATAAAATTGAGAAAATACTCATGAAATCATACGAAAAATTAATGTTAAGATTATCTCATATTATTGGTCTTCTCACAACTGAATGAGACAGACTTAGAAAATTAATGCTAATAAATTTTATAGTCGCATACACAATTATCAGACAATACCTTGTTCTCAAAATTTTTATGTTGGATCAAATAAGTTTGGTACTAGAGTCAACTGATTAAAGAGAAAGAGAATATGGTAATTTGGTAAATAAAACAGACTTGTATGACTGTGAAGTAGAAAACATGTTTGATTAGATGGTTAAAGAAAAATGAGGTATTAACAGATAAACGATATAATTATACTTTGTCCAATGTTTATGACAAATAAGGAGATTTTTTTTAGCTAATCCTATATATAATAAGTTCTGTGATTTTCTTGATTTGATTGTTGGTACATGTATTCGAGATCAGAGTTATTAAAGTTATATAAAAGTTGTAAGCAAATATTGTATAATAAAAAATAAAAAAACAATTTCAATTATATTTTAGAAGAAATTCCAAAACAGGATCATAAAAACCTCTGGTTTGAAAAACAATGTTATAAGTATTACAGTAGAATACTTCGAGCAATATCATATTTGCCAATGTTTATGAAAAGCTCTGATATTATCTCAAGTGGAGCATCATTAAACCCACTTTTGTTAATAGTATCTGGTATTCGTGTTTCTCTTTCAACAGCGTGTAAGAAAATTGAGCCTCGACTTAAGACCAAACAATTGCTTGTAAAACAGCAAGTATCAGTTATAAAAAATTACTTGATTAGATGCAATCCTATTTGTGAGGTGTAAAATATGATATAAACGAATTAAGACACGAATTTTGTGTTATTGACAGTATGTTAAAAGATACTCTGCCAATGAGAGTCAGCAGGTATGAAAAAGATTATTATGAAACATGGCTGTAACAGTAGTAATAGAAAATGAGTGTCCTTATTTCAGAGACCCCATTACTCCAACAGAAATATGCTAGAAAGTCAAAGACATCATTTTGAGCTGGTGAAGAAAATGTTAACATAAAGTGTTTTGGAAGGGAATGAGTGTCTCTGAGATAGAAATCTCAATTTCTATTACTACTTTTGTTCCAACAAGTGTCCACCACAAAGGTAAAGTTCCATCAGTCATCTGTTATACCTTAGGCCAGATGAAAAACATCAGATATTTCCTGAATCATGTGAAGTGTCAGTCAGACCATTTAGTCTTGAAAGTTTCTATATCAGAACAATTGTTTACAAGAATGATAGACTCATAAGGACAAAACAAATGAAAATCCAATCTTCTTAGGACCTATTCTTTTCCACAAAGATGCTTCATACAAAACTTATAAAGGCTACTTGAACATGTTGCTACAGGAATGGACTCTGAAGTTGAATATGTAGAGCTCAGAATTTCCAAAAACATGGAATTTGGCACAGAATTGAAAGCAAAAAAAAACAGCTATTGAATATATCTTTCCCAGGGCAATCTCTACACAAAGCATCTAAAGTTAACATCAAATATTACTTGCAAAACAAAGTTGGATGGGGAAAAAAATATCAATGTATTACCAACACACTTTTGGGAACTGTTGGTATTAGAGATACAGAAAGAATAATTTTGAAAGTCATGCAAATAATTTTGGATAATAATGTAAGAGAAAAGTATCCTGTCTTTGCAAAATACTGGAGACTATTCGGAAATTGTAAAGCTCAACTGGAGTTCACTTTATGGACTACTGTAGCACTCTTCATGAAAGTGGAAAGCTTCTCACCACAAATGAACAGTATTATTTAATTCATGATGCAGTACGGAGGTGCAAATTGGGAGAAGACAACACAAAACTGTTTCAAAATTTCCTGTTGGATAACAAATGTAATCAAATGACATAAGATACTGTTAGATACGAAGCAAAAATATGTGAGGCGTTTAATATGTAACAATATATTTCTGGTAATACACATAATGTTATAGATGTCATTGTTTAAAATGCAATAATATTTATCGCAACATTTGTATACAATGTCTATAAAGGATCAGCGAGAATGCTGAAAAGATGATTTAGGAGAATAAAATATGATGTCTTACCTATAATGTAACCTCTTTTGTGGTCTATGGGCGGCCGTTTTTACAAATTTGCAAATTGTTGTCAATGTTAGTGCTGCTTTTCGTTTGCATCATTATCATACTGTCTTAATATCCACTGAAGAATAGTTGGATGCCATACCTATACTAATGCCCAAAAGCATTTATTTAATTGACTTGCTCTTGGATATCCTCATCATTACAGCTAGAACAAGTTTCACTAAAATCCTCAAAATTTTTTGGTTCAATGGGCAATTTATTCCTCCTTTGGTAGGCATACTTTTTCTTGTACAATACTCTGCAAACTTATTTTTTAAAATTTTTATTATTTATTTTCTTCATAGGTCTGCCATAGTTTATTTCATTCTATTGATAAGATCACTCTCAAGTTAATTTTTTTATATCTATGTCTGCCATGTAAGTCTCTGAAAAGACGAATATCTTTTGAGCCTCTTTGATAAATCTGTATGATGCAGTCAACTGATAATACAATCATAGTTTCTCTGTCACACTTTTGATTTTCCAGTCATTCAATAAATTAATACCATTGTTAGAGACCTCATTAAATAACTTCAAAATATTGTGAGAGTCAATCTTATTCTTTACCATTTATGCAGCAATTCTTGAATATAAAAAATTTTCAGCATACATTCCATGCTAATATAGAGAAAATCAATATGTAGTCTCCATGCAGTATTTTTATTGATTTAAATAAAAGCTGCTGCTACCTTAAATTTATTTATTGTGGTAGTCTGGGTTGTGTTAATCTGTACTGTATGCAACCACATCTATATAACAATCACAAATAGAAATAAACTGCTGTTTTGCCCCTCTGACCCCTTTGGGTCACTGATACCCATCACAGACTCTACCTCACAGACTGGTCACATGCATGGATGATTAAACTGCTAAATGCCTGAAATTACACTGCTGTCAATGGGATCTGCCAAGACTTGAATAATCATAAATGCCTGAAATTACATTGCTGTCAATGGGATTCTGCCAAGACTTTAATAATCATAAATGCCTGAAATTACACTGCTGTCAATGGGATTCTGCCAAGACTTGAATAATCATAAATGCCTGAAATTACACTGCTGTCAATGGGATTCTGCCAAGACTTTAATAATCATAAATGCCTGAAATTACACTGCTGTCAATGGGATTCTGCCAAGACATTAATAATCATAAAAGCCTGAAATTACACTGATATTGATAGGATTCTGCCAAGACATTATTGATCATAATTGTCTGAAACTACCATCAATGGAATTCCTGCCAAGACATTAACAATCATAAATGCCTGAAATTACACTGCAACAATGGGATTCCTGCCAAGACATTAACAATCATAAATGCCTGAAATTACACTGCAACAATGGGATTTCTGCCAAGACATTAACAATCATAAATGCCTGAAATTACACTGCAACAATGGGATTCCTGCCAAGACAATAACAATCATAAATGCCTGAAATTACACTGCAACAATGGGATTCCTGCCAAGACATTAATAAATGTCTGAAATTACAGTCAAACTGTTTTATTTGCAGCTTTTTCTTGCAAGATATTATTCAGTGGCAATTAGCCTGGGTCTAAGAAACTTCCATTCCATAAAGGATAATATAAGCTATTAAGCAATAAGACCTAAATTGAAGGAAAACACTAAAATAAAATGAACTTTTCAACCTTACAATAAAATGTTGATAAATATTCATTTTTATAAAAATGACTGCCCAAAAATAGAATAGAATATGCAAAAATTAAATGTTTAATAGCAAGGGTTATAACTCTGCAACATTTTTTGTGAATGATCTAACCTGAATTTTATTATCCTTGATATTATGACTGGACAGATCTAATGGTATGACATGAATAGCGTTTGAAGATAAAGATAGATGAGTTTCAGTCGCATGGTCTTTGCTGACTGATGATGCTTGCTGCACTGACTCTGATTGATATTGAGAACTTAATCAAAAAAATGGTGTAAGTAATTGATCTTGACAGGTGATTTTTGGCAGAACTATAAACCATTCAAGCAACCAGCCTTTGATATCAGCATCTTTTTTTTTGTCTACATCATTTGGCATATTTCAGAGAATAATCTAAGGAATTAAATACTGATAAAATAGCCAACTTGAACAGAGGCAAATCCATGAATTTCATTATCAATGAAAATGCATTAAAAAAAATGTTTACCAAAATTAAATGTTGCCACATTATTAACACTGTATTGCATTCCACTGCATCTACTCTCTTTAAACAAATCTTCATAAAGACATATTTCTCAACAAATGGTAAGGTTTATTATCAACCATTTAATGTACTATTTTATAAGGTTACAGTACTGTTCTCTATTTACAAAGGCTGAACTCTTCATAATGAAAATAACTTTCAGTCAAACAATACAAGAATTGAACTCTTCACAATGAAAATTGCTTTCAGTCATAGAATTTTGTCCAATTTCACAGTTATTATGTACTTTTGAGAGAGTGATGTATGTAAGGTGAAGTTGTTTGCATTTTAAACATGCACAATGGAGAAAATGTTGGCATACCTATATGCTACTTTCATGTAATGTGGGTGAAATTTCTTTGGATATTGTACTTTTGGAAATTTTAAAGGATCTTAGCACACTGCTAACTAAAATGACTGCTTCCTTGTGCTCCAAAAATCAACCTGAATTTGTCTAAAGTACACTATTCTTGACAGCTATTAAAATATGGAAAATGAATTTTGCCAAACAAGACAATACCAGCTTCTAAAAATGCAATGAATGACTTACCAAATACATAAAATGTAAAAAAGTTATCAGCTTTTTTTTTACAATTTACCTCTGAAGTTCAAGAAGTAAAAATGAGCAAGTAGAGCTAGCACTTTTTTGAAAGGTGCACATCTGGAGTAAGGCTAAGCTGTATACTCTCTAACCCATATTACACCCATCAATCATACACCAAAATAAAGGGAATTAAAGGTTCTTTGAACAATACCTAAGATATGCAAAGTCTTTTATTAAAAAACGAGTATAACTAGTGAGGAATCCCAGGGAAATTCTCTTTCTTTAAAATTCTAACCCCTTATACTAAATAAGAAACTGTAGAGCGGCCACCTTAATGTTATTCTTTTAAGAAGGACCAGACTATTTGGAAAAAATAATATAAAAGAACAAAAGTCTGATCAATTCTTCTGTATAGAGCTTTCTGCAAATAAACACTATCCACTGGTCATTTCATTTAATAAATCATACATATACAGTCAGCACCATAGTTAAACTGGAATTATTAGTCACCTTTCCTTCCTCGAAATCGTGCTCTCATGTCAATCTGAAATAAATGGGAAAATCAATGTCCATTATAACTTTGGGTGTGGATCACCAATGATGTGGCAGTACAATATATATGATGATTCTGAGGTTCCAGAATGATACATAATCATAATACATTCCTAATCAAAAAAAGATCCACATTTGTTTTGCTTTCTTTCTTTATGTGAGTCCTGGCTGCCAAACAAGAAGTTGCAAGTTTGAAACACAGCACCATCCCAATTTTTAAAAATACTTTTTTGTGTTTATGTGTTCAAACTTTCTTTTAAACTCGTTCACCCCCAAATTTATAAATTATTTTCTTTCTTTTGTTTATTCCCATCCTATGATGGGTAATTAACCTAATTTCTATATAAAAAAATCTGAGACTGCCACTACAATTTATTGCTATGATAGTGCTTCATTTCAATCATTTGAATAAATGTGCAAGGTATTTCATTGGCTAACATAAATGTACAAAGTATTTCTTTGGCTAACTTAAATGTACAAGGTATTTCATTGACTAATTAGCCATTAATATAATTAAATTTAGGAAAGAAGTTGTATACAGTGTGAAACATGACATTATTCACCTGCCCCATGTTTATCAGTCCTCAATGTCGGAACCAGCAAATCATGGAGACCAATGGGTTTTACTTAACTGGACCTTTGGTCAAATTGTGCATTCTTCAACCGAAATTACACTAAAGAAATCACTATTTTCATTTTCAATTTATCATCATGATGTTTGACCTTTGACCCAAAATTGACAGGGTTTGTCCTTACCTAACATGCAAGACATCCACAAAGTTTGGTGCAAGTCTGTATATATATATATATATATATATATATATATATATATATATATATATAAAGTTGGTGTATAAAAAAACATGTTTTCTTTCAGTTAATATGACCTTGCTCTTTGACCTTTTGACCCCTGTAATACTAAGATTTGTTATTATCAATTGCACAACTTCCACAAAGTTCAGCGAATTTACATGGTGGAAAACTTTAGTTACTGTACAGAAGAGAAAAAAACTGACAATGGACAGATTGAAAAAATGCTAAAATAATGTCCTAATGGATGTATACAAAAAAAGTCTGCAAATCCAATAATGCATCCAGATACAAGTACCAAAAACTGCATAACTACTGTTTACTGATTATGAAGTTGTATGCAAAGGCAGATCATGGTCTACATTGTTTATTCTACCAATTACACCAAACATACTGCACTGACTGATCTGCTGGCATATTATGTTCTGGCAGATCTGGGTCTCTGCAGTTTGTAGTGTGATCTGACATATAAGTGTGTAGATACAGTACCTTATTTGTATCACAGGTCATGCAAAATCACACAGTACAGAATGCTGATGCAATTTATCATACACAACACAAATATATCATATTGCTTTATTTTCAGATATCACTCTAAGCATTATACCTTCTCCTGCTTTCTACAGAGCGAAGTTGGCATAAGTTTGTAAATGGCTTATGTCATGAAAATACAGAATTCTGATCTGTGTGTTCTCTTCATCTTATTGCTTTCATTTGACTGACCTTAGAACATAAATCTCTGTCGTAAACAAAGATAAACTCTCATGACAATAAGCATACAAATGTACCATTTTTTTTAAAAAAAGGGTTTTCTCTCTATTATCAGGATCACAATGTGTAGTTTAATTTTGATCACAAGGTGCAAGAAGAAAGATTTAAAGGAATATCTATGTTCATGTCAGGATTATGACATTTTCTAACTTGTCTATCCCAGTATACACATATGTAAGCATATCTAAACAAGATATTATACTAGAGCGTGTTGCTTTAGCACAATTACATCTGATGTATGAGAATCTAATTCTGACAATCATGTAAATATTTTGAAATCCTTCTCTATCTTAAGGCCTATCTATTTTGTAAATGATCTCTTCCCCAAAATGATAATTAATTTTTTACGCATTATTTCTTATACACTGAAAAAAGTTGTTTCTTGTCTGAAAATTACATGAAATATGTTATGTCCATGTGGGTCTAAAAAATCTACTTCACAGTATCACAAAAATGATACTTTTTATTTTCTTTAAACAAAAAACTTACATTTATGTACATTGTGTGCAAATACACACATTAAGATGTATATTTGTTTTCAGGGATACTGGCTTTTTAAAATACCATATCTATAATCAAAATGAAATGGTACCATGGGAGAGGGGATAACCATTGGCTTTGTAATGGTCACTTTTTTTTTTATTAAAAGCAGTCATAGCTAAAAATTTAAGGAAGAGAGAAGCATTTCTTTTATTTATAAAAGTATCATCTGGATCTGATTATGGTTGAAGATTTACCCTTCTCCAAACTTGTAATTTAAATGTAGCTCATTTCGATTTACAAAAAAAAAATGTAAACTTTATTTTGTTTAAATGCATATATTGGTATAAAGCTAATTATTTTTAGAAAAGAGTTGTTTCACATATTACACAAAATTCTTCAAATTTACATACCTAAATATACAAAATTGTTTTAAGATAAATAATACACTTATATCTTTCAACATAATCAAACTATGGATTTTTCGCTTAATTCAATCATTTTGAGGAAAGCCCAGTACATGGGATTCTGCAGAGAAAATTCCCCAAGGTAAGATTTCTGTGGATTCAGCAATATCTGACTACAAAATTCACTATGGAGGGTTGGCAGTGATGACAATAGTTACAATGATGACAATGTTCAACACCATGTCCCAGTGTGAACTACTCAAAAGTAAAACAGATTTATCAGTATATACTTCATTAACTTTACATTTCAAATGGGGAACTGAAGAAGATAAACTTCATTACTTATCTTATAAACTTATCAAGACCATATGCTGCAGACATTGGGCATGATGTGATGGTCTTTAAACTGTCTACATGGTAATAAAAACAAGTATCAATACTTCATATTCACCTAATTGTGCTTAAATTCTACTTACTATAGATCTTTTGCAGTCATAAAAAGCATTTCTCAAAAGCAGACATTCATGTGGAACACTGGGATCATTTTTCAGGTTCAGGCACTCTTTAGGGGTTTTATCATCCTGAAATATGAAATAAAAATTCTGAAATTTATGTGCCTCATTTAGTTCTTGCAGATTTCTTTGAGCCATGTTTCAGACAGCCATTGTGGCTCAGTTGGTACAGCATTTTACTTATAATCCAAGAATTGCAGGTTCAATACAGTCCAGACCAGTCTGCTGCCTTGGAGTATCCTCTGAAAAACGCATTTACTTCCCCATTTCCTTAGTATGATATAGCCCTTAATAAGTTTAATGTGCTGCTAGCCAAAAAGCAACAATAAGTATTTACTAGTAAATTATATTTCTTCTTTTAGTGGTGATTATATCTCAATTCAAACTGGTACAGAACCTTTTACATGGCCTGTCTGCTTGATAGATTATGGTTTACTTCAGGTAGAATTTTAAAGTATATGCTGCAAATAATGAAAGGTATCTGTAACTGTCAAGGATGATAACTCTGAACCTGTCAAGGAAGATAACTAGTTGTTGTTGTTTTGGGACTTAACACCATTTTTCAGCACACGATAAGCTATACATGGCAGCCAGTATTAATGGTGAAGGAAGAAACCGGGCAATCCACAGAAAGAACCACCAACCTATAAGAAGCTACTGGCAAGCTTTCTCACATATCCACATTTGCCGAATCTTCAACTCGAACCCACACAGATAGAGGTGAGATGGCAGTGATCAGTAATGGAGATCGCTTTAGACCACTCAGCCACTCGGGCCACCGAAAATAACTAGAGATTCAATTTCATGTCAAACTTAATTTTATAATGGATGGCTTATGTACATATCCAAAAACTGTATGGTAAATAAAAACACATAATGACATACATTATTTTTGTGAAGATATCAATAAGATCTTGAAATTATTGTAAGGAAATTATTTACTTCATTGTTATAAAAGAGGCATATTATAAATAATTTATGCATAACATAAAGGAAATAAAGTGGCCCTCACTCAAAGACACTTGATATACTGGTAATGCTACCCCACACAATGGACCGCCTTATTAGGTCTACAGTACCAATTACTCCTTATTTTATTTCACCTGACTTTAGTTATTTCCTGATGAGAACAATTTATACATATGCCATGAACTATCATAATTTATTACACAAATTTGTGGTTTTGTGAGCAACCTACCACAACACAACTATTATCAACATATAAAGTTGAAACTTAAGCACTCTTGTACCTACAAAACCTTTAACACATACAAGTTAGTTCATATCTAACTCCACAAGTGAAAGTAATAGATATCAAATAAAAGTGTTGATTTATCTTAGTGAAAATAGATTAATGGAATGATATGCTAACATTTTTCAAGAGTAGATGTTTTACAGTATCACATTATACTTGTCTAATGACTAGTATTAGATGTTTTACATTATCGCATTATGCTTGTCTTTTGTTTATCATTAACTGTTTTACATTATCACATTATGCTTGTCTCATGCCGAGTATTAGCTGTTTTACAGTATCAATTTATGATTGTCTCATGTCTAACATTAGATGTTTTACAGCATCACATCATTCCTGTCAACTTTTCAAAAGCCAAGCAGGGAGACTAAATAAAAAAATAGGGAGATTGTTAAACAAAAAGCACAGCAGTAATATCCGGTAATCTATTACATACTTTCCAAAGAAATATGCAAGCTTGTCACAGAACTTCAGAACATGTGTCAATTTTGTTTCAATTGATATCACTTTAGTAGGAATGAAACTCAGTCACATACAAGTGATGCAGAAGAAAGATTTTTTATATGAACAAAATATAGGCTTTCCTTTGTAAATATTGTTGTAAGGACTGGCTATTTAATGAGGTTTTTTTTGGGGGGGTAATATTTTTGCAGTCAGAATATTTTCCATTCCTTTACCTCAAGATAGCACATTCTGCCAACTAATCTATTTGATATAATTAGTTCTTTCTTTGATAAATCAGAGCAGGATTTTTTTTTCATGCTATTTTGGGAATGGAATTAAACCATCTTCTCACAAATGGTCAGTAACTAATTGGTATATGAACATTTCACAACCTTGCAAAAAACTTTCACAACCTTGCAACCTTGCAAAAAAGTGCAACTTGAGAATGTAGGTGAATCACAAATATAAAATTTAGAACACTGTTATCCAAACATGAAACTTCTAATCTGACTTTAAATTCTGCAGCTATCATAAAAGAAATAGTTGTCCCTACACCAAGTTTATTATATTTGTGTGAGATAATGAAGAAACAAACCTTTTGGACACAATCACTAAGAATAAGGCATTCTTTCAGTCTTGTACGCAATCCATCACATGCTCTCTTTCGTGGTTTCTTTTCTCCTTCCTTACCCTCCAAGTTAAACATCTTACTGTTGCGCTATTTAGGAAGAAAAAATATGCCATTAATAAGACAGTAAATATGATGTTTATTAATATACATGTTTATAACAAGAATCATACTTTTATCTATATGAGCATATTTATTAGTTGCAGAATTGTGAAAAAGTACATTATAAAAAAGTTTCCATTGCTGACTGTTTTCTACCTATTCATCACAATGCTCAAGACAATTTTATTAGAAGCACCAAATTGCACACATAAAAATGTGCCTGCCAATAAGATCAGTTTAATATCAAATCATGAAAGTAATTTGGACGTTATTTAAGATCACCATTGTTTTCCCCAGACCACTAGTCAGGGAGTGGCACTTGGTGATAAGGTCTCTTGTGAGATCATCCACTTTACGAAGATGATTTTTATGTATTCCCACTGATGCATTTAAGATATTTGTACTGCAAGCAAAAATAAGGATAAATGATTACAAGTAGATGCCAATACTGCAGATATAGAATGTTGCCAAATCAGATTTATAAAACATCTTGAGTTTCAAGACATAGTATAACCCCCAAGAAGGCAAGAAACTATGGATGAAAACAGCCTCATAAAACACGGGAGAAAACGGCACAAAAAACCTTGAGAAAAATCTGGCAGTTTGCATTTTGAACAAAAGATGGGTTCAAGGTCAATTTTTCTCTGTTCCTGACTGGTTTTTCTTATATTTTACGAACAAGCATACAGCACTTAATTACAAGACAATCCCAAACCACAGTACTTGAAGAGACACCTGTCAACCTATGTACATTACAACAGTCTCATTATCATACATGAAATGCTGACACTTTGTACAATTGTATATACAGCATGGTGACTTTGGCATAAATATCAGTGAGGTCAAAGGCTTTGCAGTGATGCTGGCACCTTTCAGTTGCAGGTTTATCACCTTATTTAACCAAGCAAAAGATCATGACTAATTCTGACAAGAAGGAGACCACCAAACTAATACTTATAATAATACTGATTTGTCTGATAATCCTAAACTGAAAACTTAAATAGCTCAAAGAATACACTGAATAATATACAAAATGTGAAGATCAAGTACACCATTGCTTATTTTGCTGAAACTAGCTTAACATTAAAAGATATATAGAATAGAATCTAAGATGGCCTTAAGTACTAAATATGCCTGCTTATAAGGTTTTAGGTTAAACTGCAAACAACACAAACCATGATATGCCATTACATGATGAACTGACAAATTAGGGTCTATGTTGTTCCTTTTGCTGATTGCTCCAAACAAGCTGCATAAATCTGGATTTGCCAACATATTATGTGATATCCAATCTGGGTCTATACAGTTTGCAGCTAGATCAACAAATGCTGTGTTAGTCATGGATCAACAAATATACTTTAACAGTACACTTATTGCCATAATTAGTAATGTGTTTGGTTAATATATTACTAGAAAATGATAATATTTTTGCATACTGTATTATTTTAGACAAAAACAAATATATAAAATTATCGACATCATTCCCCTTGTAAACAATAATATCAACGATAATAAATTATTCCATGGAATGCATATGCACAGCATCTATGAAATGAACTGTATTGAATATGGCACATGGATCCATGGATCTTCGTTTCTGGGGTTTGCAAAGCCTGATATCAAGCAAATGTCTACACTCTCATCAGTGTCATAAGAACAAACTTAGATATATAGTGTCTGTTACATTGTAGGAATGCAACAGAGGGTGAATGTATCACTTCTCACCATAGCCTTATCAGTACAATACTTAGATGGACCATTGCTTGCAAGAGTTGCCATCACTTTTCCCATCATATATCATGCTATTGCAAAATGTACATCTGTAATGTACATCACTTATGTCATATAACACAAGACACATTTTTATAACTGATGTAAATATTGAAAAACAAATCATGTTTGGCTGTTTAGAGGTTTGAATATGTTCAGTCATATTAGTGTTAGGACCGGTTGGCCTGGTGTCAGGATAATGTGACTTGGTGGGACATCATGCTACATGTCTGCAGCATGATGCCCCAGTGCTAGACATCACTATAAACTGCCACACTGCAGACATCATAGCGATATGACTGAAAAATTGTTAAAGCTATGTTAAAAATCATAATCACATCACATCCTCACCCATCATATGACACAGATTTGTGCAAAGACTATCAATACTCTATTTATCAGTTGCTTTGCAGTCCATTGACTGCATACAGTACAGCTCATTCTTTTGAAATGTATGAACCTGAAATCTAAGTCTGAAACAGGAAAGGGACCTTCTGATCTTTTTATACTAGTTTTTCTGATTTTATTCATTTGAGATGTCATCCTATTTAATGCATCATCTCTTTCACAACAGTAACTTCTCTTTGCATTAATCTTAAGTTTCTTTAAACTTCTACTGCTAACCTGCTATTTTTTTGTAGTGTACTGATATTTGTTTCATTAAATTCATTCTTTGATAACTATTTATCTATACTCCCAGTAGAGCTTCTTGTCAGCTTTTGAAAACATCCTGTCCAGACTCTACTGTTGCCAAGAATCTTTAATTCTTTAGACAACGCACCACTTCTAATGAGAATCTCATGTCCTACCTCCATTTCCTCACCTTTTATTCAGACTCTCTTGTCCTACCTCCATTACTTCACCATGTATTGAGACTCTCTTGTCCTACCTCCATTACATCACCATGTATTGAGACTCTCTTGTCCTACCTCCATTACTTCACTATGCATTGAGACTCTCTTGTTCTACATCCATTACCTCACCTTCTATGAGACTATCTTTGATTTTATTTTCTTTTGGTGACAATATAATTGTGAAGAGGACAGTCTCAGGTGATGCTACTTATCAGAAAATTCCAGTCTTCAAGAATGCTTCCAGTCATCAGTCACCAGACATACGCTTAAAATAAACTTTGCAAGAAAATTCACTTTTTTCACATATATTATATCTTGTAATGGCTGTGGCTAATTGTCTTGTGAATTTATAGTGGGATGGATTATAATAGCATGCATCTAATGTTTGAAGTATATGGTTAGTGTGAGCTGGAAAGATGAACAGAATGATAATCTTTGATTTGATCCATTGTACAACTGCCAGAGAAACATGGGTTTTTCGACCATAAGTATTATAAGCAAATATACTGATTCTCTGAGGAATATATTACACAAAATGATTCACTGTGTAGCAATGAAGAGTAGCTGAATTGGATCATCCCATTTCACTAATATCTGCTAAGGGATAAGAACCAATCAGTAGTTAAGATTACCTCTGTTTTCTAGGAAACATTAAATATGGAGATATAACTATACGAGAGGAACTTTCCCAAATGATGATTGTGTAAGTGCTTTATCTGCCAGATGTGATGGCTGTTGGATGCAGGGTAGTTCCAGGGATGACATGTAGGAAGATGAATTATTTTATTGACATCTCTTTCTCATCAACATTAAATATCAGATGAGGCATCTCCAGAAGATCATATTTCACAAAATTGTTTTCTCGCAATTTTTTAAAATTGCAACAATTGAAGCTGAAGTATTTTTAACATTGATCTGTTCCAAACTTCTTGGTTTGATGACCTTCAGCTCAGCTAAACACCTTCCCAGATATTTCAAGGTTAATTGTTCTTTATTTACCTTCTTCACAAGTTGTAAGCAGAAGTTAAGTCTTGCCTAGCAGGAATGGCCTTAGAGAGAAGGGGCTGATTTGGATCATTTTGGAGGGGCAACCTGGATTTACAGGTGGGGTCCCCTGTGAACACAGTCTTTGGAAATAAACTTTTAAACAAGTTTTATATGATACTGAACTTAACATTTTCTTCCATCACTTTAAAATTACTTTCTCTCTATAGGTATATTTTTTAAAAATTACTAACATATAGGACCCCTGTGAGTACAGGGCCTGATTGGGTCAAATCGGTCCAATATGCCTAAGGCTAGTCCAGCTGCCCAGAGCAAACCCACAGCTCTAGTTAGCTACTTTCTTCAGGTAATTTATTACTTTGATAGATTGTCCTCTTAAGTAAATAGGATATCCTTGCCATGTGCAAGCATTTTGTGGTCGACACAGCCAAGTATGCATTCACATACTGTACTTCAAGAAAATATATTAGGCAGGACATTTAGTTAAAATGATTCATTCAATGATTAAGATAGAATTAGAAATAACACTCTCTAAACTTGGTGAAGTTACTTTTAAGTAAAACTGACTGTTAGAAATGCATTTTGTTTTCCTTTCAGTTTGTTCTCTATAAACATCAGTAGTACTGACAATGGAAACAAATAGTGACTGGAGCCAACCCAAATTTATTTATGTAAATTTAAAAGTGTGCTATGTAAAACAAAAATTAAAAAAGCAATACTTAATACATGTGTATGTTTTTCTTTGTTACTTAAATCCATGGACAAGTGATACAATTACAAACACATATTGATATATTTATACTTGTCAAGGACAAGTGAATCTTGATCTTGATTACTTCACTGCTGCACCATAATATCATTTTTGTACATTGCAGCATCAACCTTTACAGATAGAACATATTTTCATGGAAATGTATCTGTAATTTTAAGTATTCAATGTAAGTGGATTTCTATTGGTTCACTTTGGTCTCATTAAATTGTGGCAGGTTGTTTTAGCCCTTTGTACAAAATTATTAACCTACTTTTTAGCCTTTTGTGAAAATGGTTTCCAAAACATCTTATTCAATATTGGGGTTATGCTTAGCTGGATGTAACAAACCTGGCTGCTTGCATTTGGATCATCATCTAAACCTGAAAATCTTAGTTACAAACTGTACAAGCATATTGTAAAATAGGTCTCAATCCTTGAAGGCTAGTTCTTGCTTATTTTGTGGCCAAGATGACAAGTTATGACCTAACAGGCCTAGAGTACAATTTGCTTGAATTTGCCGATTCCATGTTCAGATCATTGGCAACTGTGACTATTAAATATTTCTTATGAGGTTTTGTAAAGTAGTTCCTTCTTTTGAATATGACTTAAAGATTTTATGGCATATCTTTCTTGTCATTTGCATTATTTTGCATGTTTCATGTTGGAATTACATATCCCATTTTCATGCCAATCATCTTAGTTTATTAATGACATTTTTCAATATTATAGAAACTTGCTCGGTTTTGATTAATCAACAGCATACACAGTTGATAACATTTTGCTCAGCCCAGATACACATTAAGATGGGCCAGCAGTTTGAATCGATTTGACATATCTACAAACATGATCAAATTAAATGGAACTATACAGTAGATCTAAATAGCTCTGATGAAAGTTTTTAAGTTCTTTAAGTTTTTTTTTTTTTTTTTTTAAAAAAATAATTATTGCAGAATAAAAGCCTACTGTGAGCTTCGACATTTGTTTGTTGGGGGGGAGGTTGTTTCTTTGTTTTTTTTCTTTAGTTTTGGTGGTCGAATTCATAACTATGATGCTGATAGTGTATCAAACTAACCTGGATGAAGTTATGTGTAAAAGTAATAATTTCGTGTACATATACACAGTAATAATGCAAAGGTCTCGACATTGGACCTTCTCAGTCATACTATAAAAGAGTCTCATATAGTATGACAGAGATGGTATAATGTCAGAACGGGTCATGGGGGTAATCTGATGTATTTTTTGTCACTCTGTATGACATTTTTCTTAAGATTATTGGGTATTTTTAACATCAAACTCGCGTCGAGTACCTGTGTAATAATGATTACCTTCTCAATACAATCAACCTCAGCGAGAACTACAGCAACAGCTACATGTTCTAATGAGTAATGTCCCTTAGCATAGAGATGTTTTAAACCAATAAAATCGCAGGACACAATTTACTCCGTGGTAGGAAAATAGTTTGACAGAAGTCAATAGTGATGACAAAAGGAAGCTGTTGACGAAGACTTTTTGCTAGTGCTTAAGTTTGCAGAACTGATCAAACTAAATTATAGTCATCATGCCGGTGAGTCTCTCTCTTATTGTGTCTGTCTCTCTCTCTAAGGTTGAATAATGCTATTGGCACCAGGAAAAGATACAATACTCAACTCGACCCCCCCCCGTGTTTTTTGGAGTATAGGAGTGGGTGTTATTATTAGTTTCACTTATTTCTAACAGAAGCAAGTATACGTGCCACAGTTTAATAGATTCGTATTCAAAAATATCTGTTATACTGGTATCGACTAACTTTTTTCTGCCATTATAACCTTCAAATTCAAAATGTGTACCATCAAGAGACCAGTTTTCGGAATGCAAACAATAACACAGGCACTTAATTTTATCAGTAAAGCATGAGAATTTATGATAACACCATTCTCTGCTCCCAAGTAACACATGTTAGGTAAGTTTGATGGTTCAAAATTTGACTTGTGTGACTCCATTCCTATTTTATTGTCTTGTATTGTCTTCACATGTACAGTATTCACTCTCCAGTTCGTACCCCTTAATGATTTAAAAATGAAAAGCAAAATGGATATAAAAAATGCACAAACCTTAGTTATTTAATTTATAAAATATAGTTTGTAACCTGTAGCCAAAGGTCACTAACACTGTTGATATATTGGCATTTCAAGGCAAATTGAAGCACCCAGTGTACTCAAACAGATAGACTACTTTCTGTACCTTATTATTTTTTAGGATAGTCCATTTTCGTAAAAACTGTCATCTGTGTCCAATATTTTGCAATGGCTAGTTTATAAATTTCTAAAAGAAATTGAACAAATTAAAAGGACTCTTATTTGTAGATGTGTTTAAAGAGATTAACTCCAAAATTTACAGAATTATTGAGGTTATCAAAGACAGTGAACTACATCACATCTGTTACTTGAAGTCACAGGCTTGCCCATGTAAATATGGCAACATTGTTACTAAGGAAGCTCCCATTTGATGTTGTTGTTTTTGGGGCTTAACGCCATTTTTCAGCACACGATAGGCTATACATGGTGACCAGTATTAATGGTGGAGGAAGAAACCGGAAAATCATTTGATTCAAAATCCCAACATGTTGACTGTTTAGGAGGTTCCGATAACAGTCAGGTTAGAACTTATAAATCAGTCAGTGAGAGGACTAAGTTTTGCACATTTTATTATATCCTGGACACCTTTATTTTTTAAAGTCATTAGGATGGTACAAACAAGCGATATGGGGTATGGATAGTATAGTCACAAATAACTTACACTTTAATAAAGAAAACGTTCCAGACCTTTCCCCCATTTACATTTTAAGTGCCTACCATATTTTGTAATAGTAACTTTGTATCTTGCCTTCTTTAACACTGTTTGGAGAACAACACATAATGTCTACTTTGGAGTGAATGCATCTACTGGGACATTGTGTACATAAAAGGTTAACTCCTAAAATAAAAAAAAATTAAAAACATTAAGTCTTTTTTTTTCTTTCAGCAGTATCTCAAAAATAAAAGTTCCAGTTTATTTACTATATTGTAAACTTATACATAGAGGTAATGACCCTTAACTTATTTACATAGAAGAAGAGATATCATCAAATCAATTTATATCAAAGCACATTCACTCCACTGTAAAGTTTTTCATTAAAAATCAGCAGGGTAACTTGTACATAGAGAAAGATTTGGAATGTCTTTATGGTAGTGTAAGTTATGAGTGACTAAATGTAAAGGTATTAAAAGACGATTAGCATGGAATCATCCAGGGCTCAGAATTTAAACCAAGAAATTTATCTTGTGTAGATTTGAAGTAAAGGAGTGTGTTATTATGAGTTCTTTCATTTTACCTGTGAATGCTAATACTACTTCCTCTGTTCAGTACCACTGAACAATTTTGTATGCTTGTCCAGGGAGTAAATTTTGTTTGAAGAGACATTAATGCTTTATCTTTGTGTTTGACTCTTTGTTATTTTTACAGTGATTTCAAGAATGCACAATTTGAATTTGTGTACACAGTTGGTTATTCAGTAGTATTATGCCTATCCCCCAACATCTTCAACGATAGCTAAGAGGTTTTGGTGTAATCATATGTATTTGGATGCAGATTTTTTTATTGGATGCAGAAAATCATGTAGGATTCCTTTGTACACAGGCAACAGCTATGTAGCAACTTTAAAGACTTGCCAGTCCTTCTTTAGCTACCTGCTGAGTGGGATAATGTGTTGATCATTTTAGATGTGCTGATATTTACAGTGACACAATTCAGTGCTTGAAAGACTGCATGATGTGCATGTTAACTTTATAAGAATAGATAAAAGAATATGATGGCAAGTTCCAAGAGTTCTACTGGCAGCTGAATGAGAAAATGTGCTGATATTTACAATGACTGAATTCCTCTATTATTATTTTTGGTGACAGGAATGTTGTTCAGATAATGTAGCTTGACTCATATAATATCCTGCATGATAAACACTAAATAGCCCAAGCAGCAGTCAAAAACATCAATAATCAACTTTACTTAGTGGATCCATGGAGAGCTGTCATTCCTGAGAGTAGAATATTTACCTGACAATATGGCATGTGGCCTGCCCAGTCATATCCTGTGACACACTAAATGATTGGCACAACAAGGTTTCATGAGAGATAACAAATTTGGTACAGCCCTAGGGCCATTTAAATGCCTACATGCTGCCCTCAGGATGGTTTGAGTTTGAGACCCATAAACTTGACAAAAGGCATGGATATTACATATCTCTATGCCCTCATCCAATTCTTATTTAGTTAAAATAGTGGGAAAAATAAACTTTCATATTTCTTCTGTTTTTCCATTTCAGGAAAATAAAGACTCGGACAATGTCAAGGTGTATGTTAGATGTCGTCCTATAAATGAGAAGGAAAAGGAACAAGGATGTATTGATGTTGTTAAGGTATAACAAACATTATGAATTGATATTTTTGAACTGACTGGTGAATATACAGTGGTCCCCCTCATGAATGGCTTCCTAGACAAGTTGCTGCACACTTTTTAAGGTCTGAATCCCATGGCACATACAAATTTGTGTTCATAAGTACCCCTCAAGATAGGCCATCTCTCTATGTGTCCTGCAGCCAGCATATTAGTGCAAAAATTTAATATTTGCCCCTCACAAGGGCCACATTTTATTTTAATTTGTCCAGAACTTTTATTTAATACATAACTTATGTTAAGTAATCCGATTATCTTTACCACTGCCTGTTTTCCCATGACAGGTTTTTGTTACTAAAAGAAGTGCTGGTTAAAGTACATGTACCACTAAGGTTAATATTATATCATTAACACCAACATTTAAAGGAAATGGTGTCAGCTGTGTTGTGATAGAGTTTTTGACTTCATGCAGCAGTTGAGTTTTTGCTTAGATTATTGTGACTGGATGTAATTGTCAAGATCACAACATGGTCAACATATGCTAAATATAGAATTTGATGATTAACATTTTTTTCTCAGGTTTAAAGTCTAATCCTGAAAATAGAATGAAGAAAGAGAGAGCAAGTGTGTATAACGCAGCAATTAAATTTAATCCAATACAGCTCTGTATATTGAATTCAAATTTTGTACAACATTTTATTTTATACAGTAGTTCATGATTAATAGTACATGATTAAGACATTTACACATTTACACAGAGTATTAGAATATGCATGTTTCCTGTTTCATTTTGTTTGAAGTGTAGATGCCATTGTTAGTTTTGAAGAAAAGGAAATTAAGACATAATCACATGCAACTTTGTGTTCATTTGATGAAATTGTTGCAGGTCACAAAATTGTCCATTTTTGAAATGGAATCCCACTTTTTTAACATGACTGACACATTTCATTTTTTGATAGGTTGACTCAGTGCGAGGTTCAATCACCTTGAGGAATACTAATGCCACTCATGGGGAGCCTCCAAAGACCTTCACCTTTGACACAGTTTATGGTCCTGAATCAAAACAAGTAGATGTATACAATGAAAGTGCAAGGCCCATTGTAGATTCTGTTTTAGAAGGGTACAATGGTAAGATTGAGTTGAAAGATATATGTACAGATTAAAACTGAGTAGAATAAAAATATTTTTATTAAAAAGGGTTGGTAATGTAATAACCTTGTATGTAATTACTTTAAATTTATTATATCTGAACTTAAAGATTCTCTATATAAATGCACTGTCTAAAATTATTTTCTTTGAGTTGGGCAGGAGGAAATGCTACAGGTCACTGTAAGTTTAATTCAGAAGATTTTGTAGAGGCAAATTTTGCACTTATATGGTTTAAAGGAGACATGACATAGGCATAACACATTCTGCTAATGATGGTTATTGTATAAACATTATGTTTCCACTTTAAAATTTTAGGTTTAAGATTGGAAAGAAAAAAACAGATTGCTAGAGCTATTTTCAAGGTTTGCCATTATGAATCTTGATGCATTTTGCTACATATGTTACTGTAATGGCTTTTGTATGTTTGATTTTGATACCCACAGAAAGACTCATGAAAAGAGGCTCCAGAACCATACTGCACACACAAATAGTTAATTTGGTGGGTTTCCATCCATTGTTATTGAAGAAGATCAGGTTATGTACAGATGGATGGAAGGAAAGACAAATGAATTATATCACAATATTTGCTGCCAAAGCATAGGAATAACTTAAAGTAACTAATATCCACTATCGGCCACTGAGACAAGGTTAATGTCATTTGAAAGTATTGTTCAGAATTTTTAATTTTATGTTTTCCATATGGTCATATACCTTTACCTTTTGAGATATTGCAGGAAAGGTAGGTAGCAAATTAAATTCAACTTTGGTTATTATCAAATCTAGAAAAGAAGTTAAGGTCTGACCTTTTTTTAAAGGTCTTTTTTATCTTCATGTATCATACAGTCATGTTAGTGAGTCTGGTAGTTTTTGATGGATTGACATGAAATTTGGTAAACATGTTAATTACAACTTGAAGATGTGTATATTGACAAATCAGTTTACTTCCATGCTTTTTTTAAGAGTTATTGCCCATTTTGTTTTGTTGCCAAATGTTTGAGAAACGAGTTGTGCAGTTTTTAGCTACTAGACCAGGAGAACTTAGGGGATGGCCTAGCCACTGTCTGTCTGTTCATTTACACAAGTTATCACTGCTTCTGTAAAGTTACTTTGATGATTGCCATGAAACTTAATGTAAACACATTTATCCCATGATCTATACTTATCCTAACACAGAAAGTCATATTGAAAAGAGGTGTTCCCCAAAAGACCTATAAAGTTGTCTGGGTCTTGTTATGGATGGTCCTAAATGAAAATGATGTTGTTCATGCATCCAGTTTAGATCTTGAAAATCTTGTTATCAATATTCCTTCAGAATGTGGTTTTTCTTTTAAATACATCTTACGATTTCTACTTGGACCTAAATGGTAATGGTGCCAGTCTAATGTCCAATAAGGCCACCTTGGCAATCATCTTGAAAATTTTGTGGCTGCTCTTGAATTGATGGTCATATCAGCATGGAATTTTCATTGAAAGAATCCTTTATGCATCCAGTTGGTCATAAATTTAAATTGATTCTGTGTTGACATCTATTATGGCTGCTACAGTGACCATCTTGAAAATTTCATTATAGCAAGTCCATCTTGATAGCTGGACACATCAACATGGAGTTTTTACTAAAGACTTGAAAATAATGCCAACCTGATGTCAAGTATGTTCTCTACAGTAGATAATTTAAAAATCTTGTTATTTTTAAGAATATCAAGATGGTTTCAACACTCAGCAGTCAAAATAGGAAGAAATGGTTTTATTTTGAATTTCTGGAAATTATATTTTGCAAGTAGATCAACAGTCCCTTTCAGGGACTCTCATTTATCAATTATCATGATGCTTGGTAAATATTACAGACATTACCTGAAGATGTGCATCACTTTGCTGTAGTGAATTTTATAAGACTTTTTGCCATTTTGTATTGCAGCTAAAGGCAGTGTATGATAGAATCATCCAAATGACACCGAATTCACCAGGAAACTTGGGAAATGTTATGCTGATTATCATAATATGTGAATATCAGCAGATCTCTGTGACTGATTGCTCTTTTTGACTTGAACCTGATTTATTATATGACCTTTTTTGATTGCTGTGAAACTTGCTACATATTACGGTCATTATCAAAAGATGTACAATTGACAAAACTTTCCACTTCCATGCTTTTTAAAAGAATTATCTGCCCCTTTTACTTAAATTGGATGCAATGTATTTTCAGAATTTTGTGAATGCAATTTCACATGTACTTTCTAACAGATTGCTGTGAGACTTAGTACATATATTATGCTATCAAAAGATATGCATGTTAACTAGTCTCTTGTACAATTTTGAGAAGAGGTATACATTTTTTTTTTTACTATATGCGTCTTGAGATGGGGTGGGATATGGGGGAAGTGGGAATATTTGTTGGAGGTTCTTTGACCAAATATACTGGCTGCCATATATAGCTTTTCATGTGCTGAGAAATACAGTTAAACTCATAACAACAAAAGCAACAAAGCTCACCATTCTGTTAGTTTCTTTGGTTTGTAGAAAACATGGTGGCATGTTACTTTCCCTTCTGTGTCTGTATTTAACAATATTAAAACACTGTGTTGATTTTACCAACAGAATAAATGGTTATAAAGCATGATGTGTCCATCAAAATGCTGCTGTTGAAACACAATGAAAAATAGAAACCTTAGCAAATATAAGCAAGTCAACCTGTTTGTTGATTTTGATAATCTGCCTGTACATTCTAACCTCAAATTCACTATCATTGTTGATAGAAATATCAGAAAAACATAAATGGACTCTTTATATAACTGAAATGGAATAATTGTTCACATAATTTTGTGTAAAAAAAAGCATTGTCTGCAGACCACTCTGGTTGCCGAAGTGGTTAAAACATCCACCCTGTATGTGGGATGCCATGGGTTCAAATCTTGAGAGAGTTGTACCAGAGACTTATAAAAATGGTATTAGCAGTTGCCTTGCTTGGCAATCAGCATTAAGAAGTTAGTGTTAGGACTGGTTGGATTGGTGTCAAGATAACATCATGATGGGACATGATGCTTCATGTCAGCGCAAAATGCCCCACTGCTGGACATCACTGTAAACTGCCACACTGAAGATATTGTTGCAATATAATTGAAAAATTGCTAAAAGCCATGTTAAATATACACACACATCACTAAAATATCAGTCAGATAAATTAATGTTCACTACTTTGTAAACAAAGCAGTGACAGAGTGCTTTGCAGATTTTTGTTATAAAAAAATAATATTTTGATGCACATATTTACATATTTGTTATTTGTTACATTTTCTTTATTCCAGGCACAATATTTGCCTATGGACAGACAGGTACTGGGAAAACCTTTACAATGGAAGGGGTGAGATCTGTACCAGAACTCAGGGGTATCATTCCTAATTCATTTGCCCACATATTTGGTCACATAGCAAAATCTGAGGATGATACTAGGTAAGGTCAGGAAAATGTTGACATTAGTAGTAGGAATAATGTCAGCAGAGTCTCTTACATCTCTGGTACTTTGTAATTAAAAAAATCAACTAGATTTATTCTCAGTCAAGATTGGTGAAACAGTTGGGTACTTAGGGTTAATATTGCAGAACAGTTCTTGCACTTAACAATATGACCCTTTTCATGATGGCTATAAATAATAGGAAATATATAGGGATGGGATTTGAAAATCTGACAGTTGATTGTATTTCAGTCATCATTTTTATCTAATAATTTGTATATTATTTGTTCCATCTTGTCTTCTTATACTCCCTGCATCATAAATTCTACAATTTTGCCTTTGTTTTCATAAGCCTCAATTATGACTATTATGCAGTAAGCATAAAAATGAAGTTTATAAACCTTGAATTCCTAAATTTGAAACTGACATCTCAAGGGGGGAAAGACAGATTATCACAAAGTCATGTTTTGGGGGTGATAGCTAATATCACCAAGCCTGGCATGACCACAAAAGTGAGAACATTTATTGAACAATGTTAAAAAGTATTACATTACATATTATTGAATTTACATTATCAAAGGTTCAAAGGGATACTTCTTCCTCCGGTGAGTAAATTTAGTTCTAGAATAAAAAGTAAAGTTCAATTCCAGTCAAATATGTTTAATAAGTTAACTGCAAACTGGATATCTTCCCTCTTATTTTTGGACTTTGTGCAGTTCTCAGTTGTCACATCGATGATGAATATATTAATTATCTAAGTTGTCACTTGGCAATTTTACTGTTGTATCCTGTTTTTGTATTGTATTTGTCAAGTCTCCAAAATCCTTGCATATTTGTTATCTGTATCCTATTTTGTTCAATTTGAAGGCTTGGAGTACCTCACAAGTAAAGTGGTACTTCAGTATTTTTCATCCCTCTATTAATAACTGGTCTTAGGCTAAGTATTATCTAGCCAGATTATCTTCCAGTTCAATGTTTATTTCTTGGATTTCAAGTCTGCATTTCATGTGCATTAAGGTGCAGGTAGAAATGCTGTAATAAAATGTCTGCCTCAGACTGCTCCCACATGCTTGTTTATCCATGAACACTTGCATGATGAGGTCTGCAGAAAGTATCAGGGCCTGTAGGGATTTCCTTCATCTTTGTCACTGGAAGACCCCATCATTCCCATCATTGGTCTATCACATTTTATGATTTAGGGAAATCACCCTCTTTTGCAAGGAAGGTGTCCATGTCTCTTTCCTGGGTACAGAAATCACTCCAAACCTTTGGTAAAATTGAGGTGATCTCATTTTGGGGAGTTGAGCTACTCCAATAGAAATATCTCAGATCTGTGTCATCTGTCTTGTCATTGTCCTGTCGCTGAGTAGTGTGTCAAGTTACAGTCACCAAAGGCCTGTGACCAGGAACAGGGTGTCAGGTCACCTTGCACCGGATAATGTGTCAAGTGACAGTCTTTGAATATCTGTAACCAGTCACCAGGCACTGGTCATTGGATAATGTGTTTAAATCTGTATAACACTTATAAAACAAACTTGCCTATAACCACCATTTACACTTTAAAATATTTTAGAGTACTGTGAATATTATACTCTTTCCAAAAGGTTTCCTGCATCCATAGTTTTAATTGAAGACAGCTTTTTGTTATATTTAAAAAATGATTTAAATCAAGAAGTGATTATCAACATTTATAACAACATTTATAAACTTGAACTGATTATCAAAGATGCCATTGGAAATCTTTATTAAAACTTAGTAGGACCATTTTATCTCAAAGTCAGACCAAAGTAACAGTCAAGTGCTATTGACTAAAGCAGAAATTCAATCATTGGATCACCAATTTGGTCCCCAACACATGAAGAAATCTGCTGCAGATTTTAATCGACATTACTCTTTACCTATGCAAATGATATGTCATTGATGAAAGCTGTTGTTGAATCTTTGCAGGATGATTCTTTACCTGACAAAGTTTTAATTGCATTAGGAAATGATGATTGAATGTGAAGACAACAATTTTCAGAAGTATCCAGGCTTTTGAAATAAGCTAAATCTGAATGGAAGGTGGTTGATGATATAGACATTTGTAATCTTCATACTATGCACAATGCCTTTAGCAGTGGCATGAATGAATAGAAACATGAAAGAGGAAAACAAGCTTTAGACTTATATAAATTGTTCAAAATCTGAGCAGGTAGGTAGGAGAGAGGATTACAAGGATATACAACTAGATGTTTTGTCTTCCAGAGAATCTTGTTATCAATACTTCTCCTGACTGAATAATTGTGTCAGCATTAAATTTTCTCTTTGAACATCTGCTTGGTTGTTATTGCTGAAGAATATTAGATATGGTTTCAGTACTCAGAAGTCACCCGATTGAATGTCAGTCCCTTGAGGATTTCTTTTTAGGCTCTGTTGTGAGGAATCCATATCTATGTTCTTTGAACATATTTCTAATTTTTTGGCAGTGGTTCATTGGCCCAGGCATTCATCTACCAAGTTTAAAATAGTTATGGATTACTGCCATCTCACCTCTGTCTGCGTGGGTTTGAGTCTAAGATTTGGCGAATGTGGATATGTGAAAAAGCTTGCCAGTAGCTTCTCATTGGGTTGGTGGTTCTTTCCGTGGATTTCCCAGTTTCTTCCTCCACCATTAATACTGGTAGCCATGTATAACCTATTGTGTGCTGAAAATGGCGTTAAGCCGTACAACAACCAAGTTTAAATAACGCATTTTTGTTTTAAAGTGTTTGAAAGTGGCTCCAAGCATTACAAGGGTTTTGACATGTGCCAAGATGTATATATGCTTTGCTTTGTTGTTTGTTTTGTTAAAATATTCTTTCAGACTGTTATTCAAAAAGTAGCAGGAGCCTTTTTTGTTGTTAAAAAAACACCAAAGAAAACCATATTTTATTGAAGTAAAAATTTCTTCAGCATCTTTCTTTTACCTTAAGATCTATGTAGACAGGGTAAGGAAACTTGTTGTACATTAACATTTAGCTGAAGATTTATGCTTCTCTAAATGCATTAATTTTTTATTTCAGATTTCTTGTACGAGTATCCTATCTTGAGATCTACAATGAAGAAGTAAGAGATTTGCTAGGAAAAGATCAGACTCATCAATTAGAGGCAAGTTGTCAGTTTAAAGCAGATAATCTTATTTGTACAGTGACTTTCAGCATGTGTGGATACAAATCTTCAGTAACAAATTAATATTGCTACTTGAAAAAGTATTGAGTATCTGTACTTAATGTACTTCCAGTGCTGATTCATAAAATTTCTAAGTTTGTATTATCTTCCATCTTACAGATGTATCTTAAGTTGACAATAGCTGTACAAGTTCAAAAGGTGATTGTGACATTCTTTTCATCCTTTATGTTTGCATAAAGGATGACACTATCAAATAATTCTTCACTCTTTAGCAAATGTTGCAAAAGGGAATGGCAAAGAATGTCTATTTGCAGAATGTTTATCATCTTTTACTGCTACATCATAAGTTTTGCCAAGTACAGTATGATCCTTAGTAATTGCATTGATTTTGGAATACAATTGATCTCTCCAATCAATTACTTGAACATAAAATTTAAAAACTTTAAGATTTGGAAATGAGAATTGACTCTTGGCTCTTGACCTGAGATAAAACTATATGGAATTGATTGATGATGTTTTCTGTACAACAAACAATTGGTATTTTGAAATAGTCATGTAAAATCTGGATCTTAAATCTTAGCACTGAGTCTAAGACTTAGTCTTGAGCAAAATAAAGTTTTGAGTTTCAGGCCAGAAGTAATTTTAAAATGTCTTTTTAATGTGTGCAATCATTTGCAGGTGAAAGAGAGGCCAGACATTGGAGTGTATGTCAAAGATCTTTCTGCTTTTGTGGTTAATAATGCTGATGACATGGACAGGATCATGACATTAGGGAACAAGAACAGTAAGCTTTAGTTCCATGATAAACAGGACTAGTCTCTAATATGGCACTCTACATTTTTTTTTTACCAAAAAATGAGAAATTTTAAACTTTTTACCAAAGTTGCTTGTATTCACCATTTTTCCTAGAATTTAGCTTTGTTTGATGACAGGCTAGGAGAAAAAGATATTAAGTTTAAATTTTCAACCAAATCCTTAATTTAGAAGTGATGTTACCAATAGCTGGGGCACTGTATTCTCAAGCAATAATGCTTTTATATGATTATCACTTTATATGAAATTGATTCACTTGAATTGTGGCTTGGGATGGGGTTAGTTCAAGATCATAACCTAAACATTCTTGAGAAAAGATATAATTTATATGATGCTTCAAAGTTAAAGTACCTGGTAAATTAAGTCATAACTTTCTGTGGCTAATATTTTGTCACCTATGGTTTACATATTAAGTTTCAAAAAGCACTAAAGGAGAATATTCATTGAAAGTTTCAAAGATGCTTAGTTGTTCTGTTTGCAAGTAAATGACAAAGGCTCGACCAATGAACCTTTGACATAACTAACAATGTGGGCTGTTACATTGAACTTAAATTTCCCATGACAATTCATTCTTCTGTCAGTCAACCATACCAGCTTGGTGATGCAACATTATTTTGTTCACCAAGGTTTAAAGCTAGTGAAAGATGCTAGAACTTGTTCTCTAGCCTCTTCATGTCCTAGTCAATTTGTCCACAGCAGTTGCAGCAAGTTGACTTAAGATTTTCCACATATATACATGTCACATGGTAGATTTGGCTCCACTGATTTGTTTGCTACTGGTAAGAGACTAGACGAACTTATTGGATAGTTTATTGTCCATTGCCTGTTAGCAGAATTTTTTATTACTACTCATAAACTACATGGAGGATTTACTATGAATGTTTCACATGCATTTATTCTAAGTTCATGATGGTCTAGATTAGAATGGTAGCTTTAAACATCCACCTCAGCAGCCATTTTGAACATTTTGTTATTGCTACTGCTGAACAGGTTCTCATATCAACATGAGGTTTTAAATAATAATCTGATCTGAAATATAATATAGCCACCTTGACAATCATCTTGAAAATCTTGTTAGCATTACTGCTTCTTTATGGAATTTCGTGCCAACATTTTTTTTTTCACCAGAAGACTTTGTACGATGTTAGTTCGGTTCAAAATGGAAATGGTTCCAATCTGACATCCAGTATGGCCACTATGGCAGTCATCTTGAAAATCTTATTATTGCTTTTCCTAAATGGAAAGTTATACTGGTATGGTGTTTTCACTAGTAGACTTTTTATAATAATAGGTTGATCGTAGATGAAAATGATGCAGATCTGACATCCAGTATGACCACCATGGCGTCCATCTTGAATATCCAGATTGGATGGTCAAATCAATATGGGTTTTTTTTTTTTCACCTAAATTCTTCTTATGATAGCCAGTTGACCCTAATTGAAAATTGTATCAAATTGATATCTAATGTGGTTGCCATGATAGCTACTTTAACAATCAAGTTGTGATTATATCTTTTAAATAAATGGATAGTCATATAAACGTGGGATTTTCACCAAAGATGATGTCTAGTTGGTCCTGAACAGAAATGGGGTCCTGGGTGTCTGAGCTGTCTATGGTGCTCAACTTTACAGATCATTTGCATATTTCACCTCTGAATGTGCAAGTTAATTCTCAACCTGATCAAAAAGAATATGTGGAAAGCTTCTAAATAGCTTTTTATGGGTTAGTGGTTCTTCCAGGGATTCTCCTGGGTTCTTTCTTCACAAAATATACTGGCCACTATGCATGACATGTGTGCTGGAAAAAGGTGTTAATTCCCATAAGTATGATTACCATAAAAGCTGCTTGTGTTGCATCCACAATCATGAAAATCTTGTTATTGCTAAAGATAAGAGATGATTATAACACTCTGAAGTAGAAAGATAAAAACAGTCTTATTTTAATAATAATAATTGTTGCCACTCTACTGCAGTCATATAAAGCTGATTTAAAAAAGATTTTTTTCCAGTTAGATTTATGGCTGTAATCTGTAGAAACTTAAGAAACTGGAAGAGAGGTAGATCACTGTATATTGTGTGTAAATTGTAATATTTCAAGCACATGTTCGTTTTAAACCACAAATTCATAGAGTTTTGTATTGAGCTAAGCCTCTAATACATTTGTATATTTTTCTGAATCTGGTATGCGTTTCTGCAGTTTCAATTTTTAGAGTCATGCTTTCCCGGAATGTCACCTATATATAGTGTTTGCTTGCTTGATGGCCATTCCCATTTCTTGTCAAATACATTACCTGATTACAATGCATTAGTTTTTGCATTATATTAGGATAATTTTTTATGCTACCTCAGAATCCAGCCCTCCTGGAAAGATGGAAAAGTGTCTATCTGTCTCTATATATTGTATCCATTATACCTTGGAAGTGATGCTGTATTGATATCCTCCAGACAAACTATTGATATTGTAACTCTTGACTTGCCATCCACATTTTATTTTCAGTGGTAAAGTAATTTATAATGTTGTTTTATATGGTGTATACAACTTTTTTTGTAAAAATATGATAAATTTCTTGTTATTTTTTAAATTATCTACCCTTTTCATCACAGTTAACTTTGAATGGCAATGTACATTTTCACTTTTCACCAGTGGAATTTACCAGGAACTATTTTTAGGTATTTGCTCTAATTATAGCTCATTATATAATACAGTTGGTATTTTTATTTCAAATTTTATATATTTTTGTTACATGCACTTATTTGTTTATGCTCTTCTTCCTTATGGGGAGCAGAAAATGAAATATACCTGCTCTGTACCAAATGCTTTTTGTCACACACCTGTAAAGTGCGTGTTGTATAAGTAGAGAATTCATGGTCTAATGTTCTTATGAAACAGCTGAAGGGCTGCACAAATTGAGCACTATCTATAATGCCTCATGTCAGAATCACTTCCACCAGCACCAGATCTTAATGCATTGGAATGAGAGACGATTCCAAACAAGAGATGGAATTGTGTACGTGCCCTCTAATGTACAAGTCTTTCTTTTCAAGATTATCAATGACAGAAAAAGCTATCTTGTCAGGTGTCAATGAAAGAAAAGCTTTCTTGTTAATTGTCAGTGTATATGCACAATTACAGCCAAGTATTTAAGCTCACAATTCACTGATATTTAGACAGAGCCAATGTATCAACCTTGTGTCTCATGGTACACACAAATTCTGGTCAGGTAAATATTCACAAATGGCAGAATTAAACAAGTACAGCTTTCTCAAAACAGCTGATAATTAAATCTGATCTTTCACTCATTTTTGCATGAGTTGTGATTATCCATTCAGCATTAATTGATTTATGAGGTTGCATGGTTCACTTGTCACCAGTAATATCTTCAGTTCTCATGACAGCCTTTAGGACCTGTTTAGCATACCAGTTGTTGAAGTCTTAATCTAATTCTTCTTTGTACTCTTTATTTATTGTCATGTATAGTGGTTGACCTTGGTTTGTATATGAGACAGGCACAGAAAGGAGAGATTCAAATGTCTTTCAGTTTAGTTAGCATTTTCATACTTTAGTGGCATCAGTTGTCTTTTTGATGTCCAGTACTTAGACAAAACACAGTTTAAGTGATTGATCTTAATAGGTTTTATTTGTGTTCATAGATGTTGTAGTATTGTTTTAGTTTTGTTGGCTACGTTGGCCTCGGTTGAAGTTATTCACTTGAACAAAAACATGGTATAAGTATTGAACTTGTCAGATCTTTGATTTGTGCTCATGCATATGGCAGTATTGATTTAAAAATTATGTGACCCCAGTTTGTTTAAGCATAGTTTTATTCTTTTGCATGGTATATGTAAAGGTTCAAATACAGTTTAAATACTTAATATTCAAACTTTGATAGACAAAACCATAAATTTAAATATCCTCGAAAATATTTTGGCAAATCCACAACAGTTTAGCTCCACAAAAATAAATGATACTACAGTATGTAGCAGCCTGGTGAATCCACTGTTTGGCTCTCCCTTCTGTATGGGGACAAATTGAAGATGTCAGAAAACAGGCTGGACAAAATTAGCCGCTTCATTTGTCAGTTCAAGCTCTCATCCAGATGTCCTGTTCAGCAAAATTGCAGAGAAGTGAGAACCTTCAGCAGGGATATAATTCCAAAAGATGACAGAATGGCTGTGACATGGCAGATTATGTGCTGTAAAACACCCCTACTTGTTGCTGTCAGGCAGGGAGGGGAGAGAGAAAACAACATATCTCCTATTCCAAGCCTCCTGCCAGCTCTCAGTGACATACAGTTTCCCCTGCCCACTGAAAGGGGACATCAAATATTGACACTGCTTGCTATCTGCAATGATCAAGGGGCAGCTGGTTACATGCTGGGTTTACATTAAGAAGGATAACATAATACAAACCAAAGATGATCTCAGTTGACTTTTACAACTCTTAAGCAAATTTGTTAATGCCAGAGTTATTAGAAAGTAACTTCAAAGCCCATGAAAGTGCAAAGATGATGACTAAATTGAAAAACAATGGAATCACTCCTTTGAGCCTGCCTCTTGTATCAACTAGCAGAGTTTACTTAAAAGCTTTTCTTGTTATATTTTATATCTTTACTTATTTAGCAACATTTTGATTTGAGGCAGTGAGTGGAAATAACATGGTTTTAATTTTTAACACACCTCAGTCTCATATATCTCATTCAAAAATGCATAAAAACATTATTTATGCATTGGAGAGATTGTTCTTCAGCTTCTCAGTCTATTCATTTCAGAGGCAGATTGTTATTCTTCAGCCACCTTTACATGGTCTCATTACAAATGGCCCTTTTAGCCCAATGACAACCTTTCACTGGCCATCAAGATCAGAACATTATGATCTCGACCCACATCACAAACATCCTTCTTCAAAGGCAAAACAGTATGTGCCTCATCCCTTAAAAACTAGAATTAGCAATTTATACAGATGCCAGTCTGTCTGGTTGGGGAGCCCACTTGCTACCAGACATAATGAGGGAGAGTGGAGATTGATTATTTCAGCAGATGGCTCTTTACATATGCTTCCTGGAAAAGAAAGTGATTCTCAGTGCCTCCAACATTAGGTCCTGTCAGACATTTGGTAATGGTCATGCACTTCCTCAAACAGGGAGGAATGCAATCACTTGACCTTTGGGTTGTGATATGTTGTTGCACTCAGTACCAGGTAAATATTCACGTCTGCCATATATGAAGACAGCTCAACGATTTAGCAAACTCACTGACTAGGAGAGAACAACTGCTTCATACAGAATGGTTTCTTTCATTCAGTAGCGTCTGAATCTGATGCGGACACCTGATGATAGATCTTTTCACAGCAAAGCAGAATGACAAATTCCCCACCATCTTATCCCCAGTTCTGGACCCAAACGCATGGGCCATTGTTGCTCTATCAACTTGGAGGGAATGTGGGTGTTCACTTGACCTCCACCAGTCTTGATATCAATAGTTCAAAAAGTGATGGATACAACTACTATGTTGTTCCTATGATGGGACAAATCCTTGATCAATAATCTGATCACACTAGTGACAGATGTACCCTGGAAAGCCATAGTAATCCCGTCCCTGCACAAGCAATTGAGCTCACTACTGTTTCAACCATGTTCAGAGATATTCTACCTCACCTGACTTTTGTCAGGGCTGCCTTGTATGAAAAAGAGTCTGGAACTTCACAACAGCTAGAAGGCCATCCAGTCTAAAGGCATACAAAGGGATACCAATCCATGATCTCAGACATGTTCCAGCATTATGAATGAGATGCTATTGGACACAACATAACCTTTCAAAATTGCATCTAAATTTATCCAGATCATGCTCATCCATGTGCACAAAATGGAATCTCCCAGGGTCTTGACATGGCTTAATTTGTCCAAGTTCAAGCGCATCATCCACATCAGTCAATTAGCTATCATATCAGACTTGCTTTCTGATAGTTCTCACCTCAGCCTGCAGAGTGCATGAGCTAAATGCACTGTCCATGGACCTAAATTATATCCATCCTGACAAATTACTTGTCCTAATGACACAACATGGTTTTATTGCAGAAAACAGTTTGTTGTCAGTAGGCAATCAACAGATAACTTTTGTCCCCTCTGCTAGATCAATATATTGAGAGAGGCAAAGTGTGCAAAGAATATCCACAATGACTGGACCAGAATTTTTCTGCCTTTTAAGTATGGAAGTCAAGACATAACACTGTGTCTCTTGGTTAAAGGGAGTTAATAAAATCTGCGTACACTGTCCTCTCTCAAAGAATAAGCATGCCCAGTTAAAATTAGTGATCTTCCTTGCACATGTATAAACTTAGGTCTCCTATTACATTAAACAAACATTTGGAGAATTTCATCCATTAGTAGTGTAATCTTGCCTCAAATGGGTGACATGGGTAAAAATAGGATGCTCAGCATTTCTTCATCATTATGTAATGTGATCAGGTAATGTATTTGTCAGAGAATGCAAAGCTTTTAGTAAATTATGTTTCTCTGAAAATACTTTCCTGATCACATTATGAAATAGCCCTCTCACCGTTCCATGCAATGTAAGCATCCTATAAATTTTCACTGAAGTAAAACACCAGGTTTAAACTGGATATAAAGGTAGCCACCTGATAGGTAGAAAGGGGAGTTAACTTGTAAGAGTTGCTTCCCTATGTCTTTATTTATATGGTGGCGCTCACCAGTTATTATATGTACTTTTGAGAGAGTGATGTATGTAAGGTGAAGTTGTTTGCATTTTAAACATGCATAGTGGAGAGAATGTTGGCATACCTATATGCTACTTTCATGTAATATGGCTGAAATTTATTTGGATATTGTACTTTTGGAAATTTTAAATGATCTTAGGACAATTCTAACTAAAATGACTGCTCCCTTGTGCTCCAAAAATCAACCTGAATTTGTCGAAAGTACACTATTCTTGGCAGCTATTAAAATATGGAAAATGAATTTTGCCAAACTAGACAATACCAGCTTCTAAAAGTGCAATGAATGAATTAGCAAATATATAAAATGTAAAAAAGTTATCGGCTCTATTTTTTACAATTGACCTCTGAAGTTCGAGAAATGAAAATGAGCAAGTAGAGCTAGCAGTTTTTTGAAAGGTGCACATCTGTAGTAAAGCCAAGCTGTATACTCTCTAACCTATATTATACCCATCAATCATACATCAAAATAAAGAGAATTAAAGGTTCTTTGAACAATACATAAGATATACAAAGTCTCTTTTAAATAGCCAGTATAACTAGTGAGGTTACCCGGGGAAATTCTAACCCAATGCTAAATACAAAACTGTTGAGCACACATACACACACACACACACACACACACACATATATATATATATATATATATATATATATATATATATATATATATATATATATATACACACACAGACAGAAAGCAGAAAGATGTTCTTGTCTTTTGGAACAGCTTGACTAAAGTATCATACTAATAATATTAGTACATAAATATAAAAGTTTATTTGATTTAGATGTTTGGAAATGGTTTTTTATTTTATTTTATTTTATTCAAAGATTAGGTTTTCTCATTGGTACTATGTCTGAAATAACTTCAGGGTTGTCATGGATGCTATGACTGGTATACAGTTATACATATTGACCATAAATTAATGCATTCAGATAAAAGTTATCTAGCTTTAAAGCAGGTGAATTGAGATCTCATATATAAAAATGTTGATTCTGTCTCAGTGTCAGAATAGTTCATTATTTATTCTTAAATACATTTCACCAAAATCTACTGTTGATTGAAAGTAGCCATCAATAAAGAAATTCATCTGTACCCTCTATGAATTCTAAGTCATCAGCAGCCTTCTTTATGTTTTGCTGCCCTTCAGACACACATGCACACAAACACATTTATTTAATTGTATACAGATCTTAGCCATCAATCTAACTCAGCTCTATCAGTTTTATAAATATTGTATATGGTATAGTAGTATTGGTATTCACTAATAAAATGGAATTGATATTCACTACTAAAATGGTATTGATAGCACTTCTGAAATGGTATTAATATTCACTAATAAAATAGTATGATATTCACTAATGAAATGGTATTAATATTCACTAATAAAATAGTATGATATTCACTACTGAAATGGTATTAATATTCACTAATAAAATAGTATGATATTCACTACTAAAATGGTATTGATAGCACTTCTGAAATGGTATTAATATTCACTAATAAAATAGTATGATATTCACTACTGAAATGGTGTTGATATTCACTTCTGAAATGGTATTAATATTCACTGCTGAAACATATGTTAAGCAGAATGAGGTTAAAAGTGTGAAATGTATATAAGCTAAAATGACTAAGCCTACTGGGAAAAAACAGGTTTGTGTTTCACTAGTTTTGAAATTGCCTTAGTAGTTAGAACAGTTGTATCACATGGTCAGTAAGGTTGATTGACAGGGTATTAACAGAGATTAAATAGAATGCATCATCCTACATTGTTAGTATTGTCAATGGACAGTTTGAGCCTTTGTTGCCATGGATATCTGTGCATCATTTGTTTTAGATATCTGTTTTATTTTTCCAGTGTTTTGTATTGCAATGCATGTATTTTATTAGGGGTAGTTGGAGCTACCAATATGAATCTCCACAGTTCCCGATCTCATGCCATCTTCACTGTGACAATAGAATGTAGTGAGAAGGGACCAGATGGTGAACAGCATGTCAGAGTGGGAAAACTCCATCTTGTTGATCTTGCTGTAAGTTCATAAACAATTTTGTTTAAACTACTATAGTCTGTTAAACTACTGTAGTCTTCAATTGACACAATATTTGCAATTAATGAAGCCAATTCCATTTGATATGTTATTACAAATAGCCGAGTGTTATGAGTCTGTGCTCTTAAAATAGGTAACAGAAAAGAGTGAAAGACAGCAAACTTTGTAAAATGTAACAAATATATTTATTTACCTAGAATACAAAACGAAAATGAGAAAAAGCAACTTATGGTCTTGCGAATTAAATCCCAAAATAATCCAGGAATTACAGACAAGCAATTTAAAGTTCTGAATAAAATTCAGGTAAAGTCCAGAAAAAATCCCAAAACTGAAGTTGATGATGTGTCTGTGGTAGGTGTTCAAGTGTTGATGTGTCAAGTCTTTTGTTGAACCACAGAAATATAATTCAAGGTCTGAATATCCTATAAATTCCAGTGAATCTCAATGAAAAAGTTTTATCAGAGCACTTTTGTATTTCAGAGAGAATAATCACTTGAATTCAGTAATTTGAAGACAATAAAATTCAGCCCAGCTGGTCACAACATAATATAAACTTGAAAGTGCTATGTGTTACAGCACAAATGACCAAGTCCTCACAATAACAAAATTATATAGTTTTCTTCTTGACCTCAGGTCACAATTAGCATTTTCTAGAATGATCCTGATGTTTGCAAAATCAAAACCATAACCTGTAAAATTCATTTAGGAAAGTTCAACACCCTGACACAAATAAACATTTACTTCTTCTTTTTACATGGATCCTAATATTTAGCCCACACAAAAAGAATAATTTAGCAATGTATTAGTTATTTACAATGAATATAATAAAGTCAATCAGGTCAAGCAGAAATGAACTCAATTTTGGACAAGGTCAAGTCCAGCATACAATGTTACATTACATTGGCATGTAATGAAATAAAAAAAACTAACTAGTAAATATAAATAACATTAGTTAATCATTACTTTATGAAATATGTTTAAAAAGTGTCTAAAAGGTAATATCATTAAGGTCACTAACAGAAGGTTACAAACATTATGCTGGTAGTCTGTACATTTTCTTTACTTGACTGTAGTGATAACCAAGACTGTTTCAGAGGTAGATGATTGTTGTTGTAAATAGAACTATTTCAAAGGTAAGTGATTGTTGGGGTAAATAAGACTATTTAACAGGTTGATGATTTTGGTGGTAAATGAGACTGTTTCACAGGTAGATGATTGTAGTGACAAACAAGACCATTTCACATGTAGCTGATTGTAGTAGTAAATAAGACTATTTCACTGGTAGATGATTATAGTGGTATAAGACTATTTTAAAGGTAGATGATCATAGTGGTAAATAAGACTTTGACTGGTAGATGATTGTAGTCATAAATAAGACTTTTCACAGGTAGATGATTGTATTGGCATAAGACTATTTCACAGGTAGATGATTGTTCTGGTAAATAAGATTATTTCACAGGTAGATGTATGTTGTGGTAAAAAAGACTTATTTCACAGGTTGATGATTGTAGTGGTAAATAAGACTATTTCAAAAGGTAGATGATTGTTGTGGTAAATAAGACTGCTTCAGAGGTAGATAATTGTAGTGGTAAATAAGACTGTTTCACAGTTTGATGATTGTAGTGGTAAATAAGACTATTTCAAAAGGTAGATGATTGTTGTGGTAAATAAGACTGCTTCAGAGGTAGATAATTGTAGTGGTAAATAAGACTATTTCAAAAGGTAGATGATTGTTGTGGTAAATAAGACTGTTTCACAGGTAATGTACTGCTACTAATTACAGAAAAACCTAAGGGCATGTAAGACCTTGTGCTCTAAGCGTTATTGTCTTAGATCAGCAATACCAGAACTATGCATTTTGGAGTTGTCCAAAAATATATTCTTTTATCACTTTATGTTTATCTTTCTTTTCTTTAATTGTCTTAGAACAGCAGTGACAAAACTTTGTCCATAATAAGCATTAAACTGCATTCCATGAGTCACTCATCATTTTAACTGTTACCATTCAGGGTTCAGAGAGACAAGCCAAAACAGGAGCCACAGGTCAGAGATTGAAAGAAGCAACTAAAATTAATCTCTCCTTGTCAACCCTTGGAAATGTCATATCTGCATTAGTGGATGGAAAGAGCAGCCATATACCATATCGTAACTCAAAACTTACTCGTCTTCTACAAGACTCACTTGGTGGAAACTCAAAAACAGCAATGGTGAGTTTAGATTTAATTTTGTTTAGAAGAAAGTGCATTTCTTTTGAAAATTACATATTCATCAAAGATTTTTTTTTTTCTTAAAACACAAAACTAGTTTAAATCTAGCATTGCAACTTTGCCAGACCATATGAGCACACACTATTTTCAATGAAGATTGTGCATTTGTGTAAAATTTCAAATTTTATCTGGAGTTAGAATGTCACATAAGATTCAAAGAACTGGTGATCTCAAGTAATTCATTAATATTTTGATAAGTTTGAAACTGGAGGACTTTATGTAAGTTGCTTTGTAAACTGGCTAATAACAACAGATACATATAGCATCCTAGTTGGCTTGATCTTAGTTAATTCATTTGACAATTACAGTGGAAAGATATTTTTTTTCTTAGAAGGTTTAAGATCCCTCCATGTCTATGGCATAGTATGTATTCTTTCACCAAATGTTGTTTGTAATAATATTAACAGTAATAAACTATATTCTTAATAAAAATTAGTAACAAAGTACACTTCCACCAAATTTTTGGTCCATTGTTAGTTAGGGGAGGGAACTAAAGTCTAACCAGATGATTAGACCATATAGTAGTTATCTCTCATAGACATTGTTTGGTTAGTTAAAAAAATAGTATTAGAAAATGCTTTTATAAGGAAATCACCACAATAATTCCTCAAATAATGTGGGATGTTAATGTAAATTATCAAGTAGCATACAAAGAAAAGAAAATTAAGAATGATATAATATAGATTTTCAGGGCAGTCATATTACAATATTAAAAAAGGACTATGAATAGCAAAATCACTAAATTTGTTCTATCTCTTGAGCTTTCCAAGCCATTAGTAGTTTAATCCCTTGCTTTCTGTTTCAAAAGGGACAGAGTGACTTGTAATTTTGATACAAAGTCATTTCTTCCCAAAAATAATGAATAAGGCAAAGGGATTATACTGACACATAAGTACCATAATCAGATTTATTTTGAATGTTTCATTCCTAATATTTTCTGATATTTGCCTTGATATATGTAATACAAAGAAATATTTTATGTAACACTTAAAAAGTTATTAGTTGCTAATTTCATGAAGCTAAAAGTCATAAATAGTTGTAAACATTTTCCCTATCATGTGCATATACTTACTAGAAGAGTTAGCATTCTTTACCAATGTAAGAAGCTCTCCTCTTGGGAGGTTAATTCTCAATTCCAAAATGGAGTTAAATAGAGTAGAATAAGTTCAGTTTTGTGACTTGTTTTTAAAAAATGTTGATTAGTAACAAGGCATGCATGGTGATAAAATGTTCAAGACATGTTTTAGAAACTACTTTCCTCCTTAAAGGCAACTTTGGATTAAGACATGTGGATAGTTTTTGCAGGTTTTGTTTTAAAAAAACTTGTTGCATGTGTTTGTGCTTATTAAGGCATTTGAAAGTTTATGTTGATTATAGTTGAAAGTAGTAGCTCTGCAGATTAAAACTGAGAATTTGAGAGGAAATGAACCTTAATAGATAGTAAATAGACTTAAATAGATAGTAAATGAACCTTTATAGATTGTAAATGAACATTTGTAGATAGTCAATGAACCTTTATTGATATTAAATATACCTTAAAGTTTCAGATACAATAGGTTTGACTTGCATAGTTTTAAAACTTGAGCATGAGATGACAACTTGTTTTCATTAACAATGCAGAATGCTAATGTTTTATTATCAATCTTTGTAACATCATCCCTTCATAAGAACCAGTTGACCATTAAAATGTCTAGAATGCAGATTTGATTGAAGAATGTTTTAATTTCAAAAAGTTTTAAGATGATAACATGAGATGAAAAGAATAAGTCTCATTAACAGTGCAGAATGCTAATGTTAGATTATACATCTATACAATGTAGATTGCCAACATTGGTCCCACAGACTATAACTATGACGAGTCCATAAGTACACTGAGGTATGCCAACAGGGCCAAAAACATCCAGAACAAGGCCCGCATCAATGAGGATCCCAAGGATGCCCTTCTAAGACAGTTTCAGAAGGAGATTGAGGAACTAAGAAAGCAGTTGGAAGATGGTAATATACTTGCCATCGACTCAACATTTGCATTCCCTGAGCAGATTAATGTTATGATTTTATGCATACATTTCCATAAGTATTAAGAATAGAAATTAATGGGTCTTTTTTGAGCATTGTGTTTCCTGTAATCAACCTATCCAAATTAATTACCAGTCAGGAAAGTGTAAGATAGTGTTTGAGTGTGAAGTAACTAAGAAGTGTTGATCTAGGATCAAAGATATGAAAGACAATAAACTATAGGATAACATTATGAATTGGACTATATCAAACTAATACAAGAAACAAACATGACTGTGAACCATTATAAATATAATAGAGCAATACAAAATCATTGCAAACAGCATTTAATGAGACTTATCGTGCTGCATAATATTATTTATCACATAGTCAGTACACTTTGCCTATAGTGTGTGCAGTTTTATACTTTTGATGCTTTGTATGTTAACATATTCACTTTATGTGATTCTGATTGGTCCAAATAAGCCCATGAAATTATTGTGCATTCTCTTTACTGATTAGACATGATTGTGGGGAAAACTTTTTTAACCCTGCCTTCTGGCATTTTTTTGTTTTCATTGAAAATTTTTGGTCGCCAATTTTTTGATTCGACTCGCAAAATGGAATTGGGAAACAATAGTCTTGTCTGTTTCAGTATTGTCAGTTTACTCCCACAGGGGTTTGTAATGTCATGTATAACATAGTTTAACATGAAAAATGACAACCCTCAAGACAAGGACAATAACAACAACTAAAACTAACGGTATCACTTAGATGATAATGAGGGTGGAGGTAAGGATGGATGGGCGGTATATCTGTAACATGGAATCCACCCTGTATACAAGCTTGATTTAAATGTGAACTTACTGAAATAAATAAACTCACCTTTGTTCACAGAAGAATTTGGACATAAACCTGTCTCCTGACAGAACTTTATCCAACCACAGCATATTTATACGGTAAATATGTGATGCAAGTCTGACTCAAAAAGAGATTTGTTTGTCTTGTGTACAGTATAATGTTCCAAATCAAATAATAGAAATATCTAGTCATAAATACATTACAGTAGATATATGTGTTTCTTCATCCAGTAATCTTCTTTTCACAAAAATATTGCAACAATGTATTGTTTAGTTGTGATATGATGAAGGCCAACTCAAACCGATACTGTGCACCATATTAAACAATGTGATATCACAGGCATAGGACATTCTGTGTTGAAAAATATTGTTGTTTTTTGTAAAATATTCTGTTTTTTTGGATTGACACTTATTCTTTGATTTATAGTTATCAAAAATGTATAATATACTTTTACTATTTCAATTTTTATTGGGACCATTTTTTACACACAACAAATGAAAGGTGCAGCATCTATTAGAATAATGACATTATTTATTCTTCTTTCTATCTAAATAATTTCTACTGAAATAAAACTGTGTGATAAAAAAAATGTCAAATGGGTAATGATTTAATATTATGTTTATGAAACTTGTTAAATAATGTCCAGCTTTTGCGAGCCAAGGTTCTCAAAAGCTGGACATTGTTAAACTCATTTTATAAGTTCAGTATTAAATTGTTAGCCATTTGAGATCCTCTGTGTATGTAATTTATGTATGTACATATGGATGGATGGATCAGTGGATGTATTTAAAGGCAGTTCAGCACAATTTTTGCTATATAATGTCTGTCAAACAATAATGCCTGGAAGTAAAAATGTAAAGGTAAGATATTTTAAATAATTCTAGAACTGTATCATAGAAATAAATGTAAAGTTAGACAGCTTTTTTGTAAAATTTTTACACAGAAATTGAAAAGGTCACTGGATTTATAGCAGTTCACGCTGATTTTTTACTTTTTGTTTTACACACCCAACTGTTTGGTGGAACATTTTATATCATGATCTCTACAAAAGAAAGAAGGCTATTGAATTTTGGGTTAAAAGGTTAAAAAATGTTAAGGTCCGCCAATTAAAAAAATGTTTTCGGCACATTAATATTGATTCTACATCACTGACCTGGGTGAAACTTTGTAAATGGCTTGCATTTGGAGCAAGAAAAAAACCAATTGATTTTGTGATCCAAAGTTCAAAGTTGAGGTCTCTATGACTGAAACAAGAAAAATGACTTCAGGACTATCTGCATGTATATAATCCATTATTGTTGAGATTGAATTTTAAACTCACAAATCAGGATGGCAAAATAGTGGACCTTAGAATGGAGATGTTATATATTAATTTGTACATACACTCTTAGAGTAAATATTGTAAATAAATGAAGAAAAATGATTTCAGTATATCTGGGTACTTTTACATTTTCTGACAAAATATTAACTTAAACGAAATCAGAAATTTGACTGAAAAACAAGCAAAATTTGGGTAATAAAAATACTTTTATATTCTCTGACAAAATAAAATATTTATTTTTATTAATTACAGTCTATCTGCACATTTACTGTAAAAAAAATACATATTTTCTCTCAAAAATGCACAAAAAAGTTATTTTTTTCTCACAGTAATAAAATATATAATGAAGTGCAATAACTCTGCTCAGTCTATGCAAAAAAAAATACTTCAACACAGTAACATTAGTTCTGTATCACAGAACTTGGCCAAACATTGTGGATGGCTTGTTTTTGTAAGGAACAAATCTGTTGATGTTGGGGTCAAAGGTTTTAGATAAAGGTCTTTGTGGTTGTAAAATGTTTTTTTTTTCAGCATAACTTTTGCTCTCGAATAATGTCTGTGACCAAACATTGTGGATGGCTTGCACGTATAGTAATAAATAGAGGAGATCAGTGGGTTTTTTTTAATAGCTATAATTAAACATGATATGTGTCAATATCCCACTGATACATTTCAATATCTCAATTTAAAATATATTCTGAAGAAACTATAGAATATGGGATGTAAAGGTGAGATGTTAAGAAAGTCGTCAAATATCTCTACTGTAATTTCAGTTCAAGACCACTTGAACAAAGGTCATTGATATTAATTACATTGATCAGAAGTCTTGAGACTCTACAATGTGCTACTAGTGAGGACTATAAAACACAAGGTTTACATGCAATTTACCCATCACAATACTCTTGTTTTATCATCTTGTGGTTTGCTTGGAGACAAAATATCAGCAGCAACTACCAAGAAATATTATTATCATAATTTCAGACAGTATTATCACATCTGACAATGATTTCATAATATCAAAAAATATGTCAGTATTATCACTATGTCAGACAAATATTTTGTAATGTCCAGCAGTATTCTCATAATGTCCAAGTGTGATCATGATAGCTTTTACATGTAAAATTCATACAGCTGGGAAAAAGGACTTATAATGTACTGTAAAAGCAGAGGTCATCATTTTATCTGTGATTTGAAATGATATTATTAGATCTTGATCTACTGGTATATTATGGGAAGGCAGATCTTGGTTTATACCAAGCATTTTTGGTGTTAGTTTTACTTGGGTATATATGGTAATATGAAGTCAACAAATATAAGTTCATAGTAATTTAACATTTTCCAGGTGATTATGTGTCTGGCTCTGAGGAAGAAAGTGAGGAGGAGGAATTTATAGATGAAGATGGAGTGAAGAGGAAAAGAAAGAAACCAAAGAGGCAAAAGGGTAAACGAAAGTTATTGCTAAATTGCAAAATGTGTTCACACCAAATAATAGAGTAGATACATTGATACATAATTGTTAAGATTTAATATTTTTTTGTTCAGAAGAGATTTTGACTTTTTGTTTTAAGTGACCTTTACTTTTTGTTTCATTTAATATTTTTTCAAGTCAGTATTATATTTTAATAAAAATAAATGTAATAAGTGATAAAGAATCCATATCTCAGATAAGCTTTTGAAGAACCTAACATGTTTCATTTGACAATGCTCATAATTTGTAACAAGTACTAGCTTCCTTTATTTGTAGTATTTTAGCAAACTTTCCTTTCAGAGAAGAAAGCACAACTTGGAATCTCCATATTATTCAGATTTATTCATTAATGATGGTGTCGTCTCCCAATATGAATGACATGAGTCACTTTACCAACTTTTCTTGACCCCTCTATGATATTTTGTTTGTTTCAGTATTGCCCTTACTAAACTTTGTGTTAGATTTGGTGAAAGAGTCAGACTTTGACCATCTTGAAATAGTTTGCTAGGCTGTCTGAATTATGCATGTGATGATTCTATGCATTAACAGGTTCCTTAAAATGGATTTCCCACATGCTGGCTTGATACTTCATCTTGATATGAAATGAAATAAATCTTGGACATCTTTAAAATCAGTCACTCATATCCATGTCTTCATTGCAAATGACTTTCTCATTTTCTGATTGTCCTTAACTCATCAAAATCTTGGGTGATTTGATAATGAGCAAGATCCATGGATATTAATGAGATGATCTTGCACATATTTGGTTGATTTTGTTACCATTCTGGATTAAGAGGTTAGTTTTAAGACTTGTTGTCCTTGTGTCAGGATAATATGACTGGGTTGGACATGATGCTACATTCTGTGACATAATACCCCAGTACTTGACATCACTTTAAGCTGCCACAAAGCAGACAAAATTACACACACACACACACACACACACACACACACACACACACACACACACACACACACACACACACACACACACATTCTCTCTCTCATTGATTGAGCTTGTTATCACTCTGGAAGCCATATTTCTGATCTGATTTTGATAAAACTTTCAGTATGGGTTTATATTATCAAGATCTTGAATGGATTTGATGATCAGCAAGATTCACAACTAATAATGAAATAATCTTGTATCTCATTGGCTGATCTAGTCAACACTCTTGAGGCAATATTTCTGATCCAGTTTTGATCAAACTTAAAATATATGCTTATCTCACCAAGTTCTCATCAGAGCTTAGTAATTAATGAGACTCATGGATATTAATGAAGTGATCGTACATTTGATATACTGAGTTTATTACCCCTCTTTAAGCAATATTTATTGTCTGATTTTGATAAAACTTAGAGTGTAAGCTCATAACACCTAGATCCTGGATATACATTTACCAAAGTTATTTGGATAAATCATTACCATGCAAATCCACCCCCATACCAGTTAAAGGTTTGTCTGCAACTTAGGTGGAGTGATTTTCCCTTGGATACAGCAGTTAGCTCTAAATTATGTTCATGATTCAGATGCTGCTTCCTCTTATGCTAGAAAGTGGGTATAGTATACTAATTGAGGACATTCCCTGTTTGGTCTTAATATCAGTCTTTTGGTCTTCACAAGAATTATGGACAGAATAGTGCCTCACTTCAGAGCCATCTCCATATCCATGATTTGTCCAACAATATACAACAATTCACAAACTGAGTTATATTCAAAGGTAGGATATTCCCTTGTTTCACTCCTACTCTGCCTTGGATTCCTTGGCAACAGGGATGAACCTGATATTGCCCTATATCGACATTTCACACATGTGAGTATGGTGTTCAAAATGCATGTGAAGTTTCTCACAGGAACAAGACTTAGAAATCATCTTGCCTGTGTGTTTAGTCCTCTCAAAGAATTGCATCTCAGCCAAGAAATTCCGTCATTTATTCAGTTGTCTCAATGTAGCACTGGATCTCATCATCCTGGTTTGCCAGTTTATGAGATCATTGCAAATGACTCTCTTATCCTAGTAGTTCCTGAAGCCTTACCCATTGAAACAAACAGCCTTGGTTTTAAATACATGTGGTCACATTGTAGCCAATGGAAGAACCTTACTTGGCTTATGGCAGGTGCTTCCTTGCAGGTTTAGCCTCCAGAAGTGACAGTTTGTTTGGGTATAGCAGACTGGGGTGCCAGCCACCGTCATTATGTCAGGAAGCAAGTGGATTACTTGAGACCAACTATTGCACATTAATCTACAAGCAATAAAGGCCTTAGTGAATACATTTCATTGGTGGTAGGGGATGCTATCTGCTCATTCTCTCTGACAACTGTACTTTGGTGAATTGCTCAGGTTTCACTTTTAATCATTGGGTACCAAATTTTTGTTGATTTTCTGGTTGCTCCAAACTATAAATTTCAAAATCAAATGAAAACTTTTGTTGTTTTTTTTTACAAATACGTTCCTGGCAGTGTTTAGCTGTTTGATAATTCAATTCTTTACTATCTTAAAATATTATCTTTTACAATTGTTTGTTTTATTGTGACCTATTTTGAAAAGAAATAAATATAAAGCAGGTCATATATTTTTAGTGCATGTATACAGGTACAATGTCCAGTATCTGTCTTTTTAAAAACAATTTGTCCTGAGATTAGTAAGTACATGTATGTAAGTGGGTTTGCACTAATAGAGTTTTAGAAAAACTCCATCATAGAAAATGTACATTGAAATTTTAGTGTCATCAGTTTTAACTAACCTATTGATCATATATCATTTGTTTTGTTCACTGGGTTTCATCAGACCTGGTATATACTTCAGTTTTGAATTGTATAAATGCCATTATGACAGAAAAGGTGCATGGTGAAGTTAAGGCAACATTAAACACAGTGCTGGGATTAAAAATCTGCTAGGGATATGAATAATCACTTTTCAAAGAGTATGTATTTAGGATGTTAAAAGAGAGGTCAACTTAAATTAAAAAATAGGAGCCATGCTGCCATTGCATTATAAGTGGAATCATGTTATAACAAATTGTGTTACAATGGGTTTTACTTGTTCTATTATTACTGGAAATGAAAGAAAGAATAAACAATTTTCAAAAAGTTTACAATGATCTCATTAAGTTGGAACTGCTGTCAAAAATATTTATTTGGCTTGATTAATCTGGATGAATAATCTGTATAAAACATAGATAAATAATCCGTATAAAACATAGATAAATAATCTGTATAAAACAGATAATATGCTATTCATTTAATCTCAAATTTTAATTGCAGCTCAGTACCAAAACTCACACTTCACTGAATTGCAGACATATGTCTTGTAAATTATCCATAAATTGAAAAATTACTAAATTTCATCTTCACAAAGTTACTTATACTTAAGACTGATCTACCAGACATTATTATTAGCTGCTTCATTCCACTATACTCCAGAGGTTTCTATAGTCAGCTGACTGCAATGGTCACATATTTTATCCACAAAACATGGTCAACTGAATGTGCTGATAGTGCAGTGTTATGGATAATGGTTTAAGTAAAAGATCACATTTAAGTAGATACTACTTGTTGTTGTTAGGCTGCATAAGCCTACCAACCCAAACTTTTTGCAATAAGTGAAGGAATTAGAGTGTCATTTTACTTTCCTTAAGTGGCAAAAAAAGTCATTGATGAATGATTTGCTAATTTGCTAGGGGAAAATCCAAAGAAGCTATGATCTTTCCTCACTTGCTTAGTCAACCTCAGCTGCTTGCATTTCATCAAAACCCAACTAAACTCAAACTTGCAGAACTTGCACATCTTGGTCATAGCAAACAAATCCTCAGGGGCAAGCATTTCTTGGAACAAGTAGTGGCTAGTATCGTTTCATTGAAAAGGCCCACTGCTCAGAAAGTGTATGTGGGGTAATTGAGAGTCTTCTTCTGTTGATGAGAGCACTCTGCTTACAGCATTGAGACCCCAAATTGATTACTTTCTCCTGTGACTTTTGAAGGTGAAGATCTTAGCACCCATCACTGTTAAAGGTTATCATTCCACAGTCTCAGTCACATTTTGTAATCACAGAAGAGAAGATATGGGACAAAACTGTGATCTCTCTGAAAATTTGGCAAACTTGTCATGACTGAACACATTAGCCCTGTGTTTAAAATGAAATTGATAAAGCATCATTAAAACAGCATTCTAAAGCATCAGTGATCATCTCTCTTGTAAAGCATGCTTCCTAGATGCTTTTGCTATTGCAAGCCAATTCAGTAAGATATATGCTTTGTAGATCAATCCAAACTACTTACTATCCCATCTGATGAATCTGTTTTACTCATGATTGCACTGCTTTCTCTACTACACGTAGGCTCTTGCTAATGAGCAATTAGTCATTTGTTGTGAAATCTCTTTCCTATTTGAATGCTTCACTTCTGGTCAGCTTCAGGACCCATATTAGGGCTTTGAAGTACCTGAAAAGAACTGATTCTGTTCAAAGAGGGAGATACTTTTTTCACCAATCGAAAGAAGGAAAGGTCCTTATATCATCCAGGATGTGGTGAGTTATTCACTTGGCACATAGAGAACTAACACAAGACCAGATGAATTTTCTGTGAATTTTGGCTTGTAAAGTTAGGATAGTAGCCACAAGCAATTGCATTCAAGTGCAACTGTTCCCTAACAGACAGATTCCAAGTTATTGGATGGAGGGCAGAGATGACTTACTTCAAATCTAGCCTCATAGATCTTTCATCTGACCTGGTGGGATGCATAGCAGTAACAAATTGGGCTACCTTTTCCTGGTTGTTCAACAGCTTCTCATTGATGGAGTTTGAATGCATTTGTGGGGATGGGAGGTGCATATTTTCCTATCAGCCACATCTTTGCAAATGGAATCATTACTCCAGCCTGTATCTCCAGATATGATTTAAAGTTGACTCTCATACTTTAGGTTACTGGAGATGGAGTCTTCGTTGAAGTATTAGTATGTTCCTGTTAATGACTCATTTGGTATTATGATCAGGCAATGTAATTAAAAAGAAACCATGTTTTGGAGTAAATTATGTTTCTTCAATAATACCTAATCATGATAGAGTTACCCCCTCCCAACCTCCCCACATACTGACAGAGCATTTCTGCCCTAGTAGTAATTGAAGTATGGATGGGATTTGGTGCCACTCCTCTCTGTAAGGGAAGGCCACTCTTGTCAGGCTCCCATGTGTGGGCAGACAAATTCTACTTTTTTATAAGTAAAATTTAGTTTCGGACAGCTTGATTTGTAAGTTACTGGTTGAATTCCTAAGGTATTTTGATTAATTATGTATTATCACAGAAAGATATTTGAATCTAAAATTGGTTTCTACTTTTCTAATGAAGAATTAATGAAAACATGTTAACAGTCTAAGAATTTGAATATAGTGTTTATAGATTTTGAAAGAAAATCATAGTTGCAGTTGCATTTGATTTGTGCTAATTTCTTTTGCATAAAGCAAACAAAGTTTTAGTATATAATTTGAATTGCAGATAAATTTCAAAATTTATTTATCCATTGCAGGCCTGATGATAATTTCAAAACATTTAATGGATTGGTTGCATTGTCTTCTTAACCAATAGCTACTCTGATAAAGGAAGATAGTAACAGTTTTTTATGTGCAGTTTTTTTTAGATATTTTAGGTTTTGTTACTGTCTTATGTTTTCATTAGGTGGAAAAAAGAAAAAAGGTATGAATATTTATCTATGTGCTGTGCACTTTTTCCCTGCAAAGTATGCCATACATGTTAATGTATAATTTAATAAAAATGTTTTGTTAATTATGATAATCTTTTGTCCATTATTATGTTGGAAGTTACAAAATAGTCATTGGTCATAAGCATTAATAAATGATATCAGGTTTGTGTAAATTGCCAATTAGTATATATTATTATATATTTGTTATTTAATGATAAATGATAAAATCATTGTATGTAAGAAAAATTGTATGACAAATTTTATAATCAGGGAACAGATTTCCTGTTATTCTTTGTAGTGATTTATTACTCCAGTTTCATTGCTAATCCATAGAAAAAGAGGTTTGAAAAAAATATCCATCCCATATTAATTACTTTCCCACTAGTTCATTCTCAGCAAACTTTGGACATAATCACCATTACTAAGTGTTAAAATGTATTGTATGATTGAGTTGGGTAATTGTGTAATGCAGCTTTGTTAACTATTAGATGGACTTGTTCAGTCAGAGTAAATTTACATACATGTATGGCACACTTCATGTTGATTTTCACTCAAGTGCACACTGTGTTTTTGAATGCAGTATTTGTCAACTGAATGGGCTAATAGAATTTGTACATGTTATGAATGTCATTTGACTGATTAAAAAACATGTGCATTGATATCTTTTGGTAAAAATAACTGCTCCCATGGCCTAGTGGTTAGAGCATCTGCCTTGGATGTGAGATGTCGTGGGTCCAATCCCCAGGCGAGTCATACCAAAGACTTACAAAAATAGTACTAACAGCTGCCTTGCTTGGCACTCAGTATTAAGAGGTTAGTGTTAGGACTGGTTGGTCTGGTGTGAGGATAATATGACTGGGTGGGACATCATACTACATGTCTGTGGCATCATACCTCAGTGCTAGATATGACTATAAACTGCTACACTGTAGACATTGTAGCTATATGACTGAAATTTTTTTAAAAGCTATATTAAAAATCATAATCACATAATCACTGTTTTGGTAATTAAACATTATCTAGAGAAAGAAAAACACACCATGTTCTAAAAGAAGGATGGCACTCATTTGTCCTTGGCAAGTCATATTTGATATAAATTTATTGTACTTAAGCATACAGATTTGACACTAACAAGGGACCTAATCTACAGGCAGGGCTGATGAGTCTGGCAGGCCATATCAGGTCCATTGGCCATATGTTTTACACCACTGTTGTATAATTGGGTTGGGGGGAGGTAAACAAATAGTGTAAAAATCATCATTTAAATATGCAGAGTGACATGCATATTTAAATACAGAAACACGTTGATTCTGGGTCTAAAGATCACATATTAAAGTTGTGGTAAGTCTAATAACCAAAAGATTGTTTTTATATGGTAAGTATTCTTCAAGACCACATACTTTCACTGAAAGTCTATACAATAATTTCCAGTGTCAGTCATGCCCTACATAGGATTATTAAGCAAGGTGTGGGCATATGCTATTCATTGATGGTGTTGAGTGTTACTCTGCATGGCACAGGAATGGATCATATAGAGAAGTCTTCCTAATCTAACTCTGATTTTGCCCTGCAAAAAATAAACCCATATAGTCAGAGTAATAAATATATTTTAAATTTATATCCCATATCTGTTTGCAAAAACAGCCAGATAAATATGGACTTTATTACACTCAATCATTATGTGGTTGCTACTACACTACACTACATTACACTACACTTGATATCATTGGTTTGCTTCAGTTTTCTAGTTCAGAAAATGGAGAATAATGTATACTTGAGTTGAGCCCTAATTAAGTCAGAATGAGGTGGAAGTTCATACAGAAGTATATTAATCTAAGTTCAGCATTATAACATGCTTGCTATTGTAATAAACTATCCTTGGCACCATGAAGTAATTTGTGGGTCAATAATATTCTTTCAAGCACAAGGGGAATTGGCCAAATCACATTTTATATTATTACATGGTTGTGTTCTTTATGGTGAGTGGTTTCCTTCTGCCATCATTATCTTCAGGAAGTTATAGGTACAAGATCTGTACAAATACGGTAAAATCAGATTTAAAGACTATAATATTGCTAAATTGATTAATTTCATTTGGATTAAAGAATTCATATCATATATTTTTTTAAGAATAAAAGGTTGTTGAGATGATGCTGTTTGTAATTTAGAGTAATTCAAAATAATTTTTTAAAAAAATATTGCAAATTAAAACATACATATATCTTGGTAAATTTATAAGTTTTGCAAAGTCAGCTTGAAGATTAAGTTCATGGTAAAGAAATTCAATTTTTTTAGTATGGTGCAACTTGGAATATAGAATAGATACTTTTATGACAGTAATGAAGGAAAAAGATGATTGTACAGTGCAGAAGACAAACATATGGCCGAAAAGCTGTCCCAGTAATGGAGTTGATGCTTTGTTAGCACTACTAGTGCATCAAGTGCTATCTACTTTTTTTTTTCTTTCAAATGTTGTGTGCCCCCTTCCCCCATTTTAAAGAATGGGTGACATAGTGTGATACTCAGTGCAACACTGGGGATTATTTAACTTTAACAATTTAGCAAATCCATGAAATTTAGAATTTAAAATTCTCATGGCAGACTCATTGGTTTTATCCATATTAGCAACTGTATTGTACATATTCTTAAAAAAAATGTTCGGCTAATTTCATTGTTTCATTTGTTGTACTAATAACAATGAAATTGTTGTACAGGCTATTCAAAAGTAAATCTGATTGTCCAACAGTTTTTTGCCTCCTGACTGTTAGCATAAAGTGGTATTGGCTGTGTCACATTGTTGCTTTCAAGGAAGCTAATAATTTGTGCAAAAGTGATCTGCAAGTTTAAAAGGTTTTGTAGAGTACAGTATTTATTCAGTAATAAGATGGGGGAGGGGGGCTGATTTAATATGTCAAAGATGTTTTAAGTAAATGTTTGCCAAATTATGTAAATATAATGGGGGTTTTATTGTAATAAATGCCATATTTGTACAACTTTGAAAAATTCTTCAATCTGAGTGGTTGCTGATAAAATTCCTTGAATTTTAAAAAATGTTGTTTTCATCATTGTACTGTTCTTCACTTGTTCAAAAACTCTGAATTATGCTAAAACACATTGATTTTATTTGGAGGTATACAATAAAATTTAATAAAGTAACACTCTAAAATTCATAAATTTGTTAATTTACATATTTCCAAAATTAATAAATACATAAAAAAGAAAAAATACTGGGTGGATGAAAAGACAATTGGCACCAGTAGTTACCAGAAGTAGCATATCTTTGGTATATTGGTGAGTTTTGTTTTTCCTCCACTTTTGTGATTACTTATAAGTTATAAACAAAGTTGCACATAAAGAAAATTCAATTTTCATAAGAAAAAATGCTTGAAACTGTTTAAGTTTTTTTATTATCTATGAAATGCATCTTACAGAAAAGAGTGAAGTAACAGACTAGCCATTGAATAATGGACAAATATATCAGGGTTCATGATGTTCATTCTACTTCTGATTTTAATCAAGCAACATGGAACTACTCTCGTCTATTCAAAACTGAGTCTTGGCTGTTCACAATCGCTACCAAACTTTACATAGGTAAATATGGTACATGAGCTAAATTTCACTGTTAACAGCAGGAACACACCGTATCTCCAAGAAGAAGATGGAAGAGATCCAGGCAATGATTGAGGCAGACAGAAAGAAACTGGAGACCCAGAAGGACATGGAGGAGGAGGAGAGAAACAAAGTCAAAGCAGATCTTCTCTCTAAAGAGTCTGAGCTAAAGAAATACAAGTATGTTTGTGTTTCCTTTAACTTTATTTGATGATAATTACAGAATAAATTATTACAAATGGTATAATGTAGTTCCCCAAGTTGCAGAATCGGTGGCCATTGATAACTTTGATTAAATGTAAAATATACAATACCTTCATATAGTATCCAGTGGTCTGTCATAAAGAGGTAACCTTTCTTGAGAGGGCTCTTATAAGTGGGGAGTCACTATACCTAAGTCATAAATATTTTGATGGTAATATTTATTTAGCTATTTTTTTAGTGACATTGAGAGATCTTCATCAAGTGAACAGCAGGTAAAATTATGTACAGTTCTTTGTTATCTGAAGTCAATGCATTTAATTTAGTGACATGATGGAAGCATATTTGTATCAGTGAAGGTGTCATAATATTAAATCATGAAGTAAAGAACCAGTTGCAATATCTACAATTGGAATTGATACTTTTGATGACCTGGCTGAAGGCCAAATATGCTTGAAGCATTACCTTACATCCAATAGAACTTGCTTATGACCACTTTATTTATTTCTTTCAGATTTTGATCACCCTTGATATGTAAGCATGCATCTTGATCCAGATCTTGAACAAATTGAATTATGGGCCACATTTGTAGATGTTAATGAAGTATTTTGACATCTAATTGGCCAATTTGACAACTATAGAGACAGTAATCAAACTTGGTATTTAAGCTTAAATCATCCAGATCTTTGAAGATATATTTTATGTCCTTGTGTCCTGTGCACATGAAAATTGGCTAATTATTATTTCACTAATACAAATGCAAGGGGATATAACATCTTGCCAGTTATTTTGTTTGATTGTTACATATGCATCACACCATCCATATTTCACTCACTAAACAAAATTATTATGTGCATGTGTCTCAAAGAAGTTGAACTCCTCCATTTCAAATGTAGATCACTATTATTTATTTTCATGTTAGTGTTTAAGTTTTTAAAATCTGTGTTCATAATGCCTACCATATCTCAGACCAAATTTCAGCTACCCTCATCAGCATTGATATATGGATGCATCTCAGGAGGAGTAACTCATCCTTACCTAAAGTGGTTCACTGTGACCCTTCTTCATGCTTGAAGTACTTTTTTATTTTACAATGCCCAGATCACATTCCACATCTATTGACATATATTCTAGTTGAGCTTGAATGTATAGCAAAAAGTATTGTTTATAATGGGATTTTTAAAATTTATTTTTGTAAACATGATATCTCCCGTTAGAAGCTTTATTGTTCCCCAGATTTTAAAGAAAAACATAATAATTTGTAGTAACTGTCCAGATGTCCATCCAGTGCAAGTTCCCTTCTGCTTTAATGTTCTAAAGTCATTTGAAATTTAGGGATGAAAACAAAACTGGATTGCAAAAACCCCAGATAAAGATGGCTGACCTTTTTTAATCCTTTGAAGTCATGACCATTTATGAGAGTGTGATAAAAGATCAGTGGTTGAATCTGCCTATTGGTTCCCAAAATTTATAGGTGGTACAGGCTGAAATCATATGCTACACACTATGCCAAACTAAATTATGTCACAAACTGCTGCTGTGTTGCTGAAGGCCTTTAAATCCCATTAGATTAATCATTTTCTTCTTTAAAAGGATCTGTCATAGAAGTACATAGTCATTTCAAAGGTTTGTACTGTTAATTTATCTATTGTGAAAACCCACAATACCCTGATAATGCCCTAATGAGAGCTCTACTGAAAGGGCTAAATTATAATGCTCAAGTATGTCTTTTGTTTTTGGAGTCAATCTGTAATGCCTGTGGTGAATTGAGGTCTTTGTCTTTATTTTTAGTAAGTTTTCCAGATTATGTTGTTGTTTTAAAAGGCTCATGTTCATTATTTTATGTTACCAAAAAAATATTTAAAAACCAACACCAGTTGTCTTTTCACTGTTGTACACATCTTTTTCACACTTTGTTTATCAAGTTAATCTCTTTATGGCATAGGTAAAGTAAGCATTTTGGTTTTGTCTTTAAATTAATTAATTTCTTTCTGAATAGGCTAATTCTCTGTTCTTATTTCTCCTTCAAATATGTTTCCCAATCATATAATGTTAGGAATATTAGCCTACTACCTTGCAAATCCAGCCCTACTAAAAGATGAAAATCATCTTATTGTCTACTTTTAGATAGACAAAGGGCAGTAACTCTTGCCTATTACCTACCCTTGATGCCACCAATTGTTTTAGCTTCGCTGTTTGCTGAGACATACACAGTGCAATAGTCTTCGATAATTCAGCCCATTTTTGTGTTCCTATGGACCCTTCCAATGTTCATTTTGCATTTATAATGCATATTTATCGATCTACTGCTGGTTGTATACTTTATTTTGCAATATCTGCCAATATTTTGAGAGATATGTCACTTGTCAGGACTTCATTTTGTAGGATCAGCATCCCACCACACTATCATTCACCTTACACAAGGTCATTATGGGTTAGTGTACATTTGACTATTTGCTCACTATTTGCTATGGAGTTCATAATAGCGAATTCTGAAGTGCTGCTTTATAATTATGCATAATTTATTCCTATTTCATGCTGTTTTGATAGAATTATTATTAACCAAGCAAGCAGTATAAGTTTTAAACAAGGCCATAGGTTTTTGATGTCACTTAACCATTCTGTTAGTTACAACTGTTTTTAGTGATATGGCATGCTTACAGGCCTGTTCATTTAATTGATTTATATGCAGTTTCAAAGCATGAAAGTCCACCAGGACTCCTGCTTTGTTATGTATACATTGTTTCTGATATACAACTTTTATAATATGTAGGATGGGCTGCCAAGTTAAATGATTTATACTATTAGCTATGTAATCACATACTAGTTTGCTATTCTATTCTTTGTTTTCTCTTATCTTGTGTTATTTAAGTGTTTACTACATGCATGACATGCACATGCACAAAGATATCTCCCTGTTTGACATTGTATGGAAGGAGCTACATATACAGTTTTTGGTTGGAAAACACATGCTTTGCTGTACTTCAGAAAGTAACAGATGGAAAAGAGGATGGCTGAGGTCATGGCAGGATACCTCTGACATCCTTAGTCTCCACCCCCAATTAGCCTCAGTGGCAAGCCTTTTATGGTCGCTGGAATCCTCCTCACCTGACTTTTATCACATGGAACATACCATTACATCAGGGGATGGAGAGGATAAAGCATGAGACCATCCATCACTGGATAAGATGCATCAATTGGTACAGCAGTTGAAGCCACACTCTCCTCAGCAAAACTGTAGAGGAATATTTTCCATTGTTTGGCAACCCAAATGTCAGCATTTCCTTTGGGCCAATAAGTTGGGGTGTGTGGGATTTATGATTGATCAGCTGGACCCAAATAATAATAATAATAATAATAATAATAATAATAATAATAATAATAATAATAATAATAATAATAATAATAATAATAATAATACTGCTGCACCAACATGAGCAATATAGCCGACACTAGCAGTAGCCTGACATAACCAACAGTCCAGCCACAACAGCATGGAGACCTCTTGAACAGAATGGGCCAACTACACAATGTTTACAGGGATCTTAGTGATAGATCTCTCCATCTGGCTTGGCAGTGGGCAACAGGTCATTATTTCACTTGAGATTTTGACTAGAAATCTGCCCATTCACCTATGACTTTGGAGTGGTCAGCTCAGGTGCATGCTGGATTGACATATTTGCAGTAATGGTGCTAGAAAGACCAGCAGTGTTGGACAGGCCAGAAGTGTGGCGATGTTGACAGTACAGGAAGGGATAGAGATGCAGGCAGTGATGGAAAGCCTGGCAGTGAGGTGATAATCTTGGACATGACAGTGGGCATGATAAAGATTTTTCAGATATGTTAGACAATTTGATTTCCAGCAATTAAAATCCATAACATTATTTCTAAAATGGGATTTGTCTTGGGTTCTAATTGAGCTCAACTAAAGCAAGTTTGATCCTCTCGCTCATACTTTAGTAAAGTTCCTATCATACATGACATGCTTTCTGATAGCTTTAGCATTCAAATACAGGATCAGTGAGCTACATGCCCTTTCAGTTGACCTGAACTATATTTTGTTCAGTTTGGATCATTCAGTAGTTCTCCTTGTACAAGCAAGCCTAATTAACAAGAATCAGTTGCCATCCATAGGTAACTGATGAGTCATCATTCATCCTCTCTTTCCCATAGACAAGTCTAGAGAGGCAGCAATGAAAGATCTATCTGCACCGTCAAGTACTTCCTGAGATGTACAGAGACAAGTTGTGGCATGAGCAGTTCCTCTTGTGGGGCTTACTGCTCTGAAGTTCTGAGCAATCTCTGAGAGACAGAACACAGGATATCATGCTTCATGCCCTTTATTCCTGGCTGAAGGTGGTCATATGCTTGTTATACTTTAACATCTCACCATATCAGAGTAGTGCCCTCAAACACTACTTGAACCACACAGGGACATGTTGTGACATGTGCAAATATTACTTCCTCCCAGTTAAGGTCATAATACAAGGCATCACCTCTAAAAACCTTGCGTAATGATTGAAGCAGGTTATATGCTCAATGTTCTGAGATCTCTCAAGATCAGAGTTGCCTCCTGAGAATTACAGCTTATGACCTTGCATAATGATTGAAGTAGATTATATACTCAACGTTCTGAGATCTCTCAAGATCAGAGTTGCCTCCTGAGAATTACAGCTTATGACCTTGCATAATGATTGAAGTAGATTATATGCTCAATGTTCTGAGATCTCTCAAGATCAGAGTTGCCTCCTGAGAATTACAGCTTATGACCTTGCATAATGATTGAAGTAGATTATATACTCAACGTTCTGAGATCTCTCAAGATCAGAGTTGCCTCCTGAGAATTACAGCTTATGACCTTGCATAATGATTGAAGTAGATTATATGCTCAACGTTCTGAGATCTCTCAAGATCAGAGTTGCCTCCTGAGGATTACAGCTCATGACCTTGCATAATGATTGAAGTAGATTATATACTCAACGTTCTGAGATCTCTCAAGATCAGAGTTGCCTCCTGAGAATTACAGCTTATGACCTTGCATAATGATTGAAGTAGATTATATGCTCAACGTTCTGAGATCTCTCAAGATCAGAGTTGCCTCCTGAGGATTACAGCTCATGACCTTGCATAATGATTGAAGTAGATTATATACTCAATGTTCTGAGATCTCTCAAGATCAGAGTTGCCTCCTGAGGATTACAGCTCATGACCTTGCATAATGATTGAAGTAGATTATATGCTCAACGTTCTGAGATCTCTCAAGATCAGAGTTGCATCCTGAGGATTACAGCTCATGAGATTAGAGCCATTTCTGTGAGCCTTGCTTTTAAATGCAGTGTTTCAATCCGAAACATAGAAAATTTTGGTTGGCATGCAGAGTAAACCTTGAGTTTTTGCATAGGAGATTTGGTATTCAAATGCCAAATGTTAAATCATGTAGGGTCATTGGCAGCAGCACAAATGGTCACTCGACCCAACTAGACTAATCAACACAGCCCATTAGGTTCGCTGGATTTGCCAGTGAAAGTTTTGGTTGGTGAGAAGATCTCAACTTCAACTTTTCAGCTGTGTGGTGTGTGTGTGTGTGTGTGTGTGTGTGTGTGTGTGTGTGTGTGTGTGTGTGTGTGTGTGTGTGTGTGTGTGTGTCAAGTCCCAGATAAAAGGATCTTGGACTGTGTTGGTTAGGTCATTAGGAGAATGTGTTATCTTTTCAGCCACTCATCTGCAGAAGGATACCCAAAGCTCAGCATCCACTTGTCCTATTACTTATTCTCCTAACATAATGTGATTGGGGATCATCTTCGAAGAAGAAAGCAAACTTTTATTATTAATTATTTTTCTCCAAGAATTCTGACCCAATCACATAATTTTCTTTCATTTGTTGGTACATATATATTCCATATTTACCCAAAGTCTGATCAAAGCCACTAATCCATACACAGGATGAGTATTTGTTATCAGAGCTAACTGTGTGATTCTTATGCTATATTTGAAGTGCAGCTAAAATTTATAGACATGTCAAAGATAACTTATGAACAGTATAAATAAATATTACCTTAATAATTTTAAAATTCAGATGCTAACCTACATGTACACATCATCTTCAAATACAAATGTTGATGTTTTATGATGAATGTATATCTTTATTGGTGTACAAAATTACACTGAGATGAAATGATTGTAATATTTTGACTAGAATAATGAATAAAATACATGTGCAGCATTTGTGAATTTTTTCCAATCAACTGCCTGTTGCATTTTGACATTGAAAAATGTTAATCTTGTATAAATGTGTTTTGAGAGACAACCTGTCTTTAGAAACTGGCTTTTGTTGGCAGAAAGGGTAGTCCTACTATACAGGTTTACTGCGTACTGCAATCCCCATAAAACTGATATTTTTTGTTCCAAATATTTCCTAGTTAATATCACATTTTTCCAAGTCTGTATACCAGACAGAATTCAGTTCCAAATTTTACACTTAAAATCACACCATAAAACTGAAACTTAGTTCAAACTTGTAAAATACATTTTACCTGCTAAATTCCTGACATATGCTGGAACAGATTAAATACAGACAGCAAGTACCATTGATGGCTGATCTGTGTGACAAAACCCAGAAAATGTCCAGTGGTCATGCATGGTTGATACAATATTTGACAGGTGCACCAACACAGATTTGGGCTGACCATAGTCTTATGAAGTCATTGACCATATAAAAGAGCCAGCTTGTAAGGAAAATTGTTTATTAAATACTTGTAGATAAACCAATTAGTAAAGCCTCGGTTTATTCAACTGATTATCTAATTATGATTGATTCTATTCAGCTGTATACATCAATAGAACATAATTTGCTTTTTTTTAATTTGCTTGAGCAATCATTCAACCATGTATCCATTTTCAGGACTAATATTTACACTTAAAAAAGTATTGTTCACAATTGCTACTTTTTTTTGACCATTCTGGTTTAGAGAATTGCACTGATGTAGCAAATGCTTATTATTTCCTGTACTGTTATAAAAGAAAATGTTATTCTTTTCATCCAGAGATGAGCAGGAGGCATTGGCCCATAAGCTCTCAGCTATTGAGAGAAAGATCATCGTTGGAGGGGAGAACCTGCTGGAAAAGGCAGAGGAACAGGAAAGGTTATTGGATGAAAGTGCCAAAGAACTGGAAGAACGGAAGAAGAGAGAGGAGGAACTCAGAAGAAAACTGGAGGAGAAAGAGGTAGGAACAAGAATGGAGGAATATAGGTTGAAAAGAAGTAAGCAAAAGAAAGTAAAATTTTTTTAAAATGAGGTAATGGGTGTTTTAAGAAGAAAGCAGGAAGTAAAGAAAAATAGGTATGGAGCTTAAATAGAAAGTTGAGAAGAGAAAGACAATAAATATGGAACAAAGAGGTAAGAAACTGGAGCAAATGAAGAAAAAAGGAGGAGGAAATGAAAAAACTTGAGGAAAATAGGTCACTATGTGCTGAGGAAAAGAGGAGTAACAGGTAAACTGCACAAAAAAAATATAAAGTATGAGAAAGAGAGAGGAGGAACTCTGAATAAAATTATATGGAAAAAGTTAATGAGCTGTAATAGAGGAATAGGCAAACACATGTATGAGAATAAATATAAACCTGTCAAAGCTTGAGGAAACTAGTAAACAGAGAGATAAAAAAGGGAGAAAGAGTCTAAAATATCAAAGAAAAAAAGGGAGTTTGGCTGTGATGACGAAGAGAAGACCAAGGCAGAAAGACTTGAGTACAGAAAGGTTCATTAGAGATTGGGCATATCAAGATGTTTATTATTTACATGTAAAAAGTATATCATCTTGGAAGTTTTGTAACATGTGTCCAAATAAGAGATTTGCCAGGTTTGTATTTTGCCTTGAACAAATGTTTTCTCTTTGGACACCATTCTTTTCTTAGTCTAAAAAGGATAGTGCATGGACATTCAACACAGCTATATTATCTTCATTGAAACATTCAGTACAATAGGCATAGCCATAAATGAAAGTTTTTTAAAGAAATTGATCTTGGCTGTCATGAAGCAATCATAAAAATATATCTTCTTTCCTAAAACAATATTTTTTTTCAATTTTCTTCTCTAAATAGTTTTTACTTTGTATTCATTTTAGCAAGAGAGACTGGACATTGAGGAGAAATATTCAAGTCTTCAAGAAGAAGTTGCTGGGAAAACAAAAAAGCTAAAGAAAGTTTGGACTATGCTGATGCAAGCAAAGTCAGAGGTAGAATTTCTATTTACATATAATTGTTATTTATCTTTTTAAAACCCCATGCAGGCTTGTGGATGTAGAATAGGCCTGATTTGACCTCATACATGTCCTATGAGGTGACTTATGGAGGCAAGAGTTGCAGTGACAAAGGGTTAGTAAGTTGGGCTTGCAACCGAGGGGTATGTATTCCAGTCCAGCTTTCAAGCCAGCCCAGGTTTGCAACCATTGTGTGTCCTTGGGCAAGGCACTATAATCCTGTTTGTTTAAGCACTAAATAACCTACTTGTGTTGCAGTGCTGTAAAGCACCAAACCAAACATTACCCTTTTAATTTTTAATATATTGGGGCAAATTAAGTGAATAATAATAATAATAATAATAATAATAATAATAATAATAATAATAATAATAATAATAATAATAATAGTAATAATAATTTTTAAGTTTTAAATAAAGTTTAGGTATATATTTAAATTGCTTTAAAAGTTTGTCGTTGACTATAGTAAAATCTTATCCGATACAGAAGATTTTAATGATAGTCAAATCTTACCCATGCAATCACATTGTTAGAAGACCACCTGTCATTTAAGACAAGATTCAACATGTATGAAACAAATTTTGTTATATGGTATGGAAACTTGACTTTGGTACCATACAGAATTTTGTACTTATAGGTTACTGCATTTGTGGGAAAATATTAACAAGTTTTTAAGATGGCTATACTGCACGACCTTGGGAGTGCAATATATCCATCAGATAATGTGTTAATATTTTCCCATACACATGCAGTAACCTTTTTATTATATGCTCCTTTTCTTATTTTACCTAAGGATTAATTATATAAACAAAAATACACTACAAGAAACAAAGTAACTGAATGTATGCTGTATTCTAAAACTAAATGCACAAGTGCAGATTCATCATTACACAACAACATTATTAAGGCACACATAACTCTGCCCAGATAAATTTGATCAAGCTTGAGAACCCATGACATGGCTCATCTAATTCCGATTTACAGAACTAAGAAAGTATATTTTCAGGAAATTCAGGAATTAAAACTAAGTATATTTTTGCCATTTTTATTACTGTCACATATCGGCTCATTCAAAGTAACATAAAAGAAAGGGTGAAGACAGCAAGTTTTTTTCCCTAGAAAACATGAAAAAATGTAAAATTGTTAAACAAGACTTATGGTTTACAGAAATGATCCAAAATTGTTTGTTTAAAATAGAAACATAAGTCCTGTAAAAGTTCTAAACACAGTCTGAAGTTCAATTCCAGTCCAAAAGGGTGGATGAAAACGTCAGACGAAGGCTAATAGAGAATTCCAGAATTTACACAATAAAGCACAAGTTGTGTTGTTCCTTTCCAATTTAGAATATTTTCGAAAAATGTCTTTGTTCAAATCAGTAATGTTCTCCAGGAAAACAATTATTCAGAAGAAACGAAGTAAAATTAGCTCCTCTAACAAAACATGTTGTTCTACGTAGACATACGAACAGACAACTTCTTCCAGCACAAAAATACCTTTTTTAAGGTAACAGAAGTTGTATAACTCTAAGATGTTACAATAAACTGACTTTACGATTCTATGACTGTGTATGACTCTTGACTATGACTGTCTGTCCATGACTCTGAATGTCTTACAAAATACCTCAGTATATAAACAAAGCTAATACATTGTTTGAATTACACATGCATGAAGACACATGCAATTTCATAATACTTCTGGACATCAGGAAAGTCTAACCAAGTATCAGCCAATCATTTTCATAGCTATTCCTGAATGTTTAATTGTAATTAATTTGTTAATCATACACAGCACATGCTCACATGACTCACATTTACGACTCAAGTAAACACAATGTTTTTCAACAACATATTAGACTGATATTAATATAATCATATTAATAATTACATTTAATGAAATAAAATGAAATAAATATATTTATACAAAGTTCATTCCTTAACACAAATAATTAAACTACATGGTCGTAACATTACAACCTAAAGAAGACTATTTATGCCTTGTCATTTGCATGTTATTTGTAAGGACCCTGTTACTAAATGTGGCATGTGCAATAATGTAAGTAAACAGATTTTAAAGTCCAGTCTTATGTTTTAAACTAAAGTCCATTATTATCCCAAACATTCAATGAAATAATGATATAGTCCTTGATTCAGATTTTACATAGAATAAATTTTTTTTTCATAAATAATAATTAGAAGATGAATTTTTTAAAATATATAACAGTTACAACAATGGCTTTTTCAACTCAAACCTGGACTTCAGAATACAAAATGTCCTATTTGTGGAACTCTAACATGTTGTAGTATATAAATGTGCTGCAGTTAATATATAACTTTATTTTTGTGAAATAATACCCAAGTAATGATGAAAATTGCAGAGATTTTGCAGTAAGTCATGTGATCAGAAATATTCTCCATGTTGTTCTGTACTGGAAAGATTGATCATGCACATATATGAATGTGATAAATTTCATCAGTCTTAGATGCTTGAATATTTAATCTCAGCTAATATGCTTTTATGGATTTTCCTGTTTGTATTGTTATGTTTCAAATAGAACTTTTGAACCTTTGCATGTTACTAGTTATTAAAAAGTTGTGTAATTATGAGGATTGATTCTGATAAAAGCAGCAGGTTTGTTGCAGGAAGTAAAAATATGGGAAAGATTAAAATACTTTTTGTGAAAAAAAATCTAATTAAAATTTTATAAACAGCAAGTTCTTAACAGAATAGGCAGAGGTTGGTCAGCATTCATGTGACTATTGTTAATGAACTAGAGTGATTTATTACCTCATCTAAAAGAATGGTTCTTTTAGCACAGCATTTTCATTAGTAGTGTGCAACTGTTCTAGTGGCCTCAGGTTTACATTACTCCCAGTACTTTGATTCTAATTCCCAGACATAGCAGCTTAACATTTCATTTTCAGTTTCGATGAAACCCAACTAAAAAGACAAAACAGGAACATGAAATTTTTAATTTTGAACCATTTTCCTTGCATTAACAGTTTAAAATATTTGTAAGATTTTAAAAGCTTGCCTTATATAACATAGTCTTTTTTTCAAGTGTCCTTGAAATGGAGATGTCAGCTAAGGCAGATTCCACTTTTCAATGGAAATTGGCTTTTTATAATAAGAAGTAAAATATACCTTGTTTTTGTTTAGATTGCTGATGTGCAGCAGGAGCATCAAAGGGAGATGGAAGGATTACTAGAAAATGTGAGGCAACTCAGTCGGGAACTCAAGCTTCAGATGCTCATAATTGACAACTTTATCCCTCCGGAGTATCAGGTAGTACAAGACTTTGACAGAAATATTGTCCATGAAACATTATGTTTTACATGCAAATTGCATTTTGTCTTAGTGGAAGCTCAATATGGCAATCATATAGCATATGTATGTCTGTCCATACACCTATTGACATCGTTGATTAACCTCAGTTTTACAGTTTCTCAATTCTATTACATATTTATACAAATAACACAGTAAAGCTATTGTGATACAATGACAGTGATAACCAGGAAACTTGATTGATTTTATTGCTGAAGTGTGATGTTTTTTCTCCTTGGAAAACATTCCATGATCATAATAACATTATGAAAATAAACTCCACTGCCTCTCAAACCCAGCCCACCTGAAAGATTAAAATTCATCTTTTCCATCTGTATTCCATGTAGACCAAAGAAGAAACTCTTTGCCATTACCCCATTTTTTCAGGCAGGCTGGATTCTGGATGTGGCCAAAGTTTATTTTTCTTAAGTTAATATGGTTACGTTAGTATTCTTAAAAAAACTTAATCTATTAGAAATTGCTTTTTACAATGCTTATGTACATATTAAATTTTTTTGGCCTATAGGAAATGTTAGAGCAACATGTGCACTGGAATGATGATATTGGTGAATGGCATCTGAAGTGTGTGGCCTACACAGGCAACAATATGAGGAAGCAGTCACCACAGCCAGACAAGGACAAAGAAAAGGTATGTGGAAATTTGAATACAATTGAGTCTTATATATTTTTTGATTGGGAATATGGTCAAGTCTTTTATGACCTTGATGGTGAATACAATCTTGTCTTATATGAGTATTGTTGGTGAATACAGTCAGATTTTATGACTGTTGATACTTTTGAGCTTTATAGTATCATTGAGGGTGAATATCATCTAATCTGTATTATTGACAGTGAATACTAATATGATTTTATGACTGTTGATGTTGAAAACAAAGTCTTGTATGAATGTTAAGGGTGTATACTGTCAAGTCTTTATGTGACTGTCAATGGTGAATACAGTCTAGTTCTGTATGATGATTGATGGTCGAGTCTTATATGTCCTGATGGTGAATATGATCTGTCTAGTCATATATAACTGGCATTAGTGTATATGGTTGAATACAGTTGAGTCTTTTATGGCTATTGATGGTGAATATGGCCATTTCTGAGACAGGATTGTCTTTTTTTTATTTTTGATGTATTTTCAGACAATAGCCAATAAATTGCAACACTGAGATTCAACTGCATTCTCATTTTTGTGGTTGTAAATATCACATTCCCTTTACCCAATTGTCATCCCAGAAACTTGTAGGACAAATGGCCTCATATTTTTATTCAAGTATTCTGTTTGGAATAGAAGATACTTGTTATGATCATCCTATAAAAATCATTAGGGTAACAATTAAATTTTATATTAAAACTGTAGACATTGCTAAAATTTGAGGCAGATATTTTTCTTTGTATTAATGTTTCTTGTAGGAATCTAATAATTATTTGACTCATTTTTTTTTAGCAACAAAATTCTTAAATTTTAAAACCATAATTTCAGTTTTAATTTGATATGGTAGTGGCAAATATATATGAGAAATAAAAGAAATTCAGTTTCATGGCATTAAAAACTGTTTGTTAACTACTTGTTTCAGAATGAAATGGATCTGTCTAACATATACATGGCATATACAGCAGAGGGGGCTCAAATAGCCATGCGGACCAAATCCTCCAAATCCAACCGACCCAAATCTGGAAAGCCTAAAGCAGTCAGTCGACCCAAAAGTAGTAGAAAGTTAGTACAGACATACTAACTCATGTATAATATTTATATATATTTACATATTGGGTAAATGAATATTGTTTATGTTTGTCTTTTTGTTATGATAAAATGTTACGATGATATAATGAAACATGCTATACAATGTTTTGATATGCAAAGGTAGGAAGATAGAAAGAAGTATATGTCTGAATGTCTGAATGAATGAATATCTGAATGAATGAATGAATGAATGAATGAATGAATGAATGAATGAATGAATGAATGAATGATTGAATGAATGAATGAATGAATATAGAAGACAAGAAGACAATGTACAAATGGCTGATTGAAAGAAGGAAGGAAGGAGAATGAACTAATATGGATGAAAGAAAGAAGTCGGAAGAAAAGAGAAGGAAGACAAAAATGAGGAATGGAAGAATAAAGACTGAGAAAAGAAAGAAAAAGGATGGCAGTAAGAAAGACCAGATAGCAAAGAATGATTATGAGATGACAAGATAAAAATTTTCTGTTTTGTATTTGACTTTTTTTATGACACCACTTAAATGGAAATGTATGCAAATTTTTTCCGGGATTATCTTGTGCCAATTGAACATTAGTTTTATTTCACACCATAAAGTCTAATTGTCTCTGATCATAATTACAGTATGGTAATGGGCTAATCTAACAAAGCTGCCACTTGTTTCCTGTAATTCCTTGTTTCCAACCACCTTGCAGGGACCTGTTTTGTGGGACTAATCTAGCTAAATGTATGAGAGTTGATAAAAATACAAAGGCGCCAGATTACCAGCTGGACCTTCTTGCTGGGTCATAAACCAGATAAGAACAAACAATCCTGGCAACAAATAAAAAAAATACACCTTGTTCCATCAAGGTGTTGAATGGCTCTGCTAAAAAAATATTAGGATTGCGTATTTAAAACCCCCAAACCTCATTTCAAGACTTGCGATATTGGTCATGTGGTCTCTTTCTACACAAACTTGAGCATGTAGACTAATTTTTCCCCACTTAAGAAACAGTCATAAATAAAACCTTGTTTAAACATAGTGATCACGTAAAGAAAATATGCCCCTGATACTGACCAATCATTTTAACTTCATGTTGACACTGTACCAGACCATAACAAACAAAAAAATAATTTTCATGTAGTACTTCTTCATCTTAAATAAACAAATTTTGATAAAAGAAAATATATCATTACTGAAAAAAAGAATCTTGAATCCAAAAAAATATTTCTGCAATAATATACAATGAAACAAATATAAAATAAAAGCAATTTAATCACAAATACATAACTGAATATATATATATATATATATATATATATATATATATATATATATATATATATATATATATATATATATATATATATATATATATATATACCATAATTTATATTTTAATCAATGAAATGCTTTTCAAGAAAAATACAAATTATAATCTTTGGAAATCATGGCAGTAAATAAATTTTAAGGATTGTTTCTACTTTCTTTGAAGTCTGTTATGTACAGCAGCATTAGTACAAAATTAAACTTGTTCAGAATCATTATCCATTGTTGAAGTAATGTGGTTCATCAAAAGTGTGGATTATATTATTACATCTTCACTGAGTACTGTAGAAAAGGGAGCATTTGCTCAAAAAATTGGTTCACTCTAAATTTATATATTCCTGCTAAATATAAAGATGCAGTTGTTTGAAAAACACATAAAATCTGTAATTGGAAGTCTCTGCATCATTGTGGTGCAATCCAGATGTATGAAATTTACAGTAATCAGTATCTTTCAAATTGTTATGTAAGTTTTGGATTTACTTAAAAGCTCCAAATTTCACAGATCATCTTCCTAAATTGTTCATTATAATAGAATTAAAAGGAGAGAATTCAATTGATAGAGACTTATTAATATAAAAATAAGCAAAGTCACCAATGTGAAATCTATCATGAAAGGAGGACATGGGGGCAATTCAAGCAACTTCACTATGTAGCATTTATTTTGCTGACTAGACTTTTTCAGCTTTTTTTAAAAAGATGTGGGAGGGGCAGCAATTTCTTGAAGTAAAGAGTTAATTACTAGACTAAAGAGTTGCTATATAATGATTTAGCAGAGCCTTAAGTGATATATATGTTGTTCAATATTTTGCTAATTCAAAGCAATACATGTACATGATTTCCATCATTTTGCTTAACATACACTAAATAAATGCTTTGAAGTATTTCTGCCTAAACTACATTTATATCTTAGAATTGTGTATTCACTTTGCAGTGAATCTCAGAAATATAATGCAGTATTTGGAATGCAGTTTGGAAAATTTGAATTTGTCATGAATTATTTGAATTACAGTATTGGGAATCTCAGAAATATAATGCAGTATTTGGAATGAAGTCTGGAAAATTTGAATTTGTCATGAATTATTTGAATTACAGTATTGGAAAATATTTTGAAAAATCAAATGCTGAATGAAAGTATGACTCTTAAAATTTGAGAGTGTAGTTTATTCAGAGTAACCAAAGTTACCCGAATAAACTTTTAAAGTTAATGTCATTAATTTTTACAGCTAGTGGCAGTCAGTATATTCCTTGAATATATATTCTTATGAAATTTGCTTGTTTAAGTAAAATTTGTAGGAACTGTTATTCAGCATTGCATACTGTAGGAACTGTTATTCAGCAGTAAAGACTGTAGGAACTGTTATTCAGCAGTAGAGACTGTAGGAACTGTTATGCAGCAGTAGGGACTGTATGAACTGTTATGCAGCATTGCATACTGGAGGAACTGTTATGCAGCATTGCCTACTGTAGGAACAGTTATTCAGCAGTAGAGATTATAGGAACTGTTATGCAGCAGTAGAGAGTGTAGGAACTGTTATTCAGCATTGCATACTGTAGGAACTGTTATTCAGCAGTAGAGATTGTAGGAACTGTTATTCAGCAGTAAAGACTAGGAACTGTTATTCAGCAGTAGAGACTGTAGGAACTGTTATGCAGCATTGCATACTGTAGGAACTGCTATTTTATTCAGCAGTGCTGACTAGGAACTTCTATTCAGCAGTGGAAATATTGAAAAGTTCCACTGTTCAGCAGCTTGAGTAGCTATTTAGAATTCAGGACAGTTTCTTGTTACAATGAGAATACACTTTTTGAAATCATTAATTTCATACATTATTGAGTTTTTGAGTGTATAATTTTTTTAAAATTGTGCATGAAAAAAAAAAAGAAAAATTATACCTTAAAAATACTGGACAGAATAAATTTAAATATGAGAATGGTTATTTTGAATTCCAAAATGATGAATATATTTTGCCTAAATTTGCCCTAGTGGCAGTCAGTATATTCCTTGAATATATATTCTTATGAAATTTGCTTGTTTGAGTAAAATGAAATTAATACTATTATTCAGCAGTAGAGACTGTAGGAACTAAAACATAAGACACTTGAATAGTCACATGCAATTTCTTACTGAAAAATTCCTACATTATTTTAAAACATAATAATAATTTCTGACTAATAATGAAGAATGATTCATTCTTTTACTACCTGACCAATGAATATGGCACTGGGCAGCCATTTTAAACCCCAAAGAGGGAAATCTTAAATTCAGACACATAATGGCATTTTACCTATACATAATGTTGCTGAATATGTGATGTTAGCAGCTTTTATAGTAGTATTATATCAGCTAAATAGCTGTTGACTCTGGACTGACAAGAACTCGGTCTTCCAGTGTCTGAGAAAATGTCATATTCACAAAAGAAAGACACAGAAATGCACTATTTTGTCTACAATCCAAGTTTGCAAGGTAAAACTTCTTATGCCACATTGATTTAATTACACATTGCTATATAAAATGAAAGTAGACAACTTGTATGGCCACAGTATTTTGTACAGTGTCAGTGATGGGAGTTTTAGTCACTCTACTATTGGTAATATCATTATCAAGTCAACATGTTTGTCATGGAAAATGCATGGTGGTAAATATATATTTATGTCAAGTAACTTCCTGTCAAAATTGGTTTTGTTTCTAGTGATATTCCAGATCGAATAGATGTGCAAAGTGTACAGTCCATTAACTGCCAAGTGGGAACAAAAAACACTCATTTTATTGAAAACTATGTACTCATATTAATATATCTTGAGACACCAGAAACTATGTAACAAATATCACTTAACCCAATTTCATGAAGGTTTGATGTGCTCTAACGTGGATTATTTGTACTATGAGCCCATACTTAAAACTATATTTCCAAATTTGAGGCCTACGGTAGCTAGCTGGCCCATTAGCTTAACAAGTCAAAAGAGCTTTGGCATATCCAAGAGTTATGTTGATGCTGACTTGATTATTATCTTCAGTAACAGAAATGAAGATTGCATCTCTTTTGCTGATTGGTATCTTGTAATTTTAGGAACATAAATTAAGACATCATTTCATTTGTTAATTGATACCTTATAATGTTTGAACTATATAAATAAATCTCAGCAATGTAACTAAAGACTGCATTTCTTCTTTTGCAATCTTGTAACATATGGCTTTGTAAAACTTGGATTTAGCTCTCAATATGTATTTGACACAGTATCATATTTGTGTTTTGAATGTGTATATACCAGACTTACTTTTTTCTCTTTTGCAGGAAGCGGAAGGATGTTGAAATTGAATCAGTACTTCAGTGACTATTCAGAGCTGCTGTCTATCTCTTCCTGTTCAAGTTGTATCTGCTGCTGGATGTTCTAAATATCCGACTCAAGGCCACGTCAGGCTAAATGTTCTAAATATCCGACTCAAGGCCACGTCAGGCTAAATGTTCTAAATATCCGACTCAAGGTTGTGTCAGGCTAGATTTTCTAAATATCCAATTCAAGACCATGTCAGGCTAGATGTTCTAAATATCTGACTCAAGGCCATGTCAGGCTAGATTTTCTAAATATCCAACTCAAGACCATGTCAAGCTAGATCTTCTAAATATCCAACTCAAGGCCATGTCAGGCTAAATGTTCTAAATATCCGACTCAAGGCCACATCAGGCTAAATGTTCTAAATATCTGACTCAAGGCCATGTCAAGCTAGATCTTCTAAATATCCAACTCAAGACCATGTCAGGCTAGATGTTCTAAATATCCAACTCAAGGCTGTGTCAGGCTAGATTTTCTAAATATCCAATTCAAGACCATGTCAGGCTAGATGTTCTAAATATCTGACTCAAGGCCATGTCAAGCTAGATGTTCTAAATATCCAACTCAAAGTCATGTCAGGCTAGATGTTCTAAATATCCAACTCAAGACCATGTCAGGCTAGATGTTCTAAATATCCGACTCAAGACCATGTCAGGCTAGATGTTCTAAATATCCAACTCAAGACCATGTCAGGCTGGATCTTCTAAATATCCAATTGAAAGCTAAGTCAGGCTAGGTTTTGTGACTTTACAAGTTAACACATGGAATGTACAAGCTAAAATGGAATGCAAGTCACTACTTTAGAAAGAATTTATGGCAGAGATATGAATCATCTTGATTTTTCTTTGCATTATATAGAGTAGGAAACATCAAAGAAACCTTTGTTCATTGCATTATGCAAATGATAAATTATTTTAATATGAACTCTTTTCCAGTGAGGTCATATGTTTTTGTGATGCCTTCTTTAGCATAGGCCAGAGTTGGATACCACTAATTCTGCTGGTGGCAACTGCAACATTGGTTTGTGTTTTGGCTAAAAATGTTCTGTTTCTTGACAAATTGAATCTTTTATATCCATGTACTCCACACTTGCTCTGAAAATTTCCTGAAATGAACTCATTTCAAATTTATACAAATCTAGTTGATCTGTCATCAAATATGGCCTCTATTACAAGAAAAAGTAGAACCTTCAAACAAACTACTTCTCCAAAACTGCTTACTAGATTTTGACATGGCTAAATAGAAATTATTGTGGCATAAAGATGTTTTAGATTTTCGCAAATGATGTTAATCTGCCATAAAATGTGGCTTCCATTACATATAACTAATAATCAATATTTATTGCCACCAATAATAAAAAAATAAAAAAATGTAAATGACATATATTGAAAAAAAATCTTTAACTGAATTTGACCACATTTAAAAGAAAGTATCCTAGCATAGATGACTTTCAGGTTTGTATAAATTATACCAACATACCATTAATAGTTCAACAACTTCATCTAAATAAAACACTGAACAGATTTGCCCAACTTTGACATAAAACATTCTGGCATTGGGGCCTTTCAGCATTAGGCAATTGTGCTGATATGGCATCATATATGTTTGTTTCTAATACATTGTAGTCAACAATTGGAAGACATTTCAACAGAAAGAATCCTACATACTCCGAATTTTTGACCAACTTACTTTGCATTTGGCTATTATGCATATGTCAGCTATGTCAGGCTCAATAAGGTCTCTTGTTTTGTATGGTTTTAATTCCCATACACTGGGAGGGATAGCTAGCATACTTGCATAGTGGAGTCAGGAAACTCTTTCATTTCATCCTCATGCTTTTTACCCCTAGCAAGGTTAAGGTCATTTGAAATCGTGGTGTATTTTGCAGTTATATATTTTGGGGTATAGTGATATATCCCACATGTAGGGAGGAATAACTACTGTACTTAAACTGTAGAATCAGTAAGAATGGCATTTTCATACTCATTAACTGCTACCATTCCTTTGACTCTCAGACAGGATTTAGGTCAAGGTTATCTTGTAGATTAATAGAAATATTTCTTTGACAAGCTGTTTACTGATGAAATGATTTGAAGCCATCTCTGTGATTTAATTTATTTTAAGAAGAGATGTTATTGTAGGACCATTATCCAACTTCATGTACACAAGTGAGGAGTTTCTTGAAACAGCATAAAACTTTACTGCAAAGGACAGTTTGGGATGAATATGTCTTTTATGATCAGATTCATAATCCATGTATAAATTAGTTTATGTAAGGTGATGATTTCTAATGAGAGATCACCTGTTTGTAGGGACCATGGATTTATCCCCACCATAAGACAATATATATTATGATGTCTGTATGTCTGTTACCAATTTTATTTCCACACAATAAGTCATATTCACACAATCTACAGTTACCAAACTGTGTGGATGAATTGGGGAAAAGAAGAATTTCAATCAGTTTTGGGTTCACTGTGACAAAAAGAATAAAAAATGGTTAGAACATAATAATTTTCATTTCTCCTCCTCCTGTAGTTATCAAAATTTGTGAATGGCATGAATTGATATAAGGAAAAATTTTTTTTTTGGTGTCAAGGCCTCAGTCATGGACACTGTTAATAATAGAAAATAGAAATGTTTTCAATACAATAACTTCCCACCATCTACAGTTACCAAACTTTGTAGATAGCTTGCACTTGGGAAAGGGAAGAACTAAATCAATTTTGAAGATAGAATCTTATAATCTCCAAGTCTAACATATCCTTCTAGTGCCTATATAGAATACCAATAAACATGATGTGTTTTTATCTTGTGCAATTCACAGTACATTTTTGGCAGATGAGGTGGTCTCTCAACATGTTTTACCATACTCCAATTATTATAGCTTTAGATAGACCTTTTCTTTACTATTAAAATATCTTGTTTTACTTAAAGTATCTTGTTTTACTAAATATTCAAAAACATTGTGTTGTGCCAAAAGCCAAAAAGACTTCAAATTTGTCACTGGAGTGTATGTAGATATAATTACAGTACTTATAAATATAAGTACATATTAACAAAGCCTTCTTTATTTTCTAGGTATAGTTTTATGTTGCATGAATGCTATTGCATGAATGCTATTAACTGTTCATTTTTCATCTATAATATTCTTTAGTAGACATGTAAACTCCATCTGTGCTTGACATGCAAACATCTATCCCATTTACATTTTGACATTTTTTTTGATGCTGTAATGGGTTACATATTTTTCTGTATTTATTGTTTTAGAGCTATTTTTATGTTCATTCCGTCCAGGTTTTGTTTTCTTAAGTGTAATTTGTTGAGCTGTTTGAGATTCAAACCTAATGAACATGTATGGGGTAATATTGTTGTTTGTTTGTTGCAGAGGGCACAAGTTTTATTATGGGTATATATATATATATATATATATATATATATATATATATATATATATATATATATATATATATACACACACACTACTGTGAATTTGCTGAGAGTAGCAGTTTTTGGGGAGTTATTTGTTGCTATAATCAATTATTCATCACTGTAAGCAATTGATCTCTTAAGTCAACAAATTCAGTTACTTTTTGGGTTTTGCAGATTTACATAATTAGCTATATGAAGTGATAAATGAATTCACAAATTCACACATTCTTTGCTTCAGTGGTTGATGCAAGGTTTCCTCAGCCTAGCAAAAAAAATAAATAAAAAGACTGTCACAAAAGATAACATTGATTCTAAATTACTACTGCCTTAAATAATTTGTTTACTCTCTGCTGATTTTTTCAATGACAAAAAAAGGTGTTTAAGAAAAGAGCAGCAAGCACTCCTAACTACACACCTAATCCCTCACCTTAATGTTATAGTCTTATGTTACTTTAGGATAATGGTCAAAAATGTTTCTTTAAGCCAAAAGAGCTACAATGTCAATGGAACTTAGAAAAAATTGGAGAATGTGGCACATCTGTGGTACATGTAAGCATTTACACATCAGACACACATTCAGTCATCAGACCTCACAATACCTTGGCATGTATACCAGATACCTTGACCAAACTTTGTAAATTGCTTGTATTTGAGATAGGAAAGGCATCAATTGATTTGGGTATAAAGTGGTTAATGTCACAGAGACTGAAAGGAGAAAAATGGTTTCAACAAAAGTGACATCACAAGCCCAAAATCAGACATGACTGTAAGGAAATGCAAGTTTCCAGTTAATGCCACAACACCCATAAATCTAGCACATGCTATGACAGTTCAAATTCCCACTGATATCATCAACCAGTGTAATAATTTGTTTCAGTTATCATTGCTTAGCAACAGTGACATAGCATATAATTGAACTACATCTTTTAGTACCTGTCTATCTGACCAATGAAAGAGTTTTTTGTTATATAAAAGAGGGATAATAATGCTATATAGCACATGGCAGGTATATAATGTGCTGTTCACTCTATTCTGGTTTCATTTTATAGTCCATTTAATGCTATTTATTTATTTCTTATTATTATGGTGTTCACGTTACTTGAGTCTTAGCAACATAAATTAATATATCCCACAGCATTTGGAGCTGTCACCAGTCTCTGGTTCACTGTTAAAGAATTTGTATGTGTTGGTAAAATGTATGGCATTCTGCATTTCAGAGACTGCATATAGCATAATTATTGCACACAAAAGATTGTTCTTAAAGTGTAACAACAGATTTTTAAAACTTTGTATAATAATTTTAATTGCTCTTGAGATTTGTCAATGTATTATGATTCTTGAATTAAATTTCTTCTTTTTTCTTGCTTGTTTTACCAATGTTCTTGATTTCTGCCCAATTATAATATTAGCAAAAAATGATATTCCATGACTGTTCATAGATTAATATTTGACAGTTGCATGTCTTTACCTCAGAAGGGATTAATACTTTGATGACATATATTTAAAAAACATCATAAAATTAGTTTGCAAAAGTTAAATTAGACTTGATAGTGAAGCTTATGAATAGATGAAACCAGGATGTTGAGCAAATCAAGTACAGTATATACTCGCCTCCTAGTCGAATCGAAATGCAAACAACAAAGATGTAGATCTGCCATGGCATAATTCATTCTAGATCAGGGCATATGTTTGTTGTACTGATTACTTCTAACAAATTGCAAAGACCTCGATTTGGGTCTGTGAGGGTTGAAGTTGGAATTGGCTTGGAAGGAGTGTATTCGGTGTAGACATTTTTAGCACAAAACAAATCTTTAAATATCACAAAGTGAAGTTAACTGCATAATTGTAGCATGAAGATCCAGGTTGGGATTATATATTGAAGACACTTTAAGCATTTTTGTGAATGAGAGTAGATTTGTATTGAAATATTCGTACAGATAAAGTCCAACAATCAATTTAACAGAATGATGTGCATGGAGTTAAACAACTGATTTAAGGAAATGATATTATTCCTAACCAGGACTAATGAAAATGTGTAACTTAAACGAGAACATATCCATAATCAGTGCATGGAACTTATAAACAAATATGATTGATATGTGGATCACAATGGATTATCAATGTTTAGAATTTAGCACAAAATTGAACTTTTTCATCTACCAAGGATGATATCAAAGTATAAGATTTTCACAACGATGAAGGTATGATTCTGTCACCAAGAGTGATCAAAAGATAAAATTTCAATAAAAATATGAATTGTTTTATCATCCAGAGCAGGATATGTATCCAGAAGTAGGATATATATGATTTGTAGTCATAGTGAAACTGAATATTTACTTCACAATAATACACATCTAACTTGTGGCATCCATTTGATGATCACAAAGTATTTTGAGTTTTACCCCTCTTCTTGAATAGTCAAGGAGCCACCATGTTTGGCCCACTCTATCTTGATTGATGAAGGATCCCACAGGAGCCCCCTTATTTATTTCAGGCTAATTGGTCCTAAACATTTGTCATTAACATATGAGACTCATAATGTAGTTAACTCAATAGATCAAAAAGTTAAAGTGGTTTCATGTAAAATATTAAAACAATCAACATTAGTTATAAGTTTCTGATGTTATTTATTGTGATTTAAAAGGATGGTAGTGACACAGGTCTGAAGGGGGGGGGTGTAGTACAAGAGATGATGTGCTCCAGACATGTCAATATGTATAGAGAACAAGCACAAAATTAGTGTAACCAGCTCATGATTTTACTAAAATATCCTGGACAAGCAAAAGTCACACTCCTTCCTTTGGGGTTATATCTGTACCTCAGAACAGTCCAAAAGAGATACAAATTAATGGTTTACATATGTATGGAAAGTATTCAATTATTTTATAAAACTTAGGGTAGGATTACAAAAATTAGCATATAAAAAATTTAAGATTCCCAAAAGGCAAAGCCTATGGTGTTAACAGAGGAAGATCATTGAGATTTTAATTCTACTAACATGCTACATTTTGTACGAGATATAATTGAAAACAAAGATCTGGATCATTCAACAATATTGATATCTAGTACATAATAAATGTAATTAGAATCAAATCTAAAATACATACCACTGTTCATTATTAACTTGTCTGGCAGAGATAGCCATCTGTTCATAAATATGCAACAATAACTGGCTTAAATGGTGAACAATTTAGAGAAATGCCAAACATAGGCATGACCCCAAAAGATTTGAGGAAATAGCTGTTCTCATAAGAACACAAATGGTTTTGAAAGGTTGGAATAGCTATACTGCCATTTGCTAAAATGTATTTATGGGCAGACAGAATATTGTCTCCTAGTATGTACATAATATCATAATTTTTTTTAACTTTCAAATATTTGGACATCTACATTAATATTATGTCATGAATGATGTTTGAGAAATTTAAGAATATCTGTATGATAATTTACAAACTACTATGCTTGCTATCATAATCCACCAGGATTTTCTCATGATCCAATTTTGATACCACAGTTATATGCTGAAGCAAATAAACAAAGACTACTTGCATGTATTTATTGTTTATGGAATGGTGAATTTTACAGCAAGGGCATAAAAGCTATTTTAAATAAAACTTCAACCAATGTTGGTAAATCTAAGATTTTTAAGTATGCCTAGCATGGTCTTTAATATTTTACGTAAATGAATGGAAGATTAATATTCAGTGCAACAAAGTGAAATTTTTTCAGACATAAAAAAACTACCAGATTTGAAGCTTTCACAGAATGATTGAATATATTTGTCAGATTCATTACTGTCCAGATTCAGAACTATTTTAATTCTTTTAAATCTGCTTTTTGTGTTTATAAATACTTGGCTAAGTTTTAAGGGCCTTACATGTTAATGCATGAAACCATAGAAGCTATGTGATTAGTTTTTTTTGCCCACACTCCTACATTCATACTTGTAAAAAATGAGCATTTATTTGATTGTGTGGGGAAAAAATGTTTGCAACCTTATCCTTTTCCATAATGAAATATGACATTAGTGTAGAAAAGAAACAGGCATACAGGACAGATAAAAATAAAAGCTAACGGTTGATGTGCAATGCTCTTGGTGTCAAATGTTAAATATTTCACAAAGGAATTAGTAATTGTAAGCCTAGGTAGATAATCATGTTTATTTGTGAAATGTGTTTATTATTATTGACAAATTTTTCTAGTAATAATAAGAATTACACTTCACAACAGTTAAATAAAACTTAAGAAGTCAAAACAACTATATGATATATTGGCTGTTTTAGTATTTGTACTGGTATATAACTCGTTATACTGCATTACCTGAATCTGTTGATAATTATTATAGTAAAAGTCATAATGGTCACAGGCATTCAACATGGACTATTTCAGCAATGAGTGTCATTTTTTACATACCTTAGGTGGCAACTATACACTTTATTTGTATCCTCTTACATAAATATTCCTGTGGAAGGTCATTATTTAACACACTGAGAAATACATATGGACATTTGTGGATGAGATCAGCCTAAAGGTGTGATCCAGTACAATCTGGATTGAAGGTCACAAACTGTGATGTCACAATGAAAGCCATGGATGTTGATAAACAAATTTGTACAGTCCTACATGATGACAGTTAGACCCAACATGCTCTTTTGTTGACATGGTTTAGTACCTGGCCACCATTGTAAAGGTCCATAGCAATTGATAATTTTCATCTTTAGTTTCTTGATGACAGTTAAGATGTAGAGCATTCATTAATCATGATTGAGTTTATTTTAGCTAAACAAAGTTAATATTAAATTTAAAACAAATACTTGTATTTAATTTAGAATAAATAAATGCATTTATATGACCTGTGTGACTTTTACCATTACTAGAAATTGTCATTAGATTTATAATAAAAGCCTAAAGTGAAAATTGTTTTATGTTATCTTTCTTTTGGCATGCACAGATAGTGCACTTAACTTAAAATGCAAGTATTTCTTGTAACTTTTTGTGGCATGTCATAAATTATTGAGTTTGAGTTAAGGAAGGTGCAGTCCAATCACAATAGTGTTAACTGATAAGTAAGCTAACAAAAGCAGCAGTATATCTTCTAGTATGAATTTTTAAAGACTTATTGAGCTGAAATGCACAGTGCAGTTGTTAAATGTACTTGTCAAGATACTTGAAAAACCTTAAGTGAAATGATTCTGGGGATTATTTTGAGCATTTGTGACTTATTGTATTGTCAAATAATGGAAAGTGACTAGCATAATCCCAGGATCAGCTGGTTACTTGCTGATGAATGTGGAGTTTTCGACCCAATGGAGATAGTTGACAAAATTATTCTTATATATGCTTTTTTGTTTAGTAGTAAGATCTCCATTGAAGTTCCTTACAGAGGACTCATTCCTTTGTTTTGACATAAGCATTATGTGTCTGATTTCTAGACCATTATCGTTCATTGCATGGATAGCAGTTGCTCTAAGACAGTGTGCTGTGTACTTAGCGTATATGCTCCTTTATAAGTCAAACTGAAAACAACAAAGATCCTGATATGCCCTAGCATTATACACCTGCATATCAAGGTCCGTGGTTTTTTAATGATTATTCCTGGCACATCATGTGACAGCAGAGCTGGGTCTGTGCAGTTGGATTTTTCTTATAAGTGAGTATATATGGTAGTTTCAAAATAATATCCTCGACTCTTGTGTTCAGTTGTTTAAAAAGGCCAGATCATAAATTCAGTTCACTTTAAAATTCAACGAGGCATTTTACTGTTTTAACTCTATATCCTTCACAATGTTTATATTTCTGTTTATGAATTTTAGGAAAGTTCAAATGGTATGATGTTAACAGTTTTTGGGTAAGCTTCTCATTCTGCTTGGGTTGTGCCTCTGCATAAAATTAGCATAGCTAGACATAAGAATTTCTGTGGTATAATTGTGAAATAAACTTCATTGCCATTTCCACGTGTCCTGACACTCATCTAGAAGGAGCAAAAATAAGGCTTATGTTTTGCAATAATGTGGCACATGTTATTTGTGCTTTTATTGAACTTGGACATTTTACATTGATTTTTTTAATATTAAATACTGGTATTAAACGGAATGTATTCATTGAATTAAGTCAGTGATTACAAATACATGTAATACTTAAAATGTCATATTAAAAATGGGTTTTTAAGAATTCAAATTTCTTATTTACAAAAAATAAGATGCACAATTCTGGGGTTATCCATATATTATGTTTATTTGAATTATATTGTATACCTGACTTTTGTTATGTTATGCATTATGTTTACCTGCTTTTCTTAATCATTTTTTATTTATGTTTACTAAAATTTTGAGTTCAAGACCCAGGCTTTTCTATACGAAATCCTTTTGTGTCTTAGTTCATGTGAAATTAGTGTATATAGGATTTGGTAAACAATTATTCATTCCTATTTAAATTGAGGTTGTTTGGAGTTTGTGATCAGAGTTTGTAGTTGTGTTCAGATATAATTTGAGAGGAATTATTAAAATTAATTGGAATTACAATAAAATAATCATCTACTTTTTGGACTAAAACACTACTTTGGGGTATTGAGAACTTGCTCAAAGACATACAGGATTGTATTATTGAGGTACATCAATATATTCAAGATTAATCAGCACATTCAAAACTACTGGAATTCATTTGGAATTTTATGTACTTTAAGACATTTGGTAGGACAGTTAGGATATTTGTTGATTTTACTAAACTTTTGATTTTGCTTCTTTCTATTAAATGGTTTAAGCCCTAGAGTCGTAACACATAATAATATAAGGTAAAGTTTAAGATATGCCTGAATATGATCCTAATTTATTCCATTCAGTTAGAAATACTAATTGTTTTTATTAGAATGGAAATCTGCAATACCTGTTATATTACTTGTTTGGTTCTGTATTCTCAAAGGCTGTTGAATTGAATAGTACTTTATATTTGACAACAGTTTAAGCCTTTGTACTTTTATGTCATTTTTATAAACATTTATTTTTGTTTTAAAAATACATATTCTTTCATGAAAGTCATGCAGATGTAGACTAAATGGAAGAAGTTGCAAAACAGTACATTAATTAGTCTCACAAAGAATATATTTTATAGAGTTAAGCATGCCAGTAATAATTTTCATACATTCTGTTGTTAGTGGCATCCCAGTTTCATGCACATTTGAAACAACAAAAAGTACATTTAGTTCTTGAATAATAGTGTTGCATTCTGTATGAGGAAATTTATAATAAAGAACTGTGTGTTGCAGTTTTAACCCTGCTGACTGCTGATTGTAATATTCTTGATACAGTTCTGTTTTCATATGAACCCTTCATGAGTTGAATACTCCATGTGGTATTTCTTTTGGTTGATTCCGAGTATGTGTTCATAGTAACTATTCAGGAGTTGAATACCCCATATGGTATTTCTTTTGGTTGACTCCAAGTATGTGTTCATACTAACCCTTCAGGAGTTGAATACCCCATGTGGTATTTCTTTTGGCTGATTCCAAGTATGTGTTCAGAGTAACTATTCAGGAGTTGAATACCCCATTTGGTATTTCTTTTGGTTGATTCCAAGTATCTGTGTTTATACTAAACCATCAGGAGTTGAATACCTCATTTAGTGTTTTTTGTGGTTGATTCTGAGTATCGGTGTTTATACTAACCCATTCAGGAGTTGAATACCCCATTTAGTATTTCTTTTGGTTGATTCCAAGTATCTGTGTTTATACTAAACCATCAGGAGTTGAATACCCCATTTAGTGTTTTTTGTGGTTGATTCTGAGTATCTGTGTTTATACTAACCCTTCAGGAGTTAAATACCCCATTTAGTGTTTCTTTTGGTTGATTCTGAGTATGTGTTTATACTAACCCATCGGGAGTTGAATACCCCATGTGGTATTTCTTTTGGTTGATTCCAAGTATCTGTGTTTATACTAAACCATCAGGAGTTTAATACCCCATTTAGTGTTTCTTTTGGTTGATTCTGAGTATCTGTGTTTATACTAACCCTACAGGAGTTGAATACCCCATTTAGTGTTTCTTTTTTTTGATTCTGAGTATCTGTGTTTATACTAACCCTTCAGGAGTTGAAAACCCCATTTGGTGTATCTTTTGGTTGATTCTGAGTATGTGTTTATACTAACCCTTCAGGAGTTGAATACCCCATGTGGTATTTCTTTTGGTTGATTCTGAGTATGTGCTCATAGTAACTATTCAGGAGTTGAATACCCCATATGGTATTTCTTTTGGTTGATTCAGATTATCTGTGTTTATACTAAACCATCAGGAGTTGAATACCCCATTTCTTTTCTTTTGGTTAATTCTGAGTATGAGTTTATACTAACCCTTCAGGAGTTGAATACACCATTTAGTGTTTCTTTTGGTTGATTCCAAGTATCTGTGTTTATAATAACCCATCAGGAGTTGAATACCCCATTTAGTGTTTCTTTTGGTTAATTCTGAGTATGAGTTTATACTAACCCTTCAGGAGTTGAATACACCATTTAGTGTTTCTTTTGGTTGATTCCAAGTATCTGTGTTTATAATAACCCATCAGGAGTTGAATACCCCATTTAGTGTTTCTTTTGGTTGATTCTGAGTATGTGTTTATACCAACCCTTCAGGAATTGAATAACCCATTTAGTGTTTCTTTTGGTTGATTCCGAGTATCTGTGTTTATACTAACCCATCAGGAGTTGAATACCCCATTTGGTGTTTCTTTTGGTTGATTCTGAGTATCTGTGTTTATACTAACCCTTCAGGAGTTGAATACCCCATTTAGTGTTTCTTTTGGTTGATTCTGAGTATCTGTGTTTATACTAACCTTCAGGAGTTGAATACCCCATTCAGTGTTTCTTTTGGTTGATTCATGATTTTGTGATAAAGCTATTAAGCGATGGATCTGTAACTTTGAATTTTGTTGAACAACTCAGAGCATATAACTGTGATTTGACCAAAGGCATTTAGGAAGCAGCTGATTTCCATTGCAAAATCATGTACAATCAATACCCCCACCACTAGAAATGTAACACTCCATTAGGTAAAAAATTTTTTTCACATGAAATGAACTTAATAGTGGACTAAGTTTTCATATTTGTTATACATATCAATAATGCTCAAAGAAAGTATTCACAAGATACTATTAGGTTGTGCTTAAATTCCAATTTTCAATATTTTATTAGAGTTCATTTTGTTACAGCCATTTCCTTATATTTTTTTGCACTTTTATTTTCTTTCTTTTTTTGTTCTGATTAGGCATGTCATGCCTACTTGGTCATGTTCTTTTAAGGAACCTCACGCTGCATGTCACATGATGTAATTTTCCTGGAAAGTGGGAATTGGATGGTGCATTCGGAAAGGGAAATTACAAATGACTATGATTTTAGTCTTCATAATTTTTTATGTGTCTCAACAAAATTTAAATTGTATTTGAACTGCTCTGCTGTGAAGTAGAAGTTACACCATCAATTATTCAACTGTAGCTTCATGGTAAATAAAAGCCAATTTTGAAATCTGTAATAGAATGAGTCCTTTTACAGTCCCCAATGGACTGAAATTAAGAAACATTCCATTGAAAACACATACTTGTATAATGCCCAGAATCTTCTGAATTGGATGTTCATGTGGCACAAGGCAGAGAAATGATAAAGAACACACGCACATTTGTTAATGTAGATAAAAACACTTGATGCTGATTGTAAAAGATAGTTCTTGTTTATGTCATGGGAACAGAAGCACCTTGGCTGTCCAGGTTTCATCTGCAACAATCTCAACTGAATGCTGAACATAATTCTCTAGATTATAAATTTGGGTGTGCTGACACCATACATCATGGATAACAGTGCCCCTGTATATGTCTGGATTCAAGCTAGATGATTTGCAGTTTCACCTTACAATGTAGTGCTGTTCCCAGTTAGAACATTTGGAATCTGAATGCATTATTCCATTCGATTCTTCAGACCATTTTATTCAATACCAAATCATTTGGAATCTAAATTCATGATTTTATTTGTTAGATTAAATCATTTCATTTTAGACTACAGCATTTTATCTAATATCACGTCATTTGGAAACTGATTTAAATTGTTTTATTTAATATCACGTCATTGGAATCTGAATTGATCATTTCATTTATTGGTTTAAATCATTTGAATTTATGCTATGTAAATTCAATTAATAAAACATCATTTGGAATCAGAATTCATCATTCCACTTTGTTGTTGAAATCATTTTACTTAATACCAGATCATTTGGAATTTAAATTCATAATTTCCTTTGTTGAGTTAAATCATTTCATTTTAGACTACATTATTTTTTTTAATACCATCTCATTTGGAAGCAGATATCATCATTTTGTTTTGTTCTTTAAATTATTTAATTTCATAGTCATTTCATTTAATACTACATCATTTGGAATCTGAACTCATTATTTCACTTTTGGGGTTCAATCACTTCATTTCATGCTACATCATTTCATATCATATAACATAATTTGGAATCTGAATTCATCATTCCATTTTTTGGGTTAAATCATTTCATTTCACACTACATCATTTCATTTAATATATCATTTGGAATCTAAATTCATCATTTAGTTTTGTTCATTAAATCATTTCATGTGAAATCACATCATTGGGAATCTTTTCCTGGGTTAAATCATTTGATTTCATACTACATCATTTGATTAATGTAATTTTGGCAGTGATGGCTGCCCATACATACCTGACTAAAGAGGAAATCATGGCAACTATGATGCAGTAGCCAGTTTTGAGCAAATTGATAGACTCATGTTCCACAAACCCAGTGTCTCAACTAAGTCTGCAATGATTTATCTGAGTTTTCCCAAATCTGAAACACAACAAAACGAAACAGAAATGTTTATGCTGATGCTGCTCTCACCATCACCACTGGAAAAGTGATACCAATGTCTTACCATACATATTCAGTTGAGACAGTAAGAGGCATAACCCTGTCACAATTTTTGTTCTCAGAGAAACCTTAAAAAAGCACATCCTAAACATTTTGTGACAATATATACCAAAGTGTATAAATCTTGTCATATGCTTGATAATAAATATCTTTACATCAGTAGATTCACAGACAGATAAGTTTCAAAGTGAATTCCTGTAGGGCTCATGCATCTATGGTCAGGCACTTCTACATAGGAAGGTTTTATCACTTTATAGTAAAACAGAAATGAGTTGTCTTGCATGCAAAAGAATCTAAATGAGAACTCTGACCTCTGATTTTATAATTTCCAATGTACCAATAGCCATCTTTCATAGCATGGGGGGGGCCCCCTCGTGGTCTAAAGCACTCTCTGTTACAGATCACTGCCATCTCACTGCTGTCTGCATGGGTTAGAGTCTAAGATTCAGCAAATGTGGATATGTGAGAAAGCTTGCCAGTAGCTTCTTGTGGGTCGGTGGTTCTTTCCGTGGATTACCCAGTTTCTTCCTCCACCATTAATAATGGCTGCCATGTATAGCCTATTGTGTGCTGAAAAATGGCATTTAGCCCCAGAACAACAACAACAACAACAACAACAACCATAGCATGGGGTGAAACTTTATTCCTAATTCAGTTCAAAATACCCTGTGGCCAATAGGTTACACAGCTTAGAAAGAATGAATGAAAGAAAAAAATGGAAAAGTAAAATGTTAATGCAGGACACTGAAGGTTGCATACCATATCTTACTTCATCCTGGATGACATTTTGTCTGTGATGTTTTGCTTTTTACTCCATGCATTACATCACAAATGTTTTAATGTGTTCATAAGCAAGCACAACAAAAACACAGCATTTAATATTATTGTAATGTAAAACAAAAAAAATTAGCACTCAATATTAATGTAATGTCAACAATAAAGGATTAACAATGTACATGATTAACAGTGGAAAAAAATAGCAGGTAAAACAGTGTACAGTCTTCTCATTTTCAGACTTTGCTATTCATCAACATTACTTTATGCTGTCCATTATAGTACAAGTCACATTTTTAATCTTTATGCATTTACTCATTTTAAACTAAATATAAATTGTTCTTTTAAAGTTTAACGCTAAGTTTCTGTAAGCAAAGTCTATTTAGTCCCAATTATTGAATGCTCTGCACCTTAACTGTCACCAAAAAAATTCTAGATGAAAATTCTATCGCTATGGACTTTTACAATAGTGACCATATGCTAAACTTTGATCAACACAAGAGTGTGTCAAGTGGACTTTGTCACAATCAAGGGTTTTATGATTTTGTTTATCAGTATGTGTAGCTTTTATTGTGACATCAGAGCATGTGACATTCAATCCAGATAAAACTGGATCACACCTTTAGGTTCATTTTGTCCAAAAATGTCTACATACTTTAACATTGATTTTTCCATATGCACCTACTGTGGCATATAAATAATGATCTTCCAAAGGAATATGGATGTATACCAATCCAAATGAAGTGAATACTTGCCACTTAAAGTTATGAAGACTCAAATTCCAAATAAATGACATCCATTACTGAAATAATCAGTGTTGAATGCCTACATTACCTTTGTGACTTGTACTATAATTGTACACCATGCAGACTTGAATATTTTGCAGAAGGCACAGCTGATAGGTGAATAATGAGTATTTCTTGTTGCCCAGTAATGGATTCAAATCTCTATTTTATACATCTGACAAACATGTCTTACATAGTATAAGAACATCCTAGTAGAAATTAAATAAATAAAAAAAAAAATGGCAACCATATATATTCACTTATAAGTTGAGTGCACTGAACCAAATCTGCTGTTGCATAATGTGCAGGCAGATGTGGGTTTGTGCAGTTTGTTAAGAGTAACTAGCAGAACAAACAACATTGATCCTGATCTGCCAGTGCACTATACAATGGCAGATCAAAGTCTATAATGTTTGCAGTTGGACTTAGGTTATCAGTGATTATATTCAGTACATCTGGTGAGGCAATAACAAATGCAAGAGAATTTATGTTGATCCAAACTGTATACATCAGAGATTTCAAAAGGTTTGACTATACTTTAAGACATTTATTTGACAGCAGGATAGCAGATGGGAGTGGGGCTATGTGGCAGAGCAGTGGAGAGGACTGCTTGAGCTTATTAAAAGTTCCAACCATTTAGTCATATAGAACTTAAAATCATTCAGTCAGTCCCAAACGAAGCCCAAAAGTTATATACCAGTAAACAGAGATCATTGTATCCCAAGTAGTCTAACATGTCTTGGTTAAAAAATGACAATAAGTTAAGAAAATGAAATTATTGGTAGATGTATTTACAGTATAGATACAGGTATTTCATATTTTCCTTAACTTTTCATCAAGTTTTATTACTAATGAGATATCTGGTTACTCTGTTGAATCTGTATTGTTTTACTTTATAACACTGTTCTTTCTGCTCCTGATAATACAAGTGGCTTAGAACTACTGCTTGAAAGATACATTGTTGAGAGTACTTTCAAAATAGCTTTACTAGTCTTGTCTGACACTTTGTCAGAATAGTAACAAGAGTGTTGATTTTAAGGAATGTATTTGTTCATTACATCCCACATCATTGAGAAGGACTGACTTTTGAAAAGTTGAAAACCAAATGACAAAACTGCTCCTCTTTGCTTGCATAGTTTCTTTACATTACTCACAGAATGTTACATGTATTGCTTAATCATGCCTCAGCCATTCAACTGATTGAAAATTTGCTGTTAAAACTTCTTGACTTTTTCAGATTAAAATTTTCATTCCAGTTGCCTCTCAGTTGCTGCTATAATATCTCTGATGAAAATGATTTTGCTCTGTCTTCATATGATGTTATCGGTGGTGATTTACACTATCAAACTTATTTAATTATTTTTATTTATTTTACTGTTTTTACTACTGAATAACCAATTAAAAAAACTCAGACAAGTGATTTGTTTGCTTGATTGATCTTTACTTTCCTCTTGTTTTTTGCATCATTACGCTATTAATTTGAAACAAAACCAAAATATTATCTATTATAGTAATGCCATCAACTTAAAGTGAAGATTCTGTTGGATGCTAGACAGTAAGCAAAGCAGTATATAGATGGGATCACACTGGCATCACAAAGTAATTTAATGGTGAATTGTGAAGCCATGATAGGAAGTAATTATTAATGACATTCAACAGTTTGAAACAAGTTGCAAACATTGCCATCTTTTGTTTGTTTTGTCGGATAATGGGGCCTGAAGTTAATTACAGTTATGAAGTTAAATATAAGAAAAAGATTAATGTTTATAATTATTAATGATTTGCAGTTAATTAAGTTAATTAAAATATCTTCATCATCAGACATGTGCAGTATACATAAAGTTTATCAAAGACCTAATGTATGTGTATATTTTATTATCAAAATACATGTACATCTTTAAAGTTTTAGGATTATGTATCAAATTATCTCTAAAGGGAGGTAAACACTAATGAAAAGTATGGCACTTTGACCTCTTTTACAGTAGGACACAAGAATAAAAATATGTATTGCAAACATCCATTATCAGACTAGAAGAATGTACTCCAAATTTTATTCATATATAACCTATAATTACAAACATTATGAAACATGCATTAGCCAAATCTTGCAGCATTTAGATCATGGACATTCTCTGCTTTACAAAAAAGCTGGCATAATTTAAAAAATGTGTGCACATCTGCACATCTAGTTTGACATGCATTATTCTCTGTTATCATGCTCAGCAATGGGGAAGTTGGTACTAAAACAAGAAGCTGCTCAGGGATTGCAAGTTCATCATGTTCATCCAATTCTCAAACTTTGATAATAAGCACATTTATTTAGTTTTATAAAAACATAATTATGATATATTCTAAATCTGAAAAGGGTGGATAAAATGGTTTTGAAACAAAATGAAGGTATAAATCATTAACACAAAGTGTAGATGAACATACACACATATGGATAAAAATTCAGTTGGATGCTAATATGATTATCAACCTCTGCTGATCAATAATAATTAACTAGGAAACAAGGAATTTAGAAGCAAATAAGTGAGAATAATCATCATGAATAAAGTGAAAAGGTCATTATGTGATAATCAATTATAACATTCAATCTGAATGCATGCATATGTATTTGTAAAAATTACAAATAAGTTATAGAGTACTTTACATTAGTTACAACTTTAGGATGTATGTGGTTATAAGTTAGATGTGGATGGGATACAGGAGTTGCCTACAAACAATATATTTAACTATGACTCTTTCACAAAGCAACATTGCATCATCTACATATTTAATGATTGGCCTATAATTATTCATGTATTTTAATCTTGTGTATTATCAGCAAGAAATGAAACTGTCAGTAAACACCATCAAAGCTCACATGCACAAATTTACTAAAAAGAAAATGTATTTACCATTACACAAAATGATTGGAGATGAGTGATGAAAACAAACCAAGTGGTTGATGTACATCAGTTACTCTCTTCTTCAATATGGCATTGCTCTAATGGTAAGGATATACATGTTTGCTATTATCCAATTTCAAGCAGTCTGGTTAAAAAAAAAAAAAAAAAAACCAGCCTAATTTTCTGTTAAAATCACACTCACACACTACCAACAACTCCTAAGTTGTTGATTCTGCTTCATGTGTTGACTGTCCCTCAAAATTTACAGTTATACATTTGAAATTACAATTGAAAATTCTAATAAAATGCAAACAAATTTGTCTTTTCTCTTGCAGTTCATTCCTTGTTGTTGATTTTGATGTAATGTTTCATTACCATGCTTTTTTAATTAGTACAGATGATATAGGGTTGTACACAGCTGTGTCCTATTAAAAAGAACATTATTTAAAACTACCATCTTGAGGTAGAATAAGTGCAGACATATTGATGTGTTTGGCTCTGCTGTCTATAACTCAGCAACAACGCTTTTGATTTTGGTGTTTGCTTGCAATGGATACACATGTTCTAACCTTAACAGGAAAGCATTCAAACTTTACAAATAAACAAATTTGTGAATAGTGCATGTCGACTTGATTTGTATTAAAGGCATGTGATCAATTAAAGATTTTAATATATTTCATCATATGTCATGTCCATAGATACTAAAGTCTATTACATGAATATATCATAACTTTTATGCATCAATGAAAATTTAAAGAATCACAACCCTTCCCCTCAACAGTCAACCAAAAAAGAAAGTTCCCTCACTATCTAAGATGCAGTCAATGCTTATGGATTTCACTGCTTGTATTTTATTGAAGGAAAGTGTCCAGTCATCATGTCTCTGTCATGGTTAAAATATCATAAAACAAGAACACTTATATGAGAAGCAAAGCTACTGTACCCTGTAACTAGATATGTTTTAACTTGAAATACACAAATTCAAAAGCATAAGATGCAAAATAAATTGAGCTAATATATAGTCATTAAAATACATACAAAAATCTCTATTCTAGATTTTGTTAGTAAATAAATTGTACAGCTCCAATCATCAAAATTCAATAATACATGAGTGATTTAAATATGGAATTTAGATTATTGAGCAACAACTGTAAATAACAAAATATTCACAACTCAAAGCATTTTTTCAAATTCAGAAAAGAAGCTTAATTTAGGAAAACATTTGTTTTTCCTGAGTAATATTTATCACATGGTAATAGCTGAATAAAACAATGTAGATAATGCAGGTCCAGGTCATAAGGGTTGTATTATACAGTTTAACACTACCATTAAAATGTGAAAAAAAATCATGTATTAGATAAGTTGAATTTAAAAGGACTCACACTAAATTTTTCTTGTTCTTGAAGTAGGACAACTGCTACACTTTGTAGTTTTAAAACAGAACCAACACTAGATCTAATTCATCAAATCAAATACATGATTATTTTTTATTATGTATTTTAACTTCCTCAACCACTGATGCACATATCAAAAATCCATGTACTGTAGAGCATGTATGTGGGACCACCTTTCTGTCAGTGATGTGTTGGTCTTCAGAACAGATAAACAATAATGAATCATCAAATCTATTAGTAATCCATTAAATATGGAATGGATAACTGTAATTGGGACTTATATGACTTTGGTACAATATTGTGATTTGTGACCTGTACTCCATTATGGTGTATGGTCTTGATCATGTAGTTATATCATGAGACCCATGTGGGCCTGACATTACTTACCTGGCTGACCATTTTACCAAGCAGGCTCATGTAGTAGTGTAAGAAAACAATCCTTGTAAACCATCTTCTAAACAATATTTCATACTGATTTTATGTATTTTACTGTATGCTGATCAGAATTCTTTTAAAATGGTTAAGGCATAATTAATATGCACTGTCTCTTTCTCATAACAGAAGCCATGAAAGTACTTTTTGATAATAAATCCAACAAACTAAAAATATGGTTTCAAGAGTGGTAAAAAATCCTATAAATCAAGTGCAAGACTACATCATGGATCTAGTTCATTGTCAAACCCATCCATAAACTTGATGATTAAACATATATTCCCAGTCAGATTACACACATGGCTTCCAGAGTGGTAACAATTCAGCAAATCATATCAAATCATTAATAAGTATGCATTTCGTTCATTACTGAACAAGATCCGGAGGATATAGGCATTTATTCCAAGTATGACTAAAACTGAATCAGAAATGTAGCCTGCAGAGAAACAACAACCAATCAGATCCCCTCATTAATAAGAATGGATCATGCCCATCATCAAACCCACTCAGCAAGACTGATTAAATTCAGTTCAAAAATCAAACCTGGCCTCCTGAATGGTAACAAGATCAGTCAATCAGATGCATGATTATCTTCTTAATATGCACTGATCTTGCTCATTATTAAACCTATCTTAATGAGAAAGGCTTATTTTTCATGTCAGATCAAAATCAGATCAGAATTATGACTTACAGAGGGTGTAAAAAGCTTATCATACAAAATGAAAGATAACCTAATTAATGTGCTTGGATTTTGAATTCATTAGAGACAATAATACAATCCAAGTTTGATCAAAACTGAATGACAAATATGGCCTTCAGAGCATTAAGAAAGTTAGCAAAATTACCTCACTAACATGCATGGGTCTGACATTTTGATGGTATCAACCCATGTTCTGTTAGATTGAAATCTTATCAGAAATGTGGATTCCAGAGTGACAATCAGCTACTGTTGATGGATGGGTGTAAAACAGAACATGGACGATGCATGTTCATGATAGATGCAGGACAATACCATAAGCTAAACTGAACTAATAGTCAGTTGAGCTAAAAACCAGTGTCCAGGCATAAACTTTTTCCTCATTTTCTTGTGCATCATGGTTTGGAACAATCTTCACTTTGCCAGCAGACTCTACTCTGCAATCACAGTTACAAAGGATTAAATAAAAGTCTGCTGAGTTGAAACCTTTTCATTTAGATGATAATGTCTTTCATAGCAGTGTTGAAACAATCATTTTGCCAAAAAAAATCATGGTCACTGGTTGTGTTTAGCAGCTGGATGAACATGCCAGTACATTTATATATAAAAATCTGTGCATGATAATTTTTGTTTTAAATGACACATGACTGCTCATTGCAAACATGTCTCAAATCAGCTTTTAATGTATAAAACTTAGCCCATGAAGTAGTAAATACTGCTATCAGCTTAGACCTAAAAAAACAAAGTGTATAGAACCACAAATTTAGTTAAACTGTTAAAACTCATCTCAGATAGGAAATTTGTCTATTTTCATATGGGCTGTCACCTTAAAGTTTACAAAATAAAGATTTTTTTATTTAGCATCTATAAAGCACAATACATACCTAAACAGGATAATTTACATGTCTGCAGTACATATATGATACACATATTATACATGAACACGAAGAATCCATACAATGCATGAATAATACATTCAAGATGGCATGAAAATTGGGTGTAGTAAAATACAGAATACTTGATATATTTCCCAAATAAAACAGGAATCTATTGCATTGACAGCTGCAAGCAGAAAACCATGTCAGAAGTTATCAAGAACTTAGGTATAAGCAATATGGTAATATGCAGCAAGAATATTAAGTAACAAAATTGAAAACACTTAAAACCAGAATTGTGTAACAAACTTCATAGTGACATACAATATTTTAAAAACAATTGAAGAAAAAGAGGTAGAACACACATTCAAATATATATATATTTATATATATATATATATATATATATATATATATATATATATATATATATATATAAGCTAAAGTCAGTTTAACTTTTTTTTACATAAAAAATATTCAAATTATATTGGTAACTTGAGTGTGAAGGTTATTAGCCTTGCAAAGATGCACTAAATAAATGAAACATATTATTAATATAAGTTTTCCAATATACATTAAAACTATTAAATAATAAGCCAAGAAAACTAATGCAAACTGAATAAACCAGAGACTGAAACTGATCCAAGGGAGAACTTGATACACGTTTGGAGTAATGATCACTAAACAACAGAAGATCTAGATCATTGCACTAATACAAATACAAAGTTGAGTATAAGTTACAGAATAAATAAAAGATTGTGTCCTGTGTACTATGATTTCACTATATCTGATGCAGGATGATAATGAAATTGGCAAAGAGTTGCGCCTTTTTTTTTGCAGTTCTCGCTCTTACATTAGCAACATAAGTTTTAATGTAATGTAGAGTAATTAGGAGTACACTTTTCAAATAAAAAAAATTATAAAGCTCTGATGATGGTCAAATATTATTCTGCTGCTAATGATGCAGTCTGAATATAAAGAGAACTTTCACCATCCAATAAAGTATCTGTAAAAAACTTTTGCTACTCAGAAACACATGCTCCAACACCTATCAAGGATGAATATCTTAAATTTCTCAAACTGGATTAAGATTTGAATATGCATGTACAAAGCCACAATATAAATTGTGCTGCACTGATACAGCACTCAAATTTAAAAGATATATATATATATATATATATATATATATATATATATATATATATATATATATATATATATTTGTGTGTGTGTGTGTAAAAGAAAATGAGACTATTTTATTTTCATTCATAAAGTTAAAATTATGTACTGTTGTGCAGCATTAATGAAATTAAACATGATCTGTGGGAAGAAAAACAACTTTTGCAGTCCCAACATTGATGAATGACTGATGCCATTTTGCTTTCATCACTACATCATGTGCACCTATAACTGAGAAAGTTCTTGTCCCAAACAATGCATCATGGCACTTGATTTGACAACACTGTTAAGTGTACAATGAAAGATAAATCAAGTACATCCTAAATAACGACCAACTCACCCATTTGTAATCCTGTTGTGCCAGATAATGGTTTAGCTTTTTGGTTTTTACAGCACAAAAATGTTTTTGAAGTTTGTATTGTTCTGAGACAAGTAGAAAAAAGTGCATTGCCTAAAGTCATATCAAAGTGATTGATTTGGATTGATTCAATGGTGGGGATTGAACTATATCGTTTTGTTCATAAGTGTTCTCAATCACTGATGGAGATAACATGAAGATTAAAACAGACACCAACAATGTCTTACATTCTATTTGATTTCATCAATGTGCTATTATGTATTGAAGCATGCAACTAGTACTTCACTATGGAAGAAAATCTCCACATTTATTTTTGCTTAAGTAATCCATCACATTTTATCATCGAATCATGTTCAAAAACTTGTGACAAAACTTGAACATGTTGACTTTCCTAAAAAATTGTAAATATTTTACAATTTCTAATAACACATTATTTACACACTTTATATTAGTTTAACTAAATATACAATTAAATCATATAATTTTCACAAATATCTCATTGGTATTATGCATATTTCATAAAATAATATCAAGGATATAGTTATAATTTTCTCATGCAAATTGATGAAAGCTTCATGCTTTTTGTGTCTTTTAACTTCTATATTTATTTCTAAACAACACCTACTTTTAGAGTTTAAGACATGAACTTAGAAAAAATGATTCCTTTGGATCCAAAACTTTATAAAACTAAAGAACCCTCACCAACGGAATGAATTTATTTAAAACAATCATCAAATGTCATCAAAAAGATGTTTTCTTTTTAAAAAAAAACATTAAAAACATAGTTCCTTGAAATATACATATCCACATTTCCAGATACTTTGGTCAACTATGACTTAAGACTGTAGTGTCTTGCCTGAAAGTAAATATTTGTGATGATATTTCATATCCTCTATATCCAACCAACATTGTCACTCTCAGGTTTATGAGACAAAATTGACCATGAAAAGTTAGCATCTAGCTGGAGTAGATGTGATCTGCTCTTCTGTTTTCTCCTCTTTTTCTCTTAATATGAGGATAAGATGGTCAACTAGCACTGACAAAACCTTGTCTAAAGGGTCCATGAAACCTCGCTGCATCCATTTGGGGATGGTCACACGAGCATGGGAAAATCCAAGCTTCTGAAGGACATAGTCAACACCAACTGGGTCAATCTGCTTACTGGCCCAGTGAAGAAGCCTACAAAATTATATAAGTACATGAAGGAAAATAAAAACCAAATTTTTAAAAACAACAGCAAGTACCAAATATAGTTTTATCCTGTTATTACAGACCTGGATGTACAATGTAATATTTGTATCAAAATAACACACACATACACACACACACACACATTATCTACTTATTAACCTTTTACAGAATTCTCAATGACATAAAAAGGGAATGATAATGAAGGATCATCTATTATGAATAGACTCACATGCAGGACAGAAAAATGGTGTAACATGAAAATCTACTTGCCCATTCATCAAACATCTAGATTTTATCACTCATCTACAAAATTACACTTACAAAAATAATGAAACGTATAAGATACTAAGTGATGGTGGAGGTGCTTGTACCTGACAGTGGGTTCTAGCTGCCATGTTTTACACTCAAACTGTCTCCAATCTTGCTGTAAGGCAGTTGTGGGGTTTGTGATTTTACTTTTCTCTGCTTTCTCTCCATCTGCAGACTTGGTCTTGGATAGTTGTACTAATGATGATGTTCGTGCACCTGGTTAGGATGGATTGCATATTTGTCATATATACCCATATATTAATTGGATCCAGCTGCAACTGCACAGACCCAGATCTGCCATTGCATAATGCACTGGAAGATCTGGATCTTTGCAGTTTGTTAGGAATAATCAGTAGAACAAACAACAAACCCCAATCTTCTGGTGAATCTGCCAGGTAGGTCAGGGTCTATCTTTTGTGTATTTGGAACAAACTTGTATGTAGGTAATATTACAGCTATTTAAGTAAAATTATTCTGATAAAACTATAACAATTTTAGTTAGTTCATTGCATGTAATTTTGTGATCTCAGCCATACTCAAATATGGAAAAACAACATGCTATATGAATACAGTGTGTGTATGTGTGTGTGTAAAAATGTAGGTATTTGATAAACAGATCATGTAAGAATAATGACTATTCATTATTTGTTGTATTCAAATGTTTGATTTTAAACATTATGTATTTGCAGAAGTCACAATGGAATGTACATTAAAGCAGAACAAAATATATTGATTACTGAGTAACAAGCATATTTTTTTAAAAATTTCTACTCATCAGCAAAAAATTTATAAATTTAATAATGTTGTTGACACGATTGTGTTTTGAAAAGCAAATGAAGATATAAGATCAAGTCTCATCTTGTTTTCTTTTAATCTAAACTGTTATACATTCATATCATTTGGATCATGGGGTCCTTTGGAGTACCATGTTATATCCAGAATAATGTTATAATGAGACATGTCCTTAGGAGTACCATGTTATATCCAGAATAATGTTATAATGAGACATGTCCTTAGGAGTACCATGTTATATCCAGAATAATGTTATAATGAGACATGTCCTTAGGAGTACCATGTTATATCCAGAATAATGTTATAATGAGACATGTCCTTAGGAGTACCATGTTATATCCAGGATAATGTTATAATGAGACATGAAAAAGCAAAAATTAGAAAAAGAATTTTAAAAAAAAAGTTGATAATGATGGAGAAGAGGTGTTGCTTTTAAGTAAAAGACTTTTAAATTCAGCTCAGGTGGGATATATGTAGTACCTAAATAAAACAGCTTAGTGTGAAGACATGTAATGATTAAACAATTACAATTATGTACTTTTGGAATGCCTTAAAATGTTTGCAGAAAACTGACAAAACACTTTGAACACTCGGATTCAAGATGCTCTCTCATTCCCTGTAAATGTAAAAAAAAAAATGGAAACCATTCACGATTCATATTAAATCTTCAGGATACTGTGGGTGAAATGCTGTATTCAAAATACTGCAGGATTGGTGCAAATCTAACTTACAACAGTGCAAATTATTTGCTTTCTAAGGTGTGCATATACTATCAAACAGTTTTAATATTAAAAAGGAATTCTATTTAAATTTGGCTGGGTAGTCTTTCCAGCAACCTTTTGTGACAAGTAGAGATAAAGAATAAAAAATAATAAATAGAAATAAATTTTTAAAAAATAATACAAATATCCAAGTCAGTCTCAGTTACCTACATTAATTTACACTCTTTAGCTCCAGCTGCCGGTATTGTTTTACACACTCGTTAGTTCCTGTTGACTCTATAACTTGATACACTCTTTAGTCCCAGTTGCCTTGATTATTTTATACTCTTTTTATTTAATCTTTAGTCCCTTCTGTCCCTATAATTTTATACATCCATCTCCAAAACATTGAAATCATATCTGAATTTGCTTTCCTATGACTGTTCATGCAGTATGTAAATGATATTCAATATAAAATTGAAAAATGTATGAAAAGTAGGGCCATTTTAGGAAAAAAACAAAAAACTTGTGACACTGGAAAGGCTGCAGGGAAGAAGACAAATGAACTTTATTTCTAATGTTAAGTGGGTAAACCAAGGACTTTGATTACAAACATGAATAGCAGGGTTTTCATTATTCAGATCTCTATTGTGCAAAAATGTCCTCAAAGCATTTTTAATATGTGAAGTGAAATCCTGCTTTAACATGTTTTGCTATCACACGAATTCATGCAAAACATCATATCATTGCTCCTGAATTATTACAATCTCATCATGGATTTCTTCCAACTGCTTTTTTTAATTACTGCAAAGTTGTATTTCAAAAGTAAATGAGGGTTTGACTTGTTAATCTTGTGAGATGTGTTGCATTTTTGAAGAAAAAGGGTTGTCTTTCTTTCAATAAATAAAGATGTTAACATTTTTAATTTCTGAATGTTCATTGCAAATATGTCAATAGTCTAAGATGGCTGCTGTATTGGCTGAAAGTTTTTTAAGACCAACTAGAGACCATAAGAAGTTGTCACATTCTTAAGCTGGGGTATTTTCAACATGTTTGATGTATAAGAATCGACACTGACCAGTGTCAAGCTCTTGTATAGATTGTACCCATGTGTTATACATTGGTCGGATATTAAAAGGCAGCCAGCAGGGTAAACTGAGTGTGTTCTACCCACCAGAAAGACAAATGAGAAACCCTGACACCTCAGTTGATTGGGTCAAGTCCAACAACATCCAATCAGAATTCAGCTAGAGGGTGGGCCTAAATCTTAGATTTGAAAGATATTAGGACCATGGGCCAAAAATTCATTAGTATACCCGGGTAGATTGTAAGGAGTGCATTTCGACATCACTAATTATACACCGAGAGACACCACTCATAAATTGTTGGGAGACGTAGGACAAAAAAATTGTGAAGAAAGTAAAGCTTAAGAAGGTAAATATTTGCTAGATTTTTTTCAAACCATTATGGCGGCGTAAATGAAGCATATGGGGACAAATTCTGGTGCGAGATAGAAGACCCGAGTCTCTATGAGAGAAAGAGAGACCAAAGTGAGACTGTCAGTATAGTCTGAGTCTGCAAATTGGAGTCGACGTATAGAAGAGGGAAATAAAGGAGGAGGAAAGTAGTCTGGGAGAAGTGAAAAAAAGAATAGGAGAAGGAACCTAAAGGTAATAAGAGAAGACGAAGATGAATCAGGAGATGAGTAAAAACCTAGGACAGGGTGAAAACTCTCACACTAGAAATCATATTATGAGATAGACTCAAAGGGATGAGCAAAAGAGGCGCAATTAAGAAATTTGAGTGATTGACTAACTATCATTTGTTAATTAAATTGTTGCATTTAAATTTTACTCTTAGTACTTTTATCATTGCTGACTGGGGGCTCAGAGTTATACACCAAACATTAACTCAACTTCCAAACCTTAACCTAGCCTGGGTGGGTCTTCTGAAAATATTGGCAGTACCCCACCCCAATTCTCTACAACCAAAACCATACAGGGGGGAGAACAAATCCTCCACAGAAGTCTTCTGATGAATACTCCATCATGATATGACTTTCCATTCAGAAGGAGCAGCAGTAACAGGATTATCAAGATGGATGCTTTGATGGCCATACTGGATGTCAGTTTGGCACCATTTTCCTTTAAGTCAAACTAGGCATCATAGGACCAAAATTAACTCAGTATTTTCACTTGCCTGGTGAAGTAATATGCATGACTAACATTTTAGAACCATAAATGACAGTATCTGATTTTTGTGAGCCATATGTAAATTAATTAATGTGAGATTTATTTTATGACTATGTAGGGGAAAAGGTCAAGGTATTAGCTCAGGCAATAGAACATCTAGTTATCCACAGCATTAGGGTCAAATAATTTTTGTGTATTTACTGCATAGCATTGAAATAGCTGTAGTATATGTAATGTAATAGAACTAGTATTGCTTATGTATTATCACTGTTTTATTTTTTAGAGTACTTTAGATATAAATACAAAAGACGTGTGTATATATATATATATATATATATATATATATATATATGTGTGTGTGTGTGTGTGTGTGTGTGTCCAGAAAGAATACAACACTGGTCAATATAGAAAAGTAAGTTATCTCATTGTAGTACCTTTGTCTTTCTCCTTAATGTACAAGGAAACCAGGTCATGAATAAACAGTATAACTTCTGCATCCATGGCAACGAAGATATGGTCATCAAACTCTGTCACAAAGCTGCACTCAACAACTGGCCTTGGTTCTGAGTACATAATTTGATAAAATCAGAATTTTAGATTACATTCAAAATACACAAAATAAAATAAAAACTTTATTGTAAACACTTTCTACTAAACTCCTGTAGTATCTTATATGAATAATAATAAACAGAGTAAAAATAATGTTTAGGAGAATTCATCTTATATAATAGTTTTCTAAAATGGCTACCAACTACATGTACACTCTTAAAACAAATTGTGTATACTCTCAGCTTAATTTCCAAAAATGTTTGCATAACTTCTCTGCATAGATTTGCATTTATAGGAAATTACACAGCAACATTTCCAGAACAAACTCAATTTTATGAATTCTCATAAAATGTAGAGAATTACAGAATACTGTACAAGTCTGAATAATTAAATATTATATTTATGTTTTCCACCATTTTTACTGCAATTCAGTTTTGAGAAATAAATCTGACCATACCCTGAGAATTTGTTATAAACAGTTTTCTAATTGTAAGTAATATAATTTCACAAAGAAATAGTTTTATTTCCTTTTGATTTAAAGCAGAGTACTAATTAAGACTGAAAGATTAAACCATTTTCATTTCTAACCAATTCTGGTTTTAAAGAATAAATGACATCAGCCTACTGGGATTCATTTGAAGTGGCTTTCACTACATTAAGAATGTAAAAGAATTGTTTTCAAATTCCTGTAACTGAATTTCTTTGATTCTCAAATAATTCATCACTACAGTTATCGAACAATTTAATAATTTAAAGCAGTTCAATAAGCATAAAGTTCAAAAAATTTTGAAATCATTCAACTTTATTTAGAACTAAGAATAAGAGAATTGTTAGATTTTTTCAGCTATGAATTTTTTTGCAAGATAAAATTTTAAACAAAACTTATGTACTCCAATTATTTGAGTTCCAAGTTTTGAATTTAATTCTGAATTGCTAACTCAGCAATTTTTCAAGATTACAGGGCCATGTAAAGTTAGAACAAATGAGATGGAATGTAAGCCTCAGTGAGCAAGGTCTCACCATCATCTCTTGGTTCATACTCCCCCTGGAGATGTTTGGTTACCAGCTGCATCTGCATGGAGGGGAATGCAAATATAACCTCAGTATCATGGTTGTAGTTCTGCAACTTCCTTGACTTTCTGTAGTCTGTTGGGCTATCACTTCCTACACGATGCATCTTGGGAAATGCATCCAGATCTGGTATTGCAAAAAAGAATGGAAACTATAGTTCATGGACTGCTGGATACAGTTTACAGACCATTTTTGGTTATAGTTTATTTGGCTTCTATCAATTAAGTCTGGCTAAATTTCATAGATCTCTTAAAGCCTCTTTTTTATATAATTTCTTACACATGTGTAATCATGACTTTTTCAATTTTGAGGACGAGATCATCATGTAAACTCTTCAAAGATAAATTGGTTCATGGTGATGATGTCAATGGGTGTAATATGCCAATCTTAGTACAGGGGTGTGGGTAAATATAATTTCTTTTAATCATTTTCATAGGTCATTTCATCAATAGCTGAACAACTCAAAATAATGTATGATCATGATCTCATTTACCACAAATGGTATAGAAGGTGATGGTTCAAATGTGGTCTTTTACTGTTGACTTAACTGTTTCTTCTTAGAAAACCACTTAGTAAGAAATTTCAATGAAAACAATTTCTTACGGATTGTAGGCAGTTAAAATTTTATCCATTCCATTAAACGGTTGGCCTGATCTGGTATTTTTTCAACAACAAGCATTAGTACTGGATTAATGAATACAGATATGAGAGAAAGAGAGGACACACTTACTTTTTATTTCTGTTGAAGAGAAGGCATAGTGGAACCACTCCTGTGCATTTGTGAAGGTTGGTGGCATGGCATGTCCACGTGACAACTTCAGAATATGAGCCATCTGCGTGCCAGGAATATGCTGGGTTGTGTCGTGTCCCACATAAAAAGTAAGGTCCTGCACTACATGGGTACCTTGAAAAAAAAATGTGTTTTCCAAAACTTGGTACATTCATGACAGACTGAAAGACTGTGTACTTCAAATCACAAATAAAAGTATGCAAAATTACCGTTTTTTTTTTTACAATACTCACCCAAGTAATTTGTGCTCTTATGCAATTTTTGACCCCCCTTTTTGGCCTCCAAAAATATTTTGAAACATCCTTTGCAGAAATAACTTATGCATTCCCCGAGAAACACTTGACAAATGAAAGGCTGACATTTTCACACACACACACACTTGTAAGGATTTCTGATTTTCTCTTCAATGGTTAGGAATTTTCACACATCATTCAGAGTTTATCTAACTCCAAGATTAATCTTTGATAATCATAACACCTGAAGAAATCACATCAAATTCTTAAATATTTTTGTTTACTTACAGTCAAATATTTAAAATTCAATACACCTTTCCAAAATAACTCATGGGGATCAGAAACATATATCATACTTTAAGCAAGGTTACAAGTTTTTGAAAAGACCTATGAAAAGTGAAGGATGGAGTGCCATCCTGGCCTAAACATTAAGAAGACTGAGAAGGGGAATACTGTAAATAATGAGCAGTTTCTTATTAAATTGTTTACTTTTCAGGATAATTACCTTTATTTTCAAGATAAGTGGGTATGCAAGTTTTTCGGACATGAGTTATTGAGAAAGCAGTGTATTTTGGAACTATTATGCACCTTTTTGTTATCAGCCACCAATCTGATAGAAGAATTCTAATTGCATAAGTGGGTATTTGTTTATAGGAGGTAAAATTATTGAAAAAATCAGCTATGAGCTGGGTATGAGAGATAGCTGTTTAAGAGAGATGACCATTACGGTAGGATGGAGATTAAAACAATGGATAGTGTTTTACTTACCTTCATCCAAGGCCTTCTGTGCCTCTGTAGCAAAGCAGATGTAAGGTTCATTCATGGTGAAGATTGCCCAAGACTTGGAGCGAAAGTTGATGCCATGAAAACAGGCCAAGGAGAGATTGTTGCCACGAAGAGTCATGGTACCACCTAGGATCATCCCCACTTCTGGCAGCATACATGATAACATGGAAAAGTGGCATCCTGTTATGTGTTGGAGAGCTTTCTGCCAGTGACGATGGTGACGAACTGTTGCTGTAACTTAAACATACCAATTAATTCTTACATAGACTGTTTCAAGCAGAATTGGCCAAGCAATACTGTACAGTGAGCTGTACTAAATAATTGAGCTGTATGTTCCAAAGGCATATACATTTTTAAAAAATTTTTATTAAACTTCTTTTTCACAAAAAATATAATTTTAAATTCAATTGTTGATTTATGCAAACAATTCTTAAATTCTGAATAACAGAACATGCAGGACTGAGGCTCTACTATCTAAAAATAAATTCCACTAATCCAAGAAAAGACCCTTTCTTCTTTTAACTGCTGAGTGTTGAACCATCTTGGATATTTCTGAGTGATAACATGATTTTCAAACTGGCTGCCAAGGTGGCCAACTGGATGTCAGATATGTACAAATTTCATTTAGAATAAACCAGACATAAATATACTTTCTTTTGCTGAAAACCCAATATCAATGAGGTCATCAATTCAGGAAGAAAAGATTTTCAAACTGACTGTCATAGCAGCTATACTGCATATAAGATTGGCACCATTTCATTAAGGACCAACTAGATTTCAGAAGATGTTTTCTGGTGAAAACACCATGATGATATGACTTTCTGTTCAGGACAAATAGTTATAACAATATTTTCAAGATTCCTCCATGTATGATGTCAGATCAGCATCATTTTCAGTCAGGTTCGGTTTGATCTTGTGATCATTTTTGGCACATGAAAATACAGGTGGAGGAAGAATCCTGAAAGATCCTGGGGAAGAAAAAAAGACACCAACCTATGGGGACTACTTGTAAGCTTTTTCAAATACCCACACAGGCTGAGCTTAGACTTGATCTCACACATACTAGGGTGAGATGAGAGTAACCTGAAAAGCTGGGTGCCTTAGACCACTTGACCATGTGGGCACCTTTTCATTCAGGACCAGCTAGACATCATAGTCTTTTGGTAAACAACCCATATAGATTTAAGCATTCATCTGGGAGAAGCAGCAGTAAAACATGAAATATGATTGCCTTTAAAGACATGTTTGAAGTTAAATCAGTAACATTCTGATTTAGGACCAAGTAGACACTATAAGATTTCTTTTGGAGAAAAGCCCATGTTAATATGACTTTTCCATTTAGGAAGACTAGTAATAAGATTTTAAAGATGGCTGCCATGTTGGCAACATTGGAATTCAGATTGGTATTTTTTTTGTTTAAGACCAACTAAACAAGAAATTTTCTGGTGAAAATCCTGTGACAATAAGACTTTCTATTCAGAATGTTTGTGTTTGGATTTTTAACGTAGCTTTAATAATTTGAGTCACAGTGCTACAATGTCTGCATTGTGACAGTTTATAGTGATGTCTAGTACTGAGGCATCATGCCAAAGACATATAGCATCATGTCCCACCCAGTTATATTATCCTGATGCTAAGTGCCAAGCAAGGCAGATGCTAGTACCATTTTAAAAAGTCTTTAGTATGACTTGGCTGGGGTTCAAACACATGACCTCCCACATCTCAATTAAGACCAATTAAGACAAGATATGATAAGAAGTTTCTTAGTGAAACAACTGATTTTGATATGACTATCCATTTAAAAAATTTCAAAACATCCAAGTAGCACCATTTTCATTGGGATGATTGTTTGTGTAAAGTTTCATGATGGATGGATGACAGACGATGTATAATGGATGATGGATAAGAGGCCTTCCCATAAGCTTTTCTGGTCCAGTACAACTAAAAACTGCAATTTTAAATATAATTAAATGGTGTCTTATATTTTTAAAAAGTGTATATTAATCAGATGGAAGCATGGTCTATATGGCTCAAAGACTGTACCTATTTTTGTATCGTAATAGTTCCTGGATTGTGGATTATAAAAGTTAGGTTATATCTGCAAATGCTTCATTGTTTAAAATCTGAGATTCTATTATTCAAGGGCTATAATTCTTGCCATGTAAAATCTGCCTACAATTAAATGAACAAAACTGGCAGTAGAAATAAAAAAACAAAAACAAACATAAAATACCCCCAACAATGGGAATGCATTGACAGATTTCAAGCAATTACATGAATGGTTAGGTTGATGCTACACACCACAGCCTCATTCATGGGAAACAACAATACAGTAAAAATATACCAACTTTCATCTAAATCAACCTGTTATAAATGTATCTCTGTTTAACTGTAACTATTTTTAGTTTTCAACCAATTAGATAGCATGCAGAAAATATACATACTTTCAAATTGTATCAAAATGTCTTCTGGATAAGAGTAATTGGAGTCAAATAATGTAAATCCATTTCTTTGGTAATACTTACAGGAGTCATCATCTGAAGACCTTTGCTTGTCACTGCCTTTTACACGTTGTGCAAGTGGGTTGATAGAGGAAAACGCCCTCTTACTGCTGGTGAACTGCTGCATGATGAATTCTTCCAGCTTGGACACAATCTTCACCAAGTCAGGAGTTGTGGAACGGGAAATCAGTGTGTGGAATCTGTCCCATGTCAGGTCACCATGGATAAACAATAAGGCTGACCTAAAACAGTATGATATATGCCTATTATGCATGAGTACTGATTATTGCTCAATGGAATTTATATAATGCAGAATTAGCGGGGAGCCAGGTGGCTAAGTGGTCCTGCTTTAACAGATGACTCACACATCTTACATGTGTCTGTGTGAGTTCAAGTCTCAGCTTGACCAATGTGGGTACAGCAGAAAGTTTGCAAGTAGTTTCCTATGGGTTGATAATCTTTCCAGGATCCTCCTGGGCTCTTCCTCCACCAAATACACTGGCCACCAAAAATAGCCAGTAATTTTCTGAAAAATGAATTTAAATCCACACAAAAACCAAGACATAAAATTATTTGCACCTGTTAATATTCAGACCTGTTTGAGTTACATTTAGGCACATCTTTCTCCAGCAATATATAAGAAACTTAAAGACAAAAGATTTCTGCCATAATTTACAGCACGGACTCAATTACATGAAGTTCTTGTTGATGCCAATGGGAAGAAGTCTTGTATTAAGAGTTTTTGCAATCTTTCCAAGCCAAAAGTCATCTAGCTGCTTCATTCTACCATATCTCCCATATTCATAGAGAGTACTGGTTTTTTCTTGAGACTCAAAAAGTATTTGGAGGTCTCATGGTGGGTTAGTGCAGGTGATCCAAAATACCAATGCTGTCCAATGGAGAATAAGCTATCTTCTTATATAAGCCAATAGAAAATAACAGTAATTTCATATATAAATAACTTATCTCTTTTCTTCAAAAGCATTTCTTATATTTATAAAGAAATAAGTAGTTTGTAGACTTATCATTGTCAAATATCATCACCATACACAATTACATATGTGCCAACACTCACATAACTACAACTACACTGACATTAAATGAAAACATACAAGTTTCTGTCTTTAAAGTCCATGGATGGCAAAATATATAGTTTATTAGATGCTGTCTTTGCTGCTCTCAAGTGCTCAATTGGGTGGCTATGAAGGTAATGAAAGTGTCTATAGTGTTCATCTTAACACTCACCAGACACTAGATCATATTGTTGTTCAAACTTCCCTATTAGATTCTCTGAGCAAATCCTGGTCAGACTCTTGATGACATAATGTTTGCATTATGATGCAGTTTGACCACAATATATGCTTGTTTCTATAGAAAAATGAATGTACATTACATTTCGCTCTGACCATTTCATTAGGGGGAAATGGAGTGGGGTGTGGTACATAACATTGTCAACTAACACAATAGTGATCAATGTCTTTGCCATGTTTAGGTGTTAACACTTTATCAACACAAATCAACAGTGCAAAGATGATGATCTGATACTTATTTTCTTTCAATCAATTTCATGGCTAAAATTATCCTGAAAAATATGTGTCAATTAACATTTATTATTAAACAAGACCAAGATAAAAAAGAATAATATATAAAACTAATGTGAATATACCATACAATGTGTTTAATATGTTGCAGGTGGTGTCCTAATTCAACAGCTGTCATACACTACAAAATAAGTTATATAAATATATTGGTTTGCAGTATATGCAATGAATTAAAAGCTCCACCCTTGCCTATGTGCTTCCTAAAGTAAAACTCCAACAACCTGGACTTGCTAAATTTATATCTCCTGGGATTTCCATACTTTGCTGATAGCATATTGGTTCCTGAGTAAAGCAGTAAATCACACTAGAAAACTATTCTGACAAATGAAATAATGATGTTTTACATTTTATATATGGAGTAAAAACCAACTTCAAAAAAAGGTTTCCACTGTTTGCAAATTTGCCAATTACCTTTAATGCTCATTCAAGGTAAAGATGTATAATTTTTGTTCTTCTACATGCATCCAGCACCTCTTTGACATATCTATAACTTAGAAAACTGGTTGTTCCACAGTGAAGTTTACTTATTCAAATTAGCACAATGGACTCACCCAAACCAGTTTTCAAAGTACCTAACACATTACGGTAGCTACTGTCCAGAAATTTAAGTTATACAAAAGGTCTTTATGCCAGGATACTGTCTATCAAGTTTGGTCAAATTCTAATGAATGGTTTGTGAAAAGAAGTAATTTAAAGGTTCGTTTATTGTTAAGTGACAATAGTCATATCTGATGGTTGATCATAAAATTTGAAAGTCTTCATACCATGTCAAATATGATCTAATTCTATTCAGCAGTTCTGAAGAAGAAGCTGTTTCATGGTTTTTCTGTTTTCAATTACAGCAGTCATATCTTATATTGGATCAGCATCAAATGTAATGTAAACAGTGGATTAACAGGATGATTTGTCAAATTCTGTGATGCAGTTTCTGAAATAGTAATTTAAGGCTTTTCTATATTTAGTAATGGTGGCCGTATTTAATGATAGATTAAAGTGTTCGAGCTGTTTAAAAATTTGTCTATTTTTAGTAAAAGTGTTCATATTTCATGAGAGTGGCATTGTTTGTATAAACCTGAAAGGTCTTTATGCCAGGATGATGATTGTTAAGTCTGGTAAAATGTTATTCAATGGTATTTCAGAAGAAATAATTTAATTTTTTTTAATTTTTAGTAATGGTGGATTTTCTATTTTAGTAGCTAACCATATTTTGAAGGTAGATCATCATAATTTTAATAAACTCTAAAGTTCTTCCTTACCATATATTTCCTGTCAAATTTTGCTTGGTGTTTTATTTCTTTTAATGAAAATGTTTTTTTTTTCTATTTTAAGTAAAAGTGCCATTTTCATGGTGGATTAGTTTGAAAGTCCTTCATGCCAGGATGCTCTCTGTCAAATTTAGTCATGTTGTTTCTTATAATTTTAAAATAGCAACTGCTGGTGGAAAAACAATGCAGGGTACTGCACTGCCTGCAATGCAGGGTACTGTGACAAAGATATTAGTGATTACCCCATTATTTCTAAATGACCAATTTTTTTACCTTTCAGGGGCCTCAGGGCATCATATTTTTCTATTTCTGGAATAAACATTGCCTGCTGCTATTATGTTAATGTAGATGATTATGTAAAGTCTTTGATTTTCTAACCTTTTATCCATGGGTTCCAAAGAGTATACTGCCTTACCGCCCCATAATAAAGACATGTTACATATAATTGTATAACTTCATGAAGGTTCCCACCTTATCAAAGGAGGCAAATTATAATGAAGGCTCTTAGAGCAAGGGTGTCGTATTTGTTTACCTGAATAAAGGGATGGATGCTCTTGGTTGTTTTTGTTTGTGCTTAACGCCAGTTTTCAGCACATGATAGGCTATTCATGGCGGCCAGTATTAATGGTGGAGGAAGAAACCGTGAAATCACTGGAAAGAACCACCGACCCACGAGAAGCTACTGGCAAGCTTTCTCACATATCCACATTTGCTGAATCCTAGACTCGAACCCACACAGAGATGGATGCTCTTAAAGGACACCTTCTGTAAGACCCTTAGTTGACCTTGATAAACAGGTCTGACTGTATCAAGAATCACATTATATTGAAGGGTCCTGTAGTGAGGGATCACTATACAATGTACTATTAACACAAAAAAACATGTTAAATTTGCAAGAACTGTATGCTTTGCACAAAGATTTAACCTTTTCGTGGCCAGTGGTGTATCAGTACCAGTGGTCCTATCAATCTTCCACTCATCACGGAGCTGTATGTCCATCTGGCTGAGCCTTGTCATCAATATGCTTGACCCCATGTAGTCCACACGAGCCTCAATGGCATACAGGGAGAGTCCTGCCTTATGGACCGGGTCCTTCCATAGCGCTGGGTCTTCCAGTATCTCAACTACAAAAAAAAAACAACCCAAAGTTTCACTTATATATAAAGTAAAGGAGCTTCTTGTTTCATGTAAAATGTGATGATTAAATCTTATTTTGGCCAAATATTTAAGCTAATGATCATATTTAAAATGTACTGAAATTCCTCATTGTGAGCACTGTGAATGAGTTTAAATTTTTCATTCAAATGAAGCAGTCTGGGTGCCTGCTTTACAAATATAATGTGTAATCAAACTGAAAAATCACATATCCAATGGTGGTTTCATTATTATAAGATTGAGTGCATTTTGGTTGGTTTGAAATGTGCATTTTTGTAATATAAGATATTCTGAAAACAGGAAGGATGCATGCTGCAGGAGCATAACTATTATTTTACTAATACCATGAGAGACAACATTACAGTAAGATGGATACATCATTTCTTTTTTGCAGAGAAGTGAAAACATTGATGTTTTTTTTATATGAAAGTGAATGTAAAGGATATAGTCTTATGTTTAAAAGTCTTCACTTAGTTTTGTTTGCAATATTCATATTCATATTTGTCTGTCATATTCACGTTATTTGTTTAGCATAGATACTGATCTATCAAAACAGTAAACAATAGAAGAGATAAGTTTATGCTGTGAACTATCGGCTGCTTGTTATACATGGAAAGATATATTTCTGATTTTTAAAAAAATTTACATTATCAATAAACTACTCAATAACTTCATTATTTTCATAAAAATTAGTTGGAATTGTGACTGGCTGGACATGTTTATTTATAATACAACATACTCTTTCAGTAATTTCAGTGCACATGGGGATATTTGTATCTCAAGAAACGTAAAAAAATAATTACCCGCTTTTGGCCATTAGTGTACTTTTGCTGTGAATGTCTTAGCCCACCATATATACTTGTGTGTATAAATCTTGTCAAAATGCAAATAACATAGACTTTAATCTGCCATTGCATGATGATATGGCAGGTTTGGTTCTATGCATTTTGCAGCTGGATCTGACATAGTGATGAGTATATAACATATAACTTTAAACTCAGAATTTTAATGGTGTCAAAAACTAGTATACATACTCATGTAGAAGTTGGATCCAACTGCAAACAGCATAGACTATGATCTGCCATCACACATTGCACTGGAAGATCAAGGTCTATATTGTATTTTGTTTTCTACTGATTAGTCCAAACAAAATGCATAGACCCTTATTTGCTGGAGGATAATGTAATGGTCGATCTGGAATTTTGTAGTTAGCAGCTGGATCCAACTTATATGTGTGTACAGTAAATCCTATCTTGAGTGATCTCTACTAAGAGTGAACACCTGTCATTTACAGGCACAATCATAATGCATAGATTGATTTAATATAAATGGACTGTTTGGAATGACCACCTACAGAATATGACCAGTTACTACAGTGGTTACTCTCTTATAGGACCACCCCATCTGCACTGGGAAAGTGTCCTTATAACAGGGGTGGCCTTTCTAGAGGTAGACAATATTCGATAGAAGTATATACATGAGCATTGAGTAAGAAAGTTTCATTTTACTTCAAAACATTTAATATCTTCACTTAAAAGTAACATTAATTATCAAAAGTTTTTTTGGTTTTAAGAATATACTTATTTCAAGTGAACATATATTAACAGTTCTTGATTCATAACCATGAAATGATAATGAGGTGTTGTTGGTAGTCTCACTGCATTTTAATAACATTTTCCCATTTACTCCATTTTCCCACTGCTGACGGATATCCTCCTTATCTGTTATGATGTTGTTTATTTGCCTCTTTCCAACATCCAATGCAAGAACTCTTGAACTCTCCACATTGTCATTGAGGTGAAAAACGTTTACTTTTTCATCTAAAGTAATAATTATCCATTAACATGATGACATGTTAATGTTTGGTGAGAATTTATTTCTATGTTGCTAACTGTACTGCAATTTAATCAAACAGATAATATTTTTGTTGAGTAGATGAAATGCCTTGTTTATAAAGAAAGTGATACATGTATTGCTTAAGTCTTTGCCTGATACTCTCTTTTGTTCAAGATTAATGTCTGTATGTGAATTCATAGAAGCTATATTATGCATATTAATACATGTACACAGTAATCATCAAATATAAAAATGATTCATGTTTTTTTATAGATGTATATCTTTATTGCTACATGCAATGATTTTCAGATGAATGCATGCAATCATTTAACAAGAAGCATTAATAAAGAACACAGTGATTGTGGTTAATTTTCCTTCTAAATATTTTAACCTTAGAAACTTGTTTTTTTGCACAAGCCAGTTATGATAGACCACTTATCTTTATAGACTACTTCTGTGTTGGCAGGGGGTGATCTCTCAAAGAGGTTTTACAGTATGATATAAAATTTCAACACAGAATCTTAACATTGATGATGATGATGCCACTACCAGTTACATCTATATTTTTCCATGCTGACACATACAAGACAAAATTAGCTAGCAATATTTGCTTATTTTTTCCCAAATTCTCCACCCCCTACTTACATATTGTATCAACATCCTGTAGATCTATGATTCCACCCACCACTCCACCCTTTGATTCAAAGTGAGAGCTGCCCAAACCAGCTATTATCTTCAGGTTCCTGTGACCACTACTCTTTATGGATAACCTTCCCTGGCTTTTTATCTCATCAATTGTCCAGCTTCAATGAAATAAAACACATTAAAGCATAATTTCTAGTAATATGAAAAAATAAATTATTGGATGATAACATATACAGTAATTGCTGCTTGAAGAAACAAGATGTATAAACAAAATTCAAACAAGGAAGCAATTGCATATACCATATTTAGGGGCCCCAGGTGTCCTAGTGGTTTAATATGCTTTTTTTTGACAGATCACACATATCTCACCATTGTGTGGGTTCAAATCTCAACTTGACCAAAGTGGCTATGTGAAAAAGTTTGCCAGTAGCTTCCCATGGGTTGTTGGTTTTTACTGTGTCTTGCCAGTTTCTTCCTTCATCAAATATTCTGGCTACCATGTGCTGATAAATGGCATTATCCCTTCCTCCTTTAACCATATTTTTCCTTTTCCTTATAACATTACAAATTGTTTAGTTTCAATTGGTTAACTAATGGGGTCCATGCTAGAGCAGTATTTTATGTAAATACTACATCTATTACTACCTTCTCCATTGTGAATTGTTTTCAAGCAGCATTGCCAAGTTGGGAATGGTGCCTTCATCTTTGGTTCATAGAGGAGAAAAAGCACTAATTGAATAATGATGCATATGTAACTGCAAACAGCAGAATTTGCTGATAAACTGGAATCAGTTCTCAGTGTTTGCATTTGAAGATATGAGTTTTTGAATTAAAGGAATTTAGCTTTTGAAAATTAATTACATTTAACTTTTTGAAAAATTTATATTTTTATACAATTGAGAGTCCATGCAATGCAAAATCACTCAAAAATGTATAAGTTGGTGTGCATTTTTGTACTGGTCATAGCTGAATATTTACCCCCAAAGAAAGGATCAATTCACAAAAAAATGTATAACATAAAGAGTAGTCAATAAATACTCATAAAATAAAAGATGAATAAAACATTTTAAAATTCATCAAACTTATACCAACAGAAGATCAAAGACTCCAATTTTAAGATACACAAAGAAAATTGTATATTGATGGGTGAATTTGTTTTCAGTATAACACAAATAGTGATCACATGACATGAGCTTTCTGCAAAAGAAAGCTTCATATAAATTTTATGATGTCATCTTTCACCAGATTGATACTGCAATTATTATAATTGTGTAATCATATTCTATGTAAACTCCCAAACCAAATATGCTGATTTGACATATTTTACCATATACTGCTCATAAGTGGAGCAATTTATGATCTTGATTATATAAGCCCACATACCATGTTTGATAGAAACTGGATGAAAAATAGTCTCTACAACAACAGAAAAGAACAGTCAGCCAATCAGATGTAAGTTATCTCATCAAGTGTAATAAAATCACTTATTACAGAACCTAAGACAATGAACATAATAATACCCTGTATAAGCTTTATATACAACAAAATTCCAACTGGCATTAGGTCTACACAGTTGTAGCAAACTCAGCCAATCAGATACAAAATTACCTCATTAACATATGGAGATGTTGCTTGTAATTGCATACATTCAACATGTTGATAATATAGTAGTGCTAAATAAGTTTGATTCAAACCCAATCAGAAACACAGATCTTGCTCATAATAATTTTTTTTTTATACTTCTTGTTCACATAAGCCTATTTACAAAGTCTGATAAAAATATGATCATAAACAGAGTTACCAAAGTTAGGCCAAATTTAACAAATACAATGCAAAATCATTTGCCCATAATATATTTATTTAAAATCTTAAATATATTAGCCTAATGACCAAGTCCGATCAAAATTAGATCAGGAATGATGTCTCTAGAATGAGTTCAATTAATCACATACACTCAAGACTAATTCTTTAATGTGCATGGATCTCGTTCATTACTGAATTACTGCAAGCCTTGATAAAATATGGATCTATTTCAGTATGATCAAAACCTGAAAAAAAACATGACTTCAAGAATGCTAACAAACTCATTTTATGAGATGAAAAATCAAATCATTAATATGCATGGCTCCCACACACTTTTTATATCATCAATGATCATGTTGATATCAGCCAATATTCCAATTCTGGTCAAAACAGATCAGAATTATGCTTCCTGAGTGGTAATAATAAGTGGGATAATGATACATTTCAAATTCAATCAAAATTGGATCTCAAATTATGGTTACAAGTATTAAACAAATTCAACCAATCAAATGCATGATAATTTCATTTATGTGTGCATCATGATCATCATCAAACCCATCAAAGATTAGATGATATAGGGATATGTTCCAAATTTGGCTTCAACAAAACCAAAACTGGATCAGAAATAAGCTCACCCAATCAGATGCAAAATCACTTCATTAGTATAAATGGATCTCGACGATTATTATATTCATACAAGATTTTTAAGCATTTATAACAAGTTTGATCAAACTCAGATAAGAAATTGGGTGTAAAATTGTTAATAAAATCAGCCAATCATATGTATCAATATTGTTCATTATCAAAATAATTTAGGACCTTGATCACATAAACCCACATTTAAAGTTTGATCATAATTGGATCAGAATTATAGCTTCCATAGGATAAAAAGCTCAGCTTAATTGATGCAAGATCACCTTATAAGTATGCATGGATCCAGCTTATTATTGAACTTACTGGAGATCTTAATACCAGCATATATTCCAGTTTGATCAAAATTAGATCAAAAAGATGGTCTTCAGAGTGGTAACAAATTTAGTCAATAAAATCAAAGATTCCATATTTAGTTTCCACAGATCTTGCTCATAATCAAACTCCCTGTAATCCTAATGATATAAGCACATATTCCAATTCTAATCAAAATCAGATTGGCAACAGGGTTTAATATATTCATGGATTTTCTCATTATCTAACTCATCTGAGATGTAATATAAAATGTCCCTTTTCTGAAATGTAAAACCAGTTTGTTTTGGCAATGATTCTGTTTCTGTAAGATCAGTTGTTTAGGATATAGCCCTTTAATGTAGTCTTTATCTACTAATAACATACAGTGGGACTGAGTACAAACATTATTTTCAAGCTGCAGCAGTGTTTCTTTAGGAACATACACCCAAACAAAGTTATTTTGTTAAACCAATTGTTTCCCTTTTAATTACAAAAATAACTTTGACCTTTACCTTTGGCCATTTAACCCCTAAATCAAAAGTATCCTTCACACATTATGTCCACAAACTTTGATTAATGTAGTCTAAAACTAAAGTTATTATGCAATACCATTTAAATCATAGTAAGCTTTATCTTCGACCTTTTGATACAAATCAACTGATTTCTTTCTTACCTAAAGTGTACATCATTTAAAAGTTTTGGTGAAGGTAAAAGTCTCAAACTGAATTTTTCTGTGCAGAAATCAGTTTTCATTTTTCTATCTCAGTGACTTTCACCTTATGTCTCCCAAATTAATAGTCTATGAACATTCTACAAGTGTAGGCCAACTATTAAGTTCAGTTCAGGCCTGTCATGTATAGGTATTGAGCTCAAGCATTTTTTCAGTCACTGTGTTGTTGTGGACTTAATGCCATTTTCAGCACATGATAGGCTATACATGGCCAGCAGTATATCTAGTGGAGGAAGAACCACCACCCACGAGAAGCTACTGATAAGCTTTCTCAAATATCAATGTTGGTCAAGCTGAGATTTGAACCCATGTGGACAGAGGTGAGGTATCAATGATTGGTAAAAGCAAGTGTCTTTAGTTCACTCTGCCACTTGGGGTCACTTGTCACTCTGACCTTAACTACTGACTTTTGGACCCCCAAAATGACATGCTTCTTCCTTACTCTAAGTGCATGTAATTCATTAAGTTTGGTAAAGGTCTGTTATGCAGAACTGACGTCATTGGATGGAAACCAGGCTTCTTTCAGTCACAGTAACCTTGACCTTTGGCATTTTACCACAAAATGTATAAGTTTCTTCCTGATCTCAAATGTACAGCACCCACAAAGTTTGGTGCAGGTCTTTGATGTTGAACAAATGGTACTGTGTGAAGACCATCATTCTTTTAGCTTGAGTGACCTTAACCTTTTTACTCCAAAATTTATAGACTTCTTTCTTAACACAAATGCAAGCCATCCACAAAGTTGTGTGGCAGTACATGGTGGAGAACTTGAGTTAATGCACACAAACAAAATATGTAATGGATGAATAAATGGGAGCTATAATCACATATACTCCGTATTATGGCCAGCACCAAACAGATGAAACTCATAATGTTTTCTCTCAAAAAATATATGCATGTGAACACTTCTTATCATGTATGAAAAATAATGGAAAGGTTTGAATGATTTAAATAGTTTCAAAATGTGTTCCAACTGAATTTCTTTTACAAGACGAATATAAGTGTGTCTACTTACATTGTGTTTCCCATGACATTGCTCATGTTCACTGTCAGATCTAGCCGTGACAAATTCATTGCAAACAGAACAAGGGTCTCCCATGCTGCAGATTTGCTTGTGCTAGCACGAGGCGTGTTCTTTGGGGCTTGTTTACTGTTCCTTCTTGCCTGCGACTCCATTCGTTTTAGTGAGGTTCGGCGATGCCTGGAATTGGACCTCTGCACTCCAGTTCCATATATAAAAGGATCAGTGGGATTGGGGTCAGCTGGGGACTGTGGTATAGAGATTCCTAGCAGCAGAAAGGAGGAGAAAACAGTGTCAGTGTATCACAAAGTCAACCTCAAGAAGCAATACACTTGGGACTCTTTATTTGGCAGTTGTCTGAAACATGGCATCCAATATAATGCTCTATATATGTACATGCCTCCCGAATTAGCAGAAATTGGATTTTATTTTTTAAGTAAGCAAAAAGCTTCTCATATGGTTTCCTTTAAGCTAACAGATGTTTGCTGTTCTTACAAGCTGAACAATTACATATCCATTACCAGTACAAAGATATGTTAAAAAGAAAGGTTTACTGATACAAACAAAAAAATTAAACAAAATCTGTGTTTGTAAAACATGTCTGCAGTCACTGTACGTGAAAAAATGTCCCAAAACTTTAAAAAAGGTAGATACATTCAAAAAAGTGTTATAATGGTATTAAAATTTAAGCAGGTCATTTACATTTAAATAAAAATATGCTTTCCAAATTACTTTCTCTGTCTCATGTAGGTTTTGTTAAACTGTGCAACCAGGTCAGAAAAAAGTAAATAAAGTTCAAAGTTGTTAAATAAAAACTGCTGTATTGAACTTAAAATGTAAGGTAATTTAACTATGATCATCACAAATTGCATAAAACTTCTAGGCCCTACCCTTAATAGATTTTTTACTATTATGCTGAAAACAGATTCAGGAATGATGAGGACCTGTAGCTGTATGGATGGACAGCAGCAAATCAATATGCCCATTTTTTTCTATCCCAGATGTACATAATGACTCAGACTTTGAATAAATGTAAAAATTATTTAAATCCATTTCATGCAATCCAACTTTCAAATATGTTTATTGTTCCTAGCATCTGTAATTACCCTATAGTTTGGATTCTAAATAAATATTATTCTTTTCTTGATGTAAAAAAAGCTTGAACAAGGCAAACAAAAACCCAACTAATCAAATCCACTTCAAATTTTTGGGTTACATTAGAGATAAATATACCATCATTATTGGGTTATATACATTTGTGTTTTCAATATCCAATATATATTTATAAACCATGAATGATTTAAAAATCTACACTGGTTGAATATTTAATGCTTCAGGTGTATAAAATATCATACTTGCTAAAACACTGTAGCTGGTGCCCAAAACTGTCAACTGTGTCATAATAAGAACTGGCATATAGCAAGAGTAATACAAAATTCAATGAAAGCATTGGGGGTTGGGAAGGGTAGAATAAAACACCAGTCAAATGTAAAGAAATATATTTAGTTTACATAATTCAAGTTTTTTTTTTATTACTTCAAGATATTTGGATATTTGTGCATTTAAGTTTCTCAAATAATAATGTTTAAAAAAGAAAACCAGATATAATATTAAACTTCTTTTTGTCTTCTTTCATTTTATATTATCATATTTTTAAAATAAAATTCAAAGTACAATGGTTTTTAATATTTATAGTTTGGTCAATGAGTCCTTAGCAGCACAAATTTATATGCAGGTATGCATTAAATGAAGTTTATTATAAGGAGCCAGCTGTTTATACTAAAAATTTACAATTCAGACTTGTCAAAAGATAATATTTATAATTTCCCCATGAAAGTAGTATCTAGTACACAAATAAGGGCTAAATTTTTAAGCAGTCTCACTTTTCATTTATTAAATGGTTCAGGATTACAACCAAATGTTGCTAAACTCAATTTACATAATATAGATATAGCAAAATCATTAACTGTGTAGTCTGTATTATATAGTGAGCAGTGAAATTTGGAAAAAAAAAAATGAGAAGCCCATTAATAATTCTCACCATGGAAAATATGATTAGATAAGAGCACATATTTATGAGTTTGCATCAAAGAAAACATGATTAACATATAGAGTGGGTATTCAAAATCACAACAAATGTTCAAACAAAATTATTGTACTAGAACCTGAATGAATCCGATTGAAAGAAATATGTCACTGCATTAAAAAATATGAATTATAAGAAAATGTAATAGTAGGCTTTATATTTTTGAAATAAAGATGGAAGACATGTACATACCATTTCACTTTGCTTTGTAAAGCAAACAGTCTTCAAGACAACTAATTACCAATTTTCATATTCTACAATGGCATCTCATCTAACACTAAAAATCTGGGTAAACAACATCAGTTATAACAAAATCTTAATACAGGTATTTAGAAACTAAAGCTTAAAACTCTAAAATTGTAAATTAAAAACAGTTAACATATATTCTGGCAGTTAAATGAAAGAAAAGCTGTAATTCTCTGCCTGTTTAAAACTTTAGGGTCAAAAAAGGATCTAGCATAACAACACTTACATACAAAAGAAACTCAAATGGGGAAACTTAAAATATCAAGCATTTTTCTGTGTCCAATTTTAGTCAAATGCTTATGTTTGCATCCCACATATATTTCTGGTCAATTTTCATGATGATCAAACAGCCTGAGAGAAATTGCGCAGTGTTGGTATTTGGCAATGTGCAATGATTGCACCATTTCTTTTATATTAAGAATATACAGATACAGTGAATCTTATACAATTTTTGGTTATTAGAATTTTGTGGTGCCAAAAATTGTTTCCAACCTTCCTTATTTGATATCATTTGTACAACATATTCAAACAATTTACACGATGTACTCCAAACATTAAAGTGGAGGAATGTTGAAAAGCTGGCCCCATTTTCAACAGTATAAGTCTTGATAAAAAAGTTTAGACTTAATACATTTGATTAGTCAATTTTAAGATTTAAATTTGGGCAGTCAAAACTTGGTCTACAACAATATTACTTAAGTCTGCATTTAAACTTGTCTAAAATTCAGCATTCATGTATTTTAAAGATATTATATTTCTATATTTATCTTTCATTAATATACCTGTTACAGAATTTTAAAATTTTTACCATTTATCTTTATCTTGTATTAAATCATGTTTACTTTTATTTAGAAAGGTTTAACTTATTAAACTTATTTTATAATTCATTTTATTATACTTACAGTTTTAGAGCTCCACTTTTAATCGGCACCATTTAGACAGATTGAGTAAAATGGCTAGCTGAAACACAAGTCTGACTTCGAAAGTGAGCAATCAAATGTCCAATTCAGAACTTAAATTTAGGAATTACATTGCTGAAATCAATGCTAGATCTCTGAAAGTTTTGGTTAATTTAAGCCAAGACTTAGATTCTGTTGTTGAAATTCAAGCCTGGAGGAAATCACCAAGTTTGGATGGAAATATGCTAAACCTTGCATATACTTTTACTCAAAATTAAATTTTCATGCAAAGGTCAGTTCTTAATCTCTTATCAAAAGAGGTGAAAAACATGTGCATTCCTGCCACAGTATCAAGGCCCATTTAATATTCATTACACTGGAGTTTGATTATTTACTTTATAAACTATACAGCAGTACTAGTCAACCTTTTAAACTGATCAGAACATTCTGCAAATAAAATATAAATATACTTGGAAATCTGCTTTTCAAATTATTAATTGTATATAGGCTGAGGAAGATGTTATTAAAAATGGCATGTGTGGGGTTAAGGGTATGAAGCATAAGCTGAGGTCAAGGACACACACACCTCTGAAAGCAGGCAATTTTTCAGCTAATTCATTCCTGAAACTGGTGCTTATTTGGACCTTGATTTTATCTCCAGATGAACCCCGTCGATGGTGGGTAACACTCCGTGCTTCCTGGTGGCTATAGTAAGGTGTGTATGCTGAGCCCTCCTCGGCAAAGAGGAGAGTGGGAGATGAGGGAAAGGATTTGGAGGGGAGGAAGGAAAAATTTCCGACATCAGAGCCATGGGAACTACATGTGCTGGTTGAAGAGGAGCCATCCAGTTCTGAAATTTATTACATGCAACAACAATAACATAAATGGCAACATTTAAACAACAAGCAAATGCAAATTATAATAAAGGAAACTGTAAAGCATGCAAGCAACAATAACAAATTTTGAAACTCTGTACTTCTGAGGAAATTCATTTTTTTAAAATTAAGATTGACAAATTCAAAGTTGATGACATTTAATAACTAAAGTTTGTTATGTTAATTCTTAACATAAAAGTGTTTGTAATGATATTAAATGATTCAGCATGTCTGATTAAAGACATGATACAGATATTACAAATATTACAAACACAGCATATATTAAAACAGATTTATTTAACAGCACACATGGTATTGAGTCATTAGTAATGCCATTATTCATGCCTTATAGTATTAATTATATCTTTTTGAAAATCCTATTTCTGCTTTTCAATTTAAGAGCACTAATGATAAAGCGATAGGAAATATTAATAATTTAATGGTGACAGTACCAACAAACACAATCCTACTAAATGCATCCATTTCATTTATATCAGTTATGACAATTGCAAGTAGATGAAGTTAAAAGATTTGCAAAATCATTAATTTTTTCTTATTGCATTGGAATATTTTTATATTTCACGTTTTATCATACACTTTATGTTGTGCTGTCTGACAAAGCAAAGACCTGCATGAAGTTACAATCATTTCATCAGAAGATTGCCTCTTAAAGGAATGATGTTTTTTGATAGCTCGTGTTTCCATTGACAGGTTTTCCCCAGCATGTAAGGTGCTTCAAATAATCAGAATCACTCAATGTAAACTCTCTACTTATTTTTAGATCAAACAGATGTCACATTTCACTTTGCAACAAATTAGGCATGACATCTAAATCTCTAACCATATTGTTATCTTAATTGCTTATTATTATTTGTATAAAAAAGTAAAAAGAAAATTCACTTTAAGATTAATGAATTTCTATATGAGCACTGTAAATATTGGTTCAGAAGTGCACATCTGCTAATCTTCAAGACAATGAGGACTCAAAAAGTGTTTTGTGGTCCCCAGGAAGGTCATCACACTGTTGTACAATGTACAGCCACACCCACAAATATATACATTAAATAAAATACAATGTATCTGTCTGTAAAATCACTTAAACTATGGAATACAAAATTAACTTAGAAAACCTGATTTTGCTACCCTAAAAAGTTCATTGGAGGATTTTAGGTGATGCAACTGTGATTAAAGTTCACTGGAGGATTTTAGATGATGCAAGATAGATTACAGTTTATTGGAGGGTTTTTAGGTGATGCAAGTGTGATTACAGTTCCTTGAAGGGTTTTAGGTGATGCAAGTGAGATTACAGTTTATTAGAGGGTTTGTAGATGATGCAAGTGTGATTATAGTTCATTGGAGGGTTTGTAGATGATGCAAGTGTGATTACAATTTATCGGAGGTTTGTAGGTGATGCAAATGTGATTATAATTCATTGGAGGGTTTGTAGGTGATGCAAATGTGATTACAGTTCATTGGAGGTTTGTAGGTGATGCAAATGTGATTATAATTCATTGGAGGGTTTGTAGGTGATGCAAATGTGATTACAGTTCATTGGAGCGTTTTAGGTGATGCAAGCTTGATGGGTTTGTAGGTGGTGCAAGTGTAATTACAGTTCATTGGAGGGTTTGTAGGAGATGCAAATGTGATTACAGTTCATTGGTGGGTTTGTAGGTGATGCAAATGTGATTACAGTTCATTGGAGGGTTGTAGGTGATGCAAGCTTGATGGGTTTGTAGGTGATGAAAGTGTAATTACTGTTCATTGGAGGGTTTGTAGGTGATGCAAGTGTGACTACAGTTCATCTTTGCATTTACGTGAAATCAGATTGTCCTGTTCTTGAAACTTCCTCAAAGATCTTGTTGAATTCTTCTAATCACTGAAAATACTCATTCCTCATCTGCATCTGCCTTAATGATGTTGCTATGCAGATAGATGTCATATGTATCACATCTCAATCATCTTCACTTCTGATATGATAACCCTATATACACCTTTGTGGATTGAACAGATATGTTGGTGCTGCTTTGTCCTACCAACACCTATTGAATTTAATGAGTTGCCTCCATTAGTATGTAATGCCAACTAACCTATAGCATTGTGCATTGTATATTGGCCAAAAATAGCTTAGGGAATTGACCTAAAAAGGATACTTTGTAATTTTAACATGGACATTATGACTATGTACCAGAAGGAAGCCATTACAGGTGTTTCTGAGTGAAAGCTGTTTGTGCAAACATCAACAGACAAGATGCATTCCTAGTTCATTGGCAAATATGTATATGCATATATAAACATGGTTTAACAGCAGGCCTATTAAATCGCTGACAAGTATCTCATCTAGTATTATCTTAAAAATTTGCACAGAGCAACTCAGAGGTCTCGCTAGGATTTTAAAACTAGGAGTCCAGGACTCCTAATTTGGTAAAAATAGGAGTCCCACCAGCAAAAGCTGCAGTCCCACCAGCAAAAGTTGCAGTCCCCACTAAGCAAAAAATCACATACTTTCTTACACTTGGCTACAGTCACATCCGAACTATCAGTTATAGCAACTTAAGCACAGTTCTGAATCACATTGAAATCTTCATCATTTTTCCATTTAACTACAAAACACTTGCCTAAATTTGCAAATGGCATTTTGTCCAAGTCGCCTGATTTTGATTTCACATGCAATATTTATACGGCCATAACTGGAAATGAAATCAATAATTGTGATTGCACTGGGCTTCGCCAATGTTGCAAATTGCAGTTATGTTTTACATATTGGCGACAAAATATACCATCATGCCATATTCTTTCCTACAACATTTTTGGCTGATAAAAACAGTATATACAGTCTTGAGTTTGGAGTGGAGAAATTCAAAAGCACCATGACAGGAAGCTGCTAACTTGGATATAAAAATGCACTGGAATCAATTGTTACATAAACAAATCCTTAATTCATATTGACAAACCACCCTAAGAGTTAATTGTTTTGTCATAATCTGCTTATGCTGATATCTGGCCTTGATACTGTATGCTGTAATATAATCAATCTAGCCATGCAAATGACTAGCTACAATTGACCAAATCTGAGGGCAGAAACATGGAATTTAAAAAAAAACAAAAAACAACAGACAAAATCAGTTTTGCTGCAACTTCAATGAAAACTGATTACCTCTTAAGCACCGATATATACTAAGGAATTAATTTTAAAATTGTGTCAATGTTCTACAATTCATTTGATGTTGCCGCAGCAATAACAAATGGGCATTTGTTTTGTCTTCAAAGAGAGCCTTTAGCGGCACCTTCAATAACACATGCAGATTCATCAAAGCAAGCCGGCGACCTTTGATCAAAGAATTCAGCAACAAACCAAAATAAAAGCATTGCTTCTGTTTTCATAGTGATTAGAATATATTTATTTTGCTGCAAAAGCTTCCTCCTTGCAACAAAAACGTGCATATGGAAGACTCCTGTGTGGGTGATTTTCTGCATCCCAAATAAAAAATTTGTGCCCAAATACGCGTGATTAAGCATTTCCGAGATTTCTGCAACTGATTCTTGCTGTTTTAAGTCTTATGATAGTTAGGAGCAACCAGTCAAGAGAAATATAACTAGAAGCAAGGTTTCTTTTGCCTGAAGTAAGTGTAGGAGAGGTTTTCTTCTGTACTCTGATTCATTCAAGATGGGCCATCTGAGAGACTGGGCATCTCTCTTGACAACTGGCATGTATACATTTGACAATGAAATATTCTACACAATTATTCCTTTGGATGGAAAGCAATTGGTAAGAGACTAATAAGTTAGGATGACAGTGGAAAGTAAAATATGTATATGCTCATATAAAAGTGTGTGTGTGTGTTTGATTTGGATTTTTTGACTAGCTTAATAATGTTTCAGTCATATCCCTAAGATGCCTGCAGTGTGGCAGTTTATAGTAATCATTAGTAATGGGACATCATGCCACAGACATGTAGAATCATGTTCCACCCAGTCACATAATCCTGACTGCAGGCTGACCAGTGCTAGCACTAACTTCCTAATGCTGAGTGCCAAGCTAAGCACCTGCTAGTACCATTTTTATAAGTCTTTGGTAGACTGGGGTTCAAATACATAATCTCCCACATTCGAGGAGGATATTCTAACCACATAGGCTGCCAGAATGGTCTCATATAAAAGTCATCAAAAATATACACTTTAATACATATTGTGATATATATCCTATTGAAACATCAATGACAATATACACATCTATTACAAATATTTTCCTAATTACAAAATTGTGAAATTTTATGGAAGTTATGTGCATTACAAACATCAATATAGGTCATGTGGGTGCCACTGCCACCATACAGCAGTATATTTTTTGATGACTTAAAATTGAGTGATTGTGTCCTAAATGTGGTTTTCAATTTGATATATCACTCAAGAGTTTCATATTTTGTATATGGATTATTTCTAAATAAAATGTGAAGAATCTCCACATTTAAAGACTGTTATTTAATATACAATGTAATAATGTTTATGTTGGCGATGAAAATTTTTGGTTAATGCATTTAATATGTAACAGATGCAGCAGGTATCTAGCAAAGTGTGAATTCACTGAGTTTGAATGAGAAACTTTGCACAGAGTGAATGCCAGTTTAAAAAGCAACAATATGTCTCAAATGTTTGAGACAAAATTAAAGAGCTCTAGCCAGTCAGGTGTTTTCAAATTTTAACCAGAGGAAGTAAAAATGAAGTGCTTAGATTTAGTTCATGCACCAGTAATTACCTTGATTAGTCACTATAGCTGAGGCCTTAGATGAAATGCATGCATGCCACTCTTCTAATCCCTATACTCCCTCATATGAACAATATGAAGTTACCCTTTTGAAAGTAACCTATCACAATCTACAATACATTAATACTGGCCACCATGTATAGAATATCATGTGCTGATAAAATGGAATTAAACCAAACAACAACAAAGCCAAAACATCTGTGGTCATAAGCTGAATGTAAAAACTAAACCAAAGCCTGTAAATGACCAAACATAGGTCAAAATCATCTTCTTTTATTGCAAGGGTGTGGTACTAACAGATATAAATCTCTATCATTATTTGAAGATTCTAGCATAAAGTCTGACTGCGAAATGAATATTAAACAAAAAATTTAAGCAAGCCAGAGCAGCATAAAATGACCAACTTTTGCAATGTGTGTATAATGTTTATCATGATGCATCCTCCCACATTTTTTATAGAATTGTCTGAACATGGTTAGCGACAATGTTTTTTAAACACAAGCAAGAAAAATGTAAAATGTGGGTCACAGCGACCTTTTTAAGGATGTGGTACTATCAGAGATGCATACAAATGTCTAGTTTGATGACTACTATATTTAATGCTATTTTTGTAACTGAACAAATAATTAATAATTTCACTGTACAATAAATTATATTTAGAATAAATAATTATCATCTTGTGGTAATGACCATGTATAAAAAATAATGGGATCATACCCAAACAAGGTAGATGGAACACACGACACTAGACAACCGTACATACAAAACAAATGTACAAATTTGTCTCATTCTGCTCTCAACTCAAGAATCTGATTGGCTACCCATGAGATGTTGAAAATGTGTATGACTAGCCCATTAGCTCAAGAACAATATTAATCTACTGACACTTGGGCTGAAGCCATTGATAAAAGGCAAATGAATTTAAGAGAGAAAAAGAGAACAACAAAGCAATGTGGATCAAAATATATTTTTATATTATAAACACAACATGTTATTTTCAAGGTACATTTTGTGATCCCATGTTGGATATTACCTATATATAAATCGAATCTATGCAGTTAATGACTTATGCATTTATGATTAAAATTAACTGGGCTTTTATAGTTTTTACTGCATTACTATATCTAATCAACAAGATTAATTGCCCAGTGGTCGGTGGTCTTCACTTCATCCTTTACTGATATATTATTTTTACTGGATAAATAAACTCAAATGGCTTCAGAACTCATTTTCATATGCCTGTGTTTCTTGGCTACAGACTGACCTAATAAACAGTGCTCATTAACAATGTTGTCCTGCTGTTTATGAATAGCATTATAAATTGTAATAACAACTGAACAAAAACATCAATTTTTGTATTTTCTTGCCAATACAAATGACAGAGATGGGCAAAATGATGACTGCGAATACTCAGTTAACAAAACAGTCATCCTTTCCAAATAAGCTCAGCAAAGGGCTTTCTACACATTTATAAATGGTGATTATTTCTTTACTGGTGGTTGTTTATTTCTTTTTCATTATTAGATACCTCAGTTATACAAAGAAATCAGATAATTGGGTTTGTGTTTCACTGAGGAAACAAAAGTTTTTATTCTCATGTGGGACTATACCAAATATACTAGGCAAAGAATAAATTGGTCGTTTTGCAAATCTAAGTGATACAACATTTTATGTAAAAAAAAAAAAAATAGGTTGACCCCAAAAAATGTGAAGCTTTGTGTATGAAAAAATATGATGGTTTTATTTAATTATTATTTGTATGGCTCAATGGTGTATGGAAAATTAAAGGTTACAAAAAATAACATTCAATTGCACTTGAGAAATAAACGCAAAATTGCAACAAAGCCAGTACAGCACAAAATTTGATTCACAGTGATCTACTTTGTGATGAGGGTGTAGTACTTGTACCCCATTTAAAGTTTCATGATTCCTGGTAGCTGTGTATAGTTGTAACCAAGAAGTTACATAAGTTACCCCCTTTAGAGAAGGTGGTATGAAACAAACTAAGAACTACTACCAATGTCCCAATGTCCTAAGAAGAAACAGTGGGTGAGATTCATATGTATATGATTTTATCTGTACAATAAATATCCTATACTTTGGATAGGTTAGCTAATTGAAAATAATATCTAAGTAAAGTGTATTCTAATATAAAAACATTCTAACAAAGATATAAACATAATTATTATTCTGTAAATGATACCTTCATCAAGAAATGCCCCACTTTCATCTCCCAAGAACAAACGTCGGGCAAGATTTCTACGATACCATGCTTTCGGGAAAGTAAGAATCTCTGAGAGGCGCCTCATGTCATACTTAAATGTTGCTGTGCCAATATCACAAACAGCTGAAATGAAGCAAAACATTGTTTGATTTCAACCTGAAAGCTGAAATATTTAACAAACATCATGCATGTAATACATGGGATTCTGCTGAAAAAAATCTGTATTGAATTCATGGAATTTTCTTACATATACAATACTAAGAACACAATGGATTGTACTATACAAATGTAAGTAGTCAACATGCAAGTGTATGTCAGATAAGTTCAAACTTTTGTCTTTACTTAATCAACATTTCCCATAGTGTTAGAAACAATAATTGTTCAACTTCATGGCAGCACACCATTATATGAGCTAATGAAAATCTTGTTAAGGTGGAGGAGGGGTGGGGCAAATTTTTCTTCCCTTGTTTGTTTATGGACACCAGAGCAAGGAATTTAACCCTTTCATCACGGCAAACCGCATATGCGGTCCAGAGGAAGTAAGTCCGTCAACACTATGGACAGAGTTTTCGGTCTGGGGCAGTGTTCTTTGTTAACGTTATAGTACCCGACTAAATATCTTTCGGGGTACCTCTAATAACTTCCATCTGGTAATGTAGATGTTATATTTTGATTATCTCTAGAGCTTAGCTTGTATACAACTAGAAATAACGAACAAAGTAGGAACTTTTAACGTGTTTTTCGAATGCTGAAATTTGTATCCAAAATGGCGGCGTTTGAAGGATTTTTTTAGAGGAGAGTTTTCGGAGGATTTAAATAATTTTGACCTGATAAATTTGTTTGACAATGAGAGAAGACGTATGGAGAGACAATGGAATGCACTTGTGGGTGACAGTGATGACGATGAAGATGACTTTGAAGGTTTTGAACCAGAGGAATTGTACGCTCCACGTGGTCTTTTTTTTTGGACGAAGCCCGAAAACCAAAGAGATTTGTTTCAGTTTTCTGACAGAGTTGGGCACACCCGAGAGTTATATGGCTCCAGAAAGCTTCGGATTATTTTCAAATATTCTATTCGGATGAAGTTTTTGGAAAAATTGTCCATTTAACGAACTTCAATGCGACGATCAAATGTGGCAGAGGCGAAAAAGGTCACTTAGGTGTGTGGACAGATCTCACCTTGGAGATCATTTTGGTTCATTTTATAGAATTTTATATATTATGGACACCATGAAAGAAAGACTTGTGTTGCTACTGTGATTATTCACTAGTATATCTAGGGTCAATTGAACAAGTTTTGAGAACATTCTAAGTTTTCTAAGAGGTAATAAAATAATTGAATTTTACCTGTTGTTACCTGTTTGTACCTGCATTTTAACAGTTGTAATAGATATGCACATTTTATTGAATTAGTCATAAAATTTGATTTTTAACCTTGATTTTGACACCTAATCTAGCGAGATATCTTTAACATTGGCAAAGTTATGTTGTTTCAAAATCCACAAGTCATTTTGCTTTACAACTCCAAAGTTACTTAGTGTTGAGGACTCGATGCCTACAAAGTCACTTAGTGATGAAAGGGTTAATATGTTTTTGGACAACAAGAAAGTAGTTATGCAGTCTGAAAATATACTGTAAATTCTGTAAATATAAAATTTACTTGCCTCTGAAACTGACAGTCTTTAAAATTTGGAAAACTACATTCCTCTAAATGTGAAAATCTGATAATGGAAGTACATAAATGAGATTGAGCAATTTTAAATATTATAAAAACATATTAGCACATCTTTATGGATTTTTTTACTGAGTTAAAATTACAATCAAGACATATGTTATACTGACATAAGCTGGTGAGCATATGGATAATATAAAAAAAATTGTATAGTAAATCACCAGGCAGCAAAGGTACTTCACAGTTATGGTGCTGAGTGGGGTTGACAGGTTCCTAAGGTAAATGATATTCAATACCTGAGAATCTGACAATGTTGGTTTTGGATTGTTCTCCCTTGGGAGTGGAGGACTTTTCTGTGGTGTTGGGTGAAGATGCTCCTCCAAGGCCCTCAGTACGACACTCTAGCTTCCGTGTTCGGGAGATGTTCAGCCTTACAAATTCCACATTCAGGCTGAGGGAATCTTTGCGAGACAAGTCTGACATGGGAGTCTGTTCCTGTATACTTCCTGTAACAGTGGAAAGGCACAATAATGACAACAAAAGATATTCAAGATATCAAGAAATTTATTACATATAAGTGTAGACAAAAATAAAAAAATAAAAAAATAATTAGCTGTGATCTTATTTCTCAAATGTGATTTGAGTATTAAATTTACAGAGCAATAATAAATCTTTACTTAAAAAAACAGTATGTCCCAAGCTTCTTTTAGAGGCTGATGGTATATTTACTTTTAATGTCCACTTTATTTAAATTTAAATTGAATGTACAATTTTAACAACTTGTATTATGTACCGTCAATGAGACCAATCTTGTGTATGATGATGTTTTTAGTTTGAGAAATCCTGATATACCCCAAAAGGATGCCTCTTTCTTTGAAGAAGCAAGTAAACAATGTGAACTCAAACTGAATGTTCCATTTTTGTCTTTAACTGTGCTCTCCATTCATATTTATGGAATATCATCAAAAGGACTTCATTAAAATACTCACCTAGGTATCTTACACTTGGTGAAAGTTGTCCAACTTTTCGCTGACCACCTCCATAAGGGTGGAAGATATAAAGGGAGAAATCTGACAAGAAGCATGTCATACTGAGACCTCCAGTAGTCACCACTGTCATGGTTTCTGATGCACTACCTTGAGACATGCCTGGTTGAAATAAACTGCCACTTGAATGTCTCTCTCTTCCTATCTTCTTACCAACTGAAATGGGAATCACTATTATCTATAGATTGTAATTTATGACATCAGGAATAATGCACTTCCTTTCATGCATCTGGGGAATTTCCCCTTAAGGATTTTCATAAAAGGTGGGGATTTAAATTTTATCAGTTATCTTAATAGTACGTGTAAGCTGATGTATAAAATAAAAAATATATTATAAGTAACTTTAAATAAATGAAGATAAAATTGACAGTTGTTGATCTTAATAGAACTGAATGTAACAGCTAGATATTACTGTTCTAAGAAGAAATTTGTTTTGCAATGGAGTCGTATGAATGTTATGACAAATCTGGATAAATATTTTATCTATTTGAAATCAAAAAAGGTTTGCAAAATAATGTATTTGGTTGGCAAAAGGCAAAAAAAGACAAAAAGATAAGATATTCTAAGCTCATTCACAAGGTACATTCCAAATTGGGATATATAGTGTTTAAATACAATGTATGAACAAAGGCTTTAAAATATAGGTTGATCTAGGTCATGGATGGACAAACATCCCTAGGTATTTAGAATTCTGACATGAACCCATTTTATCTTTTAAATCATCACATCAGTGCATACCAAAGGGGTGAGTGAAGTGTTCAAATCTGGTAGTACTGCACTTTTTCTTTTTAGAAACAATTTTTTTTCCAAAACAATTTTGGTATTCCCTGTAATTTTTGGATGTAGTTTTAAAACACTTTACATTTATATATTTAGATACAAATGTAGTTCTTCAACGATGAGACAAAAAAGACAGACTAAATATAGTTTTCAGAAATTTGAAGGAATGGTTGTCTTCTCATCAGATTTAGCCTTCATAAGTTAGAGTCTAAATGTTGAAAACCACTAGGCATTAGGTTCTGGACTGATTTAATGAATGCCATATATTCAGATTTTGTCACCTTACATCTAAATCATAAAATGGGTATATCACCTTTATTTAAAGAAGAAACCATTAAAGTCAAAGGATTCATTTTAAAAAGTTTAACTCTTCCATTGTAAATAACATTAGAGCCTGCATTAAGTCATGTACCAGTCATGAAAATAGGATTTAGTTATAGTTGATAAAAACTGAAGAAAAAAATAACCTAGAACAAAAATGATCGTTATTTTCATTTGTTTCATATATTATGAACAATGCTTGTATTGGGAATATAATTACATTTGTATAAAATTCAGCTCAGGACTGCACAAAGCAGATCTGTTCCTTGGTTCTGTCAAAAATAATTATACCCCCCCCTACTGAAATAGGCTATTACTTTACCTACTTGGAAAATAACAACTAAGATTTGTTCCTATCATTTTTATTTTTGGTTCTCCTTTCCATTCATGAGGTAAAGAACAAACAGCTTTGAGAATCCTATGATCATGTATTAAATACAATTACAATATTTCTTCTGGCATCAAAGGGAATTACAGGCAAGCTTTTTTACAGTTTTGAACATTTTCACATTGCTTGTTAAAACTAGCTACAAATCCCATTATCAATAAATCCCCAAGTGCCTTTATTAACAAGGTTTAAAACTGGATACATACTTACATATATCCTCTTTCAGCCTTGTCCATGTTAAAATACTGCCAGTTTGACATTATAAAAAGTACATATGTGCTTAATTCAAGCTGGCAAAGTACAGAAAAGAAAAATTCTAGGTATCACAAATACTAATGGTGTCTGCAGTTGATGTGGTACTAATTTACAAAAGATAGACTAAAGAACACACCTATTCTAACATTGTTATTAAAGGTCATTCTTAACTTTTGTAAGCATACTGCTCTAAATAATTTTTTTTACAATATTCTGTATGTCACAAGAGAATTTAGTACCAGCTGAAACATTTGAGAAGTTAATGCTGTGATTTTCTTTTATTGCTTTAAGTATTAGCATCAGTGGAACAAAATCCCTGTGAAATAACTATTATCAGGTATTACCACTGACCCAAATCTGAATTGTCTCGTTTGACTTATGGAACTGACCTGAAATGCCAGTGGTAGTTTGTTACTGTTATTAGTATTGCACATTATATTTGGCATAAAAGAGGATGAACACTTTTGCAGATATTTTAGTTAGTAATACACTCACATTTTGGTTTGGTTGGAGGGGTTCCTTCACCAGTAACTGATGTCTCCAGGTCAGATCTTTTAGTGGAGAAGACAACTTCAAGTGAGGGAACTTGCAGAAGACACTCAACCCTAGAGACAGGGAGACAGCTAAAGCGAATAATAGATGGTTCTACTCGGATGAACACAACAACATCTACAGGGAATGATCCGATACTAGCAGGGGAGCCAAGAGATGAGGAGGATGCATTGAGGTCCAGGTTGAGTACGCTTTCCAACATATCCGCTGAAAATTAAGGAAAAATTATCTACTGTGTATCAATGAAGAGGAACGTGCTTCATAAGTGTCTCTACTATGAACCCACTCAACTTATAATTAAAACTAACAATTTATAAGAAAAAAAGGATTTTTCTTTAGAAAAGAAGAGAAATGATGTTCTTTATGAACAGTTATGTTAGTATACAATAATGATACTAATAAATGCAGTCCAAAGAAATCTCGCTTGTTCATGCTCAAAGTTCTTGTTCTTATCCTAATACTTAAGGTGATATATTTTATCAACAGTTTTAGAACACTGAATATAGATAAGCATCCCTATGCTTTTTTCTTGCCCCAATCCATTGTTCTGATCTCCAGACTGTATCCAATTTATCTGAAGGAAAAATGAAACAGCAGGCAGAATAGTCACTCTTACTGATATTACTGAAAAGGCTGTTTCCTTGCTCTGGATAATTTATGGTCATTAGTATTCTCCCATGCTCGGAGCATATATATCTTGAAAGTTCAAAATTTTTGGCAATATCACACTGACATCATTATCGAGTAAAGTTGATCATGTGACTAATAAAGGTCTTGTGATCCAAGAAGACTGGTGTAGATGGGTGGTAATTCAAGCCCCTCATTCCTGTTTAGTGTCAAATTCAAATGATATTTATACTATGAGCAAGGGAAAATACTAATAATCATACTGATATTGTTTATTGTGTAATAATCAAAACAATTAAGCCTTGTTTTTGAAGCAAATCAACTGTAAAACTACCAATACAGTTAAAACCTGTCCTGACATTCTGCCAATAAACAGTGATCTTTCAAGGCAGCTGGCTTTCATAACATGTAAACACCGGACAACCAGTGTTCAAGGTCAAAATTTAATGGGGATTGAGATGGAAAACTATCTATAATAACTATACATATACTGATTCTTCCATCATATTTCTGGTTAAAATATTACATACCAGTATTTTATGCATTTTTTTATAATCTTTAATTTTTTTTGTACACAATTCAGTTATCAAAATAATGATTATTTTAATGTATCATAATTTTTCATACATATCACTTTGTATTTTGGGAAAAAAATCCAATAAATTCTTAGATGTAAAATTTATACTAAGAAGATATATGATTGCAAAAAGATAAAAAATAGTGTATTGCCATTTTTTAAAACAAAAATTAATAATTGTTGGTGACAAAATACAATGATTTATGCATAAGCATGGGCGCCTGCAGAATAAGTCAAGGGGGTCACATGACCCACCCAGAAATCATACTGCAAATATATATATATATATATATATATATATATATATATAGATATATATCTATATATATAGATATTTATATATATATATATATGAGTATATATATATATATATATATATATATATATATATATATGAGTATATATATATATATATATATATATACTCACACAGATATACAAATATTTCTACAAGTTTAATCATACAAATGAAACTGAAAATATGTTACATGATTCTGTTTAAACTCTTAGCAAATATTAGCTTTAGTTTCAGACCACTTACTATACTAACTCTCCTGGCCGTAACTGACTGACAGCACCCCCTTGCAAAAAAAATATGTTTATTAACAAATGGATTAAGGACTTCACAGACCATACCTTTAAATATTATTGTTAATTAATTCTCCTTATTAAGTCCATCACCTTAACAAAACACCACATGCATTTTAAAATGAGGTTTCTTATTCAACAAAAATGACATTTTAGTACATGCTAAAGTGAAGACCATAGACCAATGGTCAACTAGTTTTATTGTTTCATTATAGTCATAAAAACATAAAATATAAAATCCTTGTCTTTTTCTCTCATATTCATGAAAGTCACTTACTCTGTTAAACTAATTAGTTTATATAAATAAACTAACTTTTAAGTGCTTGTTCTGTTTTGACTTGGATATAATTAACAATTAACTGAAATTATGTTCTATGATATAGCACACTATTGTCTTTATTGTCTAGTTCAAACAACATGTAATGTGTATGATCACTTGTCCTTATAATAACTGCTGTATGGACAATGGCTTCAATAACACAATGACATATTTTTTATTTCCCTAAAATTTCCATACTGGCAGCCTCACTGATTTGACCACTTTTGTATAATCTTGTCCTCAATCTGATTTCAACTGGAATAACCAAAGCCTGAATTATGCTCAGTTATCATGCAAATAACACTGCATAGCCATGTGGTTGTTGCAACAATGTACATAATCAAAATAACAAGAATGCATTGTTGATTTAGCAGTCTTCATTGATAATGGATTGTGGGGTCATAATACATGAGGATTATCACAATCATCAGGTAAGTCTTTTTTCTCTTTGCGAAAGCTACAAATAAAAAACACCGTGAATAAAAAATCTTTTACACTGACAAAATTTTGTTTATCCCTCTCTTTCACACACATATTCATGTGCTCCTGCTCATGTGCATGAACTAAAATGTGATTTCAAGTTCTTTATTTTTTTACTGCAATCTGATGAGATTATTGCAGTTAATTTCTTGACAACATGAACTCATATCATTGTGTACAATTTACCAATAAATAATACCCATAACTAATATATGTTCAAACTATCTTAAAAATTTTGCCAACATTACACGACATAACAGCTACATATGCTCTAAATGCAGATGAGCTTACACTCTGAGACATGATCCTCTCTCTCTCTCTCTCATTCACTTTTAACAACAAAAATCTTTTAGTACTTTTATTTATTTTGTAATTAGATTCTTGAGTTGAGAGCAGAATAAGACAGAAAATATATGTGTTCTGTAGAACTTGTTCAGGTATGATCCCTTTATTGTTTTGTACATGGTCAGTACCACCAAATGATAATTATTTTACATATAATTTTTCATAGAAATGAAATTAATAAAAAAAAATTAAGTATGAAAAATAACATGAAATACAGTAATACACTCATATACATGTAACTGAAATGGGAAGTCAGCTTAGGACAAATTGGGAGATTTGAAAATTTGACCAGGTTTTTTACTTCAAAAGAGGGAGGATTTTCAATGAGAATGACCAATTTTTCACTGCAGTACTTATTTTATTTTTTTTTTAATCCCAATAAGGAACCAAATGTGTCCCAATATGAGTAGTTTTCATCTTATTGTATGACAACTGTAGCATGGTTTCCAAGTTAGGCGACATTATTTTCAATAGATATGAAAAAAATAGTTACTGTAAATGGGAGATTATATTTGGCTACAAAGTTGGCAAACCATGTCTTTATATCTTTTATCCACATTTGATCCAGACTCAGCAAACATTGATTTCACTGACAGCCTATTTGTTGCATTTTATATGTTTTAATATGCTGCATTCATGCCACCATATCATATTAAAATGGGGAAGAATGCAAATTCAAGTCCCTTTGTCTTTATTCCAACAAGTGAAATTCTCATTTTCATAATTAAATTTTCAGGAGATTTTTGGTTTCTTGGTGTATCATGACAATCTTTAAGCACTGACACCAAGCCAACCCTGTTTTATGCTGACTCAGCTCTTTAGTAGTCATAATCAATTAACTTTTAATAATCTTGTAATTATGTCAGATCACAAAAAGTACAATAATCCATGTTGACAAATATCAAACACTGAAGCCAACCAACCTTACAGACAGAATCAAAAGGATGCTATGTTTTATGCTACTTGAAATCAGCAAGTGAACTGTCTTGCCTAGCTTAAGCTTGTTCACAAGCAGGCCATCATAATTAGCATTATCATAAATATATAATATTGGAAGCAAGGTATGACAAAAATTGAAAAAATAAACATTTTCAAAAATAATATTGCATATACAGGAGATTTCAGTGAGTGATGGGAAGGATAGGAGATACCCCACATCTCAGGAGGAAAACTCCTGTCCAGGCTGTTTAAATGTATACATTAACCTCCCAAAAATACAAAGATCATAAACAGTACAAGTTTATTTTAAGTCTACATTTAATCTCCCCCCCCCTTATAATGTCAAAGTTAATTACTGTTTATACTTGCTTAAAAGTAGAGTCCAACTGCAAACAATAAAGAGACCCTGATATGTCATAACATAATTCACTCACATATTAGGTCTATATTCTTCTATTGATTACTCCTAACAAACTGCACGACCCAGATCTGCCAGTGTACTTTGAGACAGCAGATCTTGGTCTGCACAGTGTACAGTACAAGATAATACATACTTGTCATGTACATAAATTGTATAGTTAGCAAATGATAACACTTATTCAATAAATATTCTTAGGATAAAACCAAACTGTTAAGTCACACATGACATAAATAATAAATGGATCAACTCAAAAGTCTCTAACAGATGTACTAGGGTGAACAGATGATGAGATTTCTGACAGTGGCACATTCAACATTATAAGTGGGTTTGAATGACAGTAACATGGATTAAACAGAAAAAATACAAACCTTTATGATAACTATAGAATTAACTCAGAAAAGCAAACATATTAAGAGAAAAAGACAAAAATGCCATTCAGCAAGGTCATTACACACTGAAAATATACAAGCTATTTACTGCAGAACCTGCAGTATCACACTACAGTGAAAGCAGGGTGAAAATATATCTCATCATCACATTACCAGAATTGTGCAGGGTGTCACAACAGATGAACAAACAATACTAACCTCTGAACTGACTAGGTACCTCCATGTCTGCTAATCCTTTAAAAATAGGATGGTTAATTGATGACTATGGCACTACAAAGGCTGTTTATGATACATATTTAAGTCTGCGCTTCATGGTCTTTACTTTATAAATTTAAATAAAACAGTAGTCATACTCAAGTTTTGAAACAGGCATTCCAGTTCCGATCATTCCGCACTCCACTTATAGACTCTACTCAGCAATCAGGGTTACAAACAAAGGTCTAAAAATTTTACATCTGGTTTTGTGATCTGCTTGTTCACAGCAGTGTTGAAACCCATATTTAACAAAAAATCATTACCACAGGTCTGCAGGTGGTCACTAATACCAGTGCATTTACATAGCAAATTGATCTGTTGATTTGCACATGATTATTTTGGTCATAAATGACAAGTGGTTGCTCATAAGAGAGGTCACTTAAATTACATTTTACTGAAGTGCTAAATTCAAGTCAAATTCATGCCAGCAGCTTCAAGGGTTATCCTTAAAATTAAGTTGGAGCAGTTAAGGAATATTCCTAAAGATACAGCTACATAAATATTGTTGTACTGAGAGGCACTACAATATTCCTACATATATACTTGCTTAGAAGTCAAGTCTAACTGCAAACTACAAAGACCCAGATTTACCATTGCATAATGTGTTGGCAGATTGGGGTCTATGTAGTTTGTCATGAGTAATCAGTATAATAAACAACATGTACCCTAATCTTCCATTGCATAATGTGTTGGCAGATTGGGGTCTATGTAGTTTGTCATGAGTAATCAGTATAATAAACAACATGTACCCTAATCTTCCATTGCATAATGTGTTGGCAGATTGGGGTCTATGTAGTTTGTCATGAGTAATCAGTATAATAAACAACATGTACCCTAATCTTCCATTGCATAATGTGTTGGCAGATTGGGGTCTATGTAGTTTGTCATGAGTAATCAGTATAATAAACAACATGTACCCTAATCTTCCAGTGCATAATGTGTTGGCAGATTGGGGTCTATGTAGTTTGTCATGAGTAATCAGTATAATAAACAACATGTACCCTAATCTTCCATTGCATAATGTGTTGGCAGATTGGGGTCTATGTAGTTTGTCATGAGTAATCAGTATAATAAACAACATGTACCCTAATCTTCCAGTGCATAATGTGATGGCAGATCAAGGTCTACATTGTTTGCAGTTGGAGTGAATGTATGCCGCAATTTTATTTTTTTACACAGCACAAAACAATAAATAAGGACAAAATAAATTTACAAAAAATTGCCAAAAACTGAAACCTGTACACTCTTACATTTTGATTAAGTTAAGAGGTAACTGAAATGAAAGCACAGTGATCCCTCATTATAACAGTTCTTGAGAGCCATAACAGTGAGCCATGGTATGTCAGTGAGCCTTAAATCTAAGAATGTTCAAAAAAGGGGTGTGTTATAACAATGAAAATGAACACAAAAAGTGGATATTTACTGATGTGAAGTCACACAATAATTGGTTCCCAAAATCTCAATTAAGTGAAATAATTCAAGCAGCAAAAGTAAAACAAAATTCATTCAATTTAGTGAAATCTATTACTTTACCCATGTTACCTATGCTAAAAGATGTACAACAGTGTATTGAGGGACTTTACAGAAATGGTACACTTTAATACAATAGTACATGTCTGTGTGTGTACTGTGTGTGTGTGTGATCTGGATTTTTAATGTAGCTTTAACAATTGTTATGATGTCTGCAGTGTGGCAGTTTACAGTAATGTCATGTACTGAAACAAAAAGGTGCAGACTTATAGCATCATGTCCAACCCAGTCACATTATCCTGACACCAGGCCAATCAGTCCTAAAACTAACCTCTCAATACTGAGCACCATGTGAGGCAGCTGTTAGTACCATTTTTATAAGTCTCTAGTATGACTCTGCCAGGGTTGATCCCGTGACCTCCCGCAGTCAAGGAGGACGCTCTAACCACTTGAGCCTCCAAAGCAGTAAAAATAAAATATTGATTTTAGCATATAATTCAACACCATATATATATATATATATATATATATATATATATATATATATATATATATATATATATATATATACCTTTCATAGAATAATGTGCAGGTTGGGTTATAGGTATTGCTTCAAGGGTCTGTTCAAGGTAATCCAGCAAGCATGGACTAATGATCATCTCCTGCAATGAGAAAATACACTACTGAAACCTAGCAATAAAGAACAATAATGGGCTGGTTCTCGCTTGTCCTTTACCAATAGGTATCCATTACAGAGATGATGATCTTGCAAGCCCTTTGTGTTCATAAATCTGACTGTATATACATTTGTTTCTTTATTAATAATCAATACACTTTTAAACCAAATTCTATTCTAAAGATATCTTTTGATGAATTTTTCATTTACATGTTTATGGGTATATGGTTGAAAGAAATAATAATCAATGAACAAATTCATAACTACCAATTTTAAATAACACACAATACACAAGTTCAATAGACACTTTATTGTACATATAAAATAATCTTTTTGGCATAATGGGGGCAAATAATGTCATAGCACCAGCCCAGCTCTGAATTGTTCTAAAGGATACCTCAGGACAGGAGACATGGGAGTCTGTAGAGTTGTGAAGAGTGTCCGACACCTGTATATGGAGCCGCAAGGGGCTGATATGAGGTATATAGGGACAATGATAACCGAAACTCAAGTCCGATCCTGAGGATGCTATGATAACAAACATCAGCCGATACTCCATACATGCACCATAGGAAGCAGGTATGATGTATATGAGCAGAATAGTTGAGCACATTTAAGTACTGACACAAATTTGGGTTCAAAAGCAAGGTTTTTGAATGAATGAAAACTTGGCATTGGCCCAAACAAATTGAAAGTAGCACTGTGACTCTGGAACAGTGTGACTGTAAAGAAGCCCCCAATTTGAAGTAAGGTTAGGATCTATTAGGGGAATAATGTCTGGAAATGCATGAAATATATTTGAATTGCATGATAAAGCCTGATGTACTCAAAGGTAGGAATGTTAGATACATGTATTCGATAATCAGTTAGGAATTCACATGTGTACTAATAGATGATGATACCAGTGAAATGATAGTGTAGCACAGATACAGTATCACAGTGTCTCTTAAGCATAAATAAATAAATAAAACTAAAACTTGTGGGATGTTCAGAATAAAGTATCAATCCTTTACATTCAGTGAGAATGAACTTTTGGGACATTAATAAATGTTTTTTGATCATGTTTGAAATGTGTACTTTACATAATCGATTTTACATGAGTCATTGAACATTTTCATTGGGATTCTGAAAGTGCACATAATAAGTAGGTTTACACTGTTATGAACGTTTTTTTAGTTGTAGGTTTGCTGTGCATGTCTATCGAACTTTCTGCAATATTTTCTAAATGGGAAAAAAGTATCCTAAAAAAATGAATTAAATTCTAATATACTTCCATTATTATTGTTTTCAAATTAAACTGAATTAAACTATATGGAAACAATTGCAGTATTTTACCTCAGGCAGGGACTGTAAAGATAACCAAGCATAGATACTGGCTTTTTTCATTCCTGCTTTCTTTCCTAGAGAAAAAGACGAAGAACTGTCTTTCTCCGAGGTTATATTATGACCCGTAGGAAGAACATTTGGAATCTGGTCAGAACCAGCAATGTCCACAAACACAGAATTGTCCTCAAAAGATGTGTCCATTTTTTCTTGATCTGTCCCTTCTGGTACTAATGTGTTTGATGGTGAATTGGCACTATCAGTTCTTGAGTTGTAATGCACCTGAATAACAAAGAGGAAAACATGTCTGTGTTATTTAACTGCTTTATTGATGTAAAATGGTGCTTTTCAGAATCAGATGAAATTGGAATACTTTTGTTTTGCTGTGATATTATTGTCCTCTATCATGGAACAACTGTACTGCTAATTTAACAAGAACAATTCACAAGTCAGTTGTACTTTTTCAAATTTGTTTTGTACCTAAGTTTCAGTGATATAATATTAAACAAAAATGTAAACTTTCACAATCAGAATAAAATACCTGAACACAAGAATGTGAAAAAATAAAGACACTGAAGTGTCGAATCTGAGGATTGTGACCTACTTTTTACTTTGGCAGCATGGATTTCTTATGATGCATGTGCATAACATGATTCATGATTTTTCAAATAATAGTGCAAAAGCTCAATATTATAACTGGAGCATGACATGTGGGTCACAACTATCTCTTTTCAAATGGTATTGCAGTTAGAAATGTGCACATATGTCTAGTTTCAATAGTGCCAATGATAGTAAAATTAACTTAAATGGTAACATTTGCTACCAAAGTCATGAACTAATGAATACAATTAACAATATCAAACCTTACTCAATTACAACATAAGATTGCTTGCATTTCCATGCCAATCAGAAATATGTCTAATACAGAAGACCTGTATTGAAAGACCACCACTTCTGCTAAAATATCATGGTCTTTCAGAATAGATCTAACACTCTATAATAAATAAATCAGTGTACAGAGGATTTTTCTCAAGACAGGTGGTCTCTCATAGCAGTGATCTTTGACGTCAAGTTTTACTATATAATTAATCTGTAAAACTTACTTTCACATCCACTCCAGGAAGAAAGAAGACTGTGTTTTCAACCTGAGGCTGCTGGGGTGCCGGCTTTTTAGTGGTGGCTTGCCCGAATACTTGACTCGGGACATCTGTCTTCTTCATTTTACGTTTGCTATTGGGAGACTGCATTCCTTCGGCTGTAGGAGTTTTCTCCCTTTTGATTCTGATGATAAATGACATTTTTCAGTTTTGAAGACTCACAAGGTAAAGGTTGCATCATTAATATTTGACACATCATAGTCAGAAATGACATATTTTGCTGTACAGGGTCAATAATAATGAACTTATCAAGAGAATTACCATTAGATACAAGAAAATAATTTCAGAAGTTATCTGAATATACCAAAGTGCTACTTGTCTGCATCACTTGAAATTTTACCAACTATTCATTCAGTCAAACCTTATAAAAATGCTCCCAGTTAAATTATTCAAATCAGAGTTAATTCCTTTCATAAAGGTACTGATTGCTTGGTACAAATAAACCTGATAGGTAGAACGACAGGCAGTTTGGACCTTGCAGAATAGCAGGAAAATAGATGCTCTGGTGAGCAGATTGGAAGGTTTGTAAGTTATCTAGTAGGTTTACAGATAAGTTGGTAGGTCTGCATTTTTACATTAGGACAGGATATAATGAGCTGCCATTCAAAGCGTCTATGTTGATATTCTTATATATGCAGAGTCAAAGTTCTAAAGTGCTTTAAATTCTATTAAACTGAATATATTATATGAGTACTTGCATGTGCATGGGTCTGTGAGTGAGTTATATATTTTTCCAAATTTGAGAAATGAATGCATTTGATGTGGAACAGGAATGCATGTCTGATTAAAAGTTTCAATGCATTTTAAATTAATTCATTCTGGTACCTCAAAATCTAAGAATTTTTTTGTGCCACATGCATGCGTTTATAAATAGAGTAAAAACTTAAAAAAAAAAAAGATCCTGATCTGACATACCACAATGCGTCTGCAGATCAGAATCTATGTTGCATGTTCTATTGATTACTGCTAACAAACTGCAACAACAGATCTGGTTCTGTGCAGTTTGCAGCTGGTTTTGGCTTATACATGAATATATATATGATATTTATCAGCACCTGGACTATTTCTTATGACAGTATGGTTGCATCGCTTATTCTTAAATGCCAACTCAGAAAAATAGTAACAACTTATTAAGTCTGAAATACATTAACAATTTATTAACCTTTTCCCCTCATCCTCCTTGTTTTCTTTGGGATGTAGAACACATTTTCCACTGTCGATGAAGACCTTTACATCCAATTCTAAGTCCACACTGGGTTCTACAATGGTTTTAGAACTGCCACTACCGATGCTAGGATTTGAGAGGCTTTTTGATGCTTTGTCCATATCTAAACGTCTCAGAATATTTTGTTCGTCACTGCAAATAGATAGGCTGGTATACTATTCAAACAGATGTTGAGGCCCATTGATGCACCACAATGGTTGGGGTCCACAATGTATCATCATGCTATGTATTATATCATGCAACAAGTCATTCCATTGTTTTAATTGCTCAATTGAGACTGAATGTTTCTTCATGCATCAATTAAAGTAAAATTTTAAAGGGAGAAAGAAATTAAAGGAGTGGTCACTCCATCGTTCAACAAAGTTTAGTCAAACCCGAACGTCAGAATAAAATATTAAAGTGGAAAGAGATACATTTTTCAACATTATACAGTCAATAATATGATTTGTTTCTTGCAGAAGACCAGAAAAACCAAAGAACTTTATGCCAATAAAGATAGAGGCCGTCATCTTAATTTGGAAGGCACTCATGTTCTCAGACAGATTTACCAATGCTGTGTCTCATTTAATATAATGCAATTGTAGATTCTAACTTCATTCAATCAGTAACATGAAATGTATATATGTAGATACATAATTGTTTTAAATGATTATTGTGTAATGCCTTTGAAAACTAAATTTATATTTTCTTTATGGAGGAGTAGGTATGGAAATTTTCAAGAGGACGAGAATCTTGAAATTCTTATTTTCTTCTTTTTCTTACAATCTTGTGGGGTTGTTCATAACACCTATGGGTCTGCTTTTACTGTTAGTGAGGTGTGGTAGTTAATTTTAGGTTTGTGTACTTGTTTTCTTGGTGGACCTTCAGCTTGGCTGCTAGTTTGAATCATATTTTATTAATTAATTCATCTGTGTGTGTAAAGATGCATGTCAATCCAAATAATGGATGATGGACAACAGACAAAAGACCATCTCATAAGCTTCTCAAGTTTGATACCAGTAAAGCTAAAAGCATCATTAAGCAGAGACTAAACTTTTCAAACTAAGAAACTGATATACTATGTGACTTTTTCTTGAGAAAAATTTCCTTGTAGGTACCTATTCAAAATTAGGCCAAGTAAGATGTTTCCCTTTACATTTAGAAGGATTTGTGCAAAAACAGTGTTAAAATGAAAATAGTTTTTAGGTTCAAACTTACTTTTGTATATACTTTATTCATGTGTAGCCATCTTCTAAACCAATTATTTTTTAAACTCCAGTAATTTTTTTAATCTAATCAATGATCTGCATTCTCTTAAATACCACCTTTAATATCCAGCCACAACAAAAATACCACCTTTAATATTCAGCCACAACAAATGGCAGGTTCTGAAGCTTGAAACATAATTAGTTCAATGTTACCACTTAACATCATGCTGATAATATTCAAAATACACCACTTCCTCGATAACTTGGAAACCCGCTTATAACGAAGTGTCTGGTATGGCTCCTGATTTTTTTCAAAGAAAATATAATTTAAAATGTGTTGAACATGAAAAAAGTCAAGAATTAGTAAATTGGTAAATTGAACCTTGATACATAGCTAGTTTTTATCATCGAAAATGTTGATTATTGCCTGTAAAGATAGAATCCATTGTGAAATTTGCAAGTTTTAATTAGATATCACATATTATGTTAGGTCTTTTAAATACAGAAATAGTTGTCAAATTCACTGTAAATAAACAGCGATCAACATCATTGAAAAATTCTGGTAAATGCTAACATGTGGCAAAAAAGAATGAAATAAACACCAATTAAATGTCTTGCTAGGTGAAATTCACATTATAATCCTTTAATTTCACCCCAACACTATAATCTCAACATACATATTCTCTTATATAAAAACATGAAAATAGTCAGTCGACCGTCACATCGAAACCGAAACCTGTGAGTACTTTTGTGAGAACCTTATTACATGGCTTTGTTTCAACAGCTTGGGGAAGTGTTTGTTGCAATAAAAGAATCAATTAAAAGAGACCTATGTAGTTTTATCACTTTGAATATGTCTTTTGTATCAAATCAAAGGTAAGTACAATAAAATAAAGATCAAAGGCATGTGAATAGGAGCATAAGTTCTTGCATTCATTACCGTTCTCAAATTTAATTTTATTTGACCAATCAAAACTGTTTTCACATTTTTATGTATTAACATCATTAAAGTATATAATATCAGTAATGTATCCTAATCATTTGTAAATGTGACCATGGAGAGCAAAGGAATTAAGCGAAAGGCGTACTCAGTGACTGAAAAGATGTGCATCATAGATAGGGTTCATAATGGCAAAGCAAGATCAAAAATTTGCAATGAACTAAAAATTGCTGAGTTGACATTTAGAGATTGGCTTAAGGATGAGCTGAAACTTCAAAATTTTTACTTACATGATGTTGATTCAGATGAAGGGATGAAATGAAAACGAGCATGGACTGAAAATGATAACAAATTAGATGATGCTGTGTACGCATGGTTCACACAGCAACATGTTAAAAACCGCAAGTGTTATCGTGTTCTAATTAATGTCGTTTTAAATTTTTAGACCCATTAAATTCATGTTGTTAATGGTTAACCCTTGTGAATTTATTTTTTTCGTCCATTTTACTTCTACCACAATAAAAATCTACACATCGTTCGATCAACATTGTTTTTTCAAAATATGTTGATCTTTTGTATTTAAAGAAAAGTCTACTTGGATCAAACAATAAAACTAGAATGTATACCATTCACAGCAAAAATTAGTGATGTAATACACAACGTGTGAAGTCATACATGTGCTAAGCTAACGGAAACCATGTGGAATAATGTTTTGATAATCTCCTTAATATATTGTAAGTCATCCTGAAATTAACATTATTATGTGAGGACAAAACTAAACAATTTACACCGATATGAAGAGATATTTATTTACTGTGAATCTTAGCATGATTAATAATTGAGTATTCAATACTGTAACATGCCAAGCCACCCCCACCCTCTTTTGCCTCTATGTTGATTCCTTTGTTAGTTTTGTTGTTTGTTATAGGTCCCTCAATAACTCGTGCCCTCGCTTATATTGCAGTGGTTGTTTTTGGACCCCAATGTCTGTGAGTTATCGAGGGAGTGGTGTATAGTAATTTTACTTGAGCATGCCCTTGAGGTTAAAAGGTACATTCTTGATGAAAAATCAAACACTTACTTGCATCTCAGTCCTCCAATCATTGCTAATTGGCTTCTAAATGATATTACATGAAAATAAATCATGCATATCTATAATACAAGACCCAAAATGCAAAGAGTTTATGACGTGATTTTTTTGTCACAGCTGTAAAATTCTATTGAGTGCTTTTTGAAAAGATGGAATTTTGTTTCGAGTTTTAGTAACTGGGATCACTGAACAAAATTACAAGGCTTTGATACAAGGATGACAGTTGAATTCTGGTTAGTAATTTTTAGCAGACATCAAATACTCTTCTAGTTTTAGTAATGTTACCATTTAAGTGCAGATTAGCATCATTTGTAGAAATTTTGAAAAGTTGTGATGCCAAAAAGCTCACTGACAAAATTAAAACTGGACCAGTTGTTTTCCAGAAGGTTGAAAATAGCTGCATAATTGATGATTATTAATAAATGCATGGCCACAGCATGACCTATGGCTATAACATTGACTTACCCTCCTGTTTGTTCATAAATGTCCACTGATTTTAAAATAAAAGACATCAAGAATACAAATGCTTAAAACTATGTCATTTCATTCAGCAAGTTCTTATTTCAAATCTGATTGTCAACTATGGGACCATAACACTGTCATCTTCTGTGTATTGCATACCAAATGGGGGTTTCGTCACCAACAGAGCCATATTAGTGTAGGCAAGTCCACAATTTTCAGATATAAGATGTGACGCAGTTCACTATCTTTGATAAACTCCAAATAATTACTTAAATTTATGTAATTCTGGGAGGAACATATCTTTGAACACATGAATATGAAAATTATACCTTTTTTATTTTCTAAATTTTCTTTTTAGATATATAAGAACTAGATATCACATTTTTTTTCTAAAAATGGCCTATTCTAGAAACTGGAAAAAGATAATGAACATTCTGTCGGGTTGTTTTAAAATTAAAGCTTCCATCTGGTTAAAAAAGTGAACAAGATAAAAATGTCAGAGACCACCTGGTGACCATCATTACAGAAATTATAAGTTGATGAATGAAAGTGTATTCTTATAGTTTTTTATGCATTTTTCATATTCTTGATATTTTTAGTTTTTAAAATCAGTAGTGAGTACAAACAATTTTGAGGGTAAATGAATACTACTGGTGAACTAACAATGCACCAAAACTTAAATATATGATACAAAAAAGATGGTGTGAATCACAACTTTTCATTAAATATTCATGAACTTTTCTCCTATTTATGGAAAAAGGGCATAATCCCAGCAAAAATTCTAATTAAGGATGAACCAGATATGGACAATCCTGCAGCTAAGCAATTCCATAAAATCTTTTTACATATCCAGTTGATTATTTTTAAAATAATCTAATGCATGACATTAAAATTACATTAAAATTACAATATCTGCTTCCATGAGGGTTACCTCTTTCTGAAGACATCATTTATTTCATATTTATCACTGTCATCTGATTCAGAGTGTGAAGAGACTGTGGATGACTCTGAACTACTCTGGACCAAATACTCTGTCGACTCAGACGTAACTTTATAGTCAAAGGGAGAGAACTCTGCCTGAATGCCAGCCATATTATTCTTAGCTGGTTGAGGTACAAGAGTAGAAGTATCTTCTGGGGTTCTAGAAATTGCAAAATGAATTGTGTATAGTAAGCAAGACATGAATATTTAGATCTATAAGTTGCAGATTAAAATCAAATAGAATGTGAAAAAAAATACAATTGAAAGGTGAAAAAGAAGAATTTTGCATAATGTATATAAAAGGTTGTTTTCCTTAAGTCAAGTTATAGAGTAGCAGAAAATTATTGATATAAACCATACAAATAATAATCTGTATAGAAGCATGCTAGAAATTATGTAAAAGTGTTGATGTTTCTTGATTAATTGATACATAAAAATATTAATAATATTATCCATAATCATGTAAATTTTACCTTAAAAGAACTTTACATGATTTGTGTTTTTAAGACTGCACAAGAAATGATTGAAAAAGTTATAGAAACTGAAAAAAGGTTAGAAAAATATTTAAAATGGCAAAACAAATGAATCAGATTCATATCCATATGTACAGAAACAAACATTCCAACATTTCATGTACATGTTTAGAAGTTTCTGCCTAATAATACTAAGAAAATACTTTTTAATGAAAACAATTGGTATCAAAAGCAGGAACAACTGGTAAAAACTTCCAAAATTAATTTGAAAACACAAAATATAATCAGATCATTTAAATATGGATAGAAAAATGCCTGTCATATCTAATTCATTTAGACAAATTGTTTAAAATAATTTGCATTGAAGCAGTCTAATCCCCCTCCAGTATATTTATAAAAAAAGGAAAAATTGTAAAATTATTCAAGCAACATGAAAATCTAATATACTTGGATAGAAACATGCCAATAAACATTTTTGTGCACAAGTTAAGCATATTTTGCAAAGGACTGATGCATTTAAACATACATGGTTCCAAGGAAATGAAGTGTTTTAAAAATATATGCCAAAGTATTCAGATTAATCATTTAAATGAAAATGATAAAAATTCTAAACTCATCATACTTGTGAATACTGCAGATAGAAAGTGTTTTCCTTTGGAACCAAGTATAGTAACTACTCCACACAGCAAGTGCTCTTCTTGGGTTCCAAGTATGGTGATCACTCCACACAGTAAGTGCTCTCCTTGGGTTCCAAGTATGGTGATCACTCCACACAGTAAGTGCTCTCCTTGGGTTCCAACTATGGTGATCACTCCACACAGTAAGTGCTCTCCTTGGGTTCCAAGTATGGTGATCACTCCACACAGTAAGTGCTCTCCTTGTGTCACAAGTATGCTGATCACTCCACTTAGTAAGTCCTCTCCTCAAGTCACATGTATGGTGATCACGCCACACAGTAAGTGCTCTCCTCGAGTCACAAGTATGCTGATCACTCCACTTAGTTAGTCCTCTCCTCAAGTCACATGTATGGTAATCACTCCACACAGTAAGTGCTCTCCTTGAGTCACAAGTATGCTGATCACTCCACACAGTAAGTGCTCTCCTTGGGTCAAAGTATGGTGATCACTCCACACAGTAAGTGCTTTCCTTGCATCACAAGTATGGTGATCACTCCACTTAGTAAGCCCTCTCCTCGAGTCACAAATATGGTGATCACTCCACACAGAAAGTGCTCTCCTCGGGTCACAAGTATGGAATCTATTCTATACATAAAGTGTTTTCCTTGAGTCCCATTGAGTCCCAAGTATGATGATTATTCCACACAGCAAGTGAATTCCTTGGGACCCAAGTATGGTAACTACTCGACACAGTAAGTGATTTCATTGGGTCCCAAGTATGGTAATTACTCCACACAGCAAGTGATTTCCTTGGGTCCCATGTATGGTAATTACTCCAAACAGCAAGGAATTTCTTTGAGTCCAAAAGGATGATAACTATACCACACACCAGGTGCTTTCCTTGAGTCCCAAGTACATTATTCCACAAAGAAATTGATTTGCTTGGGTTCCAGGTATGCTGATTACTTCATACAGCAAATGCTTTCCCTGGGTCACATATATTTTGTACATAAGCAGCCATTACTCATGCTAAAAACGTTTGCATTGCTAAATGATTAGGTCCAAAAATATCAAAATTTTAAAAATAAATAAACAATAATTAAATATCATGAAAAAAATCCAATTAGATCATCCAAAATATGAACAGAAACATGCCTTTCAACACTTCATATGCCTGTGTGTGGCTTTTGCTTAACTGTGCTTTCATGGTCTGACATAAAGTCAAGACATATGGAAGGACAGAAACAAATAAAAATGCAATGACTGCGAGCAGTGGGGGATATAAAAATGTCAAAATTACATAAGATCTACTTACACTGAAAGAGAATATACTGTTGATAAGGTTCCCTCAAACTGGACTTTGGTGGGCACAAATGATGGTGTTGAAATCGAGCTAAATACATTTTCATATTCCTGGTTGTATCTAGACACTTTCTCTGGATTGCTTTTCAAGAAAGAGAAAATATATGAATCAGTTCAAGTGATTTATATGCATAATAAAAAGAAAGGGTGAAAGAGTGTATGAAGCTATGGCAAACAAAGATCAAACAATGTTTTTGTTTTTGAAAATTCCCTGTGATAGTCTACATGGAAGATATTATAAAGGTACACTAACTTTGGCAAACTAAGTTATGTTCAAAATGGATTATTTCAAGATTTTGTTATAAAGGTCAATGAACAAGCTCAAGTCCAATACCAGTTTATTTTGATAAGGACTTAAAAATAGTCAAAAATGTGGGAAATATGTTACAGCTCTCCATGTTACCTATAAAGGATAATAAGGCACAGCACAAATTTATTTTTGTTGCTAAATGAAGCAGATGTACATTTCATGATGCAAACCTCAATCTTAGGAAATAAAGCATGATATTATTAATGCAGTACCTACCTCTCCCTTCTTTTATCTCTCTGACCCCCAAAGGACTTGGCTCTAATATGTGTGGGTGTTAAACCAAGTCCTAGCTTGTCCTTTATCACAGATGCCTGATGATTGACAAACAGTTTGGTTTCATTATAAAATGAATACATACAAAGTTGCTTTAATGACATCAAAGGACTCACTCATTCTGTTCATACTGAATACTTGTCATTGATATAAGGCTAACACATTTACAAAATGTAACTACAGAAGTAAAAATCTGTTTGTTAAAGGTCCCAATCTATTAATAATATTGGTGGAATAAATTTTTTCAAAAATATGTTTTAACTAGACAATAGCTGAAATGTTTCATAATATTGCAAAAATGTAAATCTTGCTATTATAGGAAATTGTTTTAAGGTGAACAAGCATTTGATATTCTTTTTTCTTCTTTTAAAAAAAATTGCTTTTTAAAAAAATTATTTTAACAAAATATGAATTGCAAAATACAGCTGATATATTTCAAAACAAAAACAGACATCCAACCTGATGTGTGTGTGTGTGTGTGTGTATATATATATATATATATATATATATATATATATATATATATATATATATATATATATATATATATATATATATATAAATAAAACTTAATATGACTTTAGAACAAGTGGACACTGCCTTTTTTCATGTAAAGTTTTTGCATTTTCAGCCTAGATGATCAATAAACACTATCAGCAGCTTCAACTTTTTATTTTATTTTTGGTCTCAAAAGCTATTTTATGTATTTTACAATTTAATACCTTTCTTTTTTCATGTATCTCAGAATGAAATATTGAAATATATGAGCAGGAGAAAAATTATGTCGCCAGTGATGATACCATTTCTACTGTCACAGTGTAGATATCACTTTTGGAACTAAAGTAAAGCCTGTCAATAGCAGCTACATATGGGAAAACGGAAAACTGGCCACTGTACAAAAGTGACCTCTGTACTAAGGCTCACATTTAAAAAGTTGCTTTTGAACAAATACCATGCAATGAATATTATTATTATTGATGGATAGATGGCATAAATTACAAAGTGAAATGCTTGACAATATGTAGCAGGCAAAATAGTAAATTATAATTCCATAATATAAAAAGCAACAGATCAGAATTCTGCAGCCTTTAGATTCAGATCAGAATCTTAAAACAAACCTTTTCACTTTGCTTCTTAATTCTGCTGATAAACTCTCGCTTGAAATCCTGGAAAAGTATTCCTTTAAGCTCTTCAAGCTTTCTAGTCTCAGCATCAATCCTACTCTGAACAGCACATGATTCTCTGTAAATTAAAAATATAAAATGAACTCTCATTAACAATTAACATTAATTAATCATTATGAGCTGCAAATCTATATCAAAGCATGTACTTTCTATGCTCTGCTAAGTTAAACAGTTCACACTCCTTAATTTGTTTATTGTTTCTATATACTCAAAGAATTAAAAAAACACAGCTAAGACCAATTGTTCAACCTATATTTAGCTGTATTGTAATAACTCATTTATATTTTAAAGTCATAGGCTCAAAGGCTTGACTAAAACATGTGTATCTCCCAAGCATATGCTTATGTACACAAACACACACATACAGCACAGAATAAACAGTGTCATGATCTGTCTGAAGAGCAAATGGGTATCCAGTGTTTGATAATACACTGTATATTGTTTTATTTTGATAGTAAAATGGGTTATGCTATCCATAATTCAACATATCTGTCCTGCCAAAATGAAAGCTACATGGAAATGTCTTGTGTGACAATGTTAATTACAAAACATTATACACTCAAAAGTGATCAATTTAGAAAACCACTGGTTGGGGAGTTGGGAGCTAAGAATAACCAAATGCTTACCAGATGGATTCTATTCACACAGCTTATAATTACAACATGCAGGTTTTTTATTCCCACTTTAAAGAAAGACAAGCATGAAGATTTTTCTGAATACAAAGTGGAATCTGATACTACTTTTGTGTAATCTATTGTAAATTCACATCTTTTTGTGGGTCTCAGGTTTAATAGTTTTCCAAAAAGGTTTTCATTGGTATATATATAAATTCATGGATTTGGGAAGATGAGTTATACTGACTGAACACTGTCAGGTCAATGAATTTATGGATTGTATCAACAAAGTTCATGAAAAAGGGAAATGCAATAATTATAGTAAATTCACTGTCTTTAGAAAGATAATGTTTTCAAGTTTTCTTGAATGACAAAAGCCTTACCGGAGTTCCTGTACCAGCCTGGCCTGTTCATTCATCTCTTTCTCTATTAGTCTGGCTCTAAGTTTGGGATCAACACTGCTGTCATACACGAAGCTTGGCAAACAATCTGCAACTGTGCTCTGACGTCTCAGAATGGTTTCATTCTGTAAATATTGATGTCAAATTAATACAGATTAGCAAGCTCATTATGACATATTAGTCTTTTAAAATATAAACATTTAACAGGCAAATTTCAGTGAATTTATGTCCCTCCAGCTAATGTGTTGAGGAAAAAGCAATTTGATTTGGGGCATTTAATCCCAACTAGACCACAACTGTACTACAAAACACATCCCTGATGATGTTATCAATTTCTGGAGTAAATACATGTACTGTATATACTTGCTTTTTAGTTGATATTATTTACTGAAAATTTGATTCATACTGAGTAGGGGTCATCTTAAAAAGCAAAATACAAAACAAATTGATAAACTACAAACTCTTAATGTTTGCAGTACATTTTTAAAAAAGTATGAATTCAATTATTTTTATGTTTCTTTGCAACTATCCCCATTAAGAAATGCATATATGGTAGGTACTGAGTCTATTCATTTCACGACAGTGATCCTTATGTATTACTTCTATCAACAGTTATTTGGATTTTAAAATAAAACAGGTAAATTAAATACTATCCACTGCAAAGTCATTGTTGTTTACCAAGGATATTTACAAGCAAAGTATATTGCTAACATTTTTGTGCAAGTTCTAACAAACTATTTATATTAATATTTGTGTTCTTCTGTATGAACATTATGTCTGATGCAGTAAAGTTTTGATTTGTAATTTCCTCTTCCATAAGTTAGATTTTTAATTTTCAAGTGGTATTTCCCATGGCTTCTGTCAGTGCACATGACCCAATAAGCTCATAGCTTGTAAATCCAGCACTCACTTGTTTTAAAGTTGACAATCCTTTGGGTCAAGCTGCAAAGTCAGTATATGTACTGGTTAAGTGCCAAGGATAGTTTTGCATGTTCCAGTGAATGTTTAACCTTTTTAGCTTATAAAGACAGCATCCTCTTTATTTTCCCAAATGACAACCCTTGAGATTGATATCTGCATAGTGCCAAGTAACAGAAGGCGGTTTATTTGAACTCCCTGTGATATTGCAAAACAACTGGCAAAATGTTCAGTTTCAACCTTTAATAAGTTTCACAGACTTTATGATCAAAGCATTACATACAGAGGCCAAACTCTATCTCTACATAAGCACTTGCACATAACAGTGAAGCAGAGGAAATGGAGTTGAACAATATTTTTACAATGACTAGACCAGGATGATTTATAATGATTAGATGATGATGGAGGATTTCTCAACTTTATCAGACAATGAGGATGAATTCTTGGACATTGTACCAGATGACATCAGACAGTGACATTTATAGGAAACTGCGAATAAAAAAATGTGGGCTTAACTTTTTCTGTTTACTTCTAAGGCATGTGGAATTTATATACTCTAGGATATTGTGAGTCAGATCATTCTGAACTATTTTACTACTAGTATGTGACTTATAAAATTAATTTCATGGATTTATCTCATAAATGTATTTAAAACATCAAGCATTATGGATTTTAATGGATTTAGTTTGGATTAATTAAAACTTGTCAATTAATTTGTCACATGTTCCACTCAATAACATAATTGTATTTTACACTGATTCTTTAGTTATTTTTCATATCTCTCTCTCCTTAAAATACACCGTGACTTAGAGACTTAGAAACAAGTCAAAGAGAAACAGGTTTTTTGTAGCCCTAAAATGATGTGGGGGTCAGCCTATAATCAAATCAACTTATAAGCAAGCATAATCTCCAGTCTCTCCCTGTATCTGAAGCAATTCAAGTTTTGTATGAGATATTAAGATGGGTTACTACAGATCAATAAATTAGATGTGGTTGTGAGAACAAATTGTCACTGCCACAAATCCAATTAAAGCTGAATAACCACATTGTTGTAAAGCTGCAGAGTCACCTGTGAAGACAGCATTTTTTGCTGCTAGTATAGTTTTCACAAGGCTGAAATGAGCTTTTTGCGGTGTATCTCACCTTCATCCAGTAGCATAACGGATGCTGGTCAGGTATGTATCATATTTTCTGGCCTATAAGTTGATGCGGAGTATAAGATGAATGAGCAAATTTGGCAAATTCTCCATCCTTTATCTATATATAAATTGATGATGAGTATAAGATGAGGCCAGATCAATACCTTGGCTTCATATTTTTCACTTTGTTCCTCACAGCATCACAAATTTTATCCTATTTGCAACTCAGTAAACTTTATGGTCTGGATCAATAAATGTAATTAAAAGTACCTAATTTGCTTTACACAAAGTATTTTAAATGTATAATGTACTTTTAGCTACATATTATGATGCTGACATTGAACATTTATTGAGTTACAGATAGGATAAAATTTGTGATGCTGTGTGGAATTAAACTATAACAACTTCCGGTTTTATAAATATTAGAAGTATCAATGTACGCTATTTCAGATTACCAGCAATAAGGAAACACCATCATTGATGCTAAAATATTTTTTCCACCTTGTTTGTGTGTGTATGGGAGGAGAGATACAGAGAGAGAGAGAGATGCATATTTATTTACTTGCAGTTTTCATCTCCAGGTCCCACCAGCAAAAGTTGCAGTCCCAACAGCAAAAGTTGCAGTCCCCACTAAGCCAGAAATCGCATAATTTCTTACACTTGGCTACAGTCGTATCTGAACTATCAGTTATAGCAACTTTAGCACATTTCAGAATCTCATTGAAATCTTCATTTTTCTATTTAACTACAAAACTCGTGTCTAAATTTGCAAATGGCATTTTGTCCAAGTCTCTTGTTTACGAGTTTGCAGCAATATTTATACAGCAACAACCAGAAATAAAATCAATCAGTGATTGCACTGGCCTTTACTAGTGTCGCAATTGCAATTATGTTTTACATAATGGCAACCAAATATACCATCTGACAATATTGTTGGCTACATCATTTTTGGCTGATAAAACAGTATATACAGTCTTGAGTCTGGAGTGGAGAAATTCAAAGGCACCATGACATGAAGCAGCAAACTTGGGTATAAAATGCATTAGAATCAATTGTTACATAAACAATTCCTTAATTCATATTGACAAACCACCCTAACAGTTAATAGTAATGTCATAATCCACTTATGCTAATATCTGGCCTTGATACTGTATGCTGTAATATAATCAAACTAGCCATGCAACTGACCAGCTACAATTTACCACCTCTGAGGGAGGGAACATGAAATGACCACATGACAGCAATTAAAAAAAAAAAAAAAAAAGGCCAGAAAAATAGTTTTACTGCAACTTCAATGAAAACTGATTACGTCTGAAGCACCGACATATACTAAGGAATTTTTTTTATAAAAATTGTGTCAATGTTCTGCAATTCATTATATATTGCCACTGCAATAACAAATTGTTTTGTCATTCAAAGGAAGCCTTTAGCTGCGCCTTCAATAACACATGCAGATTCATCAAAGCAAGCCAGCGACCTTTGATCAAAGAAGTCAGCAACAAACTAAAATAAAAGCATTGATTCAGTTTTCATAGTGATTAGAACAAATTTATTTTGCCACAAAAGTTTCCTGCTGGCAAAAACAATCTTGCAAGGCACAGTGCATGGGTGCAGAAGAAGAGGCAGACAGAAAAAGAGGTGGGAAGACAACAAAAAGGAGTGGACAGGCATAGGATTTGGAGATTCCCAAAGGGCATTAGAGAACAGGGAAAGATGAAGAGAATTGGTTGTAAAGTGAACTGACATGACCCAATGACCTCTTGGGTTAAGGGATGATGATGATGATGATGATGATGATGATGATGATGATGATGATGATGATGATGATGATATGATGATGATGGTCAAAGATTATTGTCTTATAGGCATGCATATATAGTTGGTGTGCAAAATACGCACCTGTTTTTTACCAAACATGAGTTGAAAAATTTAATTCTGATGCATAACACATATGATAAACTATATTTAAAAATATTGATGATTTCATGCCATTTGTATCATGAAACAACATTACACCATTTTGGATATTGCACTGATTTGTTTCATGACTTTTGATTAATTTACAATAAAACTGTGCTTGACTGTTTCTCTGTTCTTTTCTGGCAATGAATAATACTTGTATGTGGCTATGATATTAAGTTTCTCTTTTTCAGTGTAGGAGTTACTTGAAAGACCCATGTGAAAATGAACTTGCATGCCAAAAGTTGGAATAAAGTTTGACCTCAGTGTACACAAGGCCAACATCTGAACCTAAAAACTACATTATATGTGGGAGCAGATAGATCAGTTGAAGTATATCAAAGAGCCAAAATCATTTGTCTTTTAAAAAAAAGTGATGACTGCCTGCCTTAATACAGAAGCCATCCAAAAGGGATGCTCCAAATGCATCCAGATAAAATCCAAGTCATGCCTGTGTTTCAGATCAAACATTTGGAAGCAAGATTCCCAGGCCAATTAGCACAAAATAATGCCAGTCAAGTACAGATACCATCAAAGACCTCTTCTCTTCATCATTGTAATGAAACAAGTTGGCAAATAAAGAAGTGAGACTGACATCATTTTCATTCTTTCTAAGAATGCTTTGACCTTGTCACATATCTGTGACAACTTCTTTAGTAGTTGTCACCAAGCTATCTTCCATCCATCAATCCCTCACATGCATTGTCTAAACAGCATGCTATACCAATCATACATGTGGGGTGATTATCTTTAACCATCTTAAATCATTCATTTCTGCCACATTTATTCTGCCCCAAACAATGCCATATAGAAATCAGACCAGTGTCATGCCCGTCTTCCAGCAAATTGGACACTAAGAAATGGAATAAATGGCAGAGAAAATTACACAAATGATTATTTACTTGTGGGAAATTCCACAAAGGTTAACTACTCAGATGTATGTACCAAAGATAAGACAATTAAGATATCACCATTTAGCTTTACATCATACAGTAAACTAAACAAATCAAGTTAAAAAAATTTGTCTACAATGAAGATAGGGTGCAATTTTGTCAGAAAATAATTGGATTTCTCAGATTGGTGAAACAGCACAAAAATGGAAGGTGCCTTACTGTTTCAACCAGACTTAAACAAAAGCAGTAACTAATACAAATCATAGGATCTGATGTAAAATGTTGCAGCAGCTTTACTGCAAAAAACAAGTCAAATGATTCAGCAACTTTGATACTTGGAGAGGGCTGAGTTTGTGAGGTAGGAACTGTTCTCCTAACAAACTGTGACCAGGTAATATATATGAAGAAACACATGTATACCAATCACTATCAATTTATTTCAAATGGCATATGGTATATAATAGAAAGTACCATGAACAGCTTGGCTGTGCTGTGTCAAGTAAAGTGCTTAGCACAATGACACACATTAGCTGATCCAGGCTGATTTGAGAGTAGGGATTTAACTTGCACCATTTTAATAATATTAATAATAATAATAATAATAATAATAATAATAATAATAATAATAATAATAATAATAATAATAACAACAACAACAACAACAACAACAACAACAACAACAACAATAATAATAATAATAATAATAATAATAATAATAATAATAGGTAAATACCATGTTTTGAACAAAAACTATATAATAATAAAATACAATGCAAGTGAATGTATTTGGACTATTACTATTAAGTTTAAGAAAATTCTTGCTTTAAATTGCTATAAGTTATAAAAAAAAATTGAAAATAGCATGATAAGGATTGTGTCCTTGAAAAAATACACAACACAACCATGAATAAAACTTTTCATATAAACTTTAAATGTATAATATATTTACATGGCTGATTTCTACCAAATGTAAATAAATATTGCTGATATGGTGCTGCATAGTTGTATTTAACTATTTTTATTATCCTTAAATTACATGCGAGAAAATAGAAGAAAAAAGGAAACATTTGAAATGAAGTTACTACCTGGTCAATGGGTACTTCTTCCATGCATCCATCAGCCTCTGTTTCTTCCATCAGTTCATCCCATAGATAATCCTCTTCCTCTTCTCCTGTTAGTGCTGTCAGGGTTTTGCCAAGTGCAGATAAACTTTTTCCCAGATTGTAGTCCAGGTGAACATCAATCCCCATCATATCCCACTTCACATTCAAAATCCACTTGGCATTGCTACTGACATCTAAATGATAATAAAATTAGCATGGCCTATTGTATCATGTGATCACATTCAAAATCCATTTCATATTGCTGTTGGCATCTAAAGTGATAATAAAAACCAATTGAATTGTGTGATCACATTCAAAATCCACTTGGCATTGCTACTGGAATCTAAAGTGATAATAAAATTGGCATGGTCTACTGAATCATGTGATGACATTCAAAATCCACTTGGCATTGCTACTGGAATCTAAAGTGATAATAAAATTGGCATGGTCTACTGAATCATGTGATGACATTCAAAATCCACTTGGCATTGCTACTGGAATCTAAAGTGATAATAAAATTGGCATTGTCTACTGAATCATGTGATCACATTCAAAATCCACTTGGCATTGCTACTGACATCTAAATGATAATAAAATTTGAATGGCCTAATGAACAGTGTCATTACATTCAAAATCCAATTGGTACTGCTATTGGAAACTAAAATGACAATACAAATGGCATGGCCTATCATATGTGATCACATTGAAAATCTACTTGTCCTTGCTCTTGGCAAAAAGAGATAATAAAAATGACATGGCCTATTGTATGAATTGATCAAATTAAAATCTACTTTGGCATTGCTCTTGGCATCTAAGGCAATATTAAAAAACTGTATGATCAAATTAAAGTAATATACAAACTAGATTTGAGAAATAACTGATTAATCTATACCTTCTGATCAAAAGACCTAATTTCCAACCTAAATAATGTGAAAACCCTTCTTGTGCCAATCTACATAACATATTACAAAAGTTTTCACCTTTTAGTAGACTGAAACTTTTAAGATTACAGTTTTGTTTCAACAAAATGTCCTTTATCTAATTATGTTATAGCTGAGATAAACTGATTTGCAAGTGTTAAATGCTATTCTTGAGTTCTTACTAAAGTGGCAATTATAGTAATAATCACTAACTGACCATAACAATGAGGAAAAGGATGCATATTAAATTAAATTATCACTAGCAGTTCCTTCAAATTTCTATGAATTATGGACTAAATTTAAAGATTCTATAATTAGTTCAAGATAATCAAATTTGAATGTAATTCTTTTAGAATTTAATGAAAATTTAATACATTTCAATTCTTCAAAAAAGAAGGTAAAATTAATACTTTTGGAGCACCATTTTTTTCTAATGAATTTGTTATCAAAGATATCATTGATAGACCATCCTTGAGAATATCAAGTTTAAAATTTGATTGAAATTTTGATATTGAAACAAAGTTCTGATTCTTACCTGTGGACTGTTTGTTAATGGTTCTGGAACAAACCTCATATGTTCCTTCAGGAACTACACAGGCATTCATCACAGGAAAATCGTTTGGATTAGGATTCCAGTCATCCAGGGATGTCTCAAAGTCATCAGCAATACGCAGACAGAAATCTGTTTATACATAAAATAACCAGGGGATAGAAATATTTCAAAAACATCAGTAACATGTAGCCAGAAATCTATTAATAAATCATAGAACCAGGGATAGGAATGTCTCAGTGTCATCAGTACACAGGCAGAAATATCCTGGCATAATATCTTGGGGTTTATGGGGGAAAATATAAATTCATAACACATATGTAATTGGGAGATCTTAATATATTAAATCTATATTTTTATATTATTTTTTATTTACCTAGTTGAAATATTCCATCCATCAAATGGCTGAGCTTAATTCAAAGAATCACAAATTTGATGACACTGACGGAGATCATGGCAAGTTTCAGACTGATTAGATTCAAGTCTTCCATGGCCATGTAGATATATCCAAGTTAGGATCTCCCCATGCTTTTTGTAAAATATGCAGTAAAGACATTAAAGTGGTTGCATCAGGCATATATGATCTGAAGGAACACTATATATATATATATATATATATATATATATATATATATATATATATATATATATACATACATACACACACACACACACACACACACACACACACACACACACACAAATACACACTCTCTCCCTGCCAAAAAATGTGAAAAAAAAAACATTTTTTGCATCAATGATGCAATATACCTATTGCTGGTAATTTTAAATAACATACAATGATAATTTTAATATCTATAATACTGGAAGTTATTATAGTTCCACACAATATTGCAAATTGAATCCTCTCTGTAACTTAATAAATGTTCAGGTCAACGTCATTATGTGTAGCTAAATGTTCAGGTAAGCATTAAATTAAATGGTTAAAAGTATATAATACATTTAAAATACTTTGTGTGAAACAAATTAGGTGTTTTTAGACTTTTAGACACATTTATTGATCAAGACTGGAAAGGTCACTTAGTCACAGATAGAATAAAATTCGCGATGCTGTGAGGAACAAAGTGTAAACAATGAAGCTGAGGTATTGATCAGGCCTTATCGTTTTATACTCATTATCGACTTATATATCGATGAAGGATGGAAAATTTGCCAAGTTTGCTCATTCAATTTATACTCTACATCAACTTACAGGCCAGCAAATATGGTAGGCATTAATCAGTTACTGATTTCATATAACCAGGGATAGAAATGTCTCTGTTGTCAGCAAAAACAGTCAGAAACCTAATAATGAATCATACAGTCAGCGACAGGAATATCTCTAAGTCATCAGCAATACAAAGACAAAAATCTATTAATGAGTCGTATAATCAAGGACTGGAAACTTGAGATTAGTAATTTCTGATGATTATGTCTCTGTACAATAATTTCATATTCTTCATTTTCCTTGATCTTTCCCTACTTCAAATACAATCAACTGTATCATTCTGTCTTTCTTTGCATAATCAATCCAATCACAATATTATGAGCCCTGAATTCATAAATTTCAAACTCAGTTAATACTGTACTAGTCTAGCAGTTAGAATTCAATCCTCACCAATGAATTCTACATACAGATATCATATGTGAAAGTTAGATGTAGATTGTACACTGAAAAAAAACTACAACAACATACCTAATTTACTCATCTGAAACACTGAAACAATTATGATAATATTCCACAATGTTCTTTAACTCCAGATTTTGAAATTATCATTGTACATTATAGCTACTAACATACAAAAAGATATATTTCAAAGACTAACAGCCAACAAAATTTACAGTTGTGTGTTAACTACTGGCTTGTATTATTGATGCAATCTTACATATTCAACTTCTGTAAAACACCTGTTCTCAAAAGAGACAATTTTAAGCTTCTTCTCTTTATGGCCATGTTTCTCATTATACTGCTTGAGTACGAAACTGTATCATATTGAAATTAGCATTATAATTCTAGTACAGTTTCAAGAGATAATATTTGATATTGTGGTCATACATTTTATATGGGCTAGTACAAGATTTTTAAAATGTCTGCTATAATATAGTAATATATTTTAAATAACACATAAGATCACTCACCTGGCTGACATATACTTAAATGCCAATTTTACAAGCAAAAAATCTGGGTTAGTACAATATTTGCCAACAGTTTTTTGTTTTTTTTTTGTTTTAGTAACAGCTGCACATATAATTATGGATTATAATCTTATGTACAAATCTGAAATGTAAAAGCCTGCTTTTAAGATTTTTATATTTTTAGCAATGATAATCTTGTCTGATGCTGGATGAGCCTTATTTATATCCTGAAAGGCCATAATACCAGAATGCTTTCAATGAAATCAGCAAAATTAGCATCAGTGTTTGAATTTAAATGGCCTTCATTACAGTATGCTGTCAAAAGTATCAAATTTTTTAATAGCAGTTTTTAAGAAGTCATTTAAAGGCTTGCTGGCATCAGTAATAGCACCTATAACTGATGCTGAATTAGCAAATTTTAAATACTGTAATGCTATAATGCTTTTAGTGAAACTGTTTTTATTGTATGTAATAGCAGCCACTTTCGGCAGCAGATCAGTGACATTGGTATATAATTAAAACAGCCATTATGCAATGATGCATTATGTCAAATAAGGTCATGTTCAATTCAGCAGTTTTTCAGCAACATCATTTCAAGTTTTTCTGTTTTTATTAATTGCAGCTATATTTGGCAGACTGGCATAATTTATAAGCAATTTGAAGGTTTTTCTATATTTAGCAATACTGGCCATATTTAAAGGTGGGGCCCCAAGAGGCCAAGTGGTCTAAAGTGATGTCTGTTATTGATCACTGCCATCTCACCTCTGTCTGTAGGATCAAGTCTAACACAACCAACCATATTTAAAGGTGGATCAGTATCACTTGTGTGATCTTGAAAGACCAGGTTGTTCTCTGCAATGTTTGACTTGAACAGGTCTAGTGGTTTAATTAAGAAAAGTTGAATATAGCATTGATTGGCAATGTACAATGCACACCAGATGCAGGATTATATCATTAGTACACATGTCCTTATTGTCTGGTAAACTAAAAGTGCTTTAGTAATATGCCTCTTCTCACCTGTAAATTTGCCTTTGCTAACAAGAGATCCCTTGGAACAGGCTGAGATCTGAGTACTCTGAATGGTCAGGACCATGGCTGATCCTGGTTCATCACCAACTCGGCTGGTGCCCTATTAAAAGCATGTAATACTTATATAAATTATACTGTTATTTATAATTATACTTTAAAGTTCAAATGTTCTGCTATTATTGCCTTATTACCTGAAAAAAAAGTATATAACATTGTACAAAGTTTAACAAAACAAGTCTCTCAAAGGAGTGATGCTCAACTGTTAAAAAATAATTTCTAAGAATCCAAGAGAAGTCTATTTCTCCTGTCCTTTACTTTTTTCAGCTGTTAATCAATGAAGCTATGATCACAAATATTCTTAAGAAACTGCAACAAATCAAATTTGGAAAGAGAACTATTTTCTTTAATAACTGAATTAAAATGTCTCACAAGATAAATGTAAAAAAGCCTTTATAATGGTCTTTGATCCTGAGTTTGATATGATGTGAAATTTTATTCTGTTTTGTTCAGGTGTTTTTGTGATAAAGTTGTTTGAAGATTTTTTTTGACTTTTAATATTATCAACCATATTTAATGGCATGATGGCATTATTTGTACAAATCTGAAAAGAATATTTTGGAAAATTTAAATTAGTCCAAATGATCTTTAAGTTGAAAATAGTTATGTTGACATATGATAGGTGGACAGAGAGTCAGATAATGGACAACAAAAAGCCCACTTTACCTTATGATAAACTAAAATATTGAGTCACAAAATCTTTGACTTTGAAATCAATCAGACTGCTGACTATAAAATTGTTTATTGGAATACAAATAAATGCAATGTCTGGTTAAAAGTCATTCATTTATGTCCAAATTATTGTATTAATATATGTTCAAATCACTGTGTTCATATATGTTCAAGTCATTGTGTTCATAAATGTCCAAGTCTCTGTGTTCATAAATGTTCAAGTCATTGTGTTCATATATATTCAAGTCATTGTGTTCATACACATTCAAGTTATTGTGTTCACTGATGTTCACATTAGTGTGTTCATATATGTTCAAGTCATTGTGTTCATATATGTCCAAGTCTCTGTGTTCATAAATGTTCAAGTCATTGTGTTCATATATATTCAAGTCATTGTGTTCATACACATTAAAGTTATTGTGTTCACATTACTGTGTTCATATATGTTCAAGTAATTGTATTCATATATGTCCAAGTCTGTTTTCGTAAATGTTCAAGTCATTGTGTTCATATATGTTCAAGTTAATGTGTTCATATTTGCTTAAGTCAGTGTTCATAAGCTCAATTAAGTAAAAAAAGCAAATTTTTAAATAAATTGTGTTTTTCTGAGAATTCTTACCCAATCACATTAGGGATATAAGCCTGCTACCTCATGAATCCAGCCCTGCTAAAAGATGAAAATTTTCTTTTCCTGTCTATCTTGTTTAGATAAAAGGTATATATCTTGCCCAGTGACACCTCCAGATGTTGATAGATTTTAAGCTGAGCAATATATGATATACAATATACTAATGAGGATGTTTACATTACAGGGTGGTTAGGAGGGTTTTAAAATAATGTGATTAAGTATTCTTGGAGAAAAACAGTTTACTTAAAAATTTGCTTTCTTCTTCAAATACATTTCTCAATTACAGTAACATTAGGAGAACAGGAAACAGGAGGGAATGCTGAGCATCCAACCTCTACCTCGGATATTTTTTTAGGGAATGATGGCTAGATGCCCCATGATAATAATAACCCATTCTTCTAATTACATAAGCAACAAAGCCTGGGGTCACTTGACCTGTGACTTGTACATATGGTTAAGAAGGTAATTACTGAAATCTTATCTACAAAACTTCATTGGTGAATCTAGTGAAACTGAGTAGAAAGGAATTCTTCTCCCGATCTGACTGTGCTGATTGTTTTAATTTTACCTGGTGGTTATCTGGAATTACCAGACACAAGGTTTCCCTCTGCAAAACTAAATCTCTGGGATGAAAAAGTCTAGAAGGTTGACTCTGCATGCCAGCCAGTGGCTTCTACTATATCTCAAAATTTAATGTTCAAGCGTGAGGCTCACAGAGATCGATCTAATATCATGAGTGGTAATCCTAATAAAGTGACTCTGATCTTGTGAGACCTTTGAGTATGCCAAGCATATAACCCAATTCAGCCATGGGCTTGTGGGGTGATATCCTGTTTCCTGGCTTTCACTGAAGAATTGCTATGACTCGTCTCTGTGCATTTCAAGTAGTGCTTGAGTGCATGAACAGGATCTTTCAAGACTATTGCTCTCAACCTGTCTAAGGAAGTGAGTCAGCAAATAATGACTCTTAGAGTGCTGACAGACAGTAGTAACTTATATTTGGTTACAAAGCCTTGTTGTGTCAAGGAGACCATCAAATCATCTGATATAAACTGAAGATAGTTCAGGTCGATGGAAGGACATTAATTCACTCACCCTACATGCTGAAGCTAAAGTTATCAGGAAACATGTCTTACATAATAGCAGCTTTAGTGAAGTGTGGGACAAAGGATCCAATTTATTGGAATAGAGCCAAGTTAAAACTCATGACAGATTCCATTCTGAAAAAAGAGTGAATGAATTTGGTTGATTAAGATCCAAATTGGTAAATAGAACAGATAGATCACATATACCATGATGCCAGAATGTGCCTGATATCATTAAGTAGTAGCCTTTGATAGTAATTGGGGCCAACTGTTTCTCCTCAAAGAACCAGAGAAAATTCAGATAGTTGAAGAATTAAGGGAAAATACACTACTTTTCCTCATAAACCTTCAGAGTGGAGGACATTCTTGCCCTTAAGATTCTCTCCTCAACTGAAGGTTTAAATTCTTTGTTTTGCAAGGCTGCCAGGACAAGAGCCAAACATGATGAAGACAACCAGGCAAGGATGGAACACTCATGAACATAGTTGCTTGAGAAGATTCAGGTTGGCCAGAATCTTCCTGAGTAAATCTATTGCTAGAAAGAGTAGATTGGTTATCCATGACTTGTTCCAACTGAGAGGGACTATCAGAATCATACTGCATTTCTGACCCCGTAACTTCTGGATTATTTTTGGTACCAAGACTGTGGGAGGATAGGTAAGTGTCAACAACCCTTCACAACTGACTGATCCACATCCCAAGCTTCTGGGTCTTGAACTGGAGAGACAAAGGTGGGAAACTTGTTATTCCACCTCATCGCAAAAAGACGGATCAGGCACCCCTAAAGTGCACAGATCTGAATAAAGACCAATTGATGGAGAAACCATTCTAAGTGAATGACTTGACCATAACTGGATTGTGTGTCAGCCAAATTGTAGAATCTGCCAAATCAGAATACAGGTTGGGTGATTTGGTGTTCCCTATTTGAGAAGATAGGTCATCACAACAGTGTTGTGGGACAAATTGAGGACAAATTGAGGATCCTTCCAGAAGTGAAAGAGTTTCCTCTTGACTCAAGCAATCATATTATTGTAGATCCCCTTTATCTCTTGACTCCAGGATGTATATTATTATTGATCCCCTGGGAATCTCATTTTTTACTTGACTTATATTTTGACTCCAGAATACATATTAATATCAAACCTCTGGGCATCCCCTTATCTTTTGACTCCAGTATACATATTATTATCATCAAATCTCTAGGTATCCCCTTATCTTTTGACTCCAGTATACATAGCATTATCAAACCTCTGGGTATCCCCTTATCTTTTGACTCCAGTATACACATTCACATCAAAGCGCTGGATATCCCCTTATCTTTTGACTCCAGTATACATATTATTATCAAACCTTTTGGTATCCCCTTATTTTTTGACTCCAGTATACATATTAGCATCAAACCTCTTGGTATCCCCTTATCTTTTGACTCCAGTATACATATTAGCATCAAAGCTCAGGATATCCCCTTATCTTTTGACTCCAGTATACATAGTATTATCAGACCTCTGGGTATCCCCTTATCTTCTGACTCCAGTATACATACTAATATAAAACCTCTTGGTATCCCCTTATCTTTTGACTCCAGTATACATATTAATATCAAACCTCTGGGTATCCCCTTATCTTCTGACTCCAGCATACATACTAAAATAAAACCTCTCGGTATCCCCTTATCTTTTGACTCCAGTATACATAATAATATCAAACCCCTTGATAACCCCTTATCTTTTGACTTCAGTATACATATTAATATCAAACCTTTGGGTATCCCCTTATCTTCTGACTCCAGCATACATACTAAAATAAAACCTCTCGGTATCCCCTTATCTTTTGACTCCAGTATACATAATAATATCAAACCCCTCGATAACCCCTTATCTTTTGACTTCAGTATACATATTAATATCAAACCTTTGGATATCCCCTTATCTTCTGACTCCAGTATACATACTAATATAAAACCTCTCGGTATCCCCTTATATTTTGACTCCAGTATACATATTAATATCAAATCCCTAGATAACCCCTTATCTTTTGACTCCAGTATACATATGATAGATCCTCTGGGTATTATACATATTAAAAAAATAAACTGAATTTGTCTTCATTGTGAGAGTCAAACAATCATGTCAGGCCATAATCTTAGGTTTACTATTTTTTTAGGGAATGAAGCCATAGTATATTTTACATGTATCTGTACTTACTTTGTTATGTGTATTTATAATCAACACTTTACAACTAGAGTGTTGGAATGAATTACACAATTAAATGTTATAACAATAACTACTTGCCATTCCTGTCATAAAGAAGTTTCAGTCAAAGTTTCAAAATTGTATCTAGTGTTACAGTGCTGCTAGAAAGACTAAAGTACTTGATCTTTAAGTACATTTAGTTTTTGGTTGACAAACTTTAATAATCATATTTATTTAATGTAACCATGGTAGTATCATGATCAAATCACTTTCCCTTGGTTAAAGGGAGGCAACTGATTATTTGTAGAAAAAATAATATAAAAATTTATATTAGTGTGTAAAACATTTTGGCTTTTTTTCCTATATGGGAGAAGAATCCCCCTAATGTACATATTATCTCTTTCAAGATAAAATAAGTGGGAAAATGATGTTGCTATTCTTTAAAAAAAAGGTATATAATACTGTAAAAAATACAAAATACAAAATAAAATGGTAAAAATCTTTAAAATATAAGGTTCACATTTGTTATGTAAACAGTATTCTTTTACAAAGTCTGAGATTTTCTTTGGTAGAAAATGATCATTAAGTTTCTTAACTGAACCATAATCAAAAACCTTTTGTCTCATACAACAAAAGTTTAACATGGTTTAAAATATAAATTCTCCAATGGTGATACTTGTGCCACTGGTAAAATGTATAACTGCTGTTTTACTTCTTAATAAGATATAAAATTATTTCTCACCACTGGTGTTGGAGGAGAGACAGGAACACACAGGCCAATGTCATCAACTGTCAATTGTAGGAATAATGTGCTTAGGGACTGTGGGCTGCTGGGGGCAATCTGTGGAAGTCTGTTCATCACCTGACGTGTGGCTGTCAGCACTTCCTTGTTCAGAACCATACGCTGCTCTGTCCAGTACTCATAAGCATTCTTGTAGTTCAACCACACAAGCACAGCTGAAGTGACAAAATCAAAACTGCATACTCCATGTATAACCAATCAGAAACCTGGAAAAACATTGTCTTTATGGCCAGATGGTCTTTATTTACAGGTAAAATCATCTAGATACATTTAAAAACGATGCAAGGCAGATTAAACGACATACAACTGACAGACTGATAATTAGACTGAATAATTCAATTCATGGGACCAAAAAACAGCAGTTGCTGGTCATGTTTGGCACGTCTTTGCTATATACAGGTAAAATATTCACAAAAATTGTTTGGTTCTGTAAACCTAGCTGCAACAAGCACCTTGCTGGCAGATCAGTCTTCAGTGCATACTGAACTGATCTGACATACAAAAAGAAAGTTCGTTATGATCAACTTAAAGTTCAGACATCAAAAGCAAAACTTTTCAACCTTAAAACTGCAAAATGAATAAAAGAAAATATTATAAGTGGCAAGACTGAATTGCTGAAGATTCTTACAAAAAATATTTCAACTTTGAAGATTCTCTAAACTTTAACATTCAGGTTAATCTTGGGTGTGGACAGGCATACAGACAGATGGACAGATGTAGAGACATGCACATGGATGCCAAAGTGATCCACACACACTGCTGAACAGTTCCAAATCTACCATCGCAAAATTTCCCTGTATACCTGTTTTACTGTTTTCAGTAACACATTTTTAAAAAAAATTAGTACTGAAAAATATTCATGTGGAAGAATTATTTTGGCAGTGGCTGACAAGCCTACAAATCAGTCAACCAAAAAATGAGTTTGCATTAATATTTTTAAGGATAATTCCAATAACTTAATTTTATATATTTTAAACCCAAAAGACATAACAATTTTTTGAAGATATAATAGTACTTAAATACAGACTGACATGTAAGCTTATAAGTTAAAACTTCAGTTTCTTATCTTCACATAAATGAATTTAAAAGACATACTCATCTCATGCAGCAAAAGTACAAGTACTCTTTCCAGTTTTGTTACTGAAACAGCAAAATTTTTCTATTTCTGTCTTTGATTACAATAAATTTGAAATGTACAAAATATGTATTTCTATCTTCTAATTCAGAAGTTTCACTGACTTTTCTGATGTCATATTCTTGTCAGTGAAATCAAACTGAGGCAGTGACTTTGTTAACAATGATGGTCCTCTCCAATAATCAAAATGATTACTAAACTACAAATTTATGTATCACATTGTCATCTAAAATTTGATACCCTGTAACTTTGGTTACAATGTCATCAGCATTTCTTGAAGCCATGTGAGCTAAAGTAGTCCTAATCACACAGTTGGAAGTAACACAAGCAAAAGTCAATTTACAATTCAGCTTTTAATGCATTCAATATAGTAACATTGATATGTTCTTTTGATTTAAATTCTATAATTAAAAAAATATGGTACCAATAATTCTTACCTTTATCAAAGGCCATGGGTTGAACAAGAATGATAGGACGGGTCAGATTTATCAACAGAGCTTCTTGATCATCCTCAACTCCTGGAATCATCTCATCCTACCAACAGAAACATTTTGCCAACTGTAATACTTTCTTGCACACTTTAAATGTATTGCTTGTTAACAATATATTAAGCGAGTTATTTCTTGTAAACAGAAAATCTGCATCAAATCCATAACATTTGTTCCTACTGCAAATTAAAATTTCTATGATGGTTTAAGTGAAATTATATAACACCCTCTCACTATAAGAACCTTCACCATAACACAATTTTTGAAAAAAGACTAGCAGGGTCACATGTCTCATTTCATTAAATGATACAAAATTATATGCATTATGTAATTTATAATAATGTGATCTCAATATAAGGTTATATACTAGGGCTTCCATGGATAGCATGATAATGAGGGAGTACTACATCATATCTTTGTTAAAAAGTGGTCTCATAAAATAATGGCATACAAAGGCTTCCCTTTGAGAGCATTTTAGTGAGGGATTGCTGTATAATGTATTTCATTATAAGGTGTTTTCACTGTAAGGTGGTATACTCTGGCTCAAACAGATGGATTTATAATGAGGAAGTACTGTTACAATTACAATTAAGAGTATACTCTGGCTACCATAGATAGCATATGCTTCATTATAAGGTTGTCTCCCACAAAGGTGGTCTACTCTTGTATAAACATACAGCATTTATTGTATCATGTATTTCATCACATAAACATACAGCATTTACTGTATCATGTATTTCATTAAAAGTTGGTATACTCTGGCTCAAACAGAAGGAATTATAATGAGGAAGTACTGCATCATGTATTTCATTATAAGGTGGTCTCACTATATGGCAGTATACTCTGGTTTCCATGGATAGCATTATAATTAAGGAATACTGTATCATGTATTTCATCATAGTTGATCTCAATATAAGGTTTTCTACACTGCCTCCTATGGACAGTGCTATAACATGAGCATATTGATTGAAATTTAATGTGCTTCTGATTAATAAAATATTGTAATTAACAGTGTTAAAATCGACAATTGAATTTCTAGATTGATTCTATCATGATGCAATGACACATTTTATCACACAGAGCAACACAAAATTTCAGCTTTAACAACTTTACACAGAACTCCATAATACATGTTGGAATGAAACTAAACATTAATGGCATTTTTAACTTACATACATTGCATATTCAGTTGACTTTGACTTGATAATAAAATCACTGATGTTGACACTGTGTGCACGCTATTGTTTTGTCTGTTACTCATATTCTTCATTTGTAATTTGTTCCCTCCTCCCTGTTTTTTTATGCTGTTTAATTTACATACTTTCTTAATTAAGTTTAACTCAAAATAATGAAATTCACTTTTAGCTCTAACTTGGTACTCTTCAGAGCACAACCGTATTTCTCACCATCTCTCCATGTTGTGACTTGAACCCCTATAGTTTCTTTACCTTCTTAAATATTTGTATAAATATAATAATATACATGTAGCTAATAACATCATTGTCAGTAATGGGGCTTGAAAATCAATGCTTTAGACAGGCATACTTGTGAAGAGAGAACCATGTGTGACCAATACATGTATATGAAAAGAATCATGTTTTACTATGAGATTTTGATAACACTTTTTTTGTTCTATTAAATAAATGCAAATGCAAATTCATCTTGTTTACAGGGGTTGGAGGCTGAGGGGAAAATTGTTTATATTATGAAAGCATGAGTACAGATTTTTATGTATTTAGTAGTCATTAGGACAGGACAGTCATACATTGGAACTCTCTCTTCTCTCTCTCTCTTCTTTCTTTCTCTCTCTCTCTCTCTCTCTCTCTCTCTCTCTCTCTCTCTCTCTTGTAAAAGAATTGCTGGCTCATGATTTTTTTTTTCATGATGTTGACACAGCAGAATATATTTGTACATCAATCAAATACATAACTCTTTCCATTCTGATTTATAATGCGCTCAATAGAAAAAAATTTTTTTTAACATGTACTTTATCCTGTAATCAGTTTACTGCATCGAACACTGCATAAATCATCATACTGAATAAATCAGAGGTAAGTGATATGGGGGTGGGGGTCTGGTCTGGCATCAAGCTGCAAACAGTTGACTCATTCCAGGACATATACACAATTCTTCTCATCAGTTTGATAAAATTGGGATAAACAACAGCTTACAGAACATGCTATTTATTATAATAAAACTTACATATTCAGCAATTCATTCTCACAGTTGGTATCGAATGGGTTTTGAAATTGGTCAGCTTGATAGGAATATTTATCAATACATCATGTAATATAATCATTTATATTGCAATATACCATATATTCCCTAATTAAACCCTCTCCACATTTTTAACAAGAAAAAGCTGAAAAATATGGTGTAAAACCTGTACTTTTCAATACCTGTCTGCTTTAGATCCATGACTACAACTAACTGCTACAGCAGTCTTGGTGACACACTGTTACAATATATTAATTAATGTATAAATTAGTAAAATCATAGGAACATAAGTATTTATTCTTAAACATGATGCAATAATTGGACAGGATGTTGAACAACTTACCAGTCCTACTTAACCATCTGCTGAGTGAAAAAAAAGTTTTTAACTGTGCTTATACTTAAAATGCCTGAGTTCAGATACAGAAAGATCCGAAGATGCACATGTATATAGAGTACATCAAAAGAACATGTCTAGTTTTCATTATTGTCCTCTAATAATTGCCCCCATTTGGAAAATGTAATGCCCTCAGGGGTATTAATTAGGGAAAATACTGTATCATGATACAGCTTCAACTATCAATACTCAACCCTAATCATATGTATGTACTACTCCGTGTTATATGTACATAAATAATAATCACACTAATACCTTCTATGGCATCAATCAGTTATATATTTACCTGTATTGCATTTCTTACAGCTATCTTGGTCTTAAAAAATGCCATGGTTTGGAATTCTTGTTCTGCCTCTTCAAACATTGGATTCTATAGAAAAAAAAAGATATCATACAGGCCTAAGACTGAACAAATCTACAGCTTGGACTACACTGTATGTAAATTTTTTGATATACAAATACATTTTCATATATCAGTTAATTTAGACCATTCATTGAGACCATATCATTCATATTTTCACACTTGCTGGAAATTATTGCCACACTTTATTGAGGGGAGGGGGCAGGTGGCAGAGTGGTCTAAAGTGCTCACCTTTACTTATCATTGCCATCTAACCTCATTCCATATGGGTAGGGTTCATCCACCACTAGTTATACTGTCCGCCATGCATAGCCGATCTTGTGCTGACAAATAACATTTCACCCCAAAACTGTAACTTTATAAGTGAAAAGTAAATGAAATCAAGACCATGTAGAGAAAACTCAAACTCCTATCATTCTATCACAACTAACAAACTAGACATATCAATATATACACAATCCATTCTTAGATGGAAGGTTTATACTGTTTTTTTTTCTCAGTTTATCTAAGGAGAAAAAACCCCATATTATACACTGCAATCATGTTTACCTTCAAAAGCTGTCCAAGAGCAAGGTTCAATTCCACTTTTGCTTTGATGAAAACTTTGTCATTATTCTCATACTCTGCAAATATTAGGAAAGAAAATCTGAGTTTTCAATGGTTATTCTCACATTTTCTTAAACATGTCTCTTTTGAATTTTACATGACAGCAAAAAATAAAATGCTTTAGAAATGTGTGCACTTGAAATGTTTACAAAAATATCTTTGCCAACATAAAATTATGTCATTAAAATTGAACATCACAAAACATAAAAATTGCACTACAAGATTGATCCCATTCATCAAGATGTTAATGTCTTTCTGAATGTATGAAATGACTTAGAGGTAGAGATTAGTTCAGGGAGTATTTGAACATATGGCTTTGTTTGAGTGAGTGTTTTCAGAGTGATAAAGTATCACCATTTCAAATGTTCATGGAAATCTGGAATATGAACCAATAATAAAGCATATGGTGATCAAACACACCATCACACAACTTAAACTGTGGAACTATATGCAAACATCTTAAAATTAAATTGTTCTGCATAATCTGTGTGCATTAAAAAAGTTATGCATGCTGTTTAAATTGAATAGTTTTTATAAAATATGTAAATACACTGTTTATTTAAAGCTCTATTCAATAATACTGTTGATACAGCCATCATCACATTCTCTGCCAGATATATGAGGCAACAACATACTGCAGACAAGAAGATAAATATGTGAATTTTTAGAATGTTAATGTCAATCATAACCTTAAGTTTATTCTTGATGTTATATTAGTCAATGTTACCCTGGATCAGCCTTGATTTTCTTTGTTTCTCTACTATCTAAAAGGATGACAACATCTACAAATGTTAAATATGAATTCCAGCTTTTAAAAATCAGAATTTGACCATAATATTGGAACAATTTCCAATTTTTATTAACATTTTGTTAAGAAGTTTTATTAATTAAAAATATTTCTGACTGAAATGTACTTCATGTGACACAATGAAGTTGTACAAAATAAATACTGTACTGGCATGGTACATGTGTTAATCCCATGATATGCCTTGCATATTCCATTTAGAATGACTAACATATTTTTTTATGATGCCTTGAATATCCCATTTAAAATACCAGTAGCACATATTTTTGATGATCTTACATTTTGATCTTACATCAAAAGAACATGTCTAGTTTTCATTATTGTCCTCTAATAATTTAGATTGGCTGTAGCACAAGTTTCTTCAATGATGTCTTGCATATTCCATTTTGAATGCCTTTAGCACACACTTCTTCAATGATACTTGCATATTTTATTTAGAATGCCTGTAGTACATGTTTCTGCAATGATGTCTTGCATATTCCATTTAGAATGCTGCTAGGACATGTTTCTTCAATGATGACTTGCATATTCCATCTAGAATGTTTAGTCAATGATGCATTGCATATTCCATTTAAAATGCCTGGAGTACCTGTTCTCCAAAGTTTAATCTTCACTGACTAAATCTGTTAAGATATTTTTCTTGAATTTTTTTCAGGTGAATCATGGCACTCAACTGGTGTGATTTCTAATTTGTCTAACTTCAATTGCTTTGTAAAACAAGTACTTTGGTATGTATTCATAAAGGATTTAATTCCAACATAAGCATTTCTACAATCTAGACAACCAGGTGATCATATTGTGTTTTACCTACATACAATAGTATCTAATCTGAAAATCAGAATCTGACATAACCAAAATGGTTGGAGTCTATGAATCTACATGTAAACCATTATTAATACAATTTTTCCTTGATATGATTATGATATGATATGATACAATATGATTATTGGGCAAATGATTACTCTGGCAAACTATACAGAATAATTTTATGGCATTGTTAAATTCTTATGAATACTGTTGATTAGCATGGTAGTGACAAAAATTGTGAAATACTTACACTTAATGTTTTGTCATATCATTTTGGACAAAAAAGATTATAGCAGATAAATTCTCTGCACCACAATTACTAGAATTAATTGCTAGAGTTTTATGAGGTACAGGAGTAAGTCCTGATATATGAGCAATCATAAATACATGTATTAGGTTACAAATTTTGGCTATATACCTATATTAGGATGAGCCTCTCGGGAGGCCATCTGTACACGGTTGGATACTTCCAGTTCAATGGCCTCTGTTTCCAGTCTGACAGCACTGGCTGTAGGTGTTGTAGCTGTAATCTGTATTCCCTGTTAATTAGGAGAAAATAAGTTTGATACCTTTTAAAAATTACATTGAAATTCCATAATTTATAAAAAGTTAGCTGCATACTAAGCTCTGAAGTTTAAAAGAGCAATTTTATAAAAGGCATATGTAGTCTTTGTAGTGCTGGATACTTAAGACACTTATTGTATTTAGTCATAATAAGTTCCTGTATGTACTCACTTATAAGTCAGTCCCAAATGCAAACTGCACAGACCTGTGTTGCATGATGTCTTAGTAGATCTGAGTCTATGCAATTTGTTAGGTGTAATCACTAGAACAAATAACATAGCCCTTGATCTGCCAGTACCTAATGCAACAGTGAATCAGGTCTGTGTTATTTGTGTTGGACCTTTATACTTATAACCAATTATATGCAATATTATATTCAGTTACTAGCTAAAGGAAACCAAAGTTGGGGTCAGTGCAAATCAACCTAAAAAGCTGTCTAGATGAACTTTATATCCATATCATGCCAAACACAAAGCCATTTTTCTGAGCATGGAGAATATCCTTCCAGTGACAATAAACAATTGCCAGCAAGATAAGTGGGTCTTCAACTTACCTATTTATCTAACAACATTATTAAACATAGCCACTTAATACAGCCTTCAACATACCTATTGGTCTAACAAGATTGGTGATATTTGGCATTGAATACATATAGGTCTAACTAGATTAGTGATCATAAGCACTGAATATAGTCTTCAACCTATTGGTCTAAGTAGATTAGTGATCTAAGGCACTAAATACAATTTTTAACTCACCTACTGGTGGAATAACATTAGTGATCATAACCATATAATACAGCCAGCATGTATTATTCCATCACAGACAGAAATCAAAGTAATTTGTTTTTTCTTTTCTTTTGATCTCATTTGCTCTTCTGCATTATGTACCAAAAAACAAGAGTTCTTCAAAGGGACTGACACTCTACTGGCTAACAAGAATTCCAGGAATTGCTGTTCTTTTATTATTTTTGTTAACTGTAGTGTATTGAACTATCCCTGATATATTTAAGAAAGTGTGCTATAACAATAAACCAAACCCAAACCAATATACCATAAAATGTAATGAAACAAAAATAAAATAAAAAAGAATTTTAAAACAAACACACAAGCAATTTAATTACATATTTGTAACACTTGCTTATAAATTGAGTCAAATTGCAAAAAACAAAGATATGATGTAGCATAATGCATCCACATATCACAGTCATTGTTGTTTGTTCTGCAAATTGTTTCTATCAAACTAGTGCATTATGTTATGGCAGATCTGAGGCTGTGCATTTTATAGCTGGATTCAATTTATATGCAATCATTTCATAAACTGAAAATGACCATATCTTGAATATGGAACAAAACTTGTCAAAGTAGATACATTATATGACAGCCAATAAATCATGATCAATTTTGAATTTTAGGCCAGGACTGAATGATAGATTGAAATGAACACTGACCAAGGTATTTATAACAACAAAGTGGTTTATCTTTTTAAAAATGATTACTCTGAGATGTGGACTTAGCAAATGCATGATGATTAAGGGCTGAAGAAAATAACTCATAGTTCTAGTATATCTTAATTTCCATACATGTAATTATTTTATCAGTTTTAGATTAAAATGAACATGATATGACAATGATAACTTTTATAAATGCTATTGTTATTATTATGTTGTTTTGGTGCTTTCCTTATCCATGTACTTTACCCTATCCAACTAAATACAAGCAAACCTTCATCAAGTGTTTGATGATTTGATTTATATGTCAGTTTGATATTTAATGCACCTGGAAGATATGGAACTCAATTACTATGTTACAATGTTAGACACAAGTAATATATAAGTGGAAACTTTTTTCAAGGAAAACATTTGAAGGAGTTTCAAAGACTTTCAAAGGTTTTCATGCATTTTTTTATTATGGAAAGTATGTTATAACTTCAATTCAAATAACAAACACAGCTCATTCCATGTCTAGTCACATTCCATACTGAATAAGTCATCCATTAGCAAATGTAACTAGCATACCAACTTAGCAAAGGGACACACAACTTGAATTTAATAAAAATACTGTGAATGACACTTTATATGACTGCCATTTGTTTAATAGTGCTCTAAACGTGATTTAGTACAGCATCATTTACTCTGTAAATTATTAACCAATGGGTTCCACTAACCTGGGCTTTGCACATTATTTGCTTATAAAACTTGCCATAACCATGACCTCTACATTCTAGAATCTATTGGTTACTTTGTTACCCCAAATGCAAGCCATAAATAAAGTTTGGTAATGGAACTTCCGCAAAACTAATTTTTATTTCAGCTACAATGATGACATTAAAATCTGACCTTGTGTTCTCCCTCCCCCAAACAGACCTCTTCAATACCTTAAGCGCAAGCCTGCCATGAAATTTGGTCCAGGGATTGGGTTTAGAATTGAAGTTATTATGCAAAAACCATTCTTTTGTCACTAACCATTAACTTTGATTTTTAAGAAACCCAAAATCAACAGGTTTCTTTGTTACTGCACATGCCATCCATCCAAAAGTTTAATCCAGGTCTGAAGTACTGAACTCAAGTTATTGTGCTGAAACCATTATTCTTCTGTCCGTCTGAATGACCTTGATTTCTTATCACAAAATCAAAATGGTTTATTCTAATTTCAAATGGAAGTAATCTACAAAGCATGGTAAATGCAAGCGGTAGAGAACTCAAGTTATTGTGTGGAAACCATTTTTCATCTTTTGGTCACAGTAACTTTAAACTATGACATTCTAACACCACAAATTAAAGGGTTTTCCTTATCCTAATTACATGTACAAGCTATCCACTTAAATGATAAATGAAGATAATTGAGAACTTGAGCTATTGCCAAGAAACTATTTTTCTTTTCTCAGTCACAGTAACTATAACCACTGACCTTTTGACCTTGAAACAGATAGGGTTTTCATTACCTCAGAAAAAAGCTATCCTTAATGTTTGGTGGAGATATCTGCTGTAAATGTTATGTTCACGTGGAGAATTGGGAAAGATTTTTGATAAATGAAGAGACAATCACAGTACAGTATGCTTTGCCAAATTTGTAGACATTAAAGTGATATATTTTATTCAGTCTGAATGTTTGTTTTATTCCCTCTGATAAATTGAAAAACATTTTTGAAACAAATACTCTTTAAAGCCACTTCTTAATGATAAATTTTTATTTTAAAGATAATCCCTGAAATTCAAGGAATTTTTGCACAAATAATGTGAAAGTAACATGAGATATGCCAGGGTAAAGTCTTATCAAAATGTCTCTGTAGTACAGAAAAGGCACGAAATTGGTCACAATGACACCTAGGTTGAAGTTTTGTTTACCCTAGCTACAACCACATCTTCTAAGCTGTAGATCTTGCTATGATATGTGACACATTGTCTGGTTATGGATAAATGTATAAGTACCATTTCATCAAAATCTCTCCAGTGCTTAAGACACCAGTCCAATATTTTCTCCTATTATGACTTTGAAGTTAGAGCAATAGACTTGACTACAGTATTCACTAAACTGTCTGGTCACAAAATATATTTGGGTAAAATTCAAAGTTATAATCTGGACAAGGTAACCACTCAATAGTTACATCTTCCATTGCTACTGCTCTGGTGGCCAAATGGTTGAAACATCCTTCTTGGATGCTGGAGGTTGTGGGTTCAATCCCTGGCCAAGTCATATCAAAGACTTTTAAAAATGGTACTAACAGCTGCCTCGCTTGGCACTCAGCGTTAAGAAGTTAGTGTTAGGACTGGTCAGCCTGATGTCATGATAATGTGACTGGGTGGGACATCATGCCACATGTCTGCAGCATGATGCCCCAGTGCTAGACATCACTATAAACTGTTACACTGCAGACATCGTAGCGATATGGCTGAAAATTTTTTAAAAGCTATGTTAAAATCTAAATCACACTCTTCCTATACTGTGTGACCCTGAGCTATATATCCTAGTAGGGAGTTAAAATATCCTATGCCATACACCTTAATTCATGATTTATATTTTTTTTGTTGAAGTTTTATCAAATTCTCAAAATGACTGCAAAGTTATGGGACAGACAAGCAAAGGTTAGTGGACTGATGGATGCACAACACCATGACTTAAAAAGATAATCATAAACAAAAAAATAATACTTTACCTTAAGTCTGAAGTGAAAAGAGTAGAGAAGGTTTTCTTTTTCCAGTGTTACATCATTGACATTTCTAGACCACAGGGGTACTGGTCTATCTGCACCTGAAACTTTCTGCAGTAACTCATTTACTTCCTGAAATCATGAAAAATTACAATGCTGACCTCGAAATTGTCTCCCTGATGCTGAAGAATGGATTAGACAATTCTGGAAACATTTAATTTCAAAGAATGAGAATTTTAATTCAAGCATTCAACCATCCATCCCTATTTTCATCCAAGTATTCAACAATCTATCCCTATGTACAAATATACATACAATACAAATATATCTACCTACATGCTTAATTGCTGCTTAAAAGTACACACATGCACAACTATCTATGCATACATCCATTTATCCATTATACAGTAGGTTATTTTAAAACATGTTTATAATGAAATGTGTTTATAATAAATCTCTCTGAATTACCTTGCTGTATGCATAATTCATTAATTTCTTTTATAATGTATAGATTGCTTATTTTTCATTGGGTATACACTATATAGAAACCATGTATATTTGCATGTGTAAGTACTAACCATGCTTAATTATTTATATGAACCATAGTTATCTAGATCATCAAAATTATCTCAACTATGTTGCATAAACACACAAAACTAATTATAACCCCAACATTACTCACAAATTAATCCATTAAAACATTTGGTGCTGCCTCACTTAAAAATAAACACAAACTCTTCAAATCTAGGATTACACTGAGTTCCATAAACTACTGGAGTAAAATACAAAAACACACTGCCCTGATCAATTCCTCGAGATCATTGATTTTAAATGTCAGAATACACTTCTTCATCAAATGCAAATAGCAATGATGGAGCACAACTCTATGTTGTTTCTACTAATAAACATATCCACAAATGGCAGTCACACTTTTCCATAATACTACATTGCATCAAGGAAAAATAAATCATTCCTCCCAAAATAATGCATTTTACTGAAACTTATAAGCCATCTTCAAATATAACACTGCAAAATTTGAAGAACTGATACAATGAGATAACAGTTCAAAAACCCCGTCTTACTATACTAATGTTACTTTTCTAGACCAAAAAAGCTAAAATTTGCTAATCAGCAAATTAGCTGAAAAGTCTTTTATAACTAGTTATGATAGGAATTTTTATAAACAGTCTTATTTTGTGATCCTTTTTCTTCCTTGCCTACTATAAAATAATGGGGTTCATTACTGCATTATAAGCAGGTGTGTAAGTATTTCAGTTGCAAGTTAATGAGGAAGTGGTGCATCTTAATTGAATTCTACTTTTTGATATAAACTAACCTTCATAAAGACTTTCTGCACAAAGACCAGGTGATTCAGGAGATCTGTTGTAAGGCTATGCTCAAACATCCCAACCTCTGCTACAGCATTGAGATAGTTTCCTTCCTTCAGCATCAGGCCTTCTGTCAGAGTCTCTGTCACAGAGGCATTAGCTCGATGATGCCTATAATCGGCATGCACATGAATTGGGGGAAGTTCAATACTGGCTGATGATGGAATAGATGTCTCTGTTGTAAGAACCTATAATCAATCCACAAATACAATTAGCATGTACAACTGTCAACAGTATAAACTTAGATATGAAGTCAAAATAATTCTTCATTATCATAAAACTTTACTCAGCATTTTGAGTAATAAATATTGCTCCAGACTGGGAAATCTTATTTGATATATACAAATCATGCTTTTTTATTGGCCAGAATATTTCAATCAAGACTTGGAGTAAAGTGAAGTTTTAAGTGCAAGGATGATCTTGTTTGTTCTGCTTATTGGTTTAAGTAAAAAAACATAGACCCTGTTCTTTCATAATATTACCTGGATCTATGTTGTTTGGATTTGGATGTTATTATATATGACAAAATATGGTAATCTGCCATACATAGAAATATTACCTGTTATTAATATGTGAAAGAATTTTGTTATGTACTGCAATGAACAATATTCATTATATCATTCTAATATGTATTATCTATTTATTTTTTAAATTTGTTTCCTTTTAAATTTCTTTTGAACAATGGATTTTCCCTTGGAATGCAACTGTTCTAAGAATAATTATCACTTATTACAATAAAATGTATGTCTCTAAGTATTATGAGCTATAGTTTCTTTTGTAATATATTCAACTGCATCTTAATCTAGACAGTAAATATTTCATTGCTTTGAAGCTACTAAGAGAATCTGATCACTTGATTTTATAAAAAGTACAAAGTTTATTTTTGACTGTTAACAAACTTTTATTGTATACAAAGCTCTCATTCAAAATGACTGCAGCAACTTCATTAAATAAACACTGAAGTTCACTTCCAGATAAAATCAGTGTGGAATAATCAAATAATTAATAAAATATAAAAAAAAGAATTGAAAAAGATAATAATTTTACTAGAAACCAAAGTTTCCAATTGATGTTACTTTTTGAAAAATGTTAATTTTGTTCTTGCTGAAAACCTCAAATTTAAAGACCTCAGTGTAAAATATTCTTCTGTTAAACCAATAGGAACCCATCCATATTCAATAAATCAAAGAATCAATGAAATTAATAATTTGCTAAATCAAAAGAGACATATTAATGAAAATATATGAATTCCTTTGAAATCAACTTCAAACATTTTTCATAATCACAACATATATGTGTATAGATTATACACAATATTTATAATATCATTTGAAATAACCTTTTCACAGTAATAACTGATTTTTAACTTAACAAAATCAGCTTTCTACTCTAATGAAAATTCATATCTGTTAAATAATGCAAAAAAAAATACATCGGACCAAAAATAAAAAACTGAGAATCAATTAAAAAACACTTTTTAATCAGAAAACTCTATGTATGATAAAAACAAAAATGCATGAACAAAAATCAAAGTTTGAGAATATCAGTATGTTATAAAGATCACAAACACAAAAGTTGCATAATCTGTAAGGATGTGTATAGAACTTGGTGTGTCAAAGCTGATGTTTTCCCTCTTAGTTTCATAAAGTAATCAGCTAAAGCATTGTGTCCTATTAGAGAAACTCTTAGCAGTACTCGTTAAATAGGTTCAATATGCACAATATAACATAACATTAATGTGAACAAAGGTCAACATGTACAGTACAAAATACTGTACCATTTATGTGAACAAAGACTAACATGTACAGTATAACATAACATTAATGTGAACAAAGGTCAACATGTACAGTACAAAATACTGTACCATTTATGTGAGCAAAGACTAACATGTACAGTATAACATAACATTAATGTGAACAAAGGTCAACATGTACAGTACAAAATACTGTACCATTTATGTGAGCAAAGACTAACATGTACAGTATAACATAACATTAATGTGAACAAAGGTCAACATGTACAGTACAAAATACTGTACCATTTATGTGAACAAAGACTAACATGTACAGTATAACAACATTTATGTGAACAAAGATCAATATGTCTAATATAGTGATTTTTTAATATACATACTATCTATCTGAACAAAGATGAACATATATAGATTAACTTGCCATCTACATGAATCAAGGCAATATATACCATCTATGTGAACAAATACCAACATGTACAGTATAACACAATCTATGTGAACATGACCAATATATACAGTATAATATACTAACAAATCACCTATATGAACAAAGATCAACAGGTACAGTGTAACATGTCATCTATGAGAACAAAGACAAACATGTACAGTAAAACATACCATCTATGTGAACAAAGCCCAACATGTGCAGCATAAAATACCATCTATGTGAACAAAGACCAACAAGTACAGTAAAACATACTATCTATGTGAACAAAATCCAACATATACAGCATAAAATACCATTTGTGTGAACAAAGACCAACAAGTAAAGTATAACATACTATCTATGTGAACAAAGCCCAACATGTGCAGCATAAAATACCATCTATGTGAACAAAGACCAACATGTACAGTATAACATATATCTATATGAAACAATACCAACATGTACAGTATAACATACCATCTATGTGAACAAAGATCAACATGTACAAACTATTATGTGGATGCCATCTTAAAAACATACTTCACAATAAATGCCTTCAATCTTACCAAAGCCAACAGTAATAATGCCTTCCAACAGATTTAATTTGGGCTCTAAAAACTCTCCAGCCCTAAGTTGACTGACTGGTCTCTCATGCAATCAGTTCAATACATTATACAGAATACTGCAAACTCTCAGGTATAATACACAGACTTTCTCCTTTCACTGTAATGCAAAATTCTTAACACCTATGTATAATACACACCTGTATTTCTTGGTTTTGTGTGTGTAACTACTTGAGAATGTCAGTGCTTAATCAATGCATAATTGATCAAAGTCAGCACTATAGCCTACAGAATATTCCTAAAAATCATTTTGATGATCTTTTGGTGGATGGAACTGTACTAGTATTTATCACTAAAATGAAGTTCATTTCTATATTTAATATATTACTTATTTAATAATGTATATGGTGCAAAACGTTGAATCAGATGATGAATGACAAGCGGTGCCATCTTTGACTTGCCCTACAATATAACTTCAATAAAGTTACATCTAGGTATAATATGCATGCTGAGGTTAGAAAGAAAATTTTCATTAAAAAACTGTGTATTATACCCAAGATTTTATGGTTGTATATTCACACAGAAACACTTATGAACATTCTTTGGGAACATGCCTAGTAATATTGTTGGTAAAACTTCATAATAAGATGGTCAACCAGTCATGCCAGCTTGACTGGAATGATATTGTTGTTGTTGTTGTTGTTGTTCTGGGGCTAAATGCCATCTTTCAGCACAGAATAGGCTATGATGGCAACCAGTATTAATGGTGGAGGAAGAAACTGGGAAATATGCGGAAAGAACCACTGACCCACGAGAAGCTACTGGCAAGCTTTCTCACATAAAAAAGCAGAATGTGCAAACATGCAGGCATACAACATAGAACGCTCTTATGGAGAAGTTTGTGTGTACCTTATCACCCTTATGAGGGAAAAGAAACAAAGTTTTGGAGGAATGAAAGAATGTACTTATTCATAAATAGATGTATCTTATGGCCTTTTTTTATTCTTTGATAAAAAGCATTGAATGAGATGCTTTTTTCAGATCTGTAGGTAAACTATTTTGTTATGACCCTGTAGTAAAATTAAATGTGTGTTAAGATTTGAATTTTTCTACTTTATTTCTATTTTAATTTTATTTCATCTTTATATCATTAAATATAATTATTATTATGATAATGCTTATGCTGCATGGGTTTGATATTTTGTTAGAAACATTGTGTTTACTTAAAATGTAACTGTGACTCATGCAAGCACGATTTTTGTATGTCAGATATTTGTATTAAGCAAACAGTCAGAAAGAGTTATTTAAATGATTGGCTGTGACTGAAGTCATTTCTAATTATACTTGTTTATGCTTTTGTAATGTCTAGGTGTGATTTCAAAACCACACTGTCATTCATGCTTGTGTACATGAAATTTTATATTAGTTTGCTTTAAATGTTCAGTTACCTGTAAGTAATAGTTGTGGTCATAGTTGAGAGTTACATCTTAATATCTAAGTTTCTAATACTTTAAAAAGGTATTCCTGTGCTGGAAAGAGTTGTATGTTCGTATGTATGAGGAACAACATCTGTTTTGTCAGTGGTGATAACTGTACTTCATTTACTTTTTAAATAATTATTTTCCCTGGAGAACTACACAACTGTCTTTGGACAAAGACATTTGCTGAAATTAGTTTTAAATTGGAACAGAACAATACAAATTGTGATTCAAAGTAAAAATTCTGGACATTTTGTGTTAACCTTTGATGTCATCATCTGCCATCATGGAACGAAACTGAGACTCAGACTATATCAATTTAGAACTGTTTATTCACAGGACTTATGTGTTTTCACAACTTTAGAACAAATTTTTTGGATCTTCTACATAAATTGTAAGTCTTGTTTTATATATTTACCTTTTCACTGTGTTTTCTAGGGAAATAAATTATTTTTGTTAAAATTTGCAAAGCTTGCTGTAGTCATTCTTTTCTTTGTGTTACATTGAATGAGCAACACTTTCAAATTAATGGGCCATATCACAATATATCACACATGATAAAGATGTTATCAAGCATACCACATCATTAGCCAAGTCCCTTTCTGCATGTGGATGGAATGGATAAATTATATCAAAAAAGGAATTCTAGTGATATAGGAGTAAAATAATAAAGTGTTCAAATAACTGACTTTTGATACCATACTGACTTTTTGACTAAAATATCTTATCCTTTAAAGTATCTGCTGCAGGCATGATAAAAATTATGCATGTGTGTGTGTAACTGTGATTTAGATTTTTAATGTAGCTTCATCACTTTTTGTCATATACTATGATGTCTGCAGTGTGTCCTTTTATAGTGTTATCTAGCAATGAAGCATCATACCACAGACAGGTAGCATCTTGTTAGATCCAGTTATATTATCCTGACACCAGTCTGATAACTCCTAACACTAACCTCTTAACACTGAGTGCCATGTGAGGCAGCTGCCAGTACCATTTTTATAAGTCTCTGGTATGAGTCAGCTGGGATTAAAACCTATGACCTCCCACATCCAATGTGGACACTCTAACCACTTAAGCCACCAGAGCAGTCAAGAATAATTATTTTAAAAAATACATGTAACAAATTTATTAATTAGTGACTTTCTTAATTTATTTTCTTGCCAAAAGTGTAAGTATGCATTAAATTGTACCAAGGAAATAGTGCTAAACCTGTTAACTTACTGCAGCACATGGATCTACAATTATCAGTGTACAAAAAATACTGTTACTTGAATGGAAATTTCGTTGTTAGAAATTATTATAAATGATAAAATCTTGATTTTGTTTCACTTGCCTTTGTTCCATCATTTCAATATTGATTATAAAAAGAAATTTATCTTTACACTATTTGCCATTATCCAAAACAAATGAAACTTAATTTTTACTAGTATTTATTTCACAACAGACCTATCTAAATTGACAATGACTAATAATTAAAACCAGTTTTGTTGAATTCTCAAATTAAAAAAGGCAAATAAAATATATTTCTAACTCTAACAAAACCAAACTAATCTGCTTTAAATACAAAACGTTTTAAAAATATGCCCATGAATCTCAGTGAAGTGTTGGAATGGTGCTTTATGCAGATCATTCTTTGTACAGTAAATTAGAAAATAAAGAGGTGAGTTATTGAAGATCAATTCTATTATATGAGCCATCATCTGTGTTTTTTGAAGCAATTTGTATTATACAACAAAAAGTAAGTGAAATGTGTTAATTTGGTGCAAGCTATAAGTAACATACACAAATATGTATATACCTTTGTGAATTTAAACCCAAAAAATGAGAGAAATATCTCTCCAATTTCACTGCTGATTTACTGCATGTAAAAGATCAGGCTTGGATGTTTTAAATTCCTGTACGCCAACAAGCTGATCTTTTATTGGGGTATTTTGCAACTTAATACACTGTGTATGCAAAAAATAAGAGTGACCTCAAGAGAAATTAAACAAGTAAAATGTGATTGTGAAGATGCTCATTATGTCACTGCTCAAAATGTTATTTCAATTAGACACCCCACCAACACCAAGTATGGAATCCTACAACAGTGTAAATACCTGTATCAAAATAACATGTTACTACATCATCAAATCAATCTTTGATCAGTAAATATTATTCCCATCATTATTGCCAGGAAGGCACTAGAATTTTTCCAGCTGTCATAATATCTTGCCATAAAATTACTGATAGGTTGAATATCTGGTGTACCACACAGAGGGGCTACAATCTTTAATTTTCCATTTTTTTTATCCAACTCTTATTCAGCTTAAGTCACAGCCTAATATTAATAGATATTTTTTTTCTTAATTTCCCTCTTTCAATACATTTTTTCTATTCCAACTTTCAAATATTTTAAGTATGGCTAACTTATGCATGTTCTTTGGCCACTTAGATAACTCATACAACCTTGAAAATATATTATACTAGTGTATGTCAGTAACTTCATGGTAAATATTTCCAAAAACAGCACAAGTCCTTAAATTTTCAACAACCTATATATGTTGTTTTTATTTAATGAATCACTGTCTGAAAATTCTGACTGCCTTTGGTGGCTTTGGCAATTGCTAGTACCAACACAGCCTTGTATTGTAAAGGGTAAAACCATTTCCATTAACTTCAAATAATGTGCCCTGATAAAACCTGACTACTGTCTTTATTACATTTTGCATTTGTTTCCCTCTCTTTACTATGTTCCTGTATATTATTTATTCAAACTAGGGAAAAGAAACCATAAACAATATCTTTATTTCAGTCAAAACAAAAAAAAATTCAGTTTACCTTCATTAGTTTACTTTTTCATAATAACAGTGTTTCTACACATTACTGTCTATGCCATACAAGGACAGAACATACATGTCACATTGATAATGATTACTGCAAACCACTGTCAATGCCATACAATGATATCATATAAATGTAGCAGTAATTTGATCAATACAAACCACTGTCAATGCTATACAATTATAGCAGATACAAGTACAGTGATAATGATTACAACAAATCACAGTCAATGCCATACAATCATAGCATATACAGGTAGTAATAATGATTACTATAAATCATTGTCTATGCCATACAATAATAGCATATACATATAGCAATGACAACAATTACTACCAATCACTGTCTATGCCATACAATGATAGCATATACAGGTAGTAATAATGATTACTATAAATCATTGTCTATGCCATACAATAATAGCATATACATATAGCAATGACAACAATTACTACCAATCACTGTCTATGCCATACAATGATAGCATATACATACACATGCAGCAGTGATAATGATCACTATAAATCACTATCTATGCCATACAATGACAGCACATACATGTATCAGTGACAATAATTACTTAGCCACTGAAACAGCTTGGGGTAAATATATGAAATAAAAAGAATATCTTAAACATGTATATCTGTGATAAAGAAATAATTTTGTTTTCACTTTTGAAATCCTAAGCAGGACCAATATTATATTTTGACCTAAGATTAAACTTTTGCAGTGTACTCCTTAAGTCAATTTACTTTGCAATCAAAAGAACCTATTGATGCATCACTTCAAAATAACTTCAAAAATCTAATCTGCAATGTTGTTATTATTTCACAGTTGTGATCCTTTAGGAATTGTAACAAAAACATAGAATGTTATCTATATCATACCCAAATTCTTTTGAGAATATTTAAAATTGATGCAAACCAAAAACAAAGCTTGACTGAAAGTTTATGGTAGGTGGTCAGAGCTTGGGGATCTATCAATTCTCCATCAGACAGGCTGCAAATTACTCTACAGGAAAATCCCATTAATCTGAATCCTTTTGTAACCATGACCTTTGGCCTTTTGATCCCAAAACTGATGGGCTTTTTTGTACCCAAAGTGTAAGTCATCCACAAAATTGGGTAAAATACATTGTCATAGCCTGAAATTTTTGTGCATAAATTCTTTTTAATTTTTGGGGGTTATTTAACCCTGACCTTTGACCTTTAAATTCCAAAATCAATAGCCTTGCACCTTCTTATAAGCACATGACATGCACAAAGCACAATCCAAGTATGTGATTCAAAACTAAAGTTGTGCTGAAACCACTTTTTTTTCCTTTGAGTCAGTGATCCTGACCTTTGATCTTTTAGCTCCAATTTCATTTGGCTTCTTTCTTACCCTAGGTACAAGTCATTATGAAAGTTTTGTCTTGATTTGTAAAACTAATATATACAGAATCAACATTTTCTCTTTCAGTCACAAAGACCTCAACCTTTAAACTTCAACCCCAACATTGATATGCTTCTTCCTAACCCCAACTGCAAGCTGTTAACAATGTTGGAAATGATAGATAATTGATAACTTGAGTTATTGTGAATAAATGAAATATTGAACAGATGTGTAATTTGGGGGAGGAAGTCTCTAGACCAACATCCTTATCAAAGGTCCAAACTTCCTCATCCTCAGCCACCTGCCATGCAGGGATGAACAAAGACTGGGGCCCCAATAGACATGGGCCTAACATAACTGGTCCATTGAGAAAAACAAAACTAATAATTCATCAGCTGCATTGCTCCACAAGCAAAAATAAAAATTAAAGAAGACTAATTTCCTATACTATCCCATATTCTACATAATATTTCCTTCATTTCCTCTGGTCCTTGTAACACTAACCAAATGAATTAAAAATTACAGAGAATAATGGGAAGTTATAATTAATGCTATAATCAAACATTTGAGCAGTGATTAGCTGACATCATGCCTACCTTCCTGGATGGAGAATATGAGGACTGCACAAAAACATGTTACAAAAAAATGAATAAAAGTTATAAGTAAAAACACCTGATGACAACTATCAGAACAAACAGGTCTACAAAAAATGAACACCTAATGAGTAACTAATTTCTAAAATACTTAATTCTTCTATAAACTAAAACTATATGAAGCCAATAGCTGCCTATCAAGTTAAACTTTTGGAGAAGACATAAGCTTAAAGGTAAATTAATTTTCTTTGTCACTGGCATGGTTCCATAAAGTCAGAGATATGATACAATATATTAAGTTCTAGCTGAATGTTTCATCCTGATTAAGTAGGTAAATATATCACAGTGACCTATATTTGTAAAATAATTGTATGTGTATGAAATTTAAACTTGGAGCACTTCTAAAGTACATAATGCAGTAACTGACCATATACATGAATGTTAATTACTATATAATACTGTTATGAAAGATATTAACATCAGTAAGATGCAGAACAAGCATTCTTGAAAGTGAGAGTTTAAAATTTTTTAAATCTGTATGATATTGTTCCAAATTTTTGAATCTGTATGATATTACATACTGATTTGATTATTTTTCTTACTTTAGGAGACATTATACAATTTATTTACATATCCCAAAGGAATCACCTTTGCCTGCAAATGTGGAAGAACAATTTTAAACAACCATTTTGGGACTATGAATGCTGCATACCAGTTTGTTTGCTTTTCTTTGTGATTTTAAAACTAGAATTAAAATACAGTAAAACCTGTCTTGTAAGACCAATCCTTCTGCCTAAAAAGTGATCACTCAAGACAGGTAGTCTCTTACACCAGGTTTATGCAAAATTACCAGCAACAAGGTCAAAATGTAGCAGGTTTAAGAATTGAAGATATCTACAATTGCTGTATACACATTTTATTCCCTATATTTAGTTCTTGTCAAAATACTGCAATCCCTTCATCTCAAAGCAATTTTGCTTATTTAGCAATAAAGATATACATCTATTATACAACATGTACAATTGTATCTGAAGGTGATTAGCTTAGCTTATGAATTGCCAAATTACTAAGATAAAAATGATTTATCCTATCAGTAAGTTAATGTGACATGTTCATAAATTTCACTTCAAATGCAGAGTAAAAATTGCACAATTAGCTATGATAACAGTTACTCATCCTGTATATGAATTAGCAGGTTTAACCAGGCTTTGGGTAGATATGAAATATAGTATATATGTATGTACCAATGAATGAAAAAAAAAAAACTTGATAAACAAAGAGTGTAATGAGCCTGCACCACAGTGACTAGACAATGACTTTGTATTGGTTTTAAAAACAATGACTTTGTATCAGTTTTAATAACAGTAACATCACAAAATAAACAAACATGAACCTTTTTGTTTTGTTGCTTAGACTAGTTCTGGAGTTATGTGTAAAAGTGTTTTATGAAACTAGGTTTCTTTGAATCTGGGAACCAGAATAGCTGTTAATCCACTACCAAACAAGATTTCTTTTTATCAAAAACACAACAACAGTCATCTACGTCAAAACTTAATTTTTGTATTTTTCATTTAGTAAAATATTGATGCTGCAATTACATTGCAAAAGTAATAGTGAAACATCATCCTTGAGAATATGTCTATGTGTAAATTCAGGAATTCTCAGAAACTCGTTTTTCCCACAATGGTTCATATCTATGAAACAGAGCTCTTTATTTTAAGAAGTACTCATTTTGCTTGTTTGCCTTGCTAATCACATTTATGACTGAGTAGATTAATTTAAGGTAGTTAAATTAGATACGTACACAATAAAATTTATCACAGTGTTGGATTATTTAACTGAAATGAGTTACCTGGCATATAGGATTTGTATGACTTTTGACTTTTTTTATTCCATCTACTTTATTTGATTAAAAAGACATAATTACTGTGATAATTGAAATGGAGACCCAATTTTTATTTATTGCAACAACACAACAAATGCTTCTGCTAGTCCGATATCAAAACATGGTGGGCACTTAATTAGATGCTTAGAAAACTGCGAGAGGACATAGCTTTTTCAGTAGATTGACACATTTTACATTTAATTACAAGAGGACACATTGCTTTTATGATAATTTACTTAAAAGGAACTAAAAGATAGAACTTGAACACAAATTTCAATTGATAAAAAAATTTTTAATTTATATTTATTTTTTAAAGTACTGTCTCCACTTAGTGTAAGTGACATTTTCATTGATTGAAATATCCTTAAATATTGTTAATTGAAATTTATTGAGAATGTCATTTGAAAAGAAAATGTAACAAATTATATAACTTTTATTTAAAATCAATATTTCATAATGATAAGTAAAATTTCCAGGTCCTATCTATTGTTTTGATGATAAAATGAGTGTAATATCAAAAGTTTCCGTTACCAATTTTGATCAAGAGTTTTTTAAAAGTTGAACAAATAGGGATAAATTTTTGTTTTTTTTCTGGTTTAAAAAAATGGGATTCATTCAGGACCCCATTTTATAAGCATGTTTGAGAGTTATTAGGGCGTGAGTTATTGAGGGAGTGGTGTATATCTGTGACAGCTCATTTTAAAGAAATAATGGTAAATTATAATTTGGATTTACAGGACCTCGTCACTAAATGGGCAGTTAGTGACAAGTTCTTTTGTCTGGCCTGTAGCATATGATAGACTTGCATATGGTCCAGACTCACCTATTGATTTTATTGTGGTTTTTATAATAGCACAAATGCTCTCCTTGTATGATCATTGTGGTCATAAATGACAGGTGGTGGCTCATATCAGAGGTTGTTAAAGATAAGATTAGCTTTACTGTATTTATAGATTATATCTCAGATAATAACATAAATTATGTCGTGTGATATTGCTGATAATGGTGATTATTATAGATGACACTAATTTATAACAACTTTGGTATGTCCTTTGTAGAAATGTACTGTACAGTTCATATTAATGTAACAGCTGTAATTTGTTCTTTGTACAAATGTACTGTACATTTTATATTCATGTAATAGTTATGGTATGTCCTTTGTACAAATGTAATGTACATTTCATATTCATGTAATCACTTAGTTAAGTCCTTTATATAAATGCAGGACCACCAAAAGAATGAGTTTTTTTACATCCAAAATAATACAAATAAAGACAATGAGGGCTTGCTACAGCTGTACAAACAGGCTACTAGGTCAAACCTGCATTTGCTACATTTGTACAAACAGGCTTCTCAATTAAATTTGGTTTAACATACTAAAGATAAAACAATGCTGATGGGAGAGTGAACATTAAAAAAAAAAGAATTTAAAATACTTTCATCTTTGTTTTTTTTCTTCAAATTTAAATAAATAGAAACATGTAGACCAATATACATCAACAAAAAAGCAATAAATGGGTCAAGAAGACAAATCTGGATGAGAAATAAAGAAAGCTTCTAATAAAATCAAGATAGTTTTAGAAAACCCTGAAAAAATTGTGCATTAAGAGTTAATACAAATATGCCAATTATTCACAGTCCTCAAATTGCAATAAATTTAAATCACTACTAAATTGTGAAGCAAATTCAATTGATGAAGACTTTATTTGCTGCCTTAATGCTTTACATCAGAGGCCCTCTAAAAGGATTCATACTCTAAAATAAAACTGTAAAACAAAATAACAATAAAATATTTAAAAATTCAGGCATTATTTGCTGTGTGACTAGGCAACTAATAGATTATACAATAAACTCAGAAAAAACATTAACATCTCAAGTAAGTGCTTGTATGAATACTCCAGAATGAGAGTACTTTTTTTAGAAATGGTAGCCATTGATGGAATAATGAGAAAGAGTTCATCAAACTTAAATAAGCTGTATCATATTACAAATATATGGGTTTACTGTTTACAACTAAACCAGTCTGGAGAAAAGCAAAGTAAGTCTTGCACAGGCAATAAACTTTATTATTTTTAACTACAGTATTTTGTATGATAGGCCAGTGATTTATTGATTTTGCATGTGCTGAATCTTTATACTTCAAATACAACTGTAAAAAGTTTCATGTAAAGATTTCAAACAATTAAAAAGTGCAATCATGATTATTAAAGGTCACTCCTGAATATGAATGAATATATTAAAACTTGTATCCAGCCGTAACTAAGCTTAGATAAAAATATGGACCAATAACTTACCTTGGACTTGAAGCTAAGTGTGTGTTGTGGAAGATCAAGTGTAAACCTGACCTTCTTTACTGTCATGGCAGTGAAAGTGACTGGACCAATCTGGAAATTATAAAGTGATTTATTGTTTATTAAACAACACCATGCTAACATGAGCAAGGAGATTAGAAAAAAGCTAAAACAATAGTGATAGGATGAATTCACATGTATATAATAATCAAGTTAAATTTTCTTCAGTCTGTTGAAAATCATATTATCCTCACTGCTATCATCATAAGTTATCTGATTCATTGTTGTTCTCATCATCATTATCAGCAGCAACAGTATTTTGGATTCATAGACCTACCACTAAAAACATAAACACTGAAATTAAGAATTCCTATTAGCAAAAGACATATATACAATTAGCTTAATATGTGCATAAATTTCTACAATACATTGAATACTTTTGAATTTTGTCCTGGAAATGAAAGCATGAATAATGAATGGATGGATTGACATGCAAATGGACAAAGAAATTAAATATTTAAACTGAGGAATTATACAGTCAAATCTAAAACCACTAGTCCTTAAAATGGTACTAAATTTTATAGCATTAAATTGAAAGTATTACAACTATTAATATCACTTGGTGAACCGACAATGGAAAAAAAATCATTTAAAATATTGAAACTGATGATTTGTGACTAGTAAAATGCAAATTTGAAACCATACCATAACATGAGAATAAACCAGTCTAGACAGGAAGCAGAGTTTTGTTCATGTGCTTATAGTATGCTATAACTAATAGATCTGATAAATTTGAACAGTTTCTCAGTCATGAAATCTTGTCACTGCCTAGAGTAAAATTATTATCTACAATTAACATACAGTTCATAAAGTGACATAATGACTCATTTTAATCAAAGAAATTGTGTAATCACTGATAAACTAGAGTGATTGGTGCAAAGGCTCAACCTGAACACTGGTGCAGTATGAGTCTAGATGTATCCTACTGAAGATTGAATGTACACATATAAACAGTAAAGCTATTAAATAACACAGATACCATACAGGTAAATGAATAAACATTGTTTCAAAGACAAACCTTGTGTTGTGCCTTTAAGGAAGGTAGCAATGATGCCCCAGTGGTTAAGCCCTTCAAAATGGCTTTAACATGGATGTGTAAAGACATAGGTTTGGACTGTGCTTCTGGCTGTAAAGGACGTGGAACTACCCTGGGCGGAGCCTCTGCATGTGAACCTCTTGAATCCAAAGTCCCAAAGTCTGGCAGGTCAAAATTGCGGCTGAAAGTATATGAACTGTATTTTTGAACTTTAACATCATGTATTACTGATCATAAATTGGTCTCCCAAATTAACAATCTTTCCCTGATTCTCCAGTCAAAATATATTATAATCTTTATATTATAATCTTTATTTATATCACATGCATTAAAAATAACATGGCAGTTAAAGTGTTGGTATAAAGCAATTTGATTAGAAAACATTTGAGGAAATTTCATGAGGTGAAATTGGAATGACATTTGAAATCAGGTGACTACTATATAAAGGTGAATGTTTGTGCAACTATATCAAGAACTATGTTTTCAAACAAGAGTTTCTAGACTGGACTGATGCTTTACTGGCCCAAAAGAATTTCTACGAATTCAAGATAATACCATTTCTTCTTTTTAACTTTTGAGTGTTGAAACTGTTATTTCTAAGTGATGACAAGATTTTCAAAATATCCATTGTGGAGGCTATGCTGGATGTAAGACTGGTACCATTTTCATTCAAAACAACTAGACATCATCAGAAGTCTTTTTGGAGAAAACACCATTTCAATATGAGAAATAATAACAAGATTTTCAAGATGGCTGCCATGACACCTAAATGGGATGTAAGATTGGCACCATTTGTTATTTTTGTACAAGCCAGACATCACAAGAAGTGTTTTGTGGGAAAATCCTATTTTCATCTTATAAGCCATGTCAGATCAGCATTATTTTAATTTAGAACCAAGTAGATATTATAAGTCTTCTGGTGAAAACCCCAACTCTATGTGACTTACCCTTGAGTAGGAGCAGTGATACTAAGATTTTCAAGATGGCTGCCATGACTTCGAATTTGTTTGTCAAATCTGTACCATCATTATATTAGAACCAACTAGACGTCTTTTTGTGAACAACCCAAGTTTATATGATAAGCATACAAGCAAGCAAAGAATTCATAAGATTTTCAAGATGGCTTCTGTGCTGGCCACATTGGATGCCTGAGCAGTACCATTTTCATTTAGGACCAATTTGACCTTGAGATAAATGTGTGTGTGTGTGTGTGTGTGTGTGTGTGTAAAAAGTTTCATGGTAATATTTAAAGTAGGTAAAGGGGTACAAAAATAATGAATTTGTGCTAATGGATGGAGATGATGGACAACAAGCCATTACATGCGCTTTTTTTCTAGTCTATGATCAGAAGAGCTTAAATTAGCACACTTAAACATTAACAAAAGACTGAATCATATTAAAATAAAAAAATATAATTCTGCCTGGATTGAAGAATCCCCTTTAATCTTTCAATTCTTCATATAATCTAATTTGTAACAGTATCCTACTTTTAGAATCATTAACTCCATCCAAATAGTGTTTACGGGACCATAACCCTTAAATCTATCAAGTATATGAAGAAAATTTCTAATATGACTGCATAAAATATTTGACAAAGTCCTTGTAATAGAAAATTTTTACCCTTTCCAACAGAGCTTGCAGGAGATAGTAAAAAAATAATACCTCTCTCATTAATGTTCACCATATTGCTTAAACATTTATCAAATCTGATTCATTTCCACCCAACAGTTATGGGGAATATGTGATATGACAAGGATAGACTGATGGCTGTTATCACTTTCACTATATTCACAATAATGAGGTAAATAAAAATATAAACAGCATACAAACAAATATTTATGCCAACTGTCATGCTACCTCATCCTGGAACTTGCTCTTCTGAATTCCTGTAGAGTTGTGGACAGCTGTCTGGAACTGCGAGCCATCATTCCATGGAGTACTACTGGGTGCTGTGGTATGTCTATATCTATTTCTCCAACAGAAACCAAGGCAGAATTATGTCCCTTGCCTCTTCTCATCACATTTGTGTGAAGCCCCTCAGACTTTGCAATATTTACTGTTACCACAGTCCTGAAATCATATATGTGTGTCTACGTATATATCTATAAGGCATAGAAATTTATATCAGTGAGAATACAAAAGTTTTGCAATGTTTCAAGGTAAACAAGTGCTTCATCAGGGATATGAACAATTGAAATATTTAAATTCACCCAAAAACTACTAAACACAGTTTTGCAATGTTTCAAGGTAAACAAGTACTTCATCAGGAATATGAACAATGGAAACATTTAAATTCCCTCAAAAACTACTAAACACAAAAACCAAAAGACACACACACACACACACACACACACACACACAAATTCTGCTCTGGCAAGCTCAAATTTGCAAGGCATTTGCATATTGGCAAGTCATACAAAAAAACGAGAAGGGTACAAGTTACAAGAAGTTTTTTAAAACTTCAATGGTGTGGGTAAAATACGGCAACTGTGTTTGAACTTATTTACTGACCAAGAGTTGTATTCAGTTCCTAATGTTTCATTTTCTGCAAGTTTTATTCTCTGTGAACTCACCATAATATATACATTAGAAACTTTATTTAGTTTATATGTAATGCATTCTTCCTCTGCATACCTGCCTAGTTTCTTTCATTTCCATGATATAGTCTATGTCTAGGCCATTCTCATATTTTCTCATACTGATGTTATAATGTTAATATATTTTTACTATTAAAGGCAACTTTTAACAAAAAAGGAGTAAATATTATATATTTTATCTTATCAGTTACAATGTAATTTTTACATTTGCATGTATCAGGGATTAACCTACTTTCTGGTCCTAAGTTATCCTTAGGCAGTTTGTCAGATTGCTGACTTTAAACTATAGCTTTTCAAACGCTGTTTTGAAGAAAGTCACAAATTTTATAGCAAGTAAGTGTTAACTGTTATAAATACAAATTCAGAAATTTCATTGTGTTTGGAAATAATAGGCACTTGTCTCTAATAACTATCTATCAAGAGGGCTTTGTTCAAAGTGTGATGGTAGGAACATGCAGTTATCTGTTGCAAGTAATGAACAATACAGTACAATACTGAATACAAAGTTCTGATGAAATGTGCAGTGACTGTGAATAGATTTTTAATTCATTATTTTCTTGGAAATTTATTTTTTGTCCTGGCAATATGGCAAGTGTTGCTATTACTAGTGAAATGATATGCTACATGGAAATCTTGTGGAATAGCATGTGGACTGATGGATGAATCACTCTGATTGGCAAGAGCAGAAGTTTTCATTTAAAACTGCACTACAATGTTTGATTCAATTGGGCCAGTTTGTGGGTGTCTGACAAAGTTTGAAGAATGCAGGTCTGACATAAGACATTTCTAGTTGTTGCTAGATTGTGGTAACTTTTGAGAAAGTTTGGATTTTTGTAGCCAGTGTATTGGAGTTCTACTGAATGTCTATCTTAAAATGTCTTGTGTGTTGTCAAAGTTGGAGAGACTGCTTTATGAGTTAAGTTCTTTTTGCTCCATATGTGTTGTTGTTGTTATCTGATTTATAACAATTCCATCAGGCACAGCAGAAGAAAACAAGGGGCTTCTTCTTTTTAAAGTAATTCCTGGTGTGTGGACATCATGGCTGAGACAACTGGGCTGAGACAAGATAACAAAAGTAAGCTTAGCAATTCAGGAAGATTAGTCTGTCATAAGGATGAGAATAATCAAATCCTTGTCAGGGCAGTCAACTCCAACACTGATTATTTTTCTCAACCATTTATTTTATGAAGAGAATTGAATAAACTTATATTCAATTTTATTCCATCACATCAATGGCTTGCTTTGCTTTCAAACACTTGAGTTTTATATTACAACATCATTACCATATGAGGTACTGAATTATAACATCATTAAACTGTCATGTGATCACCTTGAGTTACCTAACAAAGAAAATCAGAATGAAGCAAGAAATGAGAGCTGAATTTTGAGATTTTTCTGTCATATGGGTGAAAATGTGTGATCATGTCCATACATGTATCTTGGGTAATTGTTATTTGTTCTACTGATTATTCCTATCAAACTGCACAGACTCAGATTTCAGACCATAGTAACGAAGTTTAATGAAGCAAATAACACCAGTATTAAGTAATCAATGTCAATGAATGTGAAAAAACATAGTGAAGGACCTATGACTTTAGCAACAAAGCCAAAGTTTAATGATGACTTCTTTAATGACTACTGTATAAGTAAGATCATCTGATGCAAGTGTTGAAATATATGGGTTAATTAAAAGTATCATGTGTAATTATAGAGACCCCTTAAGAATCCTGTGTTTTTAAATTTTTCAATTAAGTGTCCTGTGTGTAATTATATGGACCCATTAAGAGTCCCATCTATAATCATAAACATGTAATTATATCATCTATTAAGAGTCCTGTGTGTAATTTTATGGGTTAATTAAAGAGTCCCAATTTTAATTACATGGAACCTCTAATGTGTAAATTATATACATTCATTTAACATCCTGTGTGTAATGATGTAGACTATTAAGAACCTGGTAGTATTATTATATGGGCCCATTAAGAGTCCCATGTGTAATTACAAGGCTTCATTGAAGTCTTTGTATTCCCAAACATACATGCATTATAATTATATATGGGTGTGTTTCTCATGTAAATACATTTTCCTCTTGAAAGAAAGTCGAATGAATAGAATTTGTTGAGAATATAGCATTTTCAGACAGCTGGAAAATATTTATGAATAGAGACTTCTACACAATGCAAAATGCAAAGATTACATACTGCATATTAGGTGGAGCACCCTCTAGGAGAACTATCATAGTGTGCCCTACATGAGCTGTGACAGATGAATCTGCTGACTTCCGCTGCATAAATCCCTTGACCTTCTCTTTATAAGTGCCACTCCCCTGAACACTTCTCAGTTCCCCTTCTAATTTAAGGCCACTCAACACAGCTAAGATTTTCATCTGGTCCAGCTTGGCAATTCCAAACACGACCAAAGGAATACTGTCTCCGATATAGATACCTGAATGTAGATACATGAAAGCTAAAGCACAAATCTATGACCAGGTTTATGGTCATTTTCATGAATTACTTGAAAAATCTATTACAATAGTTAAGTGTCCAAGGAAAGTGTGATAGTACAGTGCAGGTGACAAAGTTAAGGTGATAAAACATTCAAAGCAAATAAGATAATGCCATTTTATTATTATGTACTATTATTTTTCTTTGTCCCTTTAAAATGTTGTTTGTCCACCAAATTAGGGGAGTACAAACACAGTGTCCCCTGCTTTACTGATCATAGCTGCACACTGAAGAAGTCTTCTAGTGAAAACCCCATATCAATATGACTTTCTAATCAGGAAGGGTAGCAATAACAAGATATTAAAGAGGTTTTCATGGTGGCCATATTGAACATCAGGTCAACACATCAGCACTATTTTTAATTACGGTCAAAAAGACAACAAAGGAAGTCTCTTAGTGAACACATCATGTAGACAATCTAGTTGTGCTAACAAGATTGTGTCCTACACTCCATTAAACTAGAAATACAATGAGTGTAATAACTTTAACAAATTTTTTTTTATCTATGACTAACAGTGCTAAAAACTTCAATACTATAGTCTGAGCCTATTAACCCGTTTGTTTGTAGCCGCCTACCGATTTCAATAACGAAAACATTTCATTAGATAAAAAGTGCAAAGAACTTAGTCAATTCATTCACTGATTTATATTTTCTAACCTGACTGTGAGTAGAATTGCCATAAAACTGTCATTGCCTGCACATTTCATGCTTAATGGAAGTTTTCAATGTAATAGATGGACATGCTTGAGACTCATTTCCAGTTCTGAGACCAGTCCATTTTCAGCAAAGGGGTAAATGCGCGACTAAAGATGTACATACATATGTCGCCTGCTTCTGATATTTACAGTGTCAAATCAAGCAAAGGAAAAGAATGACAAAAATTTGAACAAAAAATTTGCCTTTCACATCGATTTAACAAGCAGGTTCATTAATATGTTAATGTGTGCAAAGGAATATAATTCCAAACTCAACGCTATGGTAATTTACGGAATTACTGAATAGGATGAATTATGTCATTATGATATCGATTTAAATAAACTGCCCCATAGTGTACAGAATATGGCACCGTGTTTGTATGTTAAGTCCTTTAAGCATGAAAGGTGTATGGTGATGCCAGTATTAGTGTCATTCAGGTCTGTAAATTGTACTTATGGACTTCAATTGTCCAATATATGTTAGTGACAATTTTCATCTGAAAAGTAAATTACATCATAAAAATATCTGGCATGAAACTGTGTCATTAAAGCTTCAGTCTTGAAAATATGGCTACCTGGGGCAAGCACAACACTGTACATAAAAGGGCTAGATCTGAACTTTACTTGATATAACTTGGAAAAAAATGTTTTATCTTCATGTAAAAGAAAAAAAAAATTATACCTGTCGAAAAGAAAATCCCACCAAACCATGAAAATGAAACGGATTGTCCCTGAAGGGCCATGCATTATATTGGTTTTAAACTTGGCATCTAAACTCGAAACAAAATACATGCACAGTCTGGAGCCATTTTGGTATCAGGTTTCACTGAGTTCCTGTGTAGTAACAGCAAAAGTAGTGTAGTGGACAAGTGTACTGTGTTGACTAAAGTGATGACAGGACAAGTATCTGTTGCAGCTCACTAATCTCAAGGACAAGTACTCAGAAACAAATAACATTCCACAGCCCTGTGTAAGGATACTTCTGTTTAGTGTCCCTATTGTATCTCAGTAAGCAAATGACATTTGAGCATATTAGTTGCTAAAATAACTAAATGGACATGGTTACTCAACTTGAAATGACTACATTTGCAAAGTAGTGGATGTTTTCATAACATTAACTGCTTGGGATGACTACATTTGCAAGGTAGTAGAAGGTGTCCTGACATACCTTGATCTGGTAATATATCTGACAATAATGGATGGAAATGAAAATCAACTGCTTGTACATGAAAAGATAGGGAACAGCACATCATATATCCCTACGAAGCTTTGAATGATAACAATAAAAGAAAAAAACAACTACCCCATATGTTAATGTTTCAAAAGCACACAGGCGACATAATCTGCTAACTTAGACAGGCATCAAACTATTATTATTATTATTATTATTATTATTATTATTATTATTATTATTATTCCTGTAAAATGCTGATAACTTGAATATCACTAAAATTAATAATGTGATATGATCTACTCAAATAACTTGCTCAGTCATGGCACAACACTTGCTATTGTTTGTGTCCTCAAAACTCTGAAATAACAGAAATGCCCTTGAAATTTCTAGGCAAACAACATGTTCAGGTTTTACAGTTACACTGTATTGTTGTTGTTGTTGTTCTTCTTCTTCATTTTATTATTATTATTATTATTATTATTATTATTATTATTATTATTATTATTATTATTATTATTATTATTATTATTATTATTACAGTAATATTCAATAAAACAAATTTCCATTTACCTAAAGATTTATGTCTTAAATGTGCTTAATATACTGGATTTTCACAAATCTAATTCGAAAATGATTTAGTTATCACAACATTTATCTATTTTAAGGTTATACCTAATAACCTACCTGACATAGCTTAGAATACATACTTACATTAGTAGCATAAAATCCTCCATACCTTATGTACAAATAAACAAGAGAACAAAAATGATAATTTGACATACTTTGCTTGAATCTTGTTCTGCTGAATGTTGACTTTGCAAGTGGTGTACTTTCCAAATCTCCTAGTCCAAGTTCTTCCTCTGCCGACACGTCCATTCTGACTTTACCTGTACCTTCTGAAGGTGTCCCAGTGTCTGTGTTCTTGTCTCGGATGCTTTCCTGCTCTTCTTCAATGACAGGCAATTTGCTCCGGTCTGGTTTGTGTCCAAGTGTCTTTGTCTCAGGCATTGTAGAATACAATTCCAATAGGTGATACAAGGTTCGCCAACACTTTGGTGTACTGGCTTTGATTTCATCTACAATTGTCTTCTCAATTACAGCTGGGGATGATGTATCAACCATTTCCATGTTAACAGAATCATTAAAATTTAATGATTGAGGTGGTGTTTGCATTTCTGACTGAGTTGAACTCTGACCCGGTGTTGTAGTTTTAGTCTCTGACTTTGGTTTTTTAGAGTCTTTTGAAAACAGGAGATGATTCTTTTTGAGTGCTGCCGCAAATTTCATTCTGTCAGGTCTGATAGTGTCAAAGGGCAACTTAAAGGAAGACATAGATGGTTTGGATTGCTTTGGAGTAGCTTTCTGGGGCTCTTCCAATTTAATATCAGGCTTCTTGGCACTCTGGAGTAAAATAAAGTCTTGTGTTAATATAAACTTGCTTCATATGACATCAATGTTATTGAAAAACAGTAAAATTCTATTGACTTCAACATTGTAGTATTTTCAGCAGCCACTGGTGATAAAGTAGTGATTAGGTAAATTTACCTTTATACAACAAAGAGATAAAGTTGGGGAAACAAAGGTAACAAAGAAAAACAGGAGGAAATTTATGTACCTTACCGGAAACATTAAAAATGAACTTTACTTACCTCCATGAACTTTGTATCCAAAACATACTCTTATTCACATTGTGGCTATTTTTCAAGTCCAGGTTGCCTCAAAAATCTTAAATATTTCAGTCAATATCAAAAAGTCTGAATTTGCTTCCTTACAACCATTCAATCAATGTGTAATCAATATTTAACATAAATTTTCAAAGTAGAGATAGTAGGGCCATTTTGGAAAATGTAGGGAAAAATTGCAAGTCTGAAAAAACATTAAGAAAAACTAGGGCATGTGCCTGGTGAAGCATTTGAAAAAAAAAACTTTTATTTGATTGGCTGATCAAATAGGAAAAAATATAACACTATAGCATTCAAAAAGCTGTTAGCAGTGGTTATATTGACTGAAGATCAAATATTTAATGATATGTACAATAGAACATAAAGGATACAGATATGTTTTCTCAATTCCATACAGTTTTCAGGATATACAAATGATATGTACAAGAGTACATAGAGAATTCAAATATGTTTTCTCAGTTTCATACAATTATCAGGATATTTGAATGATATGTACAAGAGTACATAGAAGATAAAGATATGTTTTCCCAGTTACATATAATTTTTATGATATTTGATTCAAAAATACAATACTTTGCATATAAATTAATGAAAACCCAAAAAAGTAGATCACATAAGTATCACAGCCAGTATAAAATGAATATTTGCATTCATTGCAAAAGTTGTTAATGCAAATACCAAACAGTGAGTCTAAAGACAATCATTTAAATGAGTTTATGCAAATACCAAACAGTGAGTCTAAAGATGACAATCATTTAAATGAGTTAATGCAAATACCAAACTGTGAGTCTAAAGACAATCATTTAAATGAGTTTATGCAAATACCAAACAGTGAGTCTAAAGACAATCATATAAATGAGTTTATGCAAATACCAAACAGTGAGTCTAAAGACAATCATTTAAATGAGTTTATGCAAATACCAAACAGTGAGTCTAAAGATGACAATCATTTAAATGAGTTAATGCAAATACCAAACAGTGAGTCTAAAGGCAATCATTTAAATGAGTTTATGCAAATACCAAACAGTGAGTCTAAAGATGACAATCATTTAAATGAGTTTATGTAAATACCAAACAGTGAGTCTAAAGATGACAATCATTTAAATGAGTTAATGCAAATACCAACCAGTGAGTCTAAAGAAAATCATTTAAATGAGTTTATGCAAATACCAAAGAGTGAGTCTAAAGATGACAATCATTTAAATGAGTTAATGCAAATACCAAAGAGTGAGTCTAAAGACAATCATTTAAATGAGTTTATGCAGATACCAAACAGTGAGTCTAAAGACAATCATATAAATGAGTTTATGCAAATACCAAAGAGTGAGTCTAAAGATGACAATCATTTAAATGAGTTAATGCTAATACCAAACAGTGAGTTTAAAGACAATCATTTAAATGAGTATATGCAAATACCAAACAGTGTCTAAAGATGACAATCATTTAAATGAGTTAATGCAAATACCAAACAGTGAGTCTAAAGATGACAATCATTTAAATGAGTTAATGCAAATACCAAACTGTGAGTCTAAAGACAATCATTTAAATGAGTTTATACAAATACCAAACAGTGAGTCTAAAGACAATCATATAAATGAGTTTATGCAAATACCAAACAGTAAGTCTAAAGACAATCATTTAAATGAGTTTATGCAAATACCAGTGAGTCTAAAGATGACAATCATTTAAATGAGTTAATGCAAATACCAAACAGTGAGTCTAAAGACAATCATTTAAATGAGTTTATGCAAATACCAAACAGTGAGTCTAAAGATGACAATCATTTAAATGAGTTTATGTAAATACCAAACAGTGAGTCTAAAGATGACAATCATTTAAATGAGTTAATGCAAATACCAACCAGTGAGTCTAAAGAAAATCATTTAAATGAGTTTATGCAAATACCAAAGAGTGAGTCTAAAGATGACAATCATTTAAATGAGTTAATGCAAATACCAAAGAGTGAGTCTAAAGACAATCATTTAAATGAGTTTATGCAGATACCAAAGAGTGAGTCTAAAGACAATCATATAAATGAGTTTATGCAAATACCAAAGAGTGAGTCTAAAGATGACAATCATTTAAATGAGTTAATGCAAATACCAAACAGTGAGTTTAAAGACAATCATTTAAATGAGTTTATACAAATACCAAACAGTGAGTCTAAAGATGACAATCATTTAAATGAGTCTATGTAAATACCAAACAGTGAGTCTAAAGACAATCATTTAAATGAGTTAATGCAAATACCAAACAGTGAGTCTAAAGATGACAATCATATAAATGAGTTAATGCAAATAACAAACAGTGAGTCTAAAGATGACAATCATTTAAATGAGTTTATGCAAATACCAAACAGTGAGTCTAAAGACAATCATTTAAATGAGTTTATGGAAATACCAAACAGTGAGTCTAAAGATGACAATCATTTAAATGAGTTTATGCAAATACCAAACAGTGAGTCTAAAGACAATCATATAAATGAGTTTATGCAAATACCAAACAGTGAGTCTAAAGACAATCACTTAAATGAGTTTAAGCAAATACCAAACAGTGAGTCTAAAGACAAACATTTAATTGAGTTAATGCAAATACCAAACAGTGAGTCTAAAGACAATCATTTAAATGAGTTAATGCAAATACCAAACAGTGAGTCTAAAGACAATCATTTAAATGAGTTTAAGCAAATACCAAACAGTGAGTCTAAAGACAATCATTTAAATGAGTTTATGCAAATACCAAACAGTGAGTCTAAAGACAATCATTTAAATGAGTTTAAGCAAATACCAAACAGTGTGTCTAAAGACAATCATTTAAATGAGTTAATGCAAATACCAAACAGTGAGTCTAAAGACAATCATTTAAATGAGTTAATGCAAATACCAAATAGTGAGTCTAAAGACAATCATATAAATGAGTTAATGCAAATACCAAACAGTGAGTCTAAAGACAATCATTTAAATGAGTTTAAGCAAATACCAAACAGTGAGTCTAAAGATGACAATCATTTAAATGAGTTAATGCAAATACCAAACAGTGAGTCTAAAGATGACAATCATTTAAATGAGTTTATGCAAATACCAAACAGTAAGTCTAAAGATGACAATCATTTAAATGAGTTAATGCAAATACCAAACAGTGAGTCTAAAGACAATCATTTAAATGAGGTAATGCAAATACCAAATAGTGAGTCTAAAGACAATCATATAAATGAGTTAATGCAAATACCAAACAGTGAGTCTAAAGACAATCATTTAAATGAGTTTATGCAAATACCAAACAGTGAGTCTAAAGATGACAATCATTTAAATGAGTTTATGCAAATACCAAACAGTGAGTCTAAAGATGACAATCATTTAAATGAGTTTATGCAAATACCAAACAGTGAGTCTAAAGATGACAATCATTTAAATGAGTTTATGCAAATACCAAACAGTGAGTCTAAAGACAATCATTTAAATGAGTTTATGCAAATACCAAACAGTGAGTCTAAAGACAATCATTTAAATGAGTTTATGCAAATACCAAACAGTGAGTCTAAAGACAATCATTTAAATGAGTTAATGCAAATACCAAACAGTGAGTCTAAAGACAATCATTTAAATGAGTTAATGCAAATACCAAACAGTGAGTCTAAAGACAATCATTTAAATGAGTTTATGCAAATACCAAACAGTGAGTCTAAAGACAATCATTTAAATGAGTTTATGCAAATACCAAACAGTGAGTCTAAAGACAATCATTTAAATGAGTTACTTCAAATACCAAACAGTGAGTCTAAAGACAATCATTTAAATGAGTTAATGCAAATACCAAACAGTGAGTCTAAAGACAATCATTTAAATGAGTTAATGCAAATACCAAATAGTGAGTCTAAAGACAATCATATAAATGAGTTAATGCAAATACCAAACAGTGAGTCTAAAGACAATCATTTAAATGAGTTAATGCAAATACCAAACAGTGAGTCTAAAGATGACAATCATATAAATAAGTTAATGCAAATACCAAACAGTGAGTCTAAAGATGACAATCATTTAAATGAGTTTATGTAAATACCAAACAGTGAGTCTAAAGACAATCATTTAAATGAGTTTATGCAGATACCAAAGAGTGAGTCTAAAGACAATCATTTAAATGAGTTTATGCAAATACCAAACAGTGAGTCTAAAGATGACAATCATTTAAATGAGTTTATGTAAATACCAAACAGTGAGTCTAAAGACAATCATTTAAATGAGTTTATGCAGATACCAAAGAGTGAGTCTAAAGACAATCATATAAATGAGTTTATGCAAATACCAAAGAGTGAGTCTAAAGATGACAATCATTTAAATGAGTTAATGCAAATACCAAACAGTGAGTTTAAAGACAATCATTTAAATGAGTATATGCAAATACCAAACAGTGAGTCTAAAGACAATCATTTAAATGAGTTAATGCAAATACCAAACAGTGAGTCTAAAGACAATCATTTAAATGAGTTTATGCAAATACCAAACAGTGAGTCTAAAGACAATCATTTAAATGAGTTAATGCAAATACCAAACAGTGAGTCTAAAGATGACAATCATATAAATGAGTTAATGCAAATAACAAACAGTGAGTCTAAAGATGACAATCATTTAAATGAGTTTATGCAAATACCAAACAGTGAGTCTAAAGACAATCATTTAAATGAGTTTATGCAAATACCAAACAGTGAGTCTAAAGACAATCATATAAATGAGTTTATGCAAATACCAAACAGTGAGTCTAAAGACAATCATTTAAATGAGTTAATGCAAATACCAAACAGTGAGTCTAAAGATGACAATCACTTAAATGAGTTTATGCAAATACCAAACAGTGAGTCTAAAGATGACAATCATTTAAATGAGTTTATGCAAATACCAAACAGTGAGTCTAAAGACAATCATTTAAATGAGTTTATGCAAATACCAAACAGTGAGTCTAAAGATGACAATCATTTAAATGAGTTTATGCAAATACCAAACAGTGAGTCTAAAGATGACAATCATTTAAATGAGTTTATGCAAATACCAAACAGTGAGTCTAAAGACAATCACTTAAATGAGTTTAAGCAAATACCAAACAGTGAGTCTAAAGACAAACATTTACATGAGTTAATGCAAATACCAAACAGTGAGTCTAAAGACAATCATTTAAATGAGTTTAAGCAAATACCAAACAGTGAGTCTAAAGACAATCATTTAAATGAGTTAATGCAAATACCAAACAGTGAGTCTAAAGACAATCATTTAAATGAGTTTATGCAAATACCAAACAGTGAGTCTAAAGACAATCATTTAAATGAGTTTATGCAAATACCAAACAGTGAGTCTAAAGACAATCATTTAAATGAGTTACTGCAAATACCAAACAGTGAGTCTAAAGACAATCATTTAAATGAGTTAATGCAAATACCAAACAGTGAGTCTAAAGACAATCATTTAAATGAGTTAATGCAAATACCAAATAGTGAGTCTAAAGACAATCATATAAATGAGTTAATGCAAATACCAAACAGTGAGTCTAAAGACAATCATTTAAATGAGTTAATGCAAATACCAAACAGTGAGTCTAAAGATGACAATCATATAAATGAGTTAATGCAAATACCAAACAGTGAGTCTAAAGATGACAATCATTTAAATGAGTTTATGCAAATACCAAACAGTGAGTCTAAAGACAATCATTTAAATGAGTTTATGCAAATACCAAACAGTGAGTCTAAAGACAATCATATAAATGAGTTTATGCAAATACCAAACAGTGAGTCTAAAGACAATCATTTAAATGAGTTAATGCAAATACCAAACAGTGAGTCTAAAGATGACAATCATTTAAATGAGTTTATGCAAATACCAAACAGTGAGTCTAAAAATGACAATCATTTAAATGAGTTTATGCAAATACCAAACAGTGAGTCTAAAGACAATCATTTAAATGAGTTTATGCAAATACTAAACAGTGAGTCTAAAGATGACAATCATTTAAATGAGTTTATGCAAATACCAAACAGTGAGTCTAAAGACAATCATATAAATGAGTTTATGCACATACCAAACAGTGAGTCTAAAGACAATCACTTAAATGAGTTTAAGCAAATACCAAACAGTGAGTTTAAAGACAATCATTTAAATGAGTTAATGCAAATACCAAACAGTGAGTCTAAAGACAATCATTTAAATGAGTTAATGCAAATACCAAACAGTGAGTCTAAAGATGACAATCATTTAAATGAGTTAATGCAAATACCAAACAGTGAGTCTAAAGACAATCATTTAAATGAGTTAATGCAAATACCAAAGAGTGAGTCTAAAGACAATCATATAAATGAGTTAATGCAAATACCAAACAGTGAGTCTAAAGACAATCATTTAAATGAGTTTAAGCAAATACCAAACAGTGAGTCTAAAGATGACAATCATTTTAATGAGTTAATGCAAATACCAAACAGTGAGTCTAAAGATGACAATCATTTAAATGAGTTAATGCAAATACCAAACAGTGAGTCTAAAGACAATCATTTAAATGAGTTAATGCAAATACCAAACAGTGAGTCTAAAGATGACAATCATTTAAATGAGTTAATGCAAATACCAAACAGTGAGTTTAAAGACAATCATTTAAATGAGTTTATGCAAATACCAAACAGTGAGTCTAAAGACAATCATTTAAATGAGTTTTTGCAAATACCAAACAGTGAGTCTAAAGACAATCATTTAAATGAGTTTATGCAAATACCAAACAGTGAGTCTAAAGATGACAATCATTTAAATGAGTTTATGCAAATACCAAACAGTGAGTCTAAAGACAATCATTTAAATGAGTTTATGCAAATACCAAACAGTGAGTCTAAAGACAATCATTTAAATGAGTTAATGCAAATACCAAACAGTGAGTTTAAAGACAATCATTTAAATGAGTTTATGCAAATACCAAACAGTGAGTCTAAAGATGACAATCATTTAAATGAGTTAATGCAAATACCAAACAGTGAGTCTAAACACAATCATTTAAATGAGTTAATGCAAATACCAAACAGTGAGTCTAAAGACAATCATTTAAATGAACTGAATCAAGTTTAAAATTAAATCTGTTATGCAACTCTGCCACTGAAAGGACAATTTTGTTTTTAAAGTTAGTATGCTGGAAGCCATGAGTTTAAAATATAATTAAATATTATTTTAAACCAAATATTTGCATAAAATCATTTGTATTTTTCAACTAAATGCACTGGTTATGCTAAATTTGTTAAAGGCTTGTCTCTATTAAATAAAAGCACAGTATTAAAAAAATGTGATATTTGGAAACTGTATATCAAATTACTCAGGTCAAGATACCAATTAACACCAAAATTCAATAATATTAGTTTTTCTTTATTAAATTGAAACAATCTGATAAATCCAGTATTTTCAACATTAAATTTGAACAAACTCGATAACAATAACTTTATTTACACAGTCTGAAGTCTCCAATCTGTATCTTAAACTGTAAACAGAAGCTGCCACATACTTAACAACTGTCCCCTTGCTGCTTGGAAACTGGGAAATGGATGTAATATTTAGTCAAATCCAGTCAGTAACTCCGTAAAATTCATCAAAAAATTAAATTAATTAAAAAATACTGTTTCATTATTAATTAATATGGATAAAAGCTATGTGCCAAAATGCAGCTTTCATCACATCCTCAAAAGATGAATGAATCAGATAAGCCCATGTGGTACAAGCCTCATTGGCTTTAATTTTCATGATAGTGACTGGTAAGCTGTCTTGATAGATAAGGCAATCCACCTAGAAATATCACATGAACCTTAAATGGGTAAAAACACTTGCTTCCTACCCTTCCATCTCCCTTTAGATGCTACCAGGAAACAAAATAGAGCCCTAACAGAACATAACAGTCTATCCTGGTCATCCCAACACAGATATGGCCCATACTGGGGATTTCATATGAAAGTGAAGCAACTGATGGAGCCAGGTTTTTGCTAAAAAAAAGGTCTTGTTAAGCAATGGCAGAAAACCGACTCATAACTCCCAGTGAACCTGATACAACCCTGCTCTATAGATATGGCATGAAGCTCACTCCTTTGTCTTGCAGACACTAAGGTGAGCAAGAAAACTGTCTTGGGGGTAAGGTTCTCAAAGGAAGCTTCACCCAAAGAGTGGGAAGGGTTTAGAGACCACAAGACACAAGAGACATTCTGTTTAGGCATTAGAGAGTAAGACATTGGTCTCTGCCGTTCAAAATACTTGATCAGGTCTGCTAAGTGAGAATCTGTCCCAGTGGCAATCAAAATGAGCTGAGCAGTTTAATGCCTGACTTTGTGGGACACCTACTAGAAGGCATAAGCAAAATTTTTGTCCCACTTCAGGGTGAAAGCATCCACTGTTTACATCTTGTAATTTAGGAATGGGGAAACATAAAAGGGGAGCTTGTTGTTCAGCATGGTGGCAAACAAGTTCCCCAAAGATGGAGCAGGGAGTATGCAACAGATTGGTAAAGCGACAATTGAGGACTATCAGTAATTTCTTTGACAGACTATCCATCAAAATGTTCCTCCTGCCAGGAATGTGGCAAACTTGGATGGTAATTTCTTCTGAAGTTGCCAAGATGTTCAAAACCTCCATGCAGAGAGAAAATGCATGTTTGCCTAATTGTCCCCTAAGGTACACTGCCACTAAGATGATGTTGGACCAGAAAATCAAGCAGCAACATCATATTTTGTAGATGCACCCTGAAGGTCTCACAACATGGCCTTTATTTCCAAACTCTAAATGTGGAGGGTAGATTATTCTCTGGACCAAAAGTAAATATTTGGCATAATTGGTAATAATGAAACTGCAAATGGAAAATCACATTTTGCAGTGTCTGCAAAACAATAAAATTCTTATTTTCACACAATTAAGCCAGATCCTTTTTTGAAATTATTTTCCAACAGATTTATATCCCTAAAATCATATAAATTATGGATGATTCTACAATTTATTTTGAATAATTCTTTAGATTGTTATTTTGTGGGGTAGTTTAGCAAAAAAATTTAATTTCTTAGAAATGATCTGAGCTGTTTAGTTTGCAAATATACAAAATTCTAATTGAATATTTGTTCAAAAATTAAACATATATTTTACACATTATTAAGGTAATATTATATCAGCATTATATGCAATTGTAAAAGTTTGCTGTGTTAATGCTGCTCTTCAGACTAGGGGGGGAAGATGTACAGGTGTGTGTCTGTGTGTTTTGTATGTGTGCAATGATATATATCAGAACTGCTAGAAGTGAAATGATTTATTTTCATTTTATTCTGATGACCTATAAATAAACAAGAAAGAAGAAGAAGAGCATTATCATGGTCTAAATAAAGTCATGTTGTTTCTGGTTAAATTCCGTTTTGCAATGACAATAAGATTTAGAACATTACATTGGATTTTGTCGCAATAAAACATATGGTGTAATATTGTAAAAGAGAATTGTTTCTGATTAACACACACTCACCTGCATGCACACCTGTTCATTTTTTAATCATTTATTAATAAGAGTCCTGACAATTTTTATCAAGGTAACTATTATAAACTCATACCAAGTCTATCTGTCTCATTGTGACCATATATTTCACTTTTGTTCAACAATAAAAGGCCATAATTTTATTTTCCTTTTAAATACAAAACTGTTCTCATGGTTGTTTTTCATAAACTGTTTTATAATGAGTGAAAAAAAATAATAGGACAATAAGTTGTAATATTTTTTATTTACTCATTAAGTTCTTTCTTCAAGTTCTTTCCTCAATGTACTTAACTAAAAAATACAGCATATCATTTATAACTATTGTTGATGAGATTTTCATTAAGCAACATTAATCACACATTTTTATTAAAGACACACTAACCAGTGGATAAGAAAACGAAGTTAGTAGTATTAAGATTTTTATATATAATAGGTTTGCGCTAAAAGTTTCAACATAACGAAAAAAAAGTGGCAAGATATACTATTTTAATTAAACTAAAACAGAGGACATTTTAGTTTCTTGTAGTGCTAATACAGTAGTTGTTGTTGTGGGGCTTAACACCATTTTTTAGCACACGATAGGCTATACATGGCGGCCAGTATTAATGGTGGAGGAAGAAACCAGGAAATCACCAGGAAGAACCACCGACCCACAAGAAGCTACTGGCAAGCTTTCTCACATATCCACATTCGCCGAATCATAGACTCAAACCAACGATGACAGAGGTGATATGGCAGTGATCTGTAACAGACAACGCTTTAGACCACTGGGCCACTTGGGGTCCCACCTCTAATATAGTATACATTTTGATACACTGAAAAATGAAAAAGTCAATATTAGTTTTCACTGATACATGTATTATTGTAGTTTTGACAATTGTTTATCACTCAATTGATCAACAATAGATTGTTCTGGATAACAATAAATTCCAAGGATGACCAAATATGGGGACCAGGTTTTTCTGTGGTTCCACCTGTTGGAAAGATAACTGGCTATGATCCCTCATAGTATTGCTAATATTATATTGCTGATCATACAGCTTTTCATGAAATTTGGTTGATATCAAATAAAAAAATTAAGATGCTAGTGATCAAAATATTAAATTAAAGATTATTCTACACTGGTCAAGAACCATAACTCTGTAATTTTATATTTAACATTTGGTCATCATCAATCAAATTTGAGACGCTGATGAGAATTTCATTATCAAATGTTGAAATCAAGCAAAAAATGTGAATGCTACAGTGTTCAGAAGCCAGTGAGATGCCAAAGTATATCAAGGGCTATAACTCTGTAAATATCCTGATGGTTATTGAAGTCATCTGAAAAGTAGGAAAGAGGCTACACAACTATTTGGTTTAAATCAAACAGGAAATGCAAATGCCAAAGTGTTAACATTGAAGTGGAATTCCTATTCAAAATATTTAAATGGCTATAACTCTGTAAATGATGGTCAAACTCTGGTGAACTTAAACCTCATTCACGACCTTGCTGAGCTAAATCTTGACTGCAAAACTTGTTGGAATTGAACAAAATGTGTGAGTGTTCACAAGCAATAGGGATAATGTGATAATGCTAATAACTCTGTAACAAACACTAAAATTATACTCATTATTCAACTTGCCTAAGACCTTGTTAAGATAAACTTTCACAACCAATTTGGCTGAAATCAAACAAAAATGATTGCAACATTGCTTGCAAGCCAAATGAGAAATGCCTTTTCTATGTCAATCGAGGGCCATATATTTGTAAAATAAGGCAAAATTCATCCTGATCAAACTCATCTTTTCTCTTCCCTATGAATTTAAAATATGTCCTCAAACAAAAAAAAAGTGAAATTTAAAAAGTATTTAAAATACCATAATGGGCAGTAACTCTTACAAATCCAAGCCAAACTGGCTCATCATCATTTATCTTAACTCTTATTGAGATAATGCTTCACAGAAAATTTGGTTGATATCTAATAGCTCAAGAAGAACTTCAGTTGTACATTATGTGTGTGTGTGCGTGTGTGTGTGTGTGTGTGTGTGTGTGTGTGTGAATAAACCAGAGAACTACAATAAATTATAAAATACACAAGAAGGCATGAAATCCCTTGCCTGGCTTGTGTTACTACCTCTGACCATATAATTGATTTTTTTCTTTCTTTCTCCTTACTTTTCACTATGCCAACTATACAGAAATCATGCATTTATTTTTGAAATTAAGACAAAACTATTGAATAACTTCATAATTAAGATCAAAAAGATGATCCCAGAACAGCTCAGTCATACACAGGGATGCTGCTCACAATCGAACTCAAATGATTAACAATCAGAAATTAGTATCTTGTGAGGAAAATTTCAAAATAAGGACCAGTGTGTGTTTGTGCATAAACACACACACACACACACACACACACACACACACACACACACACACACACAAATCGATGTTGATTGATGCATATGTGATAAGCTTGCCTGGAATAACAATGTTTATGGCAAACTAAAAACTCATCTGTATTCAAATTTTCCATGCATATCTAAAGCTATATTGTGACAGTGCCACCAGAGATCTCCTTTTATCATGCACACTGAGATACTAGTCATATGGGCACAAATAGTGGTGTTAAACATACTTACCAGATTTGTAACTGATAATGACAATTCAGTTTTGAGTCCCTGTTGACCACTAGTTTTTGAAGTTTTTGAGCTGTCTGACTGCTGAGTCTCAGCACTGGATGTTGATCCCTTCGAGTCCTGTTTTCGATGTGTGCGAATCCAATCCACAGAAGAATGACTTCGTTTGAGTTCCAGGCGAGTCTCATTAAAGTTTCCAACCACTGTAACAAACTGATGAATGAGACGCAACAATGGCATATCCACATACTGGGTCACAGCTTTACAGTTGATGAGGAAATTTACTTGAAGTGTTGTAGGCTTTGCTTCAAGTTTGTGCATTGCAAATTTGAAGGGTAAATTTCCAGATCCAACACCACCTCTTTTTTCAAAATCAACCACATCTTTCATAGAAATATTGACACTGAAATGTTCACACAGGAAGGCTGGGATTTCTGGATTTATGCCAACAAAAATATGCTTTCCTCTACCTCTGCCTTTCCCTTTCCTGTTTTTTAGATCATCAGAATCTGCAATCTGAATTTTCAGTATGTCAAGTTTTCCTTGTAAAGATAGATTTCCCCCAAATTTCTTCATTATTGCGGTAGGACGAACACTTTCCACATGCAGACCAATGCTTTGAAGGAATGGTTTGAAAAGATTCTGGGCATCAGCTAACTGCATTACAGAGGTAGCCATAGTACACTGTTCAGCATTACGAACATCTATATGACTATCATCCTTGCCCCAGCCTTGTCCAAATTCCTCCAAAAATGAGTCTTGCCTTCTGATTAAGCCAGGTTCTTCCTCCACCGGTGGGCTCTGAAATCCACTTTGCTGTTCCACCATCCAGCGATAGAGATTAGCATTCATTGTTCCTGGTTTGGCTATGGGTTGCTGATGTGGGCTTAATGGTGGTGTTACACCTACAGCTGCACTTTCAGGAGCTGATGCCAAGCTATAACTACTAGTGTTTTGTGGCAGATTATAGGGAGTGTCTGCATGAGTATCATTTATATTTCTCTCCGGACAGTCGTTCTGTCCCAGAGAAGGAATGTGGGAATGTTTTTTTGGTATTCCACCCAACTGATGATCTCTTGAAACAGGTAAGGAATTATCATTTGCCACCCCAGGCTCAAGATCTACCTCTGGAATTACTTTTGGAGTTGCTTCATAACCAGATGATACATGGGGATTCTTACCAGTCACTGTTTCCCTGGGATTTTCAAGCTCTTCCAATTTACTATGAAGACTTTGCATTGACAAAGCCTCTTTAACATAAGTCTCATCTAATAGATAAGTATTTTCATCCACAATCTTCCTTTCATCTTCATCCTCATCATCATTGTAAATTGGCGTTCTGGCATATGTAACAGAGTAGGGACGATGCTTGTGCATATTGAAGCTGTACTGAGGAAGATGTGGCATGTACAACACATTTTTCCACTGCCTTGTTAAAGCTAGGATTCCCTTCTGTATGGTGATTAGCTGAGGAATAGTGTCAGAGTGAACTGCCTGCTCCACAGTGGCTGTGCCCATTTTGTGTAGGTATTTCCTCAGCACTGTCAAAAGCTGACAGGAGGCATCCTCTTGGAGAGTACGAGAAAGTGTTGTTATCCAAGCAAACTTGTACTGAAATAAAAAACTGACATTACTATAGGTTGACTGATATAATTATGCATTTATAAGTTGAGAACATAAATCTGCAATGTTTTATGTATTCATTATAGTTATATATATAGTGGACTATAAGGGGACTAAGCATAATTTACCTTTTTCAGACAGGCAGTCTTAATATAGAAAATCAACTCATGCAGCAACTAAGAGACAAAGAATGTGATGAAAGCAAGTAAGATATGGAAAATCAAATCCTGATTGAAAAATTTGGGGTACAGAAAATAAATGATATCCCTTTAGCTTTGTTTATTATTTAATACATTCAATATATAAACTCTGAACTCCGAACATTTAAGACATAAAACTTCTGCCTTTCACTAAAGAATATTCTCAACACAAGTGATTTTCCCTTTGTTGGAGACCACTCAGCTATTGTTTTCAAAGATAATATATGGCTAATCATATTGCTGTAGATGTAAGACACTAGAGACAACACATATCAATGGCAATCACTACTCTATAATTATCATAAATTTTGCAGTAATATTCTGAAATTCATACTGTTGATTTCATTTATAATTAACATTCACCTTCCCAACATGTAAGATGGACTCAACTGATTGTGTCTGTTATCGTAGATTTATCTCCCCATAGTCATACATGGTTAGATCACTTGTTATTGAATAATAAAGAATATATTTCATTTCATCATTTACTAGCAAAATCGAATTTTCTTATCATAATGATGTATAATCTCTTCAAGAATGAATTACCACATAATAAATTAAAGTAATGAATGACATCTGATCAAAAATGTGTTAATAAGGAATTTTAACAACATGGTACATCTAACTTCAACAGAAGCAAACATCATTAAGAATCTGAATCTAGAACAAGAGAGATGTTCCATATAAAACTATGCATTACCTGCAAATATGCTATGATGTATGTTTTGTAATACCTTTCAAAACTTACACTACTTGTTACACCACCCAATGCATTTTTATGGTTACCTAATGGAAGTTATCTTACCCTATACGGCATGTGTATTCCCTGAACCTCAAGCCCCTCTGTCATCACACAAGCCATGACAGAATTAGTCCTATGGGTCAATTCTCTGACTAGATTCCTGATGGAACCCATTAATCGATCAAAAGGAGTCATCCATGCATTCATGGTTGGAGTGGCAGTACTCAATAAGTTCCAGTCCAACCTATAATCAGAAATATTAGAAAATTAGTGTGTGGAATGGCAATTTAAAACTAAGATTTGTATACAATAACATACAACATAAATTGCAATGTCAAGTTCAGAAAACTGCAATAAATTAATATTTTTAAATATAAGCAGCATTGAATATAACCTATAACAACTTTTTAAAAAGTTTTCTTCAAAATTGTGTTACAAGTCTATAGTCTTAAACTAAGTGACAGTAAAAAGCAAAACCAACAAGGTTAGTAAAAAAACAAAAAATATATTTCTCTAAGTAACAAAGTGAAGATCAAAGAGGAATTTACAATATTGTGAATCAAATCCCAATTATTAATCCATTAAAGCTGTATCACCAGTCCAAAATTATAGTGTTTTGAATGAATTCCAGTGTTAAATGTGCTGATGTACAGATTTGAATATGTTGATGTACCAACAATCTTGATGTATCACAATATTATATTCCATAATATTCTTTAAAAGAATTCACAATAATCCTAAAGTATTGCTTTAGGCCAAAACTAAAACAGCACTTTGTAATTCCAATGAATAATTAAAACAACTGATTCCTCTCAAATTATAATTAAATACAGGAGCAAATTTTTCAACAGACTGGACATAAAACAAGAATCATTGATAATTTTGTTTACCACATCTTTATACACCATTTTCACTTAACCCTAAACACAATAACATGTTCACCTCTATTTCAGTCTAAGTTGTGAAAAAGGTTAGAACCTAATTCAAATGAAAACAAACATAATTTTAAAAAAAAGACTACTAAAGTCAATTATGGATAAACTCAACCTTTAATTGCAGTTAAAGGTGAAGCACACAATATAAATTAAAGATATGTAATATTGGTCAATTAAAGAAATTAAAGAATCTTTAAAACCATTCAGCCTTCAGACAGGAAGATGTCTTTCAAAGAAAAATTTGCTAAAAAGTAAGTATACCTTTCAGATGCATTAGGATGTGTTGAAAGTAACAGCAACTAATCAGATATATTATCTGAACACCTTGGATGAAATCATCATGACAAAATATATACAAGTACCAAAAAATTAGGTGAGTGTTGTTCTGACACATCATAACAAACACCTAATAAACCTGAAAGCAGATTATTCATTTTCAATGGGAATTTGGGTTGTCCCATGACCCTGCATATTTACTTCCTGTTATTTTGTTTGAAAAAAAACTATGCAAATGATAATTAAATTTCAAGTGAATGCAAAACCCACCATCCCACAAAAATTGTATGATTGTGAAAGAATGGTTGAGGAAAACTACCGATCCTATGAATGCAAATCATTCAGCCATATCCAAGCTACCATTCAAGTGTATCAGTGGAATATAAGTGGAAAAGTGGCAGGAAGACTTGACAGCTGCTAAGGATGATAGTTATTTTTAAGACCATGAAGGTAAACAGAAGTTTGGCCAACTTTTTTAATATTATAACTTTCTCATTGCCAGTCCAAGTTTCAGCCTGACTTGTCTGGAGAAGATTTCAGGATTTTGGCAAAAAACAAGCTTATAAAGGGAAAATATGACTTTGGAAGAGTTTATTAAAACACTGGATAACAAGTAATGGCCTCTTATTGTCAAGCAGTTTGTGCAAAGAGACTGGTTCCTGTTGGATGACAATACATCCAGTTCTAGATCTTACTGAAAGGAAGAGTGAAAAACTAAATAATATCCAATGTTGAAGTGGCCATCACATTCCCATTTACACAATTGTAATTGAAAATTGTGCAGAGAACCACTGAAAATCCATCATAGAAATAAAATAATATCAATAAACAAGAGTCCTTTAATCAGACTGATCCTCTATTGACTAAAATGAGTTCGCAGGAATCTTACATGCCATTATAACTAAACACCTTAAATTAATGTCTGAGTGCTATCAACTTATTACAATGAAACTAAAGATAATGTCTGGTCCAATTCCATTTGCATAAGGTCACAGGCAGCTAATAATTTTATCTGCTTTGGAAACAATCTAAATGTTGTGGTAAACACAGTATTTTAAACAAAAAAGGCTTCTAACCGACTCAAAATAATTTCCTGAAAATAAATTATTTATTTCCGAACAAGTCTGCATATGACTGCATCATAGGCATGAATCTACCTAAAACCATTTTTTAATTGTATTGCTGTCACTATACATGCACTACTAGATGACTGAGAGAGAATATACCCATCTGGATTTGTATAATTATCACACACAAGAGATTTATTTTAAAAAACAAGGCAGACAGCTAACAATTTTCATCATTTTTTAAAGTTTCCTCTTGGATAGATTATTCATAAGAAGCGTGATTTGCCAAGAGAACCAATTTGCTGAGCCCATATGTACAAAGTCACAGTGTTCATAAACTCAATCATGTATGAAATGTATGTAATGATCTCTGACCTGGCCCCAAAGCCAATTAGGTCTGGTTTTCAAAACTCTTCACAAAACTTTGGATTTGTTGGTGATCACTTTAATTCATAACCACCTGAATATCAGATGTGTTTTAGTAAAAATCCCTTGTTAATTACACTATTCAAACAGAAATTGTGATTGTGATAATGACTTTCAAGGAGCCATGTTGGAGGTCAGAGCATGAATTTCATCACAACTTGCTTCATACAACAAAAGTATTTTTGTTAAAATCCAATGTCAATGCAGCCATATGTGGTGGCCAAGATGGATGGTGGATTGGAAACATTCTGATTTGGGACCAACTAGACATTAAAAGAAGTCTTTTTGCTTCCAATATAATGTATCTTATTTTAATTATTTCATGGAAACTTTCACTGTCACCCTATTGTTTACCTTGGACCATGTAACTTAAAATATGGTTCAATTATTGCCCTAATTTGCAAACAATCTACAAGATTTGGTCAAGGTGTGTCTAAAATTAAAGTTATGGTGCAAAAACAAATATATCCTTATTGGACTTACTATGACCTTGATCACTGTCCTTTTCAACCCAAAATTAATGGATGTATTTCTTACTATAACTGCAATCCATCCTCAATGTTTAGTCAATATATGCGGTCTGATACTAATGTTATTCTTTGGAAACATTTTTTCTTCCCAGTCACAGTCCCCTGTCATTTCTTTTGACACCAAAATAAATAGGCTTCTCCACAACCTCAAGTGCAACCCATTGGCAAACATCTGGTAAAAAGTATGTGTTTATTAAAATTATTTTGAAGAACCATTTATTTTCTTTCAGTTACTGTAACACTGACCTTTGACCTTTTGACCCAAAATTGTATATTCTTTCTCATTATGCCAAGTGTAAGTCAAACCTCTCCACTCCCTGTGCAAGCTATCCACAAAATGTGCACAAGGTCAGTGGTTTAGAGAGAAGAACAATGCGATGTCATAGCCTTAAAACAATTATGCTAAAAGTCACTTTCAGATTCATTACAAATGGGTTATACCATACTCACCTAGTAAAGTCTGCTTTCCTGTTAATAGGCAAAGGAGGCGGGGCTGCAAAGTGAAACCAGATGGTTCTTAGTTCCAGCACACCACTGGAAGCATCTCCTTTGAGTGGTTCAGCTACATCGAAAATTGAAGCACTGGAAGGAATTGAGACTTGAGAAGACCATGATAACTGGGTTTCAGCACTAATACGCTGAGGGGCAGCATTCATGGCAAATCCAAATGACTTGCTAGCTGCTGTTGCTGCTGCCAATTCTGAGGCCGTTGACTTTCTATCTGAAGATCTTGACTGTGTCTTACTGGACGATTTTGCAGCTTCACTGGTTTTTTCTTTTGATGATCTGGCTGCCACTCTGCCTTTCTTTTTCTTTTCTTCAGTTTCATTCTCCAGTTTTGCTTTTGTCTTATTCTGAGCCTCCTCAAGCTCTTCTCCTAGGCCATCCATTTGGTTTTTAAAATCAACATCTGATTTCTCTTTATATCCCAGTCTTCTGACTGCTGTAATACTGATTTCCTCTAGACCACACTCAAACATAATGAAACCAATACTACCCTTCCCATCTCCCCTCTCCCGACTCTTTTGCCTCAAAAATTTTGGTTGAGGAGCAGCATCAAATGGATTTGACTCATCTGTGCTAAATCTTTTCAACTTTAAGATATGTCTGTCTTCTGTAGTGGGAGAACTAATGCTTCCTTGCCTTGACATAGTAGATCTGGCTGAAGATGTCCTTTTGATCTTGATGGATTTTGGTGAAATTGGTGAGGATATTCTTCTGCAGTCCTCATCAAAACAGAACAAAACCTTGGACTTAGGCTCAGGAATGGCTGTTAGGATAACCTCATTGGAGAAATTACTGTTTTTCACAAGTCGACGCAATTGTAGATGAACACTGGAAAGATGTATTGTTCCTACATCTTCTTCTCTAAGAATTTCATGGATTTTCTTTTCTTTCTCTGAATCTACAATAGTTCCCTCTGACTTCCCATTGTGGGAGGAGGGTGAAGTATTGATGGGGAAGGGTTTGGAGGAAATGGAGGATTTACAAGAATGACTGTTTGAAAGAAGCTGACACTTTATATTATTGATGCAAACACCAAGTAAGGAAATGCAAGTAAGGTCACTGATGTTGTCCAATGCCGAAAATGAGATCCGCTCCTCCACCATACCTGATTGAAGCACACAAATGTTGATCTGAAATGAAGGCCAAATAGATATCATCCAAAACAATATCAACTGTCAAGAGCACAATTTTCCTCCGAAGGAATGTAAATTAATTTGTATATCAAAATGACACTGAACTTTGAATTTGATCCCAAAATTAATAGGCCTCTTCCTTAGCTAAAGTAAAAGCCCCCTACAAACTTTGGTCAAAGCCAAATTAAAGCTAAAATACAAAAACCATTTTACTTCTTTCAGTCACAATAAGCTGACTGTAGACCTTTTCACTAGAATTTATATGCTTCTTTTCTACCCCTAGGACAAGTCATTCACAATGCTTGGAAAAGGTACAAGGTGTAAAACTAAAGTCATCGTGCTGTAACAAAAAGGGTAACTGATGGATGGATGGATGGATAGACAGATGAAAATCATAACAATGTGGGCATATAAATAATGATTCAACTCACTGTTATAACATTTTATCAAAACAACATAGCACTGTTACTTTGTAATGCCATGTCCTTCCTATTATATGATAAACAATATTTCAAAATTCATGAGCATTTGATATAAATATTATGAAAGAAACTCAAGGCAGTGACAGTGACCTAAAAGTTTGAAAGTGTAATTCAACCAGTTTTATAAATATCATATATCAAATGAACCCTTGGGTAAGATTCTCTTTTTAATTCTACCACTTCCATACACTCTGAAGGAAAACTGAAGATATTAGATATGTCAAGGATTATGTTAAAACATTCTTCTGCATTGATAATGCCCATGGTATGAACATGCATGCAGGATCTACAAATTGCACTTTGCTTTTGAAAGCGCCTACCAGAACCTGAGATAATGTACCACAGGAATAATAAAAATAATAATAATAATAATAATAATAATAATAATAATAATAATAATAATAATAATAATAATAATAATAATAATAATAATCAGACAAAGAAAAAGAAGAAAATAAAAGAAGAACAACAATTTTGTTGTCATGGATGGATTAAACTGCATGAAACTAAGTCAGATAAGATGTGTAAATGAAATGTGCTACCCTTGATAAAGTAAAGAGGGCCTTGTAACTGTAAGTTTTCATTTCCATGCTCTTTGCCATTTTACTTTCACTGTTGCCCAGCTTCTGTGCATCATCCTGAAATTCCTGTCCTGTAATGTCCTCATCAGGTGACTCACTGTCCAGTGCCGACTGGGCCTTCATTAATCGATTTTGACTCTTAAGTCGATCCAGACATCGACTATGCAGGCCATCAATAATTGAGGAGGGATGCAGTTTGCTCAATGCTGGGGTGACAGATTCAGCAAACCTGCACACAATAAAGCATTTAAGGACAACTAGAGCCGTGAGATAAAAAATGTGAAATTTTTCAACACTAAGGTTACTTGATTGTAACAAATGTCTAATGTAAGACATGAAAGAATACTGCGAAAAAAGGTAATAGGAGAAAATGTATACAACTAACAGGTCAGTAACTAAGTTTATCTTAACTTTCATGCCTGTGGTGAGTATCAACCTTCAAGATATGTATATCCATAAAATATGTCAGTGAAACCAAACTAAAAGCAAAAACCTAAAACGACACTTATTCCAACAAATAATGCTATGCCATCTGAAACATGGTATCAGTGTCTCAGTGTTTTCCAGGCAAAATAAAAATTAAAAAGAATGCTAATCAAAATCTTGACACACAGAATCTCAATTTATTCTTACCAGACAAAATGTTGTTTAACAAAAATTCAAATAAATAAAATTATATGAATATTTGTTATCCTATGATCATCACTCTGAAAGCAGAATAAACTAGAAATGTGTTCATGGAAAACAGATGCCCCACTATAGTGCCTGAAATGACCTAAATGCAAAAGCCAAGGTTTTGTGAATGTGTGTACAGAATTATGAACCAGGGTAACAGTATATGCCTCTAACACAATCATAAATGGACATACAAAGTAAGGTCTTACTTATTTGGTGGATTGGTTAGTTATTGTAATCAAACCAAAAAGGTAAGGTTGGCTGGTTTTAATTGTAACAGGAGTTTTTGTTTCTTTGGTCAGTAGTAATAACACATTTACTGCATAAATGGCTTTATCAAGCAGAAAAATGGGAGCTAAATGCATTTCTGAGCACACATTTAGGCAGCCAATCTGGCCTGGCCTGGCCTGGTTGGTCAATGAACCAGAGACCCTTAGTTTACACTCTACAAACTAAGCTACTGTGGTTTTCAAAATGGAAGGTGCAATCTATATAACTAGCCAAACTTTATTTGAAAATTGTTCCATTCAATCTTTATCTGACAATTAAGGTGTATTAAAATAGGATTTCAAGCTTAAGGATTGTAAATTTTTTCATCAAACTTTACCAAGTTTAAATTATCTGTTCAAGACAGATTATCAAGAAAATAGGAACTGGTATTTGTTATCACTCTAGACTTTCTGTATTTAAGTCATGTGCCACCACTCACATGCCATTCTTTTGAACATTCCAAATCTTTTCACCCTATAAAATAGTTCTAATTCTGAACAACTATTAAGAGACACAATATGAAAAGGACATAACTGTACGCCAAAAGCACCATGTTGCTCTTGAATCATTTTTCCATGATCTGCAATGAGTACCCTTATATGTAATACAACTATAATGTAATTTACTGCTGTCATGGAAAGTGGTTGTGCTGCTTACTGATGGCCCAAACTAGCAAAAAAAATGGGTATACCTTTGAAAGGACTCCAAAAGCAATGGTGTAAGAAGAAAGTCCAATGATCCATAAAGTTTGACAGTGGCTGTTGTTCTCGAGGTATCTTCTAATTCTTTGCCCTTCTCAGAAATCTCTATAATATAATTAGAATTATGTTTTTCAGATGGAACTGACAAGTTTGTTAATAGGATGTATATTTTATTTCATTGAGCACCAAGGTAAAATCTGTCTTAAAGACACAGGTATGAAAGATCAGCTGTATTGACAGACTAGATATTCAGTGCAGAAATTAATCTGTTATAAAGAAAAATCACCCCAAACAAGAGACCAGTCTTGAGAGACCAAGTTGTGCTCACAGATAGGGTGGTCTCCCAAAGCAGGTTCTACTGAAGTATGATCTCTAAAATAGCTGTCAAAATATAAATCAATTTTTGCATGGAAAAAAAGCTACACATTATGGCAGAGAAATTCCTTTTAACTTACTCCAAGCAGATTTTATTAATGATTATTATATGCTCATTTTTTTCTATTAACTTTACATTATCGGAATCGGGCAGTACTTTTCCATACCACACAGCTTCATTCTGCACAACATGCATCTAAAACTAGTACAATGTATTAGGAACTCCTCTGTGAAAAAACAATGTATGCTCATACAGTAGAAACTTTAGCTTTTGATTTATTAGATTTGTTTGTGGATGAACTAAACAAGCTGTTTCATTCATTTGAAAGCTGAGATGATAAAGTTAACAATGTGGACAAGTTCACTGAGTCACAAATGAAACTTTCAAACAAGCCAAAAAATGAACATAATATTTGCAAATTAATGTGAGAGATGCAGTAATTGAAAATTCCATTCTGATCATATAAAATAGCATATAGCAGCAGAGGGGGTGAACCCTACAAATTTTTGCGATAAAATTGATTAAAGCCTCAGAATGCCAAATGGAACCTTCCTACGAAATCTCAGATTTTAACCAAAAAAAAAAATAAAGACCCCATTTTACAAATGGAGCCTTAGCGATTTTGTCATAAATATGTTGTCATAACCACCCTCGAAATTGCTGCCATCTACGTCGCAAATATGTTGTCATTTCACCTCCCCTGCTGCTGATTAATACAAATTATTTAACCAAATATTTGTTAGCTTTTCACAAACAGACTAATCGATAATACTTCACCACGTAGATCAATCAAATTATTTGACTGATCGGTGAGTGTAAAATTAATTCTAGTTAGTGAATCATTTTGACATTGTATATAGACTGGATTAGTCGGATCCTCAACAATTAAAAATCCGGGGGATGCTGTTGGTGCAAATGAATAAAGAATGTAACCTTGTCGAGCTTGATTTGATTGTTCCATATTAATTTGATAACTTCCTTCGATTACATCACACGTTAAATTAAGTGCGATCACCGATGAAATATCCACATTGTTCGGTGCGATATGTCTACCGTCGCCGTCGGGAGAATTATTATGAGTGAGGATAATAGGCTTCGGCTGGCTATCTTTCCATGATTGATGAATTTTATTAAATCCTTCGTTGATGGCTGTTCTGAGTTGATTTTTTAACTCGGAAATGTTATATCCTGGTAGTTTATAATTTGGATTTTCATTTATATTTTTTTTATAAACTTGGGCTGAACTAGTTTTTGAAATCGGGTTATTTTCATCAGTGAAGAGATTAGTAATCCTCGAATTAAATTCTTCCATGTCAGAGATCATTTTATTACCCGCAGCGACTACACTAATAAACTCGTCCCTGGTGAGAAGGCCGGATTTCAACGACGGTAATAACAATTTAAAATCCTGAAACATCAAATTGAAGGTGAAATTTTCAATATCTCTGATTGCTGGACTTGTTTCATGTATTTCCAGAATTTCACCTTCCTGTGGGATATAATCATTATAAAGTGGAATTGTCCACTCATCTTCACCATATTCATCCTTACGTCGATATCTTTTTGTAAAGTTTATATCGAGGAGGGTTTTATAAGTTTTTGATGGATTTTCAGGTCCTATCTCGTCAGTAGTGTAATCAGATTTTATAGGCTCGGTCGTGGAATTACCAGCACTTCTAGGTGGATCTTCGGGCCATCCTAATACTGTTCTTATTGAACTGTTATAAATATCTACAACATACCCAGGAGAGCCTATTTCAATTGTAGATGATAGTGTTGGTTCATGAACTGTTATCGCAATTTTTGATTCTTTTTTAGTAATGGATTTTATTCTACGTTGTAATTCATTATTAATTTGCTCAATTTGATAGGATCCAGTTGGTATTGAAACAACGTTCCAATCTGGAGTGTCATCTTTTTTATTCCTATATGCAAACACAAAAGAATTATTAGGTCTCTGACCGCCAAATGGAACCGATCTGATATTAGGCCAACTATGATACACTCGTAATTTTGCCAACGCGATTTCCTTTACTGAAACAGATGAAGGAAAATTCACACTGAATTTAGGGTTTGTTGACGATATTGATATCATGCTTGTTTTCCGCGGAGTGGTATTTTCTGTTATCCGCTGAAGTAGTTGAATCTCTTGCGACATTATTATTATTATTATTATTTACAATGTCTAATTTTGCAATAGATGAAAAAACGCTAGCGTTTTTAATCGTAGTATCATCGCGGAGAATTCGTCTTCGGTAATTATCGTATCATCAATCGATGATGACATCAACGAGGATAATTGTGAGTAACCGTTAGATACTGCTTGATGTTTTACTATATAGTCGTTAAGTTTTTCTTGAGAACACGATATTTTTTTAGTAATAGCATTTGCAATTCCAGCAAATGTTGTCACCGCGGAAATAGCAATTGGGACAGCAATCGGAGCTACCATTGTTACTGAAGATAGTATAATACCAGCACCGGCCATTATACCAGATACTGAGTATACTGTAACATCAATTGCGGTAATTCTCCTGCGATACTTTTTAATTTTTATTTCATACTCATCAATGAGTGTTTTGAGTTTTGTTAAGAACTCTTTGACGGTATCATAGCGATATTGCGATGATGGAATCATATTATTTTAAAACCTCAAGTGGTTTCTAATTGTTAAAAATTCTAATTTAGATCAGCTACAAACTCCATGTACCATACAAATGATGTCTTATTTAAATTAGGATCAGTGCTTGTTATTGTAAACCGTTTGTATTCATCCACGTCAATAGTCGTTGAAATCACGTTGTTGTATCCATGTGAAGTCGATGATGATATATTAAACTGATTCAGTGACACTATTGTTAATCGATAAATACCCGGCTTTGACACAGTGAGAGTTATTGTATTCTTATTAGGTTCCCAATCTAATGATCCAGAGAGAACTGTGTATATACCATATTTATGATATTACTCTCATGAGGAATCTTTATTCTTTCAAGTAGCGGAAGATTGTCTGTTTTAAATTTTGTAATATCCTCGATAGATTTTTTAATATTATTAATGTTATCTCTAATAATACTAAATCCAGTATCATTAATATTTTTAATATTGAATTTAATTTCATCAAAATTGGATTTAATTTCAGTGAGAGATGGAGAGGTTACCGCTGGTGTTCCAAAAAATTTATTGATAATATTTCTACGAAGGGAAGTATATGTTGTTATATGTTTTTCAAGTTCTTTATTTAAATTTTTTAATGCATCTGTGATTGTAGAAACAAGTACACCTGGTTTGAGTTTTCCATCATTTGAATATAACACTATTGTATCTTCAACGACGTCACGTCTTCGTATTAAGACATCATCCAATGAAACATTACTAGATTTCAATTTGCCCTGGCGATCTTGAAATACAACTATTTCCCCAGGATCTACACTTGACAAATTTAATGTCTCGGCGATTTCATCTTCGATTATTTTTTTTACACTTTCGACAGCTAATTTACTATCGGTTTCTGTTTTTTTTTATTCTGATAAAGGTCGTCCCCAAATATCAATCATTATACGAAAACGCTACGTTTTTCTAAATCATAATGCTATCGTTTTTGCCATTGCCTGCTAGTATATTCATTAACAACAACTTGTGGTGGTTTCCTTGGAAATTTAGATATCTCTGCAAGGGCGTTTAATACTTCACGACCGCATATCGGTGGATCATTTAACTGTTGTGTTGGTAGCGTGGAATAAAAAATTGGAGATGACTTTGTTATTGTGGATACATATCGCATGAATTCTTTTGGTGGAGCTAATCCATATGAATCAAAATAGACAATTCCACGTGGATCAATTGCATATGCGACCCAATGAGTTCCTTTTCTGCTGCTGTTATCAAGATTGATAATACCCGTTTCATTTTTCATTGGTTTTGACGGTAATTGATCTCTCATGAAAACTCCTCTAAAGTTTTTTATTGATAATAATTTTACAGCATCAATTAAATCAAAATTGGACATTGGTGAAAATCCTAGGGATTTTTCCACTAATAAACCGTTCCTGGTATTCTTAGGCCCGTGCCCTTGTACCAATTGTGTGGAGTTCCTGGTAGTCTTAGACCCTTTCCTTTTTTTTATAGCCATTCCCAGTAGCTTTTTTCAGGGCCATTCCTGCAGCAGTACCAACGGCTCCTAACGCTGCCGCCTTCGCAACCGCTGGGGCAGCCGCTGCAATCAATGCTGGAATAGCAGCTAACAGCGGGAATATACCACCTGATTTTATCATACTGGCGATTGCTGATTTGAAAAATCAATTTGAACTCCTCGTTTGTTCTTTAGCGCATCATTGAAATGTTTTATTTGACGATCTGTCAATGATAATTTATGTGCACCACCGGACATTTGAGTGGGTTTCAACGTTATTGTGGTTCCACATTCTTTAGCCGACTTTGATTTCAATTTCTTGACCTGACCATCAGTCAACTGGACATTAACAATACTATATGTCATTCTATTCTAAATGTAATTTACACTTTCAATTGATCTTATTGTGAAAATTTTAACTACATGTTTGGAAAATCAAATGATTTTTGAAAACATTACATGTTTTCCACTGGTGCATCAATAAGTCTCATTCGTCCGCCAATTCCTTCTAACAACATTGATTTATCACTGAGAATGACAGCAACTGCTCTATAATTGGCTATACCAGCAGGGCGTTGTACCCGAGCTTGGAAGTATATATCAACAACAGATTGTCTCATCATGTCAAGATGTTCCAATGAAAAGTAATAAATCGGATAGTGTTTTTCAAAATCAATTTGCGATATTTGCAAACCAGTATCAACATTTTGATCACGACCCATATACGACAATATTCTATGATATACACGTGCTACGTTGTTGTTTTCATAATTAAGCTGTACAATCTCTGCTGGCTCTTGTTGTCCGTTTATTCTCAACGAAACTTCACTTACTCCTAATTTATCAAATATCATATGACTAGATAATTGTCGACTCACTCGATTTGCATCCTGTAGCGCTATAAAGATATGACGTGGAGCTGAAACACCTTGTTTTGATGCTAAGTGCCATGTAAATGTGCCATTTACATTATCCTGCTTCGTATCAGTCATTGTTGTTAGCCAACTTAGCAATGATTTTCCACCTGTGTCCATAAACGATAGTAATTGTTGCTCTATTGTAACTGCTGGTGTCAAGACGGGTATCCATAGAACCAATTTATTTAAAATGACTTTACCATCATCAACACCATTAGCACGCCAGATTGCATCATTGTCATTCTCCTTTCGCACTAACACGACTGTATGCTTTGCTCCATAGATGACTTTTCTGACATTTCTACAAAATCCGAATATGTGATGTAACGGAATTGCACATGAAAACCGTCGATGCTGTCCTTTCAATGTTCCATTTCGTGTTGCAAATCCTAGATTGAAATTACCATTGACCTTTTTTAAAATGTCGAATTCAGCGGCTGGTCTATCTTCACGGTCTAGATTAGCTGCGAGTTGTTGATCAGCTTCTGCAGTAGCTCTCGCAGTTCGTACTTTAATAAACTGAATATGGTCAGCATGATCAGAAGTATCCTTAGCAAACATCATAGACGGACCAGCTGATCTTGTATAATCATCAGAATATCTCGCAAGTCCGATTATTGTTGTTGCAATATCAACATCTTGTTCTATTGATTCAATTTCTTTTCCATCAATGATATATCTTGCACTGTTAAATAGCGCCATAATGCCATTATTTACGAAACCAACTCGGATATTTGGGTCATCCTCATATGGTGTATCAGCTGCAACATTTGTTACAAGCTCTCCTTCTACTTCAATAAACGCCTCACATGGCAAAAAGTATCTACTTGTATCTTGAACTTGAAGTTCAACTCTCCCCCGTTGATTAGGCTCTCTTGCAGGATAGGCATAATACTGATAGTTAATTTTAGAATCATCTTTATTCACCGGTGCTGCCATATCAAACGCTGGATCAGCAATTTTTTTTAAATGCCATTTATACTAAAACGTTATCGTTTTTCTAAATATAGTAATGCTATCATTTTCTTTTTCGTCTGACATTTTTACGATTTCCTCCAAGACAGCTTCCTGCTATCATACTTGCAATATTACTACTGTCTGGTGAAGTCATTGCTAATGATGCTAGTTTTTGTTCCACTGCGTTATTTATCACTTTACTGACATTTGCAGGCATCATTGTTGTTGAAGGTAGCGGTGTTGAAACCATTTGTGGTGGTTTTCGTCCGAATCTAGATTTCACCAATGACGTTATTCTATTCTTTGCGGTAGAAAAGGCCGTTCCTGCAAGATCTCCAACAGCGTTAATTCCCTTATTACGAATAACATCAATGGCTTTCATCGCTAATTGTTTAGCAATTGGTGCTACTTTTGGGGCTATTCTTGTGAATAAACCCGCTATGGTATTTCCAAGGCCGTCTCCATAGTATGCCTTATAAACGGGCAATCTTGAGTTTACTACATACACGTTTGTTGGTTTATTGTGATTATAGTGTACTATCATCTTATTTGAAATGACTTTGAAATTTCTAAATGCAAGCAATTAGAAATTTCAATCGCTATAATAACCACTAAATTCCCCTGGAATTCCGTCCATTAACTCATCCAAGAGTTCTCGATACGTATGAATATCAATTATCCCACCTTGGAATAATCGTCTGCAAATATCAAATGCTTCATTAGTTATTTCGACTGAGTTATTCCCAGCTCGCTTACCTCCTATAAGAACCTCAAGTCGTGATATATCATTAATGATATTACTAGGACACATATGAGAATCATGATGAGAACTTCCATAACCCTCTCCTGAAGTACTTGCTAGTTCGGAAACGTTTTGAATTTCTGGAGATTGTCGACCTCGACCTCGTCCTCGTCCTCGACCTCGACCTTGTTGTTGTTGTATACCATACCTATCAACTCCCATTTTAAAAGCTCTGTAATTCAATGTATCCTTTTTTAAATTGCCGGGTTCATTTTTATTAATTTTATATATCCAATCCACCCAGTCATCTCGTTTTATTATGTTTTTTTTATACTCGTCTTTTAAAAATTCCCTTCTGTTATAATAACTTTTTACAGCGAAGTCACCAAATGACTTATATTCTTCAGTTTTCATCAATTGAAATTGTCTGATTTTTTTTATAGCTTCATCAGTGAATTTCTCGTTATAAGGAACAATTTTTTTAACGGGATCATCATCAGTATCAATATTACCCATTTGTTGTATTTCTCGCTGAGTTTGTAACTCACCTGAAAGCTGTTTTATTCCCTCGTGAGTTTTTTCAGTCTCTGTAGCAATCTTTCCTAATACATCAATAATAGGTACTGCTCCCTCTTTAGGGATGTCGCCGTATATAGCACGTTCTGTTGCAAGTTTCATATCTTTAGTGGCTTTAGTTACAGGGGCAAAAAGTTGTTCGCTCCCAATAGAAAAGTCAGTCTGCGCTTGCTGTCTAAGTTGTAGTTTATCTCGCACGTTATCTCGAATTGGTATAAACTTTTTCAGTAATGCTAACCTCTCACGGGCTAGTCTGGTAGTTAATGCTTCTGATGTCATTATTGGAAATGCTAACGTTTTTTCAATTGTGAGTTTCAATGCTTGCATTTTCAGACTCATCAATCAAACGTCTTATAGATTTCACTTTCAAAGCAATCTCTGACCGAACTTGGTACTGTTCCCCGAGTTTCTTTCTAATTGCTTCAACTATACTAAATAGCCGAATGAATAAATTAATATCATTGTTATACAAAGAAGCATTAACCGCTTTTTGGATTCTTTTTATCAGTGAATACATTTTAGGTAGAACATATCTTCCATGTTTCAATTGTATATCAATTTGTTCAAATTCATTCAAAAGTCTGTCTTCATTCAAAAATTCAGAAAGTACGATTCCTTGATTTCTTAAATTTGATATTTCTGTGATGATAGATGTAATATCTTGAAATTCCATTTATTGAATATTATTACTAATGTATTTGTATCTTTAAAATATTTGTATCGAAGATATTCATATACAAAAAAAACAAACAAAAACATATACAATGCCCGAAGGCATACATTAAAGACTTATACAATACCCTAACTCCCCAATCGAGTTCAAGGGCGGGTTATATGGGTATTAGACGTGAAATCCAAGTGATTTCTTTACAAACATTGAACATATAACATGAAGCCTCATTTGGAAACCTCTTTTGCGCCAAACGACGTCAAAGAGGCCCAGAGGGGGGACAGCACATTCTTGGAACTCATTTAGTGCCTTCGCATTAAATAAGCCCAAGGGCCACAAACATAGATCTCCCAATTGGAAGCTCTAACGTAACAAATGCTATATTAGGTCTTCCGGAAGATATGTTGTGGGGGGGGACAGTACGTTACATGTACTTAATTAACTTAATAAATGAGGTAGTATAATACGTTACATGTACTTAAATAAAGGTATTTACAATGAATGAATATTTACAATGAATGAATGAAGGTATTTACAGTGAATGAATATTTACAATGAATGAATGAAGGTATTTACAATGAATGAATGAATATTTACAATGAATGAATGAAGGTATTTACAATGAATGAATGAATATTTACAATGAATGAATATTTACAATGAACGAATGAAGGTATTTACAATGAATGAATATTTACAATGAATGAATGAAGGTATTTACAATGAATGAATATTTACAATGAATGAATGAAGGTATTTACAATGAATGAATATTTACAATGAATGAATGATAGGGACAGTACAGGACGATACAAACATGAAACGACGGGGCGGACCTACACCCAATCTACCAATCAAAAGCAACCCAAGAAATTAACCCTGGTTGCAGTTGAAAAAAATTCAACCACACCATGTCAATGGCGTGGGAGTTTTAATTGGCAAATTGGGCTTCGTTTAAAGCCCCAAACTTATTACGGCTCATATTATATATAAGGTGACTAATACTGCAGTGTCAATGTGTAGGTGTGTATTTATTTTCCTAGCATTTCATAATGAATATTGTGTAGTAATTTCAATGGAAGCTAAATATTTAAATAAAACATTAAAACAAGAAATACAACTGTTAAATAATAGCAATTTTTTTTATTAATTTCTATAATATTACGATTAAATAATCGTAATAATAATGGATTTACATGACGAGATAACTCTGTTATGGGGATCCCTGTCAATTCAGGACCTGCTATTCGAGAAAGATATTTTTCTGTGTCATTGGATAATTTTATTACATGTAGCCACACTAAAAAAACTAAACTACATGTAGCGCGCTTTACTACCTTGACCTCACATACAATCTATTTTAATTTGTAATTACAAAGTAATTTCATTTTCATACAAAATCTAAACAGCGCTGTTAACGTACGTAATTGGGATTTTTAAAAAATCTATTAATAGAACCTTGACCACGGCCATACATAACTCTGTCAAATTGTCTACCCTGTACAGGTTTTTCCAACAAAACCCTAACTGCTGTTCTCAATACAGTCTTTAGAAACAAGAAACAATAACACAAAATCAAAATCCGTACAACCTGATACGTATATATACCGAGTTAACCATTAAATACGTACATGAGATCACACACATCATTAATTCAATCCAATTTCACATGTGTTCGCACGAATTACATATCCGGGAATCAATATCGAAAGTAGGATAGTCACGTGACGATCAGTAGTAATGAGGGGAAATACGGAACAAAATTAAAAGAATAAAAAAATATATTTTATTAATAGTAATTATTGAGAGTCATTTCATGCGTATGAAAACTTTATTCTATGTCCATTTTTCTTTGAGATAGCTGTTTGATAAATCCCTTCAGCAACTCTTTGTACTGAAGGAATACATATTCCAAAATATTTTCCCGCAGCATTCATTGAATGAAAAACTCTTTCTTCATTCGTCGCTGTATCAAATGATTTAACTCCCCTGCGTCGTTTTGAGTATTTCCCTGTCTTTCCTCTTTTTGTATTCTCTCTTTGAGAAATACATTGTAAATTTTCAAGAGAATTATTTTGAATATTAGAATCAATGTGATCAATAACACAGCCATCTTTAATCGGTCCCATATAACACTCAAAGACTACCCTATGACAGAGATATCCCTTTCTTCCAGCAGTAAATTGCAAGTATCCCTGATTATTAACAAAACCAATTGGTTTTTTCAGTCTACAGTGTCTAACAACACCATTACGAGATATTTCATAATTAACGAGTATTGGATGTGGTCTGAATTCTTGCTCCATTTATATAATAATACTATTTGTCTAATTCATTATTTGCTTTAATTAGAAATCTATTAATGTAGTCTTGAAGGGTTTTTATGATTTTGTCTTTGACAGAGTCATGGTTAGGGTCAATGATAGCGTTTTTTATTCGTTTATCATAATAACGTTTTAATTCTCTAAACCGCTTACCCCCACAATTGATACATAATTGTGATTTTCCTCTCACACCCACTCCACAATTTATGCATGGGGACGGGCCTGTCGAATTATTTCTGACACTCTGTAAGTGATATCCACAGAATTCACCTCTACACGATTTATTGCATGGGGTTACTGATCCAATCATAAGCCATTTGCAGTGATTCATTATATATAAACAAAATTTTCTATTTAAATACTTGTCTTATTTATATGAATGAAGAATTCAAGAGATTATCGACAATCAAGCCTTGGAAAAATATTAAATTCAATCTTGATAGAACCCTCGAAGACGTACCAAAAGAGAGAATAAATAATAGAAGTCTGATTAGAAAAATACGAGATTGTGTTCATGAGTTTAAACAGGACGGTGCATCACACACCTGGTCAACATTTAGAATTGATGGTGTTGTTGATGCTAGAATGAATGATGAAACAGCAGCTATGATACTATCACAACTTGGCAATAAACGGTATTTTCTCAGAGTGAAATTCATTATCAATTTAGAATCGGGCGAATGGGTTATAAGAGACAAGTTTGAGCCAATTCTCAAAGATAGGACAACAGTCATTGTTAGCCGTGATTCCAGACCAGGGCTGTTAACTGGAATTGATAAACCATACTATGAAAAAGCGTATCCAGAAACAGCAATCGTTTATGGGATGTATCCGTTAAATAAGAAACCTGACATTGGAAAACTAGCACCAATGAAACAGTCAACGTCAGTGGAAAAGCCACTCAATTGTGTGGCACAACGTGTCATAGAACACTTTACAAATGCACTCCGTGGGAATAAATTAACCGATCTAAGACATAAAAAAATAGATCAATGGGAGCTAACAGTGAAAGAGAACGGAGCAACTATTTCCGATATAGCTAGATTGGAAAAGTCGTTGAGATTTCCGATAACCGTTTTAACGATAACTGGCGAAGTATTATACGAATCGAAATACAATAAAAACGGAGCTCCAATCAAAATTATTGATCATAACAAGCACGCATGGACATCCGCGGTTACAATATTCCCGCGAGAGAGAACAGTGAAGTATATCCCAGAAGAATTCACCAAGGATGGCATTCTCACTGAAGAAAGATTATTCGATGCTATTGCTAGTTTGTGTAAAAACGACCCTGTATCAGTATGGCTACTTCATAGTTTTGAAGATGAAGAATGTCAATTCAATCAATTTGTGAGACCTAACGGTGAATTATATCGTAGTGAAAGTCTACATAATAGGATGAAAAATCTAGCAATAAGTCTCAGTGAAAACGCTAGCGTTTTTAATGAAAAATCCGAAGATTACGAACAGTTACTTACAAATTGTTTTACAATTCCATCGGTTGCAGCTCATTTTGCAAGAAAGAAAAATAATTGGAAACCAACACGAAAAGAGTTTTTACAGGATGTTCAATCCAGCTGTCTGGAATATTATCATGGCGGTCTATGGAACGTTAAGTACAATCGTGAAAGTATGATATCAGTTGATATCGTTGCTTGTTATCCAGGAAGTTTTCTAGGATATGGATTCGCTGGTGAGTATTTTAAACGGTTTGGACATCCCACACATGAAATGACTCGCGTTGCTATTAATGGACCACTGCCTGATTTTGATTTGACCGGTTTTGCTTGCGTAGTATCATTTGAATTCGCTGAAGGACTTCATCCGTGTTGTTATGTTTGGACTGGTAGACACATGACTGAAAGGATGTGGTTACCAATAGTGTTATTGCGATATATGATTGATTGTAAAATGTTAGTTTCGTTGATTGTCAGCGAAGCGATTATTTCATATAAAAAACAAACCAATGTCTGGTTACCAGAACCAGAATGTCTTGATAGTATAATCGATAAGTCAAGAAAACATATTGATGCTGACGAGGAGTACATCATTGAATGGTCAAAAAAGATATTTAATCAACGAAATAATGAAGCAAAGGATCTCGGCCGAAGAATAATCGGTAAATTTACACAAGGTGGAAAAAAATTCAACTTTAAAAGACAATCCTCACGATTGATTATAGATGATGCCGAATACGACTTCGTTATTAAAGATGCAGTAGAGAAAAATAGATACGCAAATTGTAAAACAGCCTTCTTGTCCAATAAAACAAAGTTAGGTAGAATTGTTACTTACAGTGATGGAGAAAGCTCTGCATATCTACATTTGAGAGCTTCTATGCTGGGTTATGCATCTATCAATTTATTTGCAATGATAAATAGATTTCCTAGTATAGCAGTTAGAGTTGCAATTGATTCAATGTATGTCGATAAAAAATATATCAAAGAGATAACTAAATTTACTAATAGCGAAGAGACTTGGGGAACATGGCGAATTAAACATGAAATACAATGCAATTATTCTGAATCAGCAGACCTTGAGATTAAAAGCAGTTACCTGAAGAACGATAATTCTATCAGTGAAAAATCCGATGAATTTTCTATGTCTAAAGCACCACCGATATCAGATCCAATTTGTAGATATAAAACAGTTTATTTAAACGGTTGTGGTGGATCTGGAAAGACAACACGTGCGATAGAATTATATCGAGAGAGAACGTCCATGATTGTACTCACACCAACCCATAGACTAGCGAGAGAGATCAAACAACGAAATGTTGAAGCTTGCACGTATCATAGTTTTTTTTCGATACAAGGGTGATGCTTGGACTCCTGAGCGAATGGGTGAGAAATTTATTCCAGCGGTTATTATTTGGGATGAAGCATGTACTGTTTCAGAAGATGTATTAAAAATGTTTCTTGATTGGTTATTGCAAAATAATACAAAAGTTATATTGTGCGGCGATCATGGTCAACCACCACCATTTGTTGGTAGAAGTCCACATAATTGGTTAAAAGGATTTGTTGATTATTACGAAGAAATTGACACTGACTATAGAGCACTCGATGAGCAGTTACGTGAGTTTAAAAAACTAATTAGATTACAACACGATAGAATTCAATGTGAAGTAGCGCGTGAAATAATTTCTGAAACACCTATGAATGATTTTTGGGAAACATGGAGACCAAATGATTTTGTAGTAGCAAGTAGAAAGATAGTCAGAGACGCACTTCAGAAAAAGTTGTTTGAGCTACACAAGAAAAAATTCCCAACGTTTCCAGTGCCGTTGTGTTATAGACCATTGGATACACGAAAGCAGAATATTGAAGTTGAAATTCCAGGCCAGACGGAGAAACAGATTCTAGTGTTAAATGATATTGTGCTAGTTGATATCAATACTGTAGAAGATGCATTATGCGCTGATAAATCACCATGGACGCTTGGTTATGTAACAACAATACACTCGTCACAAGGATTAACCATCACGGATACAATTGTTTGGATAGTTGATAATCGCATTGAATGGTCAAATTTAGTCTATCTCGCAGTGTCCAGAGTACGACGAATAAATCAACTACGAAGGATTGTTTTCGATGATGATTTTAATGCAAACGATGATAACACTGATATTAGCATCATTAATAAAAAACTCTCTGGTTACAAACAGCAGGACAAAAAAAAACCAACGAGAATTTGATATTGATGCTGAAGTAATAATCACATTAAAAGAACAACAGAATAATCACTGCGCCAGTTGCAATTGTATAATGCACTGGCAGTATTCGGATAAAGACCCTCGACAATTCACCGTAGACAGAAAAAATAACAGTTTTGGTCATGTCAGAAACAATGTGATGTTGACCTGTCTTGAGTGTAATAGACGTAACGGAGCTAGTTAAGACCATGTGGCGGTAATTGAGTATCGTCCGGAATGACTTGTAGTTGTTCGCGTGTAAAACCACGCTGAGGTGCAGTTGAATCCAATCTGTAGATTGGAGGTCTACCAGTTGATCGCGTTATGGTTGAAATTTTATGCGTAGTAACACTCCATATAGGATCAGTAGCTCTTCTTTTACCACCTTCAAGCTCTCCTGGTTCGTATAAATATCTCACAGTAACATCACCGAGAAGTGGCTGAGTGCTAACCCGCTGTGGTTGTTCGGGAATATATTTTTTTTTATTGCAATATTTGGTTTCATATTAATAGTTCGAGTAATCTCGTTATTTAACGCTGCAACTACACTCGGTAACCTTTGGACCCATTCACGAGATCGTTTTTCTTGGATAAATTCTTTTGCATATTGATATCCAAATAACCGTTCTGCAAGAGTTCGATTAAATCGTTCTACAATTGCCTGATCACGATGTAACGCAGTATGTCCCCGTCGTATTGTAACATTATGAGTTTTCATTGCTGATAGAACAGCACCTTGAAACTCTTTGCCAGGATCAACTTGTAATAGATTTGGCCATTTTAGAGGACCTCGTCTATAAATCCTTTCAAATGCAGAAGCGACTTCAGAAGCTGACTTTGTTTTCAATGGTTCTGCTTGTTTAAATCGACTCGCAATATCAACTATAGTTAGCGCGTATTTGTAACCATGGTCATGTGGTAAAAATAATAAATCAGCCTGATGAACTTCATTGGGTACGGTAACATCAAAATGAGAATAATTAATTTGTTTAGGCGGTGGTAGATAAATTTGCCATATAGCTTGTTTGGATAACCACTCTTCCGCAGTGGACTTTTTCACTTTTGCAGCGTTAGCGAGTTTACTGATTGCTGCTTTACCCCTCCAGTATCCTTTCGGAGAATAATAAATAGATTCCATACTATAAAAACACTGGTATTTTTAATTACCAGCACCTAACACCAATTTGCCTTTCATAGCTGATTTGACCAACCATGAAGCCAATTTTTCTTTGAAGGATTTATCGGGAATAGCATTTAACGCATGAATTAATTTTACATCCGTGAGATGTCTTTGTTGCAAATTATTGCTTTTATATGCAACATCATGAGCATGACATGCCTTATCAATAGCATTTATCAGATACTCACCAGGCCGGGGCTGATTTTGATCATCAAGTCTGATATCTAATCTCGTTCCGGGACCACAGTAGCTATAACCTGGAAGGTGTTTTTCTCCGGGGTATTTTGCCCATGGGGTTCCGGGGAGTTTTCCAAGTTTTGCGGCAATATCACCTCCGAGTTGCTTTTTTTTAAAAATCTAAATTTTTTTGTACCACATGTTACACACTTACCAGTAAGCGCTAGTCTATTGTTTTTAGTTGTAATGGTTGTCTGATCGGTTGTATCAGTACGCTGTTTACATTTAACACAATATAGATCCATAATTTATATATAGAGTTATGAATATAATTGACTTTTCAGCGACTAAAAGAAGAGAACCGGTAAAACACCACGCAGCGCTTCCGAATTCTGTCCGTGCCATTATAATCGGACCATCTGGATCAGGCAAAACACAATTGCTGCTTAATTTGATAATGCGATTTATGAAGTGGGATAAATTATATTTAGTTGCCCCATCTGTAGATGATCAATGGTGCTATGAAGTGCTAAAAGATTATAATGAAAATGCATCAGAAATTAAAGGTGAAAGTGTAATCGACTTTATTACTGATATTAATGATGCACCATCAGTAGAAGATCTCGATGGAGACATAAACAATCTTGTAGTGTACGATGATGTAATGTTAGATAATCAAAAGAACCCTGCTAGAATATTTTCACGAGGTAGGCATAAAAACACTGACGTGATATATGTCACTCAACGATATACTCAAATTCCAAAAGTGATTCGCGATAACTGCAATATTCTTGCTGTATTCAACGGCATTGATACACATACGCTACGAAATATTTGGCAGACATGGTGTTCCGATATGGACTTCAATGGATTTAAAAATTACTTTAGTCATGCTCAGTCAGTCCCATATGGATTTATAACAATAAATTTACACGACCCTCGGTCACGATATCGTATTGGACTTGATAAAATATTTGGTTAAATAATTTGTATTAATCAGCAGCAGGGGGGGTGAAATGACAACATATTTGCGACGTAGATGGCAGCAATTTCCAGGGTGGTTATGACAACATATTTACGACAAAATCGCTAAGGCTCCATTTGTAAAATGGGGTCTTTATTTTTTTTTGGTTAAAATATGAGATTTCGTAGGAAGGTTCCATTTGGCATTCTGAGGCTTTAATCAATTTTATCGCTAAAATTTGTAGGGTTCACCCCCCCTGCTGCTCATATTGAGGCCAAGTGCTACCACATATCTATCAGAAATGTGCCATTGTACAAGTCAGACAAAAAACTAAATTTGAGAAATAAAAATGCAACTGAAGGTTTTTGGGGGAACTAACTGCATCAGAGCCAATAAGCCAAGTCAATGAAGAAGTCTAATTTCTGCTGGCTAAATGGACTATCACACACCAGCTGCTTTACAATTCTCTTTATTTAACTATTTTGATACAATGTTAGACAAGTGATGGAAGCCAAAAAGGTCATAGCTGGGGTCCCTTCAATAAAGAACATGCAAGTGACAATGTTTAAATATACATCTTTAGCTGGCAATAAGAGCAGCAATACATATACTTATATTTATGAATCTTAAATTTCCTCAGAATGTACTTTCTTGATAATTTCAATTAAAAGATTTGGCAAAATAAATCCATTCCATCACAAGTAAAAAGCAGAATTGAGCTGGATCAGCAGAAAAACAAAATCCATCTATTCCAGACCAACTGGAAAAGCTGTTTCATTGTGCACTCATTCACACTATGACTCTAAATTTCAATTTTAAGTAAACCAAAACAAGAACGTTTATAAAACTAATATCCAGCATGCCATGAAGTTCAAATGTTACTGGATGATGTCATGTGTGCATTAATATTGTTACTGTGTATTGATAAATCTACATTTCTGTGTTTATTTTGGAATACTGCATTACTTCAATCACTTTATTTCTTGCAATTATTTTTTATAATTAAGCCTTATGTAGAAAAACAAAATGAATATATAATTAAAATGTTACTGCATTTGTATGGGAAAATATTAACTCATTTTTTTTTCAGACTAATATTGTATTCCCAAGATGTTGCAGTATTACTCAGAAAATCTTTTTCATATTTTCCCATATCAATGCAACATCCTACATTAATGTAAGAGAAGAAAATCATAGATGGACAAGACCAGATGGTGAAATGTAAGAGCTGATATAAAGGTCTATACATAAGGGCTTATTTTGAAACAGTATTGAAAGTAATTAATGATTCAAACCAAGAGTGTGTTAATTAAGTCAGAGAAATAAAATCATCTCTTTTGAACTATTCAATGCTTTATTTCAAATAGTTCTGTATCTATTCCATAGCTGCTTCTGAATTTGAGTAATTTATTCCTCCTAATATAAGCTGGACTGTTGTTTAAACAATATATTATGCTTCTATTAAAACACTCTTTCTGTTAGTTTATACTCAGCTAAGAATCTCTGTATTTTAAGAATAAAAGTAAATTTCTTTTTTATTTACCCACCTGGATTATTGTCTTCATCTAAAGAGGTCCAAGGGTCAATGGAATCTTTCTCCATAGCAGAAAACTGCTGCATCCTGTTCACTGTGTCCTTCACCTTCATAATCCTTGTACTGAGCCCCTGTTTGAATTTTACAAAGCACGGGAGACATGCTGGACTATGGATATATGGACCTGGCTGGCTTCCTGAGGCCAGAGAGTAACATGACTGTTCTATCTTAATGCCATCACCTTTGGATGGGAAAGGCACTACTGCTGACCAATTGGAACAGTGCAGTTGTGTAAGGTGACTTGAGTAACATGGCAATAACACTGGTGACTTTGTGATTGGTTTATTAACTTGGTCATGGAGATCAACCCAAGAGAAATCTTCTCCTATCAAATCATCAAACTCCTGATCAGTGTCTGCAGACATATAGGACAATATTGAGTCTGATGATGAAGACACCTCTATGTCTTCCTCATCCTTCTCCATGGTCTTCTTATTTTCAGACATTTGTGACTTGTCCATAGTGAGGATTTGACTGGGTTCTGTGCCTCCTGGACTTGTTTCAGTTCCCTTTCTGTGTTTTTCAGCATTTTCATTCAGTGGTTTTGGATTGGAATCTGCATTATCTGACTCACTATCCTCTTCAGCAGAGTAATACATATCACTCTCTAAAGAGGCTATGGAGGAATGCTGCACTGAGCTTCTAATGGAAGTGGGACTCGATATGGTGCCTTTTGAAGTGGAAGAACTATGGGAGACTTTGGATGGAAATCTGTGTTGAGGTTGGTTAACATCAGCTGATTTTTCTCTGAGAACAAATGGTGGTGATGATGGCTGACTCACTGAGTGGCTTGGTGTAGGATACGTTTTGTAAGTTTCCTTGTCAATAGTGTTACTTCCTTTTTTAAGAGTTTTCCTGTCCAGAGATATGGATCCTTGATGGTCCATGTACCAGGAAACAGTTTCTGGACTTTTTGAGACTGTATCAAAGGGATTGATTCCTGATGTCATGTCCAACACAGGTGTATTAATAGTCATCCCTGTTCCAATGGATGAAGACTGCGTTTCTATAACTGCTGATGTAGATGGTTTGGTTTTTCTAGGCAGAGATCCTATTCTCACAGAAGGTTCTGTTCCTGGGGAATGTACACTACCATCCATAACAGCAATCCCAGCTCCTGGAGTATCTGGACTTGCTAAATCAGACATGTACCCACGTGTGAAGGAAAACTCCTTTCCAGGTGAAATACTTCCATCCACAGGAATTACATCAAATATCAATCTGTCTTTATGAAGAAGACTCTGACCAAATCCAGGGTCCATTCCTTCTGGGGATACTTTGAAAACTGCTGTTGGAGTTACATCTTTGAACTTTTTAGGCTGGAAAAATCCGATACCATTTCGATTATTTCCAAAAAATGTACATCCACCATGACATCCACATTTTCCATACACCTGTGTGGATATATTTAAGGATTTTTCCTTCCATAAAAACCACAGTCTGAGTGTCTTCTCATCATGAAGTCTCAAAAATTTGTCCTGAATAGCATGGAATTCTGGGTAGGGGAGTGCCATGGCAGCCTCTGCATTGATTGGTCCCAGCAAAAGACCACCAGACTCAAGCCATACCTCTGGCTGTTCAGATTTGCTTCTGATTGGTGCAGTGGAGATGTATTGCTTTATACCAATGTGTTCTACCAGTGCAGTAATTCCAGACCTTGTGTTAGGTCCATGAAGATCACATGTTGACAATCTCAATGGATACATCTGCAAAACAAAACAAATAAAATTATAAAACATTATTGGACCTGGATCTTTTTAATGAAAAGCCTAATACCAAATTTGATTAAAATGCATGAAATTGTTCACAAGCTATTGATGGGGAAAAATTGTGACAGGAAGGAGTGTGAGTGGTCAGGAAAAGACAGGAAAGACGGACATAGGAAAACATTACTAAGGTTCTCTACAATGGCATGGGTATATATAAAACAGAGTCATGCTCCCTCACTTATGTACATGAATTCCTCAATTTTACCAAATTAATAATAGGATAACAAAATGCACTTCTACACAACTTGCTTGACAAGTGTACCAAGTTTGGATGAAATACATTTAATAGTTGGAGAATTATGTTGTAAAAATAAAATAAAAAATATTGTCAAATAGCAGACTGATTATTAATTCAGACAGGCTGCTATAGCTACAGCCCCATATAAATATATTACATATTAGGTAAGATAACAAAATTTATTAATAACTCAATGTCTATTAACAAATGCCTTCTTAGGATTTTGTTCACAATGTGAAATGCAGCAGCATCATAATAGATACAACATTTATCTATTATTTTGAATATGAACTTTGCTTTGACATGGACATTAAAGCTTTATGATATTCAGTGAATGTCTCCATTTTCATCATTTTGTTTACACTATATTGAAAATTCATGATGGGGGTGTGTATTTTTTTCCAGCACATCAATACTTTCAAGGGCTTTCCCAAGAACATGCCACAATAGCTGATCCCAGTTAATTGAATGGTGGGAATCAAATCTTCACTTTCCAATGCCTTAACCACTGAGCCAGCAAGCATAAAATCTTTATCTTTTATGCATAATGGGTTATACATTCTCAGATGTCAATTAGAAGAAAAAAATGTTTTAGAACTAAAGAAAGGATTAGGTACAAAAACTGCTTAGTTTTTGTGTGTTCCAGAAATCATGATTTAATATCTCAGGTCAAACCTGTCCAAATGGTCACTTTTATACAGCAGTCACCTGGTCTCAATGGACATCTAATTTCCCCCATGATAAATTTCCTACATAAAAGGTCATGTCTAAAATGCTCACATGCTTTCCATGGTCAAGTGTTTTATAACCAAATAATGATTTCTCACTATTTAAGTGGTTACTGGAGAACAAGACATCATTTAGAAAAGGGTATATTATGTCAATTGGTGTGCAAGTATTTCTTATCTCACTTCTACTCACAGTAATCCAGTCACACATTCAGTGTAACTAAAAGGTGTCAATGTCAAATTAAAGAGTGAGTTGGTTTCTATCACTAGTAACCAACCTTTTTAATTTTCCTGATGGATGGCTGGGATTGTTTTAAAAGAACTGTCCAGCTCTCAGACAGCTTGAAAAGTATACTTTTGATCTAATTTACAGAACAAAATATTAATAAAATATTTCCATCATATTGCTAGAAATGAAAAATTTATATAAAAAGAATAAATAATTTCTATATAAAAAAATCCCACCCTCCATCTTAAAATTAAATGGTCCATTCCTTCTAGAGTTTAGAAACAATTCATTTGCTGGATAGTGGGAAAAACTGTCTTGCTGCATCAGAAATGGAGTCATTCTTTGAGTCGGTGCAAAAAGTAAAGCATTGATGGAGAGAGGTGTTACATTTCTTTCCATTAGAATCAGGGGTAATCCAGTATTTACATATTTTGTCTGTAATGGCAGGTTAAGTTTCAGTTAACAAGTCACCACATATAAGCTTCTTTTCATTCCCTATTCATTATGGACTTCTCATATAAGCCAACTATCTTTTGATTTCAGAGTTCAGCAATTAGTTAATCCAGATCTTTTGTGAAGTGTGAGCAGTTGCCCCATGTCAGTAAAACTTTCTGATTGAGAGAAGTAGCAATAATGCAACTTTATTGATGGCTGTCAAGACAGTTATAGTGAATGTTAAATCAATACCATTTCATTTAGGATCAACTAACATCATAAGATGTCTTCTAGTGAAAAACCCCTTGTTAACATGATGATTCATTACAGAATAACAAGATTTTTCAAGATAACCACTGTGTTGATGGAAATTTTAAAGCATACAATGTAAAAATCTAAACATTAATAACACATTAAGATTTGAGCTTGTGAAAACTCTATCATAACTGCACAATTTACATTTTCAACAATGACATAGTTAATATTTTCAAATGACATGAACTGCTTGCTTCCTACTTATCACACATGTGGTGAACATACATATAACTAACTTTATGATCTTGCTATGCAAGGTTACTTTGTGTTCACAGGAATGTGTTATTATGCCCACAGAGTTGCATAAAATGTGCAAACCAAAGTATATAATTCTGCTCATCAAGAGCAATGTCTCACCTGAATATTGAGAGCTGTGCCTGACTCCACAATAAAAAAGTTGATGGAGTCAATCGATAACCGTGTCATTTTATATTTGATGTCATCTGTGGAGGGACAGGGGAATGGATACTTGGGTGGCATCTTACACAGATGCTGAGGCAATAAGTGCTGGCACAGCTTGTATTGTTTGGTTTGTTGCAGGCTGTTTTCGGGGTCTTCAATCAACATAATGAAGGTCTGAAGGAACTCTACTAAGTTCTGAAACTGAAACATTTTAATGATATTTGTACTATTTTATTCCAAAGAGATGAAAATAATTTCCACTCTGTGACAACTTTTCAAATTTAACTCTGCAATTTTTAATCACAATTACATGTACATTTAACTGCAATGAATTATCAAACAAATCTGCAAACAGTATCTTCTAACTTTAATAATGCCAAATTATATATATATATATATATATATATATATATATATATATATATATATATATCCTTTACACTGTTATAACTGATCTAACCTATTTGTTATCTAAAGCTATATGTTTTCTGATCAGTTTTGAAAGTTAAGATTTTATAGAATCATCCTAACCAGGAAAAACCCCATGCAGACAAATATAAAAATTTGGAACATACATTGTTCTTGAAAATGTGGTTGTATTTTTGCAACCACTTTGGATGTGCTTTAATGTGTGAGTAGTGATGATATGTATGGCATAGTTCATAATGCAAGAGTAATGATTATACAAATGATTATACAAATGTTTTATGGAGTAATTCATCATGCACGAGCAATGGTCATGCAAATAGTGTATGGGGTAATTCATTGCACATGAGCAATGATTAAAGGAAATGGTGTATGGAGTAATTCATTGCACATGAGCAATGATTAAAGGAAATGGTATATGGAGTAATTCATTGTGCATGAACAATGATCATGCAAATGGTGTCTGGAGTTAATTCCTCAAGCATGAAAAATGATGATACAATCATTGTCTGGCATAGTTCATAATGTAGGAGTAATGATCATACAAATGGTGTATCAAGTAATTCATTATACATAAGCAAGAATCATACAACTGGTGAATAGAGTAATTGTTCATGTATGAGTACTGACTGCAAAATTGTTGTATGGAGTAACTCATATGTTATTATCACACAGGTTTTGTATGGAGTAAGTCTATCATCACATATGAGCAACAATCTTACAAATGCTGTATGGAGCAATTCATCATGTATGAGAACTGACTGAACATTTGTTGTGTGGAGTAACTCAACTTATACAAATCATTATCATACAATTGTTGTATGGAGGAAACATTATGCATGAGTAATGATCATGCATTATGTGTATGGAGTAATTCATCATGCATGAGTGATGTACACTCAATTGTTGTATGCAGCAATTCATCATGCATGCATAATGATCATAAAACTGTTGTACAGAGAAATTAATCATTCATGCCTGATGATCATACGCTTGTTGTATGAATTAATTCATTATGCATGAGTGAAGATCATAAAATTGATGTACAGTGCAATTCATCATGCATGAGTGATGATCATACAACTGTTCTACAGAGCAATTCATCACATATGAGTGATAAACATAAAATGGGTGTACAGTGTAATTCATCATGCATGAGTAATGATCATACAAATGATGTACAGAGTAATTCACCATGCAATGATTGTACAGTTGTATGGAGCAAATGAGTTATGATCACAAAATTGTTGCATGAGTAATGAGTAATGCATGAGAGATTATTATACAATTGCTGTATGGAATATTATGCATGGGTGATGATCACAGAGATTTGCTCACTGCAGATAATCAATAAAGAACTATGTGAAGACTAGCTAAAACACTTTCAATTGGCCAACTGGATGTGATTCATGTATTAAACAAAAGAAATACTGGATGAAATTCCTTACTTTAAGGGATGTAGGTTAGCAATGTTTATATTACACGATGATAATTAACAAACTAATCTGATATCATTTTTGTGACAATGAATCCCACATAAATCAGCAAATTTTCGCAAGTGTAGCATTTTCACAACTTCAGCATGACATGCTAAGTTGTGAACATAGATGCATATTAACATAAAAATTCATGTGTCGGAAAAAATTCTGACATCAAGAATTTACTTAAACTGCTATTATTTATGATGTGCTGTAACATAAATATGTTTGCTTACTTTGCGATTTTAACACTACTGTATACTAAACATCATGAGTCACCTGAGGAGTTGTAAGTTTTCCTGTTATGTTTCCAATGATCGCTTCTACCATCCAGGCATATTCCAAGGTCTCACTATCCAGGGGCAAACCCTCATGAGAAAACATGCCATGACCTCGTACTTGTAACCCAGACAAGGCCACATGACCTTCCTTAAGATGATCATCACCAGGATCACGCTGTGAAAAATATAGCAGAAAAAGTCAAGTCAAGGTGGATAATAATAATAATAATAATAATAATAATAATAATAATAATAATAATAATAATAATAATAATAATAATCATGGTCATTGAACTTATTACTATAAAAATGAAAATTGAAGATAAATTAGGCTAAATATTCCCCTTAAGTTGTTTTGCTAATCTAAATTAACTTTAAACTAAAGTCTTGACTGTAGTTTGTCTTTTTTGCTTTCATCAGTAAGATCTTTGTAGGCACATTTCAAACTGAAATCAGCAGAACTAAAAAAATAGTACCAATATTTCTTAGTGTTTAATATTTTAACATTTGCAACAATCAAACTGACCAACAGACCACAGTTCATTTATGAAAATTGTATTAATCTCATCAATGTCTGGTATGCTTGCTCTCATCAGCATCAGCTAAAACAAGTCTTAAGCAGCCAGTAAGTGAGAAAACACAGCATCTTTAAACTGGTTTATTTTTGCAAAAATTATCTGTGCTTAAATGAGGTGATCTTTAACACAGATGTAAATGTATTTTTGAACCTCTTGAGAAATTGTCCATGTCTGCAGAAGTTGAAGCAGTATTGTTTGTAAATGCCACCATAAAAAGAAAGGAAAAGTGTGTACCTTTACATTATCCTGGGCTAGAAGTATTGCTGGAGAAAGAAGAAGCTGAAGTTTGGTCTCTTTGTATTTCTTATCCATCTCAAATCCTAACCTCTCCAAGAATACACAAGGACACGCAACATCATCTGGGTTACAGTTCTTAGAAGGAAAAAAGTAATCTTTCAAGAAAACGAAGCTTGAGGTACAGGCTGCATGAGCTGTTTGTAATGATTTATTGTGAAAAAGAATGTATTTGCTAGAGTGACTGGTCATAACATTGTGAACATCTATATGGCTTAGACAACTGCAAACTAAAGCCTAAAATCTTATGATTCCTCAGTTTAAAGATCTGCTTTAAAGATGCCAACTGTGTGCTTCAATTAGATAATCTGAATCTATGGATGAATGTTTTTCAAATATGAAACAAAAATTGCAGTTCATAATAAAAATTTAATAAATAGTGAAATGGATTTGTTTTTATATTATCTGGATTGGATAACACAAAGTTGCTGCGATTTGTAATTTTGTTGTAAACAATCAAACTTCACAAAGTGAGACCAATGTATGCTTGTTTGCCATAACATGTCACCTTGATGGTATTGTCAAAGGATTGATGTTGATTTATCTGGCATTAGTCACAGAACATTTCATGATAATTCATACATAAATGCTCACAATGTCATTGGCCAATTTGTAACACTTATTCCCTTTTTTCAAGAACATTATCTGTAGATGGTGGTCCTTAAAGAACATTGAAAAACATGATTGCTGTCACTTACATTAGTGGAATTAAGCTTGTTAGCTCAAAGAAAGTGGCATACACATTTTCTTTTGATTTAAGTTTCTGCATTAATACCTAGTGTTAATTTTTATCTAATTACAGATGTGGAAATGACTGGAAAAGAAAGCAAGTATATTTGCTCAATATGTAATCATTATTTAAGTTATTTTTTAAAAATAACATATTCATCAAATTAAATACCCACACATGTTTTTTTTCAATAAAACCATTAAATTTAATGCCAATGAAAATAAAGTTATTCAAGTATGACCAATATCAGCATTTCTTTTTAATAAAAATAACATAAATGTTACCATATATATATATATATATATATATATATATATATATATATATATATATATATATATATATATATGTTTGCAAGTCAAGTTCAAATGCAATCAACATAGACCCTGATCTGCCATAGTATACTGTGCCTGCATATCAGGGTCTATATTGTTTGTTTTATTAATTACTCCTAATAAACTGTAGAGACCCTGATCTGCTAGTGCATTATGCAACAGCAGATGCAGTTTAGTTTCCAGTTGGACTCGACATAATAGGCCAGTATGTACGATATTATGAAGACAGGATACATATTTTGGACCTGAATATAAAATGTGACTGTCAAAAGCACTGAATAGTTCACACATATGTAACATTAGAGTATCGCTGGAATTCAAGAAGTGCCAAATAAACATATGAAAAGAAGGTTCATATAAACAAAATACTTGTTCCTAAAAACTGTTTCAGGAAATAATTTATACTTTTTCTTGTGAAAAAAGACCTCTCCCAACTCTTAATCTTCAACATTTTGCCATCAAAATCAATATATAGCCTCGTACATGCTAACTTTCTATCTCAGTTAATACCAGTCTGACTCTATTGTGGATTGTCTAGTTTTCTCAAATTTTCAAACCTCTTTATCCTATCACCTGTGCCATTGAAACTATGGTAACTAATTTAATGTAAAATAAATAAGCACTATAGAGATTATTGAAACAGACCCATCCATCTATTACCTTTACAAGATGAGCTTGTATGTCATGTAATGTGACTGACACGGTCACTGCAAATGGTCTATATTTTCTTGGGTCAAACTCATGGTCTATTTCTGACACATTAAGGGGCCCACTAAGCCCCTCAGGTTCAGGGGTCTGAGGGTCCACAGATGGGCTGTCATTGAAATCTGTGAATATTTGATCCTCTCCTAAATAATTCTCCTGTAACAAAGAAATATTATTAATATTATGATCACAGCATCTATACAAATAGTTTTCACCTCACATTCTGTCGACTAAAACATTTGCTACGTGCTGATATCTTGTTTAATTTGGAAGTAAAGATGTTTAAAATGAATGCAGTAATGTGTCTAGAGTACAACAATTTTTTGAAGCACTAAGAAATTTGAGATTTTAATGCCTCAAGTATCATTTTTTAAATTTCCTTTCAACTGGAATGTAGTTTAAAGGGTTCTTGTATCATAAGTGGCTGCTGTCAAGATTTTCATGGTGTTCAAATTAAGCACTTTAAATTTTAACTGACTGATCTGGATAAGAAACCCCATTTTAGTGACTGCTTTTATATCTTGCTAGAAAGTAAAATATTTTGACATCAAAGTTAATAAAAGAAGCTTTAACTCTGACCTTAACTAGTAGTTGGATGGATTTTTATATGCAGTCACACTGATACCATAGTGATAATTTTGTCATGCTTCTGGCAAGGTGGCTCCAAAAATGTTTTATTTGTTTTCTTTTGTTTTGAGCATTAGCTTTATTTTTTATCCTTCCTAGAACAGTTAACAGGGACTCAATTAAAATAACCTCTATGGCCAAAATCCCAACACATACTACACAACAAAAAATTTACAAACCATTTCAAATATTTGACAAAAAGGCAGTTTCTAATAAAATCAAATTTATAAATCAAGTTCTACAACATGTTGAAGTATTTATTCTAGTAAGTTATGCATGCTGAGATTTTTGGATTGAAACTGCAAGACTGCAACCAAATATTTTTAACATCGATTAAAGAAATATGATAGTACTGAAGGAGATTTGTTAAAGACACATGTCAACAGATTTGATTAGGTTTTCATATTTTAAATGAAATTTACATGTTTAAGAAATGTGTATTAGCAGATCTGAGTTAAAATCAAGTCTCAATAATGACTCCTCTGTTTATGTAACTACCGGTTAAAAAAATATAATGGGACTGAAAAATTTAAATCTGTTTATTATTCAATCACTGATTTAATTTAACATTTTCAATGGAAACAGTTTCTGTTAAATAAACAAGCTAAACTGCACTGCTTTGCGTTTACCCTTTTCTAGGCAAATAATTTTCAATTTATCAAATGAAAATCCACAAATTACAAGCTGTAGTCTTCTCATTATATTTTGAAGCAAAATTCAAAACTAAATGTAACATGACTAATTTAATGCAACAATATAAAAGCCTAGTAATTTTGTTTGATACAATCTCTACAGCCCTTATTCTCAAAAAATGTCTCTTTCCTGCTGCAGAATGTTAGCCATGAAATGATTTTTTTTTTGGGGTGTCTATAGTAGTTTGGGCCCTGTAAAATGGAAGAGGGGGATGTGTGTTTAATGTGATCTGGAGCTCATCTGAGACAACTTGTTGGATCCATGAATCATCATGGCAAAGTCCTTCCCATTGTATAGTAAAGGAACCGAATCTTCCATCAACTGGGATATGTGTCAAGGGCAGTATCAGCATTTAATCACTTATTTGAGAAGGAGGCTGAGATAAATTAGGAAAAAAACTGATCTCTTTCGCTGTTTCTTGTCATCACTGGCCCTTGAAAACTGTCATGCTTCTAAATGCATATAGGGCCCATAAAGCTTTTCACCAGTGGGTGTGCCCTAAGGGGTTCTTCCTTTTTCTTGGCTCTCACTTCTAGAAAGATTTTTTAAGTCTCTGATGCTGAGCCTGTGTAAGATTTGTCTCCTTAAAAGCCAGCTAATATACTTTGTTTACCAGACCACTGAAGAGCAGTTTAGACAATTACTGTCATCCTAGAATTGCCTTCCAATATTCTTTCAGGAAACTATAGTGGAGAGATATGCATCTCTTTGTGAGAGTTGAATATTCACTGCTACTGTCATGGTACTAGTAAGAATGTCTCATGTTCCACACACTCATTTGTGATTCCCATGTTTGGCCAGATATTTTGTGCTTACTGGTATATATGACAGGTCAAGCATCAAACATACTGCAACAGTGTCAAAGAAATGCTTCCAGTCCCTCAGTACTGAAAGTATTGACATCTCTGTTTAAAAATGGAGTTTCTAAATGAAACAAATGCCTGTGTGTTGTTATATTGGATGGTTTTTTTAAAATTAGATGGCAGTTGTTATTGTGAAAAGAAAGGTCTGTTGACACTCAAATCTTTTAATTATCTCTCTAAACAAAGTAGAATGTCTGCCATTCTACAAGACCGTGGTTTCCACTTGAATGTGATCTGGTCTTTATTTGCCAAAATATTAAATGAAACTGGTACTTCACTCGCCTCTGACTGACAAAGCAGGTGGAGGTGGGCAAAATGCAGGCAGTATCTCAATGCCCAGAATGCAAAAGCCTATCAAAGATGCAGCTACCTCTTGAAATAACTGAGATGGTGTTATCAAATTTTGGCAAGACTATGTGTAAACAATGCATGAAGTACATCCTGAATGTTATGTTTTAATTTTAAGGTAATTGTTGACTATACCATTTGTGGTCCAGTCATGGTTGTGGGTATCTGGGGCTGACACTGCTGCAGCCAGTACCATCCTGGAGCCATTTGTTATTTATTTGATAGCACTGGGTTGATCTGGATAACAGACCTTCTTGGAGCTATCACAGCATCATTGTTATAAAATGCCTCGGATCCATCAGAGAAACTAAATACCATAGTACTAAGTTGGTCAGTAAACACATATTCCTCATGGCAATGAATTAGCTACATACTGCCTTGCAATTGCTGGAATTCTGCTGCCAGGATGAGATATATGATTCAGGATTACTGAGAGCAGTCCCCTTAAGTACTGATTTTGGCCTGACCAGCTTTAGTTCTGACCATAAGCAATCAATATCTAATGGCAATCTATTTATATCTGATGGCAGAATCGGTCTTGTGAAACAAAGGTTGTCATTTTTTCCTTCTTGTTTTGGATAAATGATGTTGGGATGAGTTGTAGGGAAATTGGATCACCATAACCAGTCTCTACCTGCACCTGGTGAGACTGTATCTGAGCTGGTACTCACCACTGTTGATCTGCCTCAAACATGACCCGAAGTGTCGAACGGCAGTCATTTCTGTTTACATTAGAACCTTTCTTCAAAGACCACCCATTCTGCCAGAAAATTATGGTCTCTCAAGACAGGTGGTCTTTCATAACAGGTCATAACACTATACATTCAATAAATATGTGCATTCAGAATAAGGTCTCTCAAGACAGGTGGTCTCACATAACAGTGGTCTCTCAAGACAGGTTTTACTGTAGTAATAAAGTAATGGCAATGCCTAAAACATCCTGGGTTGAGTCGGTTAAGGTGAAGCTGGGCCAGAATGTGATATCTTGGTTTGACTCCTCTTCTTTTCTACAACAGCACCTTCTGCTTCCATAAGGAAATTAGTCACTAAGTTGGTATTTGCAGCTATGCAAATGATGTCCTATTCTTTGATGTTGCATTTATCAACCTTCCCTTCAGAATGTATCTGCCTAGCCAAACAAGCCCACTGACTTCCCTCACACTATGTGCAAATTTCACATGTACAACCTGAAGCACATCCAATATATTCAAATCATGAGTATTCCCTGTCAGTTTGAACCCACCTACCTATGCACATTGAAATGACCATTTCTGTGACCTGTAAATACAGACACTAATAGACAGTATATACATGTGAAATTAGTCAAGAGCTGACCAACATACCAAGCAGTGGATGGTATTGAACAATACAAATGACTACAGGAATTGATGACTTGACTCTCTGGTCAGTAATTACTTAGTCATTGACTGAACAGCATCACATAAACTTACTTAATATGTTAGATGCTAATAAAAAAATAAATGTCCATGGACATTGTTGGAATAACCTTTCTTGTCTGCAAAAAGGCCAGTACATATTACTGAATTAAGGTACTAGTGGCCAGGGTAAGTTATAACAATATGGTGCTGAAAGGTACCTCATACAACAAAGCTTTTATTCTTATAAAGTTAGAAAACTTCTTGAAAAAAAAGTGTCAGAAATGGTTAGAAATATAGATGAAGCACACCTCCCTTGTGCAAGAAACTCCTTCCATTTACTCTATAATTTGGAAAATACAACTTGATACATGATTTTTGCAAGGTTTCTACAAGAGCATGCTTGGTAGCCCCAGTGGATGTAGTAACTTAAAGTATGAATGGGAAATACCTAAAGCCAAGGGAGAATCATTCAAATCTGACTATCACATATTTGCTGATTATTTTTCACTTTTAAAGAGCCAGAAATTAATTTGAGACCTGCAAAGAAATGTTCATACTCCTATGATCTTGCCGTATTTTTGAGTTGATGGTAATTTAGCTGGTGGCTAGTTGACAACATATGATTAAGGTTAAATTATAAATTATAACTGAAAATGAATTTTATATATTTACCTTAACATGAAGGAGGTTTCTTAACAAAGATCCATAAAGACACAGGATAGATGGTGCCACTTCAAGCTCCACATTGAGTAAGTCTGAATCCATTTCATCTGGATCAAAGTCATCAGGGGGCTTAGAATCACTACTAAGTCTAAATGGTTGGAGTGGAATCAACATGGCTTGTTCTATATCTGTCTCTGAAGATAGGAAGTCATCTATGTGGGGCTCGATGTGGTGTGTGTCATGTTTAATAAGCGTAGGCATAGAATGGTACTTGAAATTCAAACTGAGTGCTACATTTGATGTAGTCCAACAGTCTACCCAACCAGCACTGCAGGAACAAAACATAATTTTTTTAATGCATACTCCATAAAATAATTATACTTCAGATTTCTGCACTCCAACAAAAATATTGGTGCAAGGGAAACAGATCCAAGTTATATGTATGAAACTTTTGCACCCTCACACAATTAAGACAAGGAATATTTGCTAAATATGACTGTAAGTTAGTCACTAAGACCAATAACAGCCATTAATAAAAATCAGTTTGCTTATAAACTGTTAAAATTACATCACAAGATTACTGCAAATGTGATTTAAATTAGACTAATGATACTATTTACACAAAAAACGTCTAGTATGAATACCATGATTGTATGCAAAACAAACTCATAAAGTGTTTAATCTATGATGAATTTTCCATAATAAATGTTACTAAGTCCAATTTTTGATCAAATGATCAGATGCAACATAACAAAAGTATAGACCATATTGTGGATTCATTTTGTTCTCAAAGGCATTATTTGGTGGGACAAATTTTTGTCACTAATTAAAGCCATAGATATGCTGCTGATTGTTAAAAGGATCCAAATACCTCACACCCTTTTCCACCGAGTCTCCAATCTGTGGTTCATAGCAGCCACATCTAAAAGAAAACCTGCAAAATGATTCCACAGTATTACTACTCATATAATTTCATCCAGTAGAAAGATTACAAGCACCCTCACCTCTTTTCTGTTGCTCTTCTCCACTGCTTTTTGCCATTTGATCCAAAAGGGTTCTCCATCATTTTTCCATCCCTGTCTAGAATCTTCATGTTCTCTGACAAGGCTAACACCACATGTCTACTGGTGTTACTCTCAGGCAGGTACAGACGACAAAATACTGCTTCTCCCTGCATGCAGAAATGCTGCTATTCAAATTCACTGTAAATCACGTTTTTTTTTTCAACCCAAGAAATTCTGACTTACTGAGGAAGAGAACTAAATGAGCAAAATTACTTGATCATATTTGTAGCAAGAATGATATTACATGTGGGTATGCATGAATTAGTGAATTCATTAAATAATAGAATGCAAATACATGGAACTAACTAGAGTGAAAAACAAAATGAATAATGCTTTATTATTCTAACATGAGATAACCTAAGGTTTCAATAAATATAACAAGAATGAATGAATTTATTTTTGAGGTAACAAATTTGATTTGTGGAGGAAAATAGGACATTTTTATAAAAAAAACTGTGTTCTTGAGAATACTTACTAGACCACAATTGTATTTATTTAAGGATTTAACTTCAGTTAACTCCCAAATCCAGAACTCCCAAAACAAAAAGAAATCATCACTCCCATCTAAACACAAATTACACTATAATATAATAAAAGTATCTGCTGGATGAAATTCTTCTAATATATCATTACAATTACATCCCCTTACTCTGCTAAGTGTTGTATTACCTTTATCATTACAATCAACATAATTTGTTTGCTGTACATTCTTTCTATTCCATTAAAATCATGGTCTCTAGCCAAACTATATGTATCAAAGGTAAGAGTTGGTTTAGGTTTTGCTAATTTTAATATCACTTTTATTATATTATAGGTTATATCATGCTGAGGAAATGGAGGCTAAGAAATCCAAAGGACATATTGAGGGCAGGCAGCCTGGGATAGCCTGATGTGTATCTAAATCATAACCTTTGGACTATGAGTCCAATGCTCAAGTAATTGAGCTACTATGAAACTCCAAGGATAAAAGAGAATAGAACTGTAAGAGCAATGTACATACATCAGATTAGTAGTACTAGATACAAAAGGCTATATAAATTACTACACATAAACAATAACAATACTTAACAAAAAGTACAACTCTTACCTTGATGATAAGGCCAATCATGTTTATTTCTGGTAGAAAGTCTGTGAAAGGCAGCTGGAGAGCCAAGTCAATCAGGTCACCACAAAAGGCAATATATGCTGCAAAAGAAAAAACACTACAGGCTGTACATACCATTGGAATAAATGAAAATTATTTGAAGGCAAAAGGTGTTTTCAAGAGAAAGGACATTTCCTTTCTGCGTTGGCTGGATATTGAAAGGTAATAAAATAAATTCCCTAAACACTAATGTAATTGGGTAATGAACTTGAAAAAAAAACTATAGTATTGTCTTTCTCCCTGAATCTGTGATTAAAACTAAAAAAGTTGGTCCTTGAATATCATTTCATTATCTCATTTTGGAACAGTTAATGATTGCTTATACAACTTAATAAACCTTAAAGTATCAATAGTGTAGGCATTATTTAAAGTTATGTATAGTCTGGTTTGAATATTTGAAAACACTCAACAGAAATGATCTTTTCAAGCCTTCTCTCTATGAATATTGCTGCTTAATTGTTGTTTTCATCATGTTTCAAATTAGTGAAAAAACACTGATGCAGCTTTAAGAATTCTTTGTTAACAAAACAGACTAAATGTATTTTTCTGTTCATTATAGTCTACTTTAGTAATCACTAGAACAAATCATGGACTTTAAATATGAAAGGCATAATGGATGCATATATTTATGCCCATCAGACCATTATATAAATACACTATATTTATTTCAGTCCAATTACAGTGACTACTGTCTCCTTTGTGCAGGTGACCACTATATACATAGCATTTAAACACCAAACTCTGTACCTTTTATTTAGTTTGAAAGTAACCAAATTTAATACAGAGCCATATCTTACACATTTTAAAACTTACCTTAATCTTGGACACAGATGGACAGATGACTAGATATGCACACTTACATCTTAGTGTTCCCTTCTGCTTAAATGACTTAAAATTAGTAATACAGTATTTAAGGTCAATTTCTTAAGGTGTTAAATGTATTAGGATTTTTACAGAATGTCAATGCACTTCTCGTTGGCATGTTAATGACAGTTTACCATTTTCTGGGTGCTGTGATGAGGTATCTATCCAGTTGTATTCATTGGCCAGGGTAATAAGTTCAAACTGATTGATAAGAAGGTTGATATGATAAGTGAAGGGTGCAAAATGGTATATATCAGGAGGACTGTCACTGGACCAATCTTCTATCAGATCTGAAAAAAAAGGTACCATGAAAAATAAACATGGTTAAAGAACATTACTTCTCACATACTCTATCAGCAATGGTTGAGACTTTCTCTGTGGAATGCCAATGTGGAATTCTTTTCTCACATCCCCTATTAGTATATACAGATATTTTTCAAGTGGTTTGAATATAAAATCACTGTTTCATGATTCTTCTGGTTTAAATTCTATGTTATTTATTTGTGTTTCAAGACGAGTTTTCAAGATTATAGAGAATTCTTCAATGTAACCCAAAGGTTATAAGTCTTTCTAAAAATTAAAAATTTCAAACATATACTTTGTATTTATGTTGCTTTAGATGAGCCAACTGGTTGCTGTAGTTTTAAAATTAACATTTCTGTACAGAGAAATGTGAGAAACATAATCAACCATTGTCCCCCAGATGGGAAGTCCCTATTGTTATTCTACCTAAAATCAAAATAGCATTCTGATGGTGCATCATTATAGTGGCCGTTATTTTTATTAAAAATATGTCATCACATACAATATACAAATATACAGAATTGCAACAAAACTCTGTCATGCCTTTCTTTCCTTCAGTTTCAAGATATCTCAAAAGGATAATGGAACATGTTGCATAACCAAAATCAAAATCCAGTTCAATATTAACTTGACATTGTTAATTCATTCATTTTCAAGGGTATCAATAGTTTTAAGTCTTGCAAAACTTTGTACTAAATTTGTGGATAGGGAAATGAGCCCTATTGTTTTTTTCTGATGAAGAGCAAATTTTCATGTAAATTATGTTTCTCCAAAACTACTCATCCAACTACATTATATTAGGAATATTAGCCTGCTACCTCATGAATCCAGCACTATTAAAAGATGAAAAATATCTTTTTTGTCTCTCAAATTAACAATGGGCTATAACTCTTCTTCATTACCTCCCCACGCCACCTCCAGATGTTGCTTGTTTTTAGCTGAGTGATATACTATCAAGAATGCTTGCATGGTTGGGTGGTTGGGAGGGTTTTTAAGTAATGTGATTGGATAAGTAAGGGCAGATATTGAGTCAAAGGGAAGGACTCTGAACTGATAAAAAGTGTCATGGTAAGCAAAATGAAATAATTTCCACAATAGGGGTGGATATAAATAAAGGAATCTGTGAGATTGAGACTTAACAGCATTCCAATCCCTTTAGATAAAGAGGCAGATTGATCTTGCTCTCTCCATCTTGAATTTTGTTTGTGCAATGAATTGGTTGAGGTGATTCAAGTCAATGTCCAACCTCAACTTGCTGTTCACTTTCTGAATTAAAAATAGCCTTAAATAAAACCATGGCATATCTGGGATGTGTACAATTTCTACTGCCTGCTCTGACATTCGACTGAAAGGATCCCTTGTCCTAAGGCCACTTAATATCCCTTTGCAATGGCTGGGAGTGTTTCTGAATGCTTGTGTATGTTGAAGGGCAATTACTGAACTAATTCATTCCAAACTTCTTCATTTCTTCCTCCAGAAAGCAAAGTAGTCCCAAACAGGGTCATCCATAAAGCAAGAATTTAATGAGGTTGAGTGACATGGAGCACAGACATGTGTCATGTCATATCCAGTATAAGTTGACCAAAGCTGTCAAGGCATAGCATGTTGAGCTGCCCAGTTAATGACTCTTGTGAATTTGGCCATCATTTCCCAGGAGTGGCTTATGGGCAGATTTCTCAATAAGTCAGAAGACTGCTAATGAGGCCAAATCCAACATTAAAAACAGAGAGTTTTATACCAGTGAGATAAAAATGTTGCTGGAACTTGGCATTGATTGATGTGAAGGAACTTCATCATACTCAGTGAGTCAAGTCCCCAACTCGGTATGCTTGCAGCCCTGGATAAGTCATACAAGGTGGCATCGATAACTTAAGTTTGTCCTTTTGAAAATATCACTAGCTCTCCCTTCTAGAAAAGCAGAGAATATACAGTAACCAAGCACTGCCAGAACTACCTGCTGGTTTGACTATCGTATGGCTGGCCTGAATGCTGGCAGCACAGAAGATGGTCTGACTATCACCAGTACCGGCTGCTACAAGGGCCTGGCTGGACAGACAGATTTTTCAATGAAATCCCAGGCAGAGTTAGGTATGTTACCAACGATGCAGCTAGACAGATAGATCTGTCACTAAGATGCCTGTAAATCCAAGTTGACTGGACTGTTTCAATTACAAGGTACCCATGTTGAAATGTTTGGATGGCCAGTAATAGTGTGATGGTATAATGAGTTGTATCCAATGGATCCAGTAAAAAAAAAAATCCAATGTGTCCTAATTTACAGACCCAAAGGCAAAGCTCGTACATGTGGGATGGAGTTACACCCATTGGGCTGCCTAAAAGTGGGAAAACACTCTCCCCAATGAGTCAGAATTGTAAGCAATGAATTAGCTAGCTAGACCATTTTTTCAAAAGGTCCCCCACGCTGAAAACCGGTGATGGATGGATAGTGAGGGCTGAATGACTGGTAATGGTGTGGTGCTTTACAAATCCCTTACAGGCCAGAAAGCCATGTTTGGATATGCTGGTGGACTTATGCCTACTGGGATGCCTCAAATTGGGGGAGAGGGGACACTCCCCATATTAGTCAGAATTGCCAGGTTGTCTTCCTCAACTAATTTCATCTTTTCTTCCCTTTAATGAATTATGGACTATTGATCTGAACTTTGCATTTCATGCATTTAGTAGACATTTCTCCTGAAATGACACAAGAAGAGAAAACAAGGCATAAATTAGCAATTCAGCATCTTACTAACTAGCTAATACTGTAGCACAGGCTTTCTGACCACGTCTGACACATACTGAATGTTACAGTCAATATACACTTAGTATATAGAAAGCAAGAGTCATGACAAACTTCCATTAAGTTGCAATTATAGCATTCAGTTGACACTGCTGGTGAAATGTCAAAAGATGGGAAAAGAAAGCAAATATTAGTAATTCCAAATGCTACTTATTCACTATAAATACATGTTCCTCATTACTAATGTAATAATAAAAAATAGTCATTATTGTATTTAAAGCTTTGTATACTATGCTTTGAACTGATGCATTTCCTGTTTTTAGTTGAAATTACTACTGATATGACAGATGAAGAGAAAACAAAGCATAAATTAGCAATGCAGCATGTTAATAACTTGCTAAAAACATCTCCAGCAAGAGAAAATAGTCATGACAACTTGTAAATGACAAATGAGGTCAATAATAGTGTGGTGTAACATGGTCTTAAATAAATGAAGTCTGAAAAGTTGACAAAGTCACTCAAAATTGGTAGAAATTTAAAAATACTGTATACAACCTGCAGGAGAATTATTGTCCTACACAATAAATCCAAAATATAAGTTGGATGGTCCAATTTGAACACTAAAATGACTTTGTCAGAGTTAAAATATAGGATATTATCAGTACAATAGCAAAAACTGAGTTATTTTCAAGGTGAGGTAATGGTGAAGAGTTATTGCTTTTAGTCTATATGACACTGACAGAAAAAGATATTTTTAGTAGGGCTGGATTCATGAGGTAGCAGACCAATATTTCTGATGTAAAGTGATTGGGGAACATATTTGAAGGAGAAAATTAGTTTATTGTGGAGTTACACTCCTGGTTTGTAGCAACAAAAAAAAAATACAGGAAAACTAACATCATACAAATAAAAGTAAATTCAAAGCATTTATTATATTTATTGTAGAATCAAGGACCCATACAAACAATCCTTGCAATATAAAGAAATAGTACTCGGATACAATCAAAGAACAAGTCTTTAATATTTTGTAAGGAAGTATTCATTATAATTTGGTATTCAATCCCTTTTAACATGTTAATGTTTTGGGATATCCAAAGTGTCTGGAGATGAGTACTAGTCAGGACTGCTAGAGAAAAATATAACAATCACTGAGCTTTCTTCAACAAATGAGTGAAAATAGTTTCAAGCAAATATGAAAATGCATTAATTGAGACAACACTTACACAATAACTTATTAACTGAGACAAGAAAAATACATACTGCTCCGGTGTTCTAGTGGTTAGAACATATGCCTCAGATGTGAAAGGTCGTGGGTTCGATCCCTGTTCAAGTCATACAAAAGACTTATAAAAATGGTACTAACAGCTGCCTTGCTTGGCACTCTGTATTAAGAGGTTAGTGTTAGGACTGGTCAGCCTGGTGTCAGGATAATGTGACTGGGTGGGACTTCATGCTACATGTCTATGGCATGATGCCCCAGTGCAAGACATCACTTTACACTGCCACACTGCAGACATAATAGCGATATGACTGAAAATTTGTTAAAGCTACATTAAAAATCCAAATCACACACACACATATAAACATCCACACAAACACAAACACACACACACACACGTGCAGCTCTTACCTTGGAAGAAATATTTGTGTTGGAAGATAAGGTACAATGAAGCTTTACAAGCTGTGAAGGTACACTTCCAGTGCTGATGGTCATTCCATTCAATTGGACTCTTGATTTCCACACAGAACTTTAATGAAAAATTGAAATAATATTTGGAAAGGGACAGCAATTTTTGTGTAATTTGCTTTGTTTTTGATTTCTCAAAAGTTGTTCAGAATTGAATATTTTTTAAGTATTTTGTTTACTCTAACAATAATTAGCAACAGTTTATATTGGATCAACAAATTATGGATATGTTTTGATCTTCCTTTTTCTGGAAAACAATTATGAAATGAAATCTTATTACTTAAGTTGAAACCAAGAAGAATTTCTCATAGGGACTGAGACTGTATGTTGCTATGACCATCCACTCAGATGAAAAGATTTTTAATATGTTAATTGTGGTAGCCAAATCTGGGGTCAGATTGCCAGTATTTTCATTCAAGAACAATTATATATCATAATTAGTCTTGCAACCACATGTGAATATGACTTTCCATTTAGGAATGGCAATTACAAGGTTTGCAAGATGGCTGCCTGGCCTTGATGGTCCAACTGGATGTCAGATTGTCACCATTTCATTTGGGACCAAGATCATAAGTCTTTTAGTGAAAACACGTGTTGATATGATCATCCAGTTAGGTGTGGGGATCAAATGATTCTCAAGATGGCAACTATAGTGGCCATATTGGATGTCTGTTGGCACCATTTTAATTTAGGACCAACCAGATTTCATGGGACATTCTGATCAAGTAGTGATAAGAAGATTTTCAAGAAGGCTGCCATTGTGGCCATATTGGATATCAGACTAACACCATTTCCATTCAGGATCAACAAGACATAATATGTAGTCTTTAAGCAAAACTCCATATTCATAAGACCATCTATTAATGTGAAGTTGCAACAACAGACTTTTATGATGCCCACTAAGGTGGCCATAATGGATGTCTGAGAGGCACCATTTCCTTTAGGACCAACTAGACATTTGGAATAATGTAACTTTTATGGCCATTCACCAAGTAGATTATAAAGAGTAGCAATAAAAATCTGGTGCTAACAGATGGATGGACATTGGACAATGGATGCTGGCAACAGGCCATTAAATAAGCTCTCTTGGTCTGGGATCTGTAGAGCTGGCATTTTGGACTCATCCTAACTAGAGACTCCATTTTTCTCATTACCTTTTATTTGGCAAGAATAATAGAAATTAAATTAATCTGTTTCAATATAAAATGCTAAACACATGCTTTAAAATTTACAATTTCAGGATAAGATACTCTCCTCTCCTTCCAGTAGGTCTATGCAGAAACAGAATTTGTAATATCTTTTGAAATATTTGAGACAGTACAAAAGTCTTACAGTGTGTAAAAAGTATGAAGGTACAATTACAAAGATCATTCAGAAAAGTATAGAATGGTGGAAAAAAATGGTACAATATTGTATGAAATGTTACACTGACCAGGTAACACAGAAATGGTATGGTCTGCACTCTACAGTTTCATACTATTCATAAGGTTCAAATCTTAAAAATAAACATTTCCCACATATTCATCACTGGTTATCCTGGCTATTCAAAAAAGACCTTGTATATCTTAGGTATTTTTAAAAGAACTTTTAATTCCATTTATTTTGGGGTGTAATTGATGGGTGTAATTTGGGTTATAGAGTATGCAGCTTGGTTAAACTCTGATGTGCTCCTCTCAAAAGACTGAAAGCTTGACTGGATCCTCATCATTTCCTTGACTTCAAAGGAAAATTGTAAAAAAATGAGCTGACAATGTTTTAATATTTTTTATGCATATTTTGCAATTAAGTCATTGCACTTTCACAAGCTTGTATTGCCTACACTGGCAAAATGTGTTTTCCCTATTCTAGTATTTAGTAAAGATAATGTACTTTGGACCTATTCCAGCAGATATTTCAATCATATGAGAGCAGCCATTTTAGTCAGCTGTGTGCTTAGATAATGTACAGTTTCAACAAGTACAATACAAAAAGAAATTTAAGCCACAGTACATAAAAATTTTAATAGCGGTATGCCAAAATTCTCTCCATTCTGCACTCTGATGATGCAAACATCTCCAACATACACCAGTCATGCTGTCAGAAGTACATAATATCTGTAGGCAACACAGTTGCTTTCAAAGTTTAAAACACATACTTGTATAAATTCAATTCATGAAGAATCTATTACCTTTGTTAAAGCTGAATTAAAGCTGAAAACCAAATTTCAATAAATACAGGTCTCAAGATGACAGGGAACTGCAGTACAGAAGAAATGATACCAAGACAATTTGCTAAACAGTTAGAAACATTACAAAATCGGAAAATGAGCCAAATGATATGATCAGAAATGGTAATCTGAAATTTTAATGAACTGTACAGTGTTACAGTGTTAGTAATGTACATTACTAAAATAACTAAGCACTGCAAGGTCTAGTGAATAACATGACAAGTTTACATGGTCAAAAATGAGCCATCCATTACCTGAAGTCTATATAACTGGGGACAATTTGACTCAGAAATATGTAGACTAGTAAACAAATAATTTCATAGCTTTGAAACTGCTCTTGTGGGCAGAACTGGTTTGTGTCAGCTAATAAGTAACTTCCAGTTGATTTATAAGGCATACAAAAATGGAAGCTTTTATTGTCCCATGTGGATATGCCCATCTGTTCTAGAGATGAAGAGAAAACAAGATTTTGAAGATGGTTATCATGACAACAATGCTGGACATCAAACTGGAACCAATTTCATTTCATATGATCTATATGTCATAGGAACCCCTGTAGTGTAAACATAATGTCAATCTGACCATCTGTTCTGGAGGTGTAGCACAACAAGATTTTCAAGATGGTCACTACTGAGGCCATGTTAAATGCAGAGATTCTCACAGGATTTGATATAGGGAATTCACCACTTGTCAAAAAAATAATTGGGGAGTAACACAAAAAATGAAGGGGAGGAGGAATTAGCCATAGTTCATTATTTCCATAACACCTCAATATACATATCTCTTTCTTCCCGATCCACTCTGTAAGACCCTATTAGAATCACAATCTTTAAAAGATGTTGCCTCTAGCTGTATAATCATTAATCTGTTGATTGTTTCTGAGCTTCATCTGTTCCTTATCTGTATATGAATATTATTCTCTACTAAAAATTCCTTCAGTCTGCTGTCTTAAACATCATATAAAGAACTAGCTTAACCCGCTGGAACAAGTTTGAAACTGTTCTTTATGTTTGTTCACAATCTTCCACAGCTCAAAGGTATTGTTTTCTGAAAACTTCTGCTTCAAAATAAAATTTTCCACTAACATAATTTTTGCCAATGTTTAACTTTCCTGTAGTCTACTGACTACTACACCAGATTTACGTTTCCATAATGCTGTAAAAGGATTAATACTTTAATGCCATAATCTAGTTCTTCAAACAGATATTTTGATTAAATAAATATCTTTACTTTTAATTTCATTTTTAGCTTCTTATTTATTAGTTTATTCTACCATTTATGCTAGGGCCATATAGTTTTGTAGCACATGATCCCACAGGACTAAATTGTGATGAGAAAAAAAAAACGAAAAGTACACTCTACTTTTAAATGATCTGTACTTTAATTTGGTTTGTTTGCCTTACTTTTTCTACATTTCATTTTGAAATGCCTCTGAAATGAGGGTGGACTGTCATTTTTGTCTATCCACCTTATAGACTGAACTCATATGTAATACCATTTTCTGGTTCAAAATCACTCACAAGTATCTCCATTAACACTTCTCCAGCTCCAATAATCTGACATACTTTTCAACTTTGAAAATAAATTGCCTTTATCACTATGATCAGCCAATATTTGCCAAATGAAACTGTCCTCGAAGATGAACCATGCTTGAACTTGGCCATGTTGGATCATCTAGATAGCCCATATTAAAAATGTGCACTTGTAAAATTTCCCTGTTGCAAGGTTAAAATGAAAAAATGCTGGTTACAGGTCCCAATGTGCCAATGAAATTTAGTTTCACAACGATTCATGTCAAGCTGAAGAAACCAGATGTTTAAACAGTTATGAAAAAAACCATTGTGAAAAATGTTATAATACTTCTACCAGCTTGGCTTTCATTTCGTCAAGCAATTTAAGTGTGATTGGCTGAATAAAATCTGTATCCTGCATGGAGTACATTTTTTTTATATGCACAACTTAAAACTAATTTGTGGGAGTTCTTATGCATCACCGATTTCCAAGAGAGTAAATTCATAAAACTTTTCTGTGAATCACATGAAAGCATGGTCAGGGAGCATCTCTGTAAATGTCCAATCAGCACTATGCTTATATAGGACCATCTGTAAATCATAAATCATAAGTCTTTTAATGAAAAGCATATGGCAATGGCACAATCCTTTCATGAGTAGCAACAAGAATTTTGCTGGATATCAGATAATCCACATTGACATTTAGGACTATCAACTTATCATAAGATAGCTTTAAGTGAAAACAGCATGTTGATATTAACATCTGTTCAGGAGGAGTAATGATAACAAAAAGTTCAAGATGATGAAGCGGCACCATTTTTATTTATGCTTGCTTTGGTTTTGGTTGGTAAAGCATGACAATGCAGTTTTAGGCAACTGAAGTAAAGTGCCTTCCCAAAGGACAAACCATGGTAGCCAATCCAGGCCCATCCAATGGTAGAATTTGAACACATAATCTATTAGTTGTGAGTCTAGCATGGCAACAAACACTAAGCTCCCTTTTCATTAAGGACCAACTACAAGTCATAATAAGTCTTTCTGTAAAAACCACATGTCAATATGAGGAATATAAAGAACAGGGCCACCAGTATGGCTATGTTTAATGTCAGATTGGCATGATTTTCACTTAGGCTCATCTTCATGTCAGAAAAAGTCTTTCAGTAAAAACTCCTTGTTGATATTTGTTTTGAAGAAGTATCAATAACAAGATTTCTGATATAGCCGTATAGGGACGCTGTTTGATCACAGAAATGCACCATTTTCATGTAGGACCGTCTACGTGTCATAACAAGTCTCTACATGGGGAATCTGTTGAGAAGAAGTACCAGAAAGCAGATGACAGACATAGACCCATCACATAAATTCTTTTAGACCTTGATCAGCAGTGTCACAAATATTAAAGTCGATAAAACAGTCACCTCAAACAGAAAGTAAATTTCATGCTTCACTATCTGCTAAAAGACAAGAATTAGAAGCTTACATCAAGAGTTTCACATTCTAATAAGTTTCTAAACTTCATGCTACTGGTAGCCTCTAGTAACAGCATCTGGCCCTTGATGGTTGTTGTGTAGCCATTCTCCAAAACAACCCATGGTAGGCTTGCCTCAATGTATGAACCCTGACTCATGTTCATATGGATAGCCTGGGTAACCTGATATCAATAATAATAATAACAATAATATCATTAATAATAACAATACAATAAAATATCAATATTCCAGACTTAACAAAAAGAAAGAGAACCTACCTGGGCCATATTCTTCTATACTGGCAATTTTTAGCTATTTGGATTGTTTATATTTAAATGTCAAACTTAAACTTAAAACAATTAAAGTATATTAAAGTCCATTATGCATGATCAAAAGTAAACAAACTGTTTTATATGTTTGTTGGCAATGCAATTATTAAACAAAGTCATGACTAAATGTTCTCACCTTCTGAATGTCAACAACAAATTGGCATCATTACCTGATGTTTTTTCACTTTTAACTGGCCGACATGTCATATGGTTTGCAATAATTCATGACATACCAACATAACATAATCATATTTTTATATTAGGAATTGAATGAGATTATCACTATACTGAAAGAAGTTAATTTAAACATTTTGGATTAAATCATGCAAAAGAATCAACTACAGACCTTCACTGAGGTGAATATGAAGATTTATGATGGAGTAGATTTATCATATTGAACTCAATCCTCAGTTCTGCATGCATCAATAAGACTTGTTAGTTCATATTGACCTCTGTTCTGCATCAGTCAATATGTTCAACTCAGTAATAGTTAATAATTGTAAGCAATTCTCCTGCTCTATTCACAAAAAAGAAACACTTTCTCTATTCACAAAAAAGAAACACTTTGTGCAAAGCATTAAGAACTAATAGAAATAGCCAATTATTTTATATTGCTGCCATTTACCTAAACTTGTTTTATCGTAATAACATTTTCTACAACACAGAAATGGAGAAAATATGGTATACTTTAAATAACATTTATTGTGATCACAATTTCTTCTATAACTACAATTTTCATCACTTACAGAGTTCTTGGTGTACAGGATGTCTATGGTAGCATCAGCCAAAATGTTCAGCCTGAATTCAAAGCTTAGATATTGTCGTCTTTCACCTGGTTTTGGAACTTGGGAAGGAATAAGAGGCTGGTATGAAGCAGGATAGAAGAATTTCCACAAGCACTCCCTAAAAATATGCCAGAGAAAGTAAATAAAAAATGCTAGATAAAGTATACAACACATAAAGTACTTGAATATCAGGCACTTACACCAGATGTGTGTTTATGACAAAATTAGTTACAAACCCATTTGATGGAACATTTATTGCAGCTGGTAAAAGAAAATATGATTAAAGCTTGGCCTTTGACCTCAACAGCTTCTGAAGTATTTTAATGATTAATATTATAAACTGAGATAAACTAATATTTTTTATGTCAATTTACTTTTAAAAAAGAAAATATGGTGAACAGGTTGTTCTAATTTCTTCTGATTATAAATCATAATTGCTCAAACATTTCTGACCTGTTACTTCAGTCAGTCATTGGTTATCTTTTAAAGTAATGATAATATTTTTCAATAGTCATTTTTACAGTTGAAGTGTAAGCTTGATTATCTCCTTAACCTTCCTTTTAACCATAACAATGCAGTGATCTCCCAAAAAATGTTTGATTCCATCATGATAAGAATGTTTTCAAAAACATGCCATCTTCATAAAAGCAATAAAGTACTATCCCTAAGTTATAAATTGATTTAACGTTAAAATCTATCAGTCTCTGAATTTAAAAAAAGATGAAACAATTCAAATTATATTTATTCATATGTCAAAGATGTATAACTCACTGATCTGATTACTGAAGGAATTATATCCTATGGATATAAGACAGCATTCACAATTGGAAATGCAGTAGACAATTCTACAAGAACCATCTAGACATCTCCTTGCTGGCAATAGCCAGCGAAATCCTTGCCAAAATTCAGTTAAATTACCTTGTGCATTACACTGATCAAGAGCTCCTCCCTATGATTAAGTGTCACCCCAAGAAAGGATGCGGGACAACAGCTTTACCACTCAGGAGAAATGCCAGGAACAGGACTCCAACGTGTACATAACTTTCACTGACCTGACAGTCATAGCATGTATTTAAAAAAATGTCAGAATTTGGTTGCCCTGAGAAATTCATGATGGTTCAACAATACTGGCTCATGTTGTGAATGATGGGAGTCACCTGAACCATTCCCATTCACAAACGGGGTCTAGCAAGGCTTAATCTGCCCCATCACACTTCAGTATGATGTTCTCTGCCATGATTTCTGATGGCTTCCATGATAGGAAGCAACTGTTTATGATCTATTTGATGAGATCTGTTTCCTGAATACCAGATATGAGTCTGAAATGCAACAATAATGAACCACTTCTGTGACAATTTCAGTTTCACAATCAGTAAATGGACAGTCTTTGTCATTGGTAATAGTAAACAAAATAAAAATTGAGAGCAGAAAGTCCCAGACAAGGACAGTGAAAATAGATTTTTTCTCCCAGCAAGAGATAGGCCACCACCACCTAGTTGTCAGATATTACAAGGGTTACTCTCCCACAATGCTGGCAAAAAATGTTAATTATGGCCTTTTTTCCATAAGGCTGATGTGAAAGGCCCACTCCTACATCCCTCAACTGCCACTTAGCATGGTGAAGTGTGGCAACAGATATGTCTCCCAACATTATGAACTGGTATCCATACTGACAGCAATCTCTGGTTAAGGTTACTGCACACATTTGCTGAAAGTCATGCTCTGTTCTGTTACTGATTAGAAACTGTTTTATTTCAGTGAATATCACAATCTGATGATCTAAGAAGTGACTGGAAAACAGGTGCCACTGGCTTAGGTTGAGCATGTCTGTAGCCATATTAATTAAATTAAGGTGCTGCACAAACTCCCTTGCTGAAATACACTACCTATAAAAAAACTGACTATGAGAGTTCAACAACCCATGCAATGCACACGGGAAAGAGATGAACAAGGTTAAAAAGAGCACAGAAACATTCTCCCAAGATGGCCAAAATGTCCAGAGGCAGTAACATCTGATTTCTTCGCATTTGCAAAAACATCCATCTCAGAAGTGATAGCAGGATGTTCATATCCTAAAGTTAACTGACCATATGATTCTGCAGGAAGTTGTCCATGTATACTGGCAAAACTGCTGACAAGGTGAAACTAAAGATAGTAATAACATAATACATAGAGTTCATGAAAACCTGCAGATGGAGATTATGTCTAAATGGGAGTGAACAAAACTGGTATCTGAGCCCTCCTCTGAACATGAATTTAAAGAATTAGCAGGAAGCCAGTGCTGGCTGGTATGGCTGGCAAGGTTTGTAGAAAACTACCACTTGTGCCATAACTTAAACACACTCTGTCCCTGTTCTGCAAGCCTGGGAGGCTTACTCCCACTGGGCTGCCAAGGAAGGGGCAAAAACTCCTACACATCCAGGTCAATGGGATCGGTGATAAGTATTTTCTCTACAGTGTCCTGCTTGTGCAGGACAATGACCCAAGTCCCTTCTGACTAACTTGAATAGGCACTTCAAGATCTGGATAAAGTACACTTAGTAAACCAGAGGCATGTCACATGTCTTTGGAAACCCTGAACTTTCTACAACATGGTATATCTAGTTGCTACTGTGTACCTGTAATGACAATGGAAAATAACTAAGTCATGAAATGAGCCGGATATTGGTGCAAACTGCACACCAATTAATGCACAAAACTTAAGAAAGAGGTAGCAGTATCCTTGAGTGTATCATGGTACCTGGCCACAGAATAAACTATTAACAGTGGACCTGTTGACTGAAATGATGGATGGGCAGCCAACATCGTTTGTACTGCATAATGTCTATCTAAAATGGTTGACTGGTGGAGGAGCTGATGCAGACAGACTGGTATATATATCTCCATAACATTTATACAATGAAATGGTCGGCCAGATTGAGGCATGACTCCAACAATATCACAACCTCTGGTTGTAAAGCAGTCATGGATAGGAAAATGCTTAAAACTAATTTGTTGTTGTTGGGCTTAACGCCATTTTTCAGCACACGATAGGCTATTCATGGCGGCCAGTATTAATGGTGGAGGAAGAAACTGGGAAATCACCGGAAAGTACCACCGACCCACGAGAAGCTACTGGCAAGCTTTCTCACATATCTACATTAGCCGAATCCTAGACTCGAACACACGCAAACAGAGGTGAGATGGCAGTGATCCGTAACGGACAGCGCTTTAGACCACTCGGCCACTCAGGGCCCCCTTAAAACTAATAATGTCTGTTATCCACATGGCCACCTACCAGTGGCAGGTAATAATAATAGTATCTTGAAGTTTCTTGCCAGTGATGCTACTTTTTTCTGTACATGATATACAGATGGAAATAATAAAATTTTTCATCTTTCTTGAAGAGCTGAATTCAAGAGGTAGCAGAGTTTATTTAATAATTTTAATGTGATTAGGAAATATATTTGATGGAAAAATTAAATTATAACCATAACTACAAAAAGTGTACAAATATAGATTTAGAATATTTGTTAATAAATTTATTTCTTTTTTTGCTTTCTTCAAAAAACAGATTACACAGATACAGCCAACAGTAATGACATCATCACACCAGTATCTGCCTCAATGAGAACAATATCACAACTTGTAAGGGGTGAGATGTTGACTGTTAGTGTACAGACTCTGATTATTAATTATCATGTGAAAGGACTTTCAACCATACAAAGTTTGCAACTGTTTAAATGATCAATTATCAAATTCATTCATAAAATACACTTGCATTTTGTTCTGCTTTATTCAACAGTTATCCTCCTTCATTTTAAATTAGCACTCTATGTTTTATTAAAAATGCATTTATCATTTCAATTTCAATCATTCTGCATTTAATTTATATTCAATTTTGCATTCCCTTTGCATTCATTGTGCATTCTGCTTGTGTTCATTCTGCAAACCATTTTTGTTTCCCTGATAAACTTAACTGTTTTAGGGTCTGTGTCAGTGTACAGTTTCATCAAAATCTTTCCAAGGCTTGCAAAGTTGTTGACTGGACAATAGAATATTAACTGACAGATACAACAAAAATGTCATAACATAATATGTCCCAATTATAACAGGCAGACAGAATATGCAGGTTACATAAAACTCTGTATGAAGTTACTTTACCTCTGTCTATCTGCCCAGGGTCCATAGTTGAAATCTGTATTTTTGCCACACTGAATGTCCATTCCCATACAAGGGTAAGTCCTCTTTACAACTGTCTGCCCATCTGCCAAATGGACTACCTCAGGCTCATATGGAACAAGACCAGGATCATCCATATAGTAATGAATTTTGACACCAGTAGACTGAAGTACTGTGAAGCCATCCCCCATGGTCCTTGGTGGTCTGCACAGTAATAAAAAAAACAAAATTAAACTTTCTTTATAGCCATCCTTATAACTAACATAATTAGCACATGTCATAAAACTGATGGCAAAAAAATGCCTCTCATATAAACAATTAGCTAAGACACCCAAACCCTCATTTCCTCAAATTCTGGTATTTAATGCCAGAGGCCATGAGATGCTGATATGTACTAAATGAAAAGACAGCAAAATGAATTCACACCTGACAATCAACAAGTTAAATGTATTAAAAATCAAAATAAGTTCCATTCTCATATAACTAGGTTGGTTTAGCATGAACTTAAATTTTTCTCTGCGAGTGAATGCCTTGCATGATCTCTCGTTTTCAAGATGCTTCAGTTGTGCAATTCAATGTGGTCCAGATAAATATACATGACTAGCTATGAGATTATTTTATCTTTTAATCCTGGCATGTAGGTTTCTAAAATCAAACATTTTACATAAAAGATAAGGAAAAAATCACAGGACAAATGCCCATAAATTTAGTTAATGCATATTAATTTTAATTTATGAGGTACCAACCTTTTTATGGCTGAAAAACCACTAATATCTAATATAAAATAGTTTTACCTTATCTTCCATTTTCATCCAAAACATCCAAAAATCAAGCATCAACAAAAATTTTAGTTTGCTAAACCATAACAATTGATACTCCAATGAATTGCCAGTATTATCCAATTTCATGATTACACTTAGAATAAAATGTAATAGGGACAACAAAAACAAAATAAGAGAAACAAGTGTGACTAACACTGCTCATGTGTTAGTTAATGCCAGCTTGTCTTTTAGACATTACAAAGGGAATTAATATATGCAATCAGCATGGATTCCTGGGTGTGTTTATCTTCCTTCTTTCTAAAGTTGCCCTGCCCCTGAAGTCATAACAAAGAAAGTCCATGATCTGCATATTATACAACCAATATTATCCAACAAATTTCTACCAACCTCTTGGGACATGAAACTAACTCAAATTAAATTAAATTACTTAAAATCAAGTAGTTTTATTGTATAAACTTACAAGCCTTTTATGCCAGAATGCTTTCTGAAAAAAACATTTAAGTTCTGTTGAGTAAATATTGAAGAGAAGTCACTCCTACTTTTAATAGCGGTGACCACCTTTAATGTAGTTTAGTATCTGCTGTATAAATTTGAAGGAATTTTTACCAGAATTTTATCAAATTTGGTTAAGCAGTGATGTTTCTGAGACAAATCATTGAATGTTTTGTCATTTTAAGTAACAGTGATTAAATTTCACAATGGATTGACATTGTTTAGTACAAATCTAAAATCCTTTAAACCAGGATGCTATCATATTTTAATGAATGGTGCTTGAGTTTTTTATACTATTAGAAATGGTAGTTAAATTTCTTAGCAGATTAGCATCATGTTGCTGTAATGTCTAGAATGTGTCAGTTTAAAGAGATGTCTAGCACCTTGGGCATTATGACACATAGTATCATGTCCCACAAAGTCATATTATCCTGACACCAGGCCGACCAGTCATAACACTGATCTCTTAATGCTGAGTACCAGGTGAGGCAGCTGCTAGTACCATTTTTGGTATGACTCAGACGTGGTTCGAACCCATGACCTCAAACATCAGAGGCAAGCACTCTAACAATTAAAGACCACCAGAGCAGTCTTGAGAAGTTATAAATAACAATTGTGAATAGACAACACAGCATAAAGATGGACAAAGCAGAAAGAATGCAAGATGAGCTTCCATGAGACTCCCATTCTGTTGAAGCCTACCTTTGTATCTGGCTATGATGGTAAAAAACTTAAAATAAAGCCACATCACAGAAATTTAAATTTCACCCTAATCTATGGTGTGGAATTCACTATGTAAGAATGGGCACGCATATGGGCACTAAACCAATCAATAAGTTCAGCTTCCACCATAGTGGACTTGAGAAAATAAAATACAAATACAAATCTGCCAAATTAACAGATTGACCAGCATATTGGGCAAAAGCTTAGTTCTCTATGCCAGGACAAAGTTCCATATCAAATAGGTACCTTAAGTCTGTCAAATGTTTTTAAATGGAAATAAAATTCTTGATGAACTAAAGGGCAAATTGGACAGGATGACACATCAGATGGATAATGTTAACAATATATACCTTTAATACCTGTATATAATACAACCATGGAAAATACAACACAGTTAATAATAAATATAACAATAAAAGATTTTGCAAATGATACCTACTCATCTTCTGGCCCCTTGTACTGTTTATTTGGAACAAACATTACCCGAAGATTCTCTGCATTACATTTGGCATCATGCATGAAGTTATCAAATGGAGTGGATGCTGGCGTTGAGGTGTAAATCAAATGAGTATCATCTAGTCGAATAACTAGATTGTTTGGCACTAAACTGTTCCCAAATATAAAACAACACTGAAAGAAAAATATAAAATTAGTTTTAAAAGGCAACTACAACCATTCATGGTCATTGGATGAGCAGTACATTAATATATACCTCAATTTCAGAGATAAAGCTACAATATTGCAAAATCAAAAGCCAAAATAACAAATTTGAATTTCTGTTCAAAAATAAAAATACCTTGACTTTAAAATCAAAATACTGAACAAAAATATGTATTTTATCATAGCTTTTTACAAAGGATTACTTTTTTGGAATTCAAATGTTTATAATCTACTTTCATGTTTTCTTTTGCCAAAAAAACTACTGCTTCATAAAGCAATATGAGAAACCTAAAAGCAAGGCAGATGTCTCCAAAAAATGAAAAAACCCCAGACCTTTCAAGTTAAAATTGTTTGATTCCATCAGACTTCTTATCAATGAACAAAGTTTTATGTTCTTTGACCTGAGTGCTTTGCAGTTACAAATTCAATTCGTTTAGGACCAACAGTTCTAACATGCAATACTTCTCGTCATAATCGAGAGTTCTTTCCTTTACTATAATTCCAGTCTTACCCTTCATATCTTCTTAATATCTAGATGATCTATAAATACACAAGCATAAAAGTCCCAAACATTTACATGAAATAATTTCAATGAACCACATTTAACAATTTTCAAGTCAATCTTCTCTCCAGCAACACAGTTTCCTGACAAAAACCGATCCATGACAGTGTAACAACATATTTATAAGGACCAGAAAATGTTCAATATAGTAATGGACTGTTAATTGTATTGTATATGTGGCAATTTTGCACAAATATACATACATCTAAAGATATAAAAACATACATGTATGCATATACAATCACAATCCTGAAAGTAACTGCTGCATGGTTATCAATGTTCAATATACAGCCTTTAACAGTATTGCTCACCATTTTAATGCATGGTGATCAATGCACAATATACAAACTTTAACATACCCTAATGTTAATACTTACCATATTAATGTCAATTTTAATCACAGGCAGCAGGTCTCGCCATACAAAATTCCTCCTTGTGAGGTTAACACTGAAAAGATTGGAATCATAGAGAAATTAGTCCAAAACTAAAACTCCCCTCACATTAGTTAATAGAAAATTACATCCACACATTAGTTCATAAAAATTGCATCCAAACATTATCTCTGGCATAACTGATCTAGGAAGCAAATATTTATGTACTTGATTTCTTTAAAACTCAGTATAAGAGTTCAACATTTTGTAAACTCAAGACTTCATAATTGTTATAAAACCTGTCAGAAAAAAATAATTTTCAGGAACCATAAAAACATTTGTGAATTGAGTGATGAAATAATGTACATTCAAATGTTAATTATTGCATAGTCCCAGATGTGGACAGAGTCGAGTAAGGAAGACTTTAGGCACTGTTAGCAAAGAAGGCAATTGCACTACTGAATGGCTCATGATCTCACATGATATTTCAGCTTTGAGGACAAATGCTTAGTTTGAGTTGGCACAGCATTCACTTCCTACCATAAATCAAGCCCTAAATTACATCATAGTATAAGATCAGGTGTCATACAGTCATATCCAGGAAGACCTGGCCCTGTATTCTCAAAACATTTAAGCATGAAACTCAAGCTCAAATCCCCAAAATCAGATATGATACTTAAGGTGCACCTATCTCATAAAAATTTGGCAGCCTAGTTGGGGGACCACAAGTTAAAATATAAGTACTGTGAATGGCACACTATATGCCTGTCCTGTGTTTAATAGTGCTCTATGCAGATAATTGAAATTACTGTACAGAAACCATTTTTCATTCTCTTTTCAGCCACAGTGACATCATCAATTGACTCACAAATATGATAGGTGTCTTCCTTACCCTAAGCCATCCACAATGTCTGATAACTGTAGATAGTAGAGTGTTTGAGTCAATGTGTTAAAAATATTTTTTTTCATACAGTCACAGTGAACCTGACCTTTGACATTCAAATAAATAGGGTTCTTCTTCTGGCAAGTGCAAGCCATCCATAAAGTTTGGTAACTGTAGATGATGGTGAACTTAGTGGAGAAACCATTTTTCTTCTTTCCATTTCAATGGCCTTAAAAGACCTCTTAGTGCAAAATTATTAGGGTTCTTCTTTAACCTTAAATCCAAACCATTTACAGTCCAAATCATGTCCAAAACAGACCTTGTTAACTGTATAAGTTGGACAACTTGACTTAGTGAGTTAGCAAAACAAAAAGATGGATAGTCAGCCAGATATCAACATAAAAAATTTACTCCACCTTATAGCAGGCAAATAAAAATTGCCAATTTTTAATTAAAGTTACACACTTATGACTTTGCACTTGAGCTTGAGTTTTGTACTTTAAAGTTCGGAGAATATGAGGTCATCATTGCTTATTCTACAATGATCTTAAGCCCATGGTTTACACCCTAACTAATCTCAACCTGTGCTGTATGCAGCTAAACATACATCATGCATAGTTAAATATCAGTTTTATATTATATTCATTACCAGAGCTACATCTATGACTCACCATGGTAAATCTCCATGCCTTTTATCACTTGTTTGCCCTACACCTCTCCCCTAAACCCTCTCCAGACAATGATCCATGGGTTGTAACCATAAATGTTACATAATGTAAATGTAAATGTTAACATCATTTCTTTTCTTATAGGATTTCTCATTTTTATATGTTCTGAGTGTTCAAAATAGTGAAAACTGTCTTTCATAAAACATAACAGCAATGCCATAAATACATGTGAAGAGGATATGGGATTTCACCAGTTCACCTGATGTAAAAGTTCTACCAATGCTGCCATGAACAAGGACATGGCATTCCTTAACATTCTGAAAATCTTTCCTTCAGAAGACTTAAGTAGGGCTGCCAAAAACTGATGGCATATGAGCCTATAGTAACAAGCACATGAGCTTTAAACTCCAATGTCCTGACTGGTGGTGAGCCCAGGATTCCAATGAAATCCCCACTTGTAATGCTAAAGCATCTGTGGGGAGAAAATGGGGTAAACCTTGGTTATTGCCTGATCAGATATCTAGATTTCTTCCTCCTCCAATGCCTGGACTGACAAATAGTAGGCAGAGGAAACAAATGGAGGAGTGACCAACTCGGTTAGTCTATTTATAACTTGTTAGAGTGTTTCAAAATACAAAGGATGCTGTCATCCTGTACTAGTTCATTAAGAAAGACAAGACTCTCATCACAATATTTCTGTTGAGTGAGGCATTTAAGTTACTCAAGTTCTCAAAGGGAGTAATGAGATTACCTTTATTAAAAGACATTTTATGAGAACAAGAATGCCTCTCATCCTTCCTAGATCATCCAATGGGACAGATTAACCCCCTCCTCCTTTTCATCTGGCTCTACTTGCGCTAACTATGTAGGTCCAAATCTGCAACATCTGAACTGCTTTGAGGCCACCACATGGGCATCCAAGGTGCCATGAAGGGGAAAAAAGATTTGCTTCCCTGGAATGAATATTCCTACATTTCATTGGACTCCTGGGCTCAATTTATTTTTTACATCCTTATTGTAGAGTTTTACTGGAATAATATTCTAAATTTGGGTAAATTTAAATTTTTATATCATTTGTCATATTAATAAAAGTATATTTAAAAAATATTTTGACTTTTATGTAATCACCTATAGTCTAATTAAATCATCGAATACAAGTAATGAATTAAGGAAAATCCCAAATCATTTTGTTTTTCTTACAGATAAGTTATTGCCATTCACATTTGTAAGAGATGGGTGGGTGAGGAAAAAATGTTATATCCAATTAACTTAAACTTTATCACTCCATGGAGTGAGGGCAGTTTAGTACATATTATCTCAAAGAATCCAATATGCTCTTTAAAAAATTCTGTACTCTTATTAACTGCATGCCACAACTGTTTTTTTTTCTTAATTTCTGAAAAATCCAAGATCAAAAAGTGCTTTCAAAACCTGAAAATGAGCATCAAGAACAAAGACTGCTGCACAGCAAAATAGTATGTGCTTTGTAAAACTTCAGGCTTTCATAAATGCACAGCATGTCGATGTAAGAAAAACACTGCTTGATTTAGACTATTTAACTATTTATCTAATTGCTGCCAATATTTCATAACAATTCAAGACTTAACATTCTCAGACCTAGGCAATACACACAATTCCAAAATGCATGTCAGAAATTCAACAATAAATGCGTTTTTTCTATAACATTAACATGATTTTGGTCAATATATGTACTTTTCTTCCTAGGTCAGGTATGGTTGAAAACATGAGCATGGCATAAAATTTACATTATTTTGGAATGAAACACTTAGAATATTTCTATGTTATTGTGGAGAGAAGTTTCATAATTATTTATTTCATTCTGAGGATCTCTACAATTTAACATGTACATAGTTATACTTTGCCAGTAAACTAAACATCTTGGCATTACAACAACAATGAACTCACACCCACATTTCATACATTTAATCATGACATTCACATTTCAGGCACAATAAAATTTGGAAATGTCTTTGCCAGTTTGCTTGAAATTTGTAAGGTTTTAAATTTATTATTACAATAACTGTCATTAAATATATATCTTTTTGATCTCTCCACTGTTGACGCCAAATGACATATCACCATCCTGAAGATTTACTGACCATTTCACAAAATACTACCATTTCTATAGACTTAACATTTATTTCATAAGGTCGAATTCCGCACCATACAGCATTCAGCTTTAAACAGACCATGGAAAGTTGTCCTGAAATGAGCATATATATTCTTAACAATTAATGATGATTGTGAAAACATTACTAAGGGCCAGATCAATAAAAAACTTCATTACATGTCTTGTTTATTATCTTAAAATAGCAAATTTATCAATAATAATCCATAAAAAGGTGCAATCAACAAATATTATGCAATAAAACATTTGGTTTGGCATCCTGTTAAAAGATTTTTGAATGCTTGCTAATATATATATATATATATATATATATATATATATATATATATATATATATATATATATATATATATATAAGACTAAAAGCAAACATTTTGATTCATTTATACATTTTTGGGAAAGTCATTGGGGTTTCATGGTTTGAGTTATGGGATTTGAATTTTCAAGCAAGGAAGCCCAGGACTTCTGTGATGAAAAATTGATGGAACACCTGTGTATAACAATTTATATTGTGTATATTCAGTTTGACACCTAAGATATCTTCAAATGAGATAAATTTGATTAAAGTTCATTATGTTTCCCTTTCTCAAACAATGGAAGTTATTGATGTCAGATCTAAGCATCAAACTTTTTTGGGATGTTTATGACTAATTTAAGTTGGAAATGCCAGGACTCCCATTCAAAATGAGATGATCAATACTGGCTGTACAATATATAATTGGTGTATCTGATACAATTCCTTTTATTCTTGATTAATGTTGCTACTAGAGAGCTCTGGATCAGATTGGATGATCTCCACTGTCTGATACTGAACACAGTTTATATTGTGTTCAGTCTGGTTAAATGCCTTTAAGGCAACACTCTTGAAAAAAAAAGTCTGCCACTTTTTTGTGGAGTTACAAATTTTGATAATGGTTTCCTAGCTTCTTTATATAAAGTGATCAAGTGGTTAGGTAGCAGCAAACACTAGGCTCAATGAACTTCTGAAACTGGATTGAACAGATATCTCTTTTTGTTAATGTTTGCATGGCTTCTAATCAATGTTGTTGTAGAGAAGACAGATAGAAGTGCTTTTATAAAGACTCATCGGGTTCTCAATTGGGATATATCATATTGATACCCACATAAAGTTGTCTACACTTTCAATTAAATTTAAACTCAAAGAAGGTGATTCATCATAGGACGTAGAGGCATACCCTATCATCTGCTGGGGTGATCTAGTTACTCCTGGTCCCTGACCAGTTTTGTTATCTTTTTCACTCATTAGAGGGAAATGTTCTAATTGATTCAGGGACTGGGGGTGAGTAGATCACCCCCGCAGATGGGATGGCATGTCTCAACATCACCTTCTCTCAGTTTATGACTAATCTGTCCATCACTGGTTACAGAACATTTACATTTACATAAATTTCACTTTATGTTGTGTAATCAACAATAAGCAGGTATTTCTTTTCTGCACCTACTCATGAAAACATTTATATTAACATGTAAATACATCGTATAAGAAAGAAGTTCCTTAACCTTTAGAACAAAGCTGCTTCATTAGAAACAATAAGGTTAAGTTTAACTTATCAGTATATAGTCAGCCATCGCAAAATAATTGCTTTGTTTCAAGACAGTTACAGACAAATATAATACCGGCTTTTCTTTTTTTCTGCCTCATTTTGATCCACAACCTCTTTGCCAGCATCACTCTTTTGATCCAAACCAAACAGCTGCTCTAATTTGTCATACAACTGTGATCTGTTGTACACATGGAATTCAAAACCATCTATGAAGACATACAAACGAGCCTCTGCATGGGATAAGTCTGAAACAAAAGATTTTTTTAAAAAGTCTACATTTGACGCATTGAAAAACCTTGTCAAAATCTCTTCACAATCACATACACAACCAAAAAATATATATGCAATAAATAATGATGGGAAGATAGGAAATTTGGTTTTGAGATTTAAGTGCTGGTTTTTATTTGTAATAAGGTTCTACTCTAGTTTCAGACTTTACACTGGGTTTGATTTTTAAAGAAAAAGATTGTGTGAATGTGTGTGATTTGCATTTTTAATGTAGCTTTAACAATTTTTCAGTCTTCTTGGATTGTTAACTTAACTTTTAATTCCCATTATTTTGGTGTATGACTGTTGGATGTAATTTAGGTTACAGAGTATCTCTAAAGACTGCTAGCTCCACTTGGCCATTTTCACTTCCTGACCTTCCAAAGTAAATTGTAGAACAATTCTTGTTTAGTTTATATTTTACTGCACTTTTAGTATTATTGCACTTTTGAAAATTAATGACGCCTATTTTGGCAAAATTATTTTTCCCTACTTTAATAATTGGTAATGTTCAAGTTAATTTCTTGAGCACATGGAAGCAGACATTTTAATCAGTTATCTGCTATAGGCAGCATGTTGTTACCTCATAGCACATATAAAAAAACGTTAAGTCACCTAACATGAAAGTAGGACAGAGGTATGCCACCATTTTTTCTCCACTTTGTTCAATGTAAATGCGTATAACATCACCTTATACATGTCCTGCTTACAGATATACTCAATTTCTGTGGAGCAGATCCTAAAATGATTTTCAAATCAACTGAAGAAAAACTTATGTTAATATTTTCATTCTGGAGGAGTAATGAGAAAATTTTTAAGATGGCTGCCATGGTGGCCATATTGGATATCTGACTGGCACCATTTCTGTTTAGGGTTAACAAAACATCATAAGAAGTTTAATGGTAAAAACACAATGTGCAACAATCCATTTGAAGTAACTATACCATGATATTCAAGATGACCATTCTGTAGCCACAATGGAAATTTGATCAGTAAAATTTACATTTGTAACCAACAAGTAGTCTTTAATTGAAAAGCCATGCCTATATGAACTTTCATTCAAAAGAACTTCTAATAACAAAGATTTTCAAGACAGCCACTGTAGTGGCCATCCTGGAAGCAACATTTTCTTTCAGGACTAATTAGAAATCATAAGAAATCAATTAGTAAGAAAGCAAATTTTTAAGTTAATTTATCCAATATATCATGTTAAGAAATTTAGCCTGCTACCTCACAAATCCAGCCCTACTAAAAGATAAAATTTATCTTTCTCAAGCACCATATAAACAAAGGGCAATAACTCTTACATATTGCCTCCCCTTGCCCAGATGTCACTCGTTTAGTTCAGCGATGTGCTAATAAGGATGATTATATGGCAAGATTGTTGGGAGGGTTTCTAAGTAATGTGATTGGACAGGTATTCTCTGGGAAAGAATTTACTAAAAAATTTGCTTTCTCCTAAAGACTGATGGCATACTCATCTCATCAGATGCTGACAAATTAATCTCACTGTCTCCATCTTGAATTTCGGTGGCAAAATGAATTGGCTGAAGTCAGGTTGGTGATTTTTTTTAGGGATAGATTCCCAAGATAGCAAGCTAATATTCATAATGTTATATGTTTGTGGAATATGTGTGAAGGAAACCTCCATATAGTTTTGATGCAGCAAAAAGCAAAAAAAAAGATGTGTTTCCAGTCAGCCAACCATCACTTTTTTACTTTGCTGACCCTTGCACTCCCCAACACCCAATCATAACAAAAAAGTTTCAAAAACAAATCCTGAAATTGATTTATACATCTACATTAGCTGGTTTAACCAAGTACTTGAATTGCTTAGTACATTAGATATACTAATAATCATAATATATATATATATATATATATATATATATATATATATATATATATATATATATATATATATATATATATAGATGCAATAAACTTTCGACAACGTTTTCAGTTTCCGCAACTAGTCTATACAAGCTGGTTGTATTTATAGTTTTAGCACATGTGAAGATAGAAATGTAGAGGTTTACAAACGCAACGTTTTTGTGTTTATTTGTTTGTCGTAACTATGTTTTGTATTTGCCTTTGAAAAAGACTCATTAAGAGTCGAAAGCGCTTAGGCTAGTTAGTTACTAGTTTCGTACTGTTCGTCGTCAGTTTATTGCATCTATTTTAATTAATCCCTGACAAACGTGATCCCTTGGTGGATCCAGTACGCTTGAGAGGGTTGTTATTCGCCATATGATTTGTATTCTTTATATATATATATATATATATAGATGCAATAAACTGACGATGAACAGTACGAAACTAGTAACTAACTAGCCTAAGTGCTTTCGACTCTTAATGAGTCTTTTTCAAAGGCAAATACAAAACATATAAACAAGAAACAAATAAACACAAAAACGTTGTGTTTGTAAACCTCTACATGGCTGTCTCCACATGTGTTAAAACTATAAATACAACCAGCTTGTATAGACTAGTTGCGGAAACTGAAAACGGTGTATAATTCCCTAAAAGTCTACAGGCCAAAGCGACATCTGTTTTTACTTTTTGTACATTTATGTAACGCAGATTATATCCTGGATATTTGATTCTATACCAGTTATTCCTATAGTAAAAATTGAAGGATGATAAGAAGATTTAGAAAATGTTAAATTCTACTAGTGCATAGTTTTCATTTTCTAGTCTTCTTGGTTTAGACCGCTTAGTTTCAATGTTCTAAGGCGGCGTATTCAGTATGATTCCTTTTCCTTCCTGGTTTTGGAACTCCAGCTGTGGTTGTTAGCAATAGCGATAAGTATTATATCACTGAAAGTGTGGCCAGGGAAGGAGAAGTGTTCTGCGACCTGGCTTCTGTACAGCTTTTTTGTCATCCAATCAGATCTATGAAGGTTTATCCTTTTGTGTAACTTTTCAATTTCTCCGACGTACTGAAGGCCACAGACCTTATTTATCTCATCACATGTAAGATCTGAATGATAGATAAGCATCATTTGTGCAAACGTTAAAGGCTTTTAGCCTGGATGATTTCTGTGAAACTTGGTCAACTTCTATTGACCAAATTTTGTGAAAAAGTCCTTTTTATTTTTGGCCTACTTTTAATAGTGGTACCAATGTAAAGAATAAATCAGCACCAATATTGCAAAATCAAAAGTTCTTTTAGCAAGGATATAATCTGTCAAATTTAGTATCATTTTGTTTAGTACTTATAGAGAATAATTTGCTTAAGATTTCTCTATTTTTAGTAGCAGTGGCATAACTGAAAGAAGATCATTTATCATTTCTTGTAACAATTTTTCAGTCATATTGCCATGAGGTCTCCAGTGTGCCAGTTTACAATGATGTCTAACACTGGGGCATCAAACCGCATACATGTAGCATAATGTCCCACCCAATCTCATCATAATGACACCAGGCTAATAAGTTCTAACACTAACCTCTTAATGCTGAACATCAAGCGAAGTAATGTTAATACCATTTTTGTAAGTCTTTGGTATGACTTGACCATGGATCGAACCTACGACCTCCCGCATCTGAGGTGTCTTGATGCCAAGACTATTTCTGTCAAATTTTTAAAATTCTGTTCCAAGGTTTTTGGGAACATGTCAATATTTCTTTTATTTTTATATTAACAGTAGCTATATATGCTGACATATTGGCATCATATACACAAATTTGAAAGCATTGGCCAGGATGACTTCTATCAAATTTTATCAGATTTGGTACAATGGCTTTAGCAAAGAAGTCATTTAATGGTTTTGCTAATTTACTAATGATATCATATTTGATGACAGATCAGCACCATTTTGTATAAACCTGAAAGGCCCTAAAGAAAGAATGCTTTGTGTCAAATCTGATCAAATTCTATTTGGAATTTTAGGGAAGAAGTTGTTTCAAGAGGGTTTTCTTTTATTATTAGCAATGTCTGCAGTATCTGATGGTAAATCTGCATAAGAATTGTACCAATTAGAAAAGCCTTCTTGCCAAGATTCTGTCTGGTTTTATCATGTTCCTGTCCAATAATCTTTGAGAAGAACTTGTTTAAATTTTTCTTTATTTTAGTAACAACTGCCACTAGTATATTTGATAGCTGATCAGATTTGAATATACTTAAAGGTTTTTATGTTCTAATGATTTCTGCCAACTCTGGTTTAGCAGTTTTTGAGCAGTCATTTGAAACTTTACTATTTGTAATAACAGCTACCATAATTGCTGGTACGTCATTATCAATTGTACCTACAGCCTAATGTCAGAAGACTCCCTGCCAAGTTTGGTTCAGAATGGTTCATTTTTTTTTTCACATTGGATGAATCATGTTGTATGTATAGCAATACAATAAGTTTACCTGGCCTATGGTCATGTGAGCTGATAAAAATGATCAAGCAAGTGGAAGATGTGGTGGCTCAGTGGTCAGACTCATGACCAAAAGTGTTTAAGTTTAAATCTGACTGTTGGACCAGCCTGGATCAGAAACTATGTTACTGTACAACTAGTGTCATGGCACTAAATAATGTAATTGTATTGATGTGTAGTAAAGAAACGAAATCAAACCAAAACACTGATCAAGCAAAATTATAATAAATTTGTTGATTACAAACAAAAAACATAAAATGTGAAAATGTTATTTGTCACCTGGATAAATGTGATCAGACAGACATATTTACCTTCTCCTATGGTTCTAATGATGAATGGTCTCCACCATTTGAAAATAAACCAGCCATAGTGAATTCTAACAGAGAAATCCTCTGTGACCAAGTGGACATCTCGTACCATAATCTTGCCAGATAATACTGAGAATGAGAAAGATCCTGAAAAATATTTGCAAATATGAGTTAAGTGTTTAAAAAATTTTTCTCAGTATTAAAAGTATGATCATCTGATTACTGCATCATATCATTATGCTTCTAGCCACAAAGCTTGCAAGATTATCACACAGACATTAAAACAAGTGTCAATAAAATGAGCATGACAATCAGTCTAATTTTTGGCTAAATTATTGGGACATATACTGTTTGGAATATTTTTATTGTTGTCACTCCTGAATTGACTCAGCTCAAGCTATTGGTACATGGTTTTTATTTTACTTTTTAAAGCTTGATTTTAAACAAAAGTACTGATACTCTGATGTCCAAAAAGATAATATATTGTCCAAAAAGATACTCTACTATCCAAAAAGCCTTTCTAGGCATTCAGGATAAAACCCAACTCTTATATTTTACTGCAGAATCTTGACTGGAGCAATCTTTGATGTTCTTGATAAGATTTTCAAATTAGCTGCTGGGGTGGTCACGTTGGATGTGGACAAGGTAACAATCTGGTCATACAGTTTTATTAATATAAAGAATGATGATAAAAATAACAAGTTAGCAATTTACATTTGGTATAGTGGACTAATATATTCCAGCTTTAATTTAGTAAAAAGATTCACATTTTACTGTAAATTATTACATTTGACCAACATAAGCAAGATGACCTGTATAAATACATCTTCCCCTTCACAAACCTTTAAAAAAACTGAACATTTTCAGGTAACTAACAATCTAAAGCATACAAAATGTATTTACCATTAAAATATTCTTCTGAAATATATTTTAACAGTAATTTTTCCCAGATTTTGTGCTCTGAGTTTAAAAAAATATTTATATTCTTTAATATGAATGGTAAAATAGGTCATCTCTAGTACTGTTTGTACAATGTAGCTAAAAGGGCCTCTTTTGGGTTAGTGAACATCAATGACATGTGTTTCCAGACAAGACCTCTTGTGATAATGCCCTATAATTACAATTTGCTTTGGTACAAAAATCTTTAACTTTCAGATCATTATTAATAGTTTACTTACCAAAATTGATGTGCCCATATTTCACAAATTTGTTTAGTATTACTGTAAGAAGAAGGCCAAACACTCTAGAGTTGTAGAAGGACAGATAAACAGTCCATAATATGGCACCAACCAAAGAGAGAAAGAAGTAGTATAGATTTGATTTAGTCAGGTTAGATTCAATCTGATTAATGATGCTGTCCGTCCCATTTGATTCAGCTTGGCTGTACTCTGCAACCACTAAGTTCAACATAGGTATTGTTGATATTGTACTGCTATCAAATGTGAAAATGAACGGTTACTGCCTGGTTATTGATCGTGTGCGTAGACATTCCTTTTCATTCTGTTCGTATTTATCCCTCTCTGAATAAAAATTCATAAACACTAATCTATGTATCAATGTTCATTTTTGTTCTTCCTTTACTTTTTAAATTGGTTCGTACAGCACACAAAAGAGACAGGATCGTCATAGTCTGACATAAAGATTTCAACGTACTGTACAATCCTAAGTACAAGTTACAATTTACATGCCTAAATTTACTCAGGACTGATATAATTTAATGGAACACATGTATGACTTATAGATCAGTGCCGTTATTTCGACTATTGTTACATCTCGCAAACATATATGTCAATTCATTAATGATCGTATTATGATACAAAAGATTGAATTCCACTTCCACTTTTTTTCGGCTGCTTTGTCTACGAATATAAAAGAAGTAGTCCAAATGATTGAGCGAACTATGATTGAAGCAGACACATGAATGGTAACCAAATCCGGACAATAGGGCAAACATGCATTTCTCATGTATAGGCGAAGTATTAGTACATGTACATATTTCGCGTACTACGCACTATTGCTAGTGACTTATCATTCGTTACCAGCCCTTGGTGACAGTATTAAATAGCATCAATGTTGACAAGACAAATGGAATCTACCAATTTCTACTGCATCAAAATAATTATTAAACATAATTGTTTGACAACATGATCAATGATATTAAAGATTTGCATACTGTCTTAATTACTGAGCTTAATCCATCACTTGCCATCACAGTTCCCATACACACTGTGGTAGTACTGTGACATCATCTAGGTACTGTGACATCATCTATGGATACAAGGGTGACCCACATTTTTGGGGGTTGGGGTATTGCTGAAGCTGGGAAAAACATATAGTGGTCAGCTATAAAGTTTGAGGGATGCAGGCCAAAACATGTTTAGAGTTAAAATTCAGGGGTGGCAAGTGCCACGCCACCCATTGCCCATATGTGCACATGCTGAGAGAGAGAGAAAGAGAAAGAGAGAGAGAGAGAGAGAGAGAGAGAGAGAGAGAGAGAGAGAGAGAGAGAGAGAGAGAGAGAGAGAGAGAGAGAGAGAGAGAGAGAGAGAGCACAAATCTTCATAAAGGAAGATAAAAGAATATTAAAATATACTATCTTTGACAGCAAATTAAGTTTGCAATAATGCCATCTACATTAACTGAGCTAAAATATAAAGGTGCCAAAATTTATATAATTACTGCAGCTTGATTTTGTGAACTGTCTGAATTTAACAGAATTAAAGTTTTGCAGCATCATGTGGTTATTATATGAAGGGTATCTGTTTTATTTCAAGAGGACTTAGATACAGAGATTAGAACCACTAGAATAGTAAAGTAAAACCTAATTTGTCCAAATTCATAATTCAATTAAAACCAATACTTTAAAATTGTTCAGTAGAATTTAATGCATAAAAATAATCATAAATTAAAATTTCATAAACAAATAGTTTCATCCTGTAGTTTCCAGAAAATTCTCAGACTTAGTTTCAGTCTGCATTTCACCATCAGAACTTAAAAGTCTGAACTTCCTGAATCAGGAAAGAAATAATATTAAAAAAAAGTACCAGTCAGATGTCTATTGTTGAATTTTCCTCAGTATTCTGGGTTACAGTGAAATTTATCTAACCTTGCCCTTCTATTTCACTCAGCTTCTTCTGCAGACTCACCAAACATTTTATCCATTGCTAGGTGATTTTCTAATACTACTTAAACAATTCAACATATTTGCAAAAACTATCAAATTGCCCCAACTTTTGGTTTCATCAATGTCGATTCATGGGAGGTGTGACTATTTAGAACTGTGAATGATCCAGATGTCATAGAAGCTAATAAACAAATGAAATAAAGAACATAAAAACAAATGCAACAAAGGGACTCCATTCAAGTTTTTAAATAACAAATCCAATTGCCCTGTAAAAAGACTTATCTTCAAGAGTGAGTAATGAGAAAAGAATACTGGATATCAGAAAATACATTTTATTGGATGTATATGATGATTTATAACAAGTTTATAATGACATATCTGCTAAAGTATATAAATGCAGGTTAGAAAAATTATGAAGTCTTCTCTTTAAAAAAATGGCATAAAAGTACAAATCAAATAGAAAATAAAACATAAAGAAATGTAGAAATATAAAGCAAATGTAAAAAATTGGATAGTAATCAAAATAACATTTATATGTTTGGGGCTTTTGTTTGTGTTATTCTTTCTTTCTTTAATATGCATCATATCAAAGTTACTATGAAAATTGTCATGTCGCTTGCATTACATGATTAAATCAGTTAGAAGGATGAAGTATTATTAAAAAGCATGACATTCTTTTTTTACATCAATGTTCATGCAAGTGCAAACAAATTATTAGACAAAATCAGTTGTCTTCCCAGCTTTAAAAAAGTGTTATTTAATATGTTTTTTACACTTTCAAGCATCTGAAATACAAGTAAAAATATAAATTAAAACCAGAACCAAAATGTTTCCAGAATTACATTCAGTAAAAGGAATGGAAATATTTCTTGATCAAAAAAATATTAAACATAGTTTTATAAGAATTCTAAAACAACAACAAAAAGATACAACTTAAATTAACGCTATAGTATAGTCAGCAGAATTTCTATTAAAATGTTTTCAAAACCTTTAAATATTATGTCATGCTTGTAAAAAATAAATTTTGTTCTTTTCCAGGGCATTTAAAATACCGGTATTTTCGTTCGATGAAAAATTTACCGCAAATGATACAACTTCACTGCTAATGTAATATTAGTCTCCACAGTCTTGTGAAATTGAAAGCAATTTTAGTATAGTATATTGCATCGCCGCAATGGTGGGCTTTGGTTTTCCTTGTCAATGTTATAAGGTTCTAAGTTGAGTTTTAATTAGTGTAAAAGGCTTCAAAACGATTGTACAATGGACAGAAGGGGTAGTCAGGAGTACATTGACACGCCTCATCGCAGAGCAGACGCAGCAAGCAGCGATTCCATATCAAATTCGGAACGCTCAATTTCCTTCCCCATGAACGACAGCAGCAGTAGTAAAGAGTCGGGCTCCCCATCCAAGTCTTTATGCTCATCGGCATCATCATCCTCAGAAAATGTTCCTGCTCTGGAAATGAAGGTTTAATTTCACGCGACTTCTTGTTGAATCGTGCACTGAAGTTTATTTTTGGATAGCGTGCGTAGAACCATAGGAGTCTGACATTTTATAATTAAAGTACGATGTAATCTCTTACAATACAAAATCACCTTATCGGTACTATAAATTAACACAAGGAGTGCAAGCGTGACTTCAGTCCTCTGCTCGATTCGACTTTTGTCACTTTAATCGCTTCAGAATCGCCAAAAGATTGATAAGCTACAATTAGCTAATATGGATGATGGATTCAGTAGTATTAAAAGATTAAACAGATGCTGCTCTGTGATCGGTATGAGTATTAAACCCTAACACTTATTTACTGAAGGGTAAAATCCATTAAAATAGGCTACTACTGCCTGATGGTGCCATGTAGAAAGACTTTGTAACCATAATGGTGAAAATAAAGGTTAATTTGCCAGATTATATTTATGTGATGGTCGTCCGAGAGTTATGTATTGGTATGTTACTGTATTTTGAATGGATATGTGTAGCTTTTCAGTCTTTTGGCGATTCTGAAGCAAGAAAAGATGGTGACAAAAGTCTAATTGAGCATATGGTAGGGGGTCACACTTTCACTCCTTGTATTAATTTATAGTGCTGATAAGGTGATTTTGTGTTGTTATAGATTTCATCATAATTTATTGATAAAACGTCAGACTCCTGTGGTAGAACTGAAGCAAAAGTTGTACTGTACAGGTTTATAGTCTGATTGTAGTTCCCTGTTTGTACTCCCCACCGATTTAAATAACGGAAATCTTTAATGTGCTAAAAGGCAACAAAACTTAGTTAAATCATTCATTGATTTATAATTTCTAAACTGAATGTGACCAGAGTGGCACTAGCATTAACATTCTCTGCACCTTTCATGCTTAACATATAGTACAAGTTACACGGGTTAGGTAGGCATTCAGTACCAATTATTTCAGTAATGGATGTCATTTATTAGAATTTGATTTTACATACCTTTCAGTGGCAAGAATTGACTTCATTTGGATTTGTATACATCTATATTCCTAATGAACATCATTATTTAAACATCTTGAAAAGTGTATATGGCAAAATCAGTCTAAAGTACATAGACATTTTTGGACAAAATGAACCTAAAGGTGTGATGTAGTACAATCCGGATTGAACATTGTGTGCTGTGATGTTACCAAAAAGCTTCACATATTGATACACAAATGTGTACTACCCTCGATTGTGATGATTCATTTTGATGCACTCTTATTTTGACCCAAGTTTAGTACATGGCCACCATTGTTTAAGCCAAGAGTAACATATAATTTTCATCTGGAAGTTTCTTCATGACAGTTAATGTGCAGAGCATTCAATAATCAGGATTTAATAGACATATTTAAAAAAGATTAGTGTCAGATTTTAGAAGAACAACTTATATTAAATTTAAAATGAGTAAATGTGCATACACATCCCATGTAACTTGTACTATAGCTATGTGCAAGGTATTTTGAAAAATGCATTTTCAAACTGTAAGATTAACTTCTTTGGATTTATCATGGTCTCATTATTACATATTTATATTTTTCACCACATGAACCCTAAGATATTATGCCAAAATCTGACCAAAAAATTGAAATCTAAAAATAAGTGGCTATCAGATTTTTTACTTTTGGAGATAAGTTTATTTCCTCAAAAAATGGGAACTTGCAGAAATGTAATAATGAAAACATTTTTTTTTTTTTATAATACATTAAACTAAATAGATTTTAGGTATTAATGAATGATACAAATAAATAGAAAAAAACATTAAAAACATGTATTCAAATTTTTTCCTGCTTATGGTAATTGCAGTAAACTGTCTCTGATTGTACATAGGATTCACAATGCATTGATTTACTTCAAAATATGAGCACAATCTATGTGAATCAAAAATGCAAAATGCACATTTCTATCCATTGCTTCAATATCACATATGTTCCAAGACACTGAGTAGAAAATTAAAAATTGAAACTATGCTTAATGACAATTCATTAAGATGGAGAAGGATTAAGTCATATTACAGTAAAGTTTGGTATAGAAAAATGTCAAAGTTGCAGTCAATTTCGTAAACTGGTGATCATTGCTGCTAAAGTTGTGTATCTAGTATTGGAAAAGTTATGAATTTGCCATATGGTTTGCCAAATTTAGTCCAAAACTTCATAAAAAATTGCAGAGTATAACATTTTTTAAAATCTTGAGAATGACATCACAAAGAATTGTTACTACTTCATTATGCTGGCCATGCATCTCCCCATTTGGATTACATAGCTGACTTACATGATTTAAAACTCAATTTCCAGCAAAGTGCATCAATTAAAATTTTCAAAAATATCTTTAAAAATATTAAAATCATTGCTTGTTCTAGAAATAAATGAGTAGAGCACTTATTTTACCGTAAGAGGATCAAATGCAATCTAAATATTTTGTAGCATTTTTACTCACCTTAAACTGCACATTAAAATTAAAATAATGCCAGATATGCAAGATTTGCGGTTTTTACTTGACATATAAACCAATAACTCCATGCAAGATATTATCAATTTAACACAAAGTATGGTGAAATAAGAAACTTGATCTCTGTGTCTAATGTTAAATTTAAGAAGCATATTAGAGTTATGCCCTTTTTACTTTTGCATTGCCTTTTAAATTCAAATTCATGCACAAACAAATGGACCTGTTGGCCTAAATTTCAGTTTGCTGAAATGTGATGGAAGCCAGGAATGCCAAAATTGGATAAAAGGATGATGAATATTTTGAATAAAATGTCTTTAATATTAATATATTTTTCAGTGCTCAGAAAACCTGAAGCTCAGTGCTCACTAATTTCAGATTGTGCCTGTTCAGTATTCAAAGTGAGGGCTTATCAGAAAATTTTCTAATTTGCCTGAGAAAACTTGGATCATGCTGATGAAATGAGGAAATGTAATTTCAAGATGTTGACATACCTGCCACAACATGGTGCAATCTGATTAAATCAGATTGGCACTGTCCAGCATGAAGTGTACATGATTTTAATTAAATTAAAACATGGCGTGTTGTGCCAAAACACAATCTTGTGCTCCCAAATCCCTGATCTGGTCATATTTCAAGAAAAGTTTTCAGTAATCTACAAATATTAAAAATAAAAATTAAAAGAAAAACCACTTTCAGAATATGTCCTTTACATGTAGCATGTATAAATGGTAAACAGGCATGATTGGAGCTGATGTAAAACTATTCTTTGAGCAGTTTAGACAGCAACAATTACAACAAGGAGGTCAGGTATAAACCACCAGTTCACACATTTTTTAATTGGCTTACAGTAGTTAGTGAGATCTGCTTGAAGATTACAGGAAGTCAATTGTGTTAATTTGCAAAGGTAAGATAAAGAAGTGGAACAGCCCAATATAGCTAAATCAAAGAGATGCTAGATGCTTGTTAGACCAACAAGCAGATGGTGGCAATCTACTTGTTGTTCTAGATGCATATAGAAGAAGAAAAGTTATTACATATCATTGCCTTGAATAAGAATGTTTAAGCCCTGTATATTTTCAGAATTTGACAAGTTTGTGAACAGTGGCAACATTTCTTTGAAGTTGGATTTTTAAAGCATGATCATTTCATTTGTCAGAATAGTGTTCTAGTATGATTCATTTTTTAAGCTAATTTAGGAATTAATTAGCTATCTGCAAGACCTAAGAAAAAATAAATTTCACAACTCTTTTACCCCTTTCACCAGCAAAAAAAAATGGCAGGAGGGATTAATTACTTGCACCTGCTGCAAACAACATATCAACATATGTCAACTTGGTTCTGACCAGGATTTGCTCAGAGAATCCAGTAGGAAAGTTTGAACACAAGGACTATCCAGTCTCTAGTTTGTGTAGTGATTAATAATAATGAGACTTGCATTACCTTCAAACCCTCTATTGAACCTTCTTGAATTTATACTTAAACAGCAACATTGTGTGACAAATAATATCAGAAAAGGGGCAATTTTGGGCAAATGGAAATTGAAGTCGGGGCTTGTGGAATTTTAGTCGGGTGTGATTTTCAAAGTCACCAGCTCTGGTCCTCTGGCTAAAAAAATTTTTCTTTACAAATTTTTTTTCAGTAAAGAAACATACTTCAACTTATTTCGAATTTAGCATTCTTGCTTTCCATTGCATTCTAGCTAACTGAAATTTAGGATAACAGAACTTGAAAACATGTTAGTCTAAAGCTTTTTAATTTTTTTTAAGAAAGTCTTCTTTTCAGAAATGATTGGCAATTTATGTATAATATATGCTATAGATCTTTGTATATATATATATATATATATATATATATATATATATATATATATATATATATATTAAAGGTTTGTAGTTTGTTCATAAAGTTTTGTTTTCTGTTAAGGTATACTGTTTCAGGTATTGTATATATTTCTTCCATCATTGTTATAAATAAAAACACATTTTGTATTTTTGTGTTACAGATGCTTAAAGACTCTACAGTATTTCCACAATCAGATGAATCGCCTCTTTTACCAGGAGAAGTCACGCAAGGAATGGGTATCTGAAAATTGATATGGATTATGGGTTGTATTAATACAGTGTGACCCCACTATAACGCAGTAGTTGGGAGCCATAGAACCCGACCACATTATGAATTGAACCGTGTTATAGGTGGCGCTCTACAGTTTCATATTTAGCATAGGGTTAGAATTTTTAAAAAAAGGAGTTTTCCTGGGTTTCCTCACTAGTTATACTGGCTATTTAAAAGAGACTTTCTATATCTTAGGTATTGTTCAAAGAACCTTTAATTTCCTTTATTTTGATGTATGGTTGATGGGTGTAATCTGGTTTAGAGAGTGTACAGCTTGGCCTTACTCCAGATGTGCACCTTTAAAAAAAGTGCTAGCTCTACTTGCTCATTTTCACTTCTCGAGCTTCAGAGGTAAATTGTAAAAATTAGAGCTGATAACTTTTTTTACATTTTATGTATTTGGTAATTCATTCATTGCACTTTTAGAAGCTGGTATTGTCTAGTTTAGCAAAATTCATTTTCCATATTTTAATAGCTGCCAAGAATAGTGTACTTTAGACAAATTCAGGTTGATTTTTGGACACAAGGGAGCAGTCATTTTAGTTAGCAGTGTCCTAAGATCCTTTAAAATTTCCAAAAATACAATATCCAAAGAAATGTCAGCCACATTACATGAAAGTAGCATATAAGTATGCCAACATTCTCTCCACTATGCATGTTTAAAATGCAAACAACTTCACCTTACATACATCACTCTCTCAAAAGTACATGATAACAGGTGAGCGCCGCTTTATATAAGTAACCATGTATGTTACCAAGGGTTATCGGGGGTGGGGGTAATAAAATTGGGTGCAAAAACGTGTGTTTCAACATGTCGGTACAGTTACTATTTTAAATCAATGTATATTAAATTTATATTAAATGAGAAAAACACATGCAGTGATAACAGATTGTATATATATATATATATATATATATATATTATATATATATATATATATATATTACTTTATTTAGAGAACCAAGCACTGGTGCATACGCATGTATATTTTATATATATATATATATGTCTAATCTTGTACTCGCCCGTGAATCTCATCATATACTTTGACTCCACAGTACAAATATTTCCATCAAAAATATCTGCACACATATTTAAAATATTCAATAATTTTGTCACAGATTGGTATACGACTGAATACAATGGGGAAAAAATAAATAGCAAATAGTATGTAACGAATGATGAAACCGTATGTCTGAAGGTTAAACAATGGTGTCTCTATAAATTTCATGCTGCTAAATTTTCTCATCCATGATTTGTAATACTTTATTATTGTTTGAAAAACTCTGTAATTTTCAACTGCTTTCTGACTACAGCAATAAACAAGGGGGTTATATTTGTAGGGAATAGTCAACTGATGATTGCATAAAACAACACTGCCAACTCATGTGCACATGTTGGCGGCTTCCGTTTGATGTTTTATAAATCGTTTACCCATAATTTGAACAAGTTTAGTCCGGTAATTGACTTTGATGATGAGCAACATACTTAAATTAATTGATTTATAAATTCAGGTGAGAATCTTTTATCAACTGCTGCATTGTTTATTGCTTAGTTGTGAAAGCAGCTTATAGAACATGTCAGATATTGTTTGAGCAATGATTGTATAGGGAATGCATTATAGACAAGCACAGTAGATTTGTATAATTGATGGCTTCATTGCTCATGAACTAGTAATACGAACATTATTGCTTATGAGCTGTCATCTTTTAACAATAAACAAAGACCAAAGTTCTCCAAAGGTCCAGACATGGGTTCAGATACTCAAATTAACGATGTTTATTTTAGCACAACACTGTAAGAAATTTGTTAAATTTAAAAATTTTAGGAGCTATGCCATGATCATTTTATATTAGAATCCATACATGAATTCCCCCCCATAATGATAATAAACATTCTACACATCATTTTTTGCACTTTTAAGAAGGAATGTTTTCTGTGTACGAGAATAATACATGTTTTTGATATTTCGGGAGCAATGCCACAAACGTCTTATGTTCAAATTTATAAGCAATATCTTTTCCAAAATGATAACAAAACGTTATGTAATTTACTTTTCGTACTTTTTAAACGAGAAAAATCCCGGTAAGAAGGTAAATGAAATTTCGGGAGCCATGCCACAATCATTTTATATTAAAATCCATACGTGATTTCCTCCACAAAACGATAATAAACTTTCTACATGTTATTTTTTGCACTTTAAAGAAAAAAGAAAAAAATGTTTTCCATATACAAAAATAATACATGTATATGTATATATTTCGGAAATCACACCACAAACGTCTTATATTCAAATTTATAAGCAATCTCTTTTCCAAAATGATTACAAAATGTTACATAATTTACTTTTTGTACTTAATATTTTTACTGAGAAAACATACTGGTAATATAGTAAATGAAATTTTGGGAGCCATGCCACGCCACGCTATGATCACTTTATATATATTAGAATCCATACGTGATTTCCTCCCCCAAATGATAAAAAAATTTATACACGTTAGTTTTTGCACCTTTAAGAAGAAATGCTTTCCTTGTACGAGAATAATACATGTACATGTATATATTTCAGGAGCCACATCACAAACGTCTTGTATTCAAATTTATAAGCAATCTCTTTTCCAACATGATAATAGAACTTTACATATTTTACTTTCTGTACTGTACTTAAATTGTTTTTGTTTACAAGAAAAATATCGATAATAAGGTGAATGAAATTTCGGGAGTCACGACCACGTTATATCCAAATTCGCGTTTAAAAAGTGCGTTATAGCAGGGTTACACTGTATATTTACTGTGACTAGATGTTTTGTTGCAGTACCATTATATGCTCATTTAATTATATATGGTTGATATGAACTTTGATACAGATGTTAGTCCGTTTTTCCATATTGCACACCCAGATTAACCTGATGACGCAATGTATCCCTATGGCCTGTGCCATATTAAATTAAAATTAAACTTTCTGCTGACTCAGAACAAAACACATTTAGTTTTATTTATGTACAGTACTCTCTTTGTAAAGTTTTTTATTATACCACTTCCTATAAGATGAGTAGATCATGAATACTATTTTTTTATCATAAAAGGGAATCTCAATGTAATTATATGTTACTGCATTTGTATGGGAAAATATGAACTTATTTTTTTAGAATAATATAACTTTGCAGTAACCTTTTTATTATATACCTATTTTGTTTTTCTACTTATTTAATTATAGAAAAAATACACTACTAGAAACAAAGTAACTGAATTTACGCTTTGTTCCAAAATAAATACACTGCCATAGATTCATCAATACACAGTAACAATATTATTGCACACATAGCACTGCCAAGTGACTATCGAACTTCATTGTGTGCTCAACATTAGTTTTTAAAAGATTTGTCATTTTGGTCTGCTTAAAAATGAAATTTAGAGTCATTTTGATGTTTTTCTGTTTTATCTACTAAATTCTGCTTTTCTGCTTGTGTATTATCTGTGTCAATTCTGCATGAAGTGGATGTGATTTGAGCAGGAAGGAACCCACCTTGTAACTCATGCATGTGTGTTTCCATTTTGTCATTGGTTGTTTGAAATCATAATGCTGGGAAAATTTGAACTCTTTCTGTTGAAATTATCAAAAAGATGCTGTGGAATATATGTTTGTTTCAATTTTAGTACTGTAAGAAGAATGTGATTGCAGTTAGAAATGTAGTTGAAATTACAATACAGTTTCAAGGTGTGTAATCAAGTATTATAATCTATAATATAGGTTATGTAATTCGAATTTGCTATACTAACTACATTTGGAGGAAATTCAAGATGCAATAATGTAAGTATATTTTTTGTCATTCTTATTACCAACTAAAAAAGACATGTTTATGCTTGCCACTTGCATGCTTTCTGTAGGGACTGCAGCTCTGTAATGACCTCTGCTGTATTATAGCTTCTTTTGCTTGCCTAAATCTGAAAAATTGTGTCAAAGTTAATGTGGAAAATTGCAAAGCATTTCTTGTGTGACAGTCCATTCAGCCAGTAAAATAAGAATTCTTTGTCATCTTGTCTTATTGTCTCTGAGGCCCTTATTTTTCTACCAAAACTTTCAGTTGTATTTTTGTGCTCAAATTTAGGATTTTGACTTATATGACATCTCATTTGTGTGTGTGTGTCCTCTCCCCCTTCCCCCTTGGCCTCAATATGCTTTTCTGTGCTTTTTTTATATACCCCAGAGAATAATTGTCATTGTCTGAACCATTTCCGAAAAGTTTCAAACATTTTTCCTTAATAACTGTTTTAATTATCAGAATAGTATTTTAAACTACATCTCTTGTGTTTGTTCAGGACATTTCAAATATCATGTTCATTTGTTTGCTTATTGGAATGTTACATTTCTGACTCCGTAAACTCGTTCACATAATTCATTTTATCCTCTCTGCTTTCAAATGGATGAAACAGCTTGTTTAGTTCATTCACAGACAAATCTAATCAACTAAAACATAAAGTGTCTAATACATGAGTATACATAGTTTGTTTACAAAATAGTTCATAATATACTATTCTATTTTTAGATACATGTGTTGTTCAATATGAAGTCGTGCAATATGGAAAAATATTGGACAATTCTGACAATGTAAAGTTAATGGAGAAAAAACGAGCATATATCAAGCAGTATACTCCCATGGACAAATTATAGAGAGAATACTGTACTTTTTTGCATACTTTTCACAAAAACATATTTTAAAAAATTCTTAATCTTTTTTGCAGCTACATTTGATTTATATACCATTGATGTAAATATGTACTCTTGTCCTTACACTTTGGTCAAGTTTGAAGAGGCAAAATTGAGTGTGGAAATATGTCAGTGTATTGATATATTGTGAATTGTATTGTTTTAATTATTGTTGCTGGAAGGAAATAATTATCAAAAGAAGATTAAAAGAAATAAGGAAAATGTTAAAATATTAGGAAAATAGAACATGATTACATCAACCTCAAACTTTTCAGTCATTTCACACACATTTAGGAAGAACATGCCATTTTTTTAATTAAAATATTTGAAATAAAATTCTTCAGATTTTATTATGCAAGGGATAAAACATTTCCAGGATGATAATGACATTGATGCCAAAATTTGTCTCATGATTATTGCCAATAATATACCCTTATCAAAGTTTTTCTGTGTTTAACATATAATATCATGGAATGATGTCATAAATGATACCATGGTTTCATGTACAGCAAAGGCATCAAGATCATGAGACCACTGGGGTGTCCTGAGTGGTTATAGCATCTGCCCAGGATGAAGGAGGTCCTAGGTTTGAACTCAGCCGAGTCATACCAAAGACTTGTACAAATGGTACTAGCAACTGCCTCGCTTGGTGCTCAGCATTAAGAGGTTAGTGTTAGGAATAGTTGGCCTGGTGTCAGGATTATGTGTCTGGGTGTGACATGTTCTACATGTCTGTATGGGGCTTAATGCTATACATCTTATAAACTGCCACACTGCAGATATCATAGTGATGTGACTGAAAAATTGTTAAAACTGTGTTAATCATTGTTAAAGCTGTGTTAAAAATCCAAATCACACACAAGCACACACACAAAAAAGATCAAGACTTTCAGATGTATTTTAAAATCATTTTAGTATCCAGCTTTGGTGTCTTCATGAAACATGCTTCCTGATCATAGTGTGTTACAAGTAGGTCTACCAACTTTAACACCCAGCCCTCTCAAGTCAGAAAAAGATGTTATGCTTAAAGGTCATCTTCTTTAACAGGAAGTCAGACATGAATAGATATAAGGAATGGTACAAGATGCAAGTGTATTAATTCAATATACATCAAATCCTGAAAATATCATAGGTTTCCACAGTTGTTTGTATCAGAATACTGCATAACCATTCTGGTAAGAACCCCATCTATCAGAATACTGCATAACCATTCTGGTAAGAACCTCATCTAAGTCTTCAGTGTGTCTTCTGGGAAAATCATCACAAAACCATTTTAGTTCACAACAGGCCATTAAGAGGTGAACTTCACATAGATTTGAAGTCAGTCCTGTCCTTCTCTCCATGAGGATCCAGTTTCAATAGGTCTCTAATGACTAAATGGGAAAAGAAGTTCTGGTCAGTTCCAAGCTTTTGTCTTTTTTGACCATAAAAGAGAATGATGCCATGCTTTTATTACCCCTTTCTGTTGAGTCAAAGTATTTAACACTTTCAATGGCAGATACACTTCCCTTCACATGTCCCCTGATGCTTGTTCTAGCAGACATTCAGTTGCAAGAATCAACATTTTGCTATTAAAAGGGTAATTGAAACTGCATACAGTGTAATTCAACTAACTTTTGTTCTGGACCATTTTCTGGGGTTGAGAGCAATTGGAAAGCTTTGTTGGTTCATAGGTCTAACTCTTTTAACCTCTTCCTTCTGACACCACATTTAGAATGGAGATACCCTGACCTGAACACACTTCAAGAGAGTGTTTCCACAATCATTCTGGACCTTTGAGATGTGTACATTAAAATACCCATCAGCAGTTTGCTAGGAATTCATTCAGATTGTTTACACAGACATTAGTTCAATCTGAATTTTACATGCTGGTAATCATGTATGGAGTTATGTTGTACTTCTAATCTCCTTGTGTGTAACATAGTACCTGGTTGACATTCAGAAATGGCATCAAGTCACTCACGTGGTACCAGAACATGGAATCATTTATGTCATGGCTGCTTTACTTAAGAATCCTTACCAACAAGGTCTTTTCCTGGGATTTTGTTCATTTGGACAGTGAGTTTAGAACCCCATTAGCCTCCCTGAGGAACATGTCTTAAATAATTTTGGATAGTTATGAACCATCCACTGAGAGAATTGATTTGCAAACCTGTAATTTCTTCACCATTTTAGTCTATTCATTTGAGCAACATATCTCTTCATCTTGGGGCTGCTTGTTAATGGAATCCTAGTAGATGTTTCTGTCCCAAAAGTGGTCAAATTTGATCTATTGCTCTCCAAATCAGTGATTAACTTTGGGCTCTCAGAGGTCGTATCTCAGCAACAGTAGGACTCTGCATGGTTATGGCAGGTATTCCACTACAGGAATGGTCATAAGCCACTGCCTGCATACTTGCTAACTTGACACATGGGAGATCCCTCAGTTCATGTTGTGGCAACCCCTAGGAGATTAAGTTTCATGAATATAAGTCAGGATGCAGAGACATCATTGTGAAAGAACACCTGTGTTCTGTCTGACATCTAAACTGCCATAACCTATATCAGGGGTTGGCAACCTATTTTACATAGCATTCTATGTTTTTCTTGATTAATATAAAAAAAGAAGGAGCATGTGCCACCATTAATAGAGTAACGCTTAAAATCAAGATTTTTGGTTGCCACAAAACCTCTTGACATACCTCCTTGTGGCATGTATGCCACAGGTTGCCAACCTATGATCTATATCACAGTCAAGGAGAAGCCATCTCCAGACCCTGCTTATAGAACCTGCCTCATTCAAGTCTGCCACATCACAGATTGGCACAAGGTCCATGCAAACTAGGTCCTTCATGAATAAACCTTTTTGTTTCAATTTCAGCACAATCTGTAATGTATGGGGGAGGGCGGAGGGGGGGCACTTCCAGTAGACTTGTTTGAAACAAGAGTAGCAATGTGAAACATCTGTTTGTTATTCCCATGCCAGACCTGAATGCTATTATTCATTGCTTCCTGCAAGTGAAAATTTTTTTGTGTACTGATGATCTTCAATTTGAGCAGCACGAATTCCCATGAATATCGTACCTTCTTTCCTACCCAAGAACTGATAAAAAGCTCACTCCAGATATAGTGGTGAATAGGACCTCCAAATTAAGATGGCCATCAGTCAAAGTCAAGTGGAAACATTTTTGCAAGAGGTATGAGCAAGACCACATTGACCCTTGAGAAACCTCACTACCACAAATGCCTATCATGGCAAGAATTGAAGCTAGTCTCTGTGATCACCAAGGGTTTCCATGCTATGATTCATGCAAGGGAGGACATGGGGCCAATTAGGGCCACATGCCCTACAGGTTGATCTAAAACATCTGTGGCTCCATAAAGATTGTACAGTTTTTCATGATGGTTCAGCTTTAGTTGCGTGAAACAGGCTCCTCGTTACAGTCAAAAATCGTACTATCTTCTGGGAACCCATCAGAGCTATGATGGGATTTCAGAGCACATAGAGCCATATAATAGATGGAGATCTTGATTAATCCATTCTGAATTAGGTAGGGATACCTTCTTCACGCACAGAATGTTATTCAGCATACAGTTGGTTATCCCTTTAGCATATCAGAATCTTATCTAAGGTCAGATGAGTTAGTTCATTATCTATTTCAGCTTAGCTTGTGGCAGTTTCTTCAAGCAATTTGCTCCATCCTCCATGATTCAAGCCCTTGGGTAGAGGTCTGAGAGAATATATTCTAGATTCAACCTCAGTGACCGTTTATGCAGAGCTCATGTTGACCTGAATGACCCAATATTGATAGTGGAAATAGGCTAACCTCTCTGGTCCCTCAGCAGGTTCATAACATTGGGTCACTTTGCTCCTGTGACTCTTGTTTCTCTATGGCATATGCCAAGTCTGATTCAATTTTGTTTAAAGACTGGAGTTTGCACCAACTCTGTGATAAAGTGGATTTAACTCCCTTCTCATATCTATTCTTCTAACATGATTAATTAACATTCTGTTGATGAGATTGAGGTAAAGAAATGTCATTACCCAATCACAGTGTTGGTGTACCCTTCTAATCCTACCTGCTGTTATATCCATGTAAAGTTTACATGTCCAGTCCAGTCCAGTAGTGATGGTTGAATTTAGAGTTTTCATTTCTAATCCCTATATCCAAGAAGCTACTTTTGCATGTCTTTTTTTTAAAAGCAAGCAGATGATTTATCACCCTACTTGCTAAAGCAGGCTAAGACGGTTGTAATGTCTAGATATATGTGGTGGTAGACATATACCCAACCTGTTATGCTCAGGTAAGTATTTTCAAAAAATCAATTGTTTTCCTAAAAAAATTGGTTTTTATCAAATAAAATCAGTAACTTTCATCAATTGACAGAATCTAATAAATGAAACCCATAATAAAAAAACAAAAATATTTTGCTCATCAAAAAGATGTACCCTATTAACTCCTTTAATAAATTTCATTTGAATACTTGTTTTAGATCCTCTGTATATACAGCTCAGCATTTTTGTTCAAGAAGCTTTTTAGATGAATGTGAGTGTGTGTGATTTGGATTTTTAGCATAGTTTTAAAAAAATTTCAGTCATATTGGTATGATGTCCACATTGAGACAGTTTTTAGTGATGTCTAGCACTGGAGCGTCATGCTGTTGACATGTAGCATCATGTCCCACACAGTCACATTATCTTAACACTAGGCTGACCAGTCTTAATACAAACTTCATAATGCTGACCACCTAGCAAGACAGCTGTAAGTACCATTTTTATAAGTCTTCCCGCATCTGAGGTGGATGCTCTAACCAGTAGGCCACCCGAGCAGTCTTTAGATGAGTCTGTTTATCCTATTAAAAGAAATGTCATTTTTTATACAATATTAATTGTTTCAAGACACTGTAAAGAATATAAATGTGTGTTTGCACCAGTTATGTACATATTTTGCTTTACTCTTTCAGCAATAGATGTAACCTACTTATGCCCTTATAGTGACTTTGTGAAAGGAACTTTGACAGTTACCAACTACAAGCTGTATTTCAGGGGGTCAGATAGGGTATGTATTAGTATGCAGAAAAGAATAAAATAGTTCTGTCCCATTTGTCATTTATAATAATATATTAATTTTCTGTCATTAATATCAAGTTGGATTTATATAGATGATGCCAGTTTGCCATTACATCAGGCTGTTGTTACTAAAATAGAAAAATATTTGAATAGCTTCTCAAAAACCACTCAACACAATATTATATAAAATCAAGGCATGAAAATTGTTAAAGTGTTTACAAATGTGTAACTGCCATCAGGATTGATTGCTGCTGCTAAAAACAGACAATTTTTTGATAATTATTTTTCTATGAAATCTGAGAGAAAGCATCATATCTTGAATGCCTTTAATATTTATAGAAATAATGCTGAAGCACGATCAAATATGGTAGCCATTACTAAAAAATGAAAAATATTTACTCATCTTGATCAAGAATTACTAGTCTAGAATTTGACCATCTCTTGTAACATTCTAGCATATAAGCCTTTCAATGTTTGACAAGTGTTGTTGATGTGTCATCAGAAACGAATAAAGTTATAACAACTTGAAAAACCACAAATCAGTTATTTTCATAGGATATGTATTCAACAGCATTGGAAGATATTTCTGCAAATCAGTTCAACCTGATTCAGATTTTATGTCCATCTTCACTGCTCTTGCATTTGACTATTTTGCAGATGCTTGCCAGGAAAGCCCACTTGGGCCTCTTGTTAAAGAAGCAGTTCAGTTTATTAATATCAATATTGAGAGAGATATTTATCTTGAAAGCCATATTTAATTAAAGCAAATGCATATATTTATTGTCAGATTCTGATCTGTTAGTCTTTATAACTGATCTACCATATTTACTGCTTGATTTGGATATGGTTTGTTTTCGGACACAGTATTTTTTTAAAAATAAATGCTTTGTAATTTTTCGGATGTTGTTCCACTATAATATTTTCTACAACTTATGTTTTTGGACACAATCTAAGAAGATCTGCTGCATCATTTTAAAGTAAAATTAACAGCGTGTGTGCAGTAAATTTAACTGATTCAAATTTTGCTTCATCTGGTTGCCAATATGATTGGTTGACATTGTAGACATTGTTGCATGAAATCACTTCAAGCAGGTGTGACAGTTATAGCTTTGATTAGAAACCATGACCTCTGCTTTATATCATTAAACAATACATCAGAGAATCATTATAGATTATTAATTTCATTGGCATTGTGCAACAAAACAAAACCTTTATAACTGAGGCTGCGTTTTCTGATGGATGGATATGTATCAAATAGACAAAATAGGTCAGTAATGCCTGTTTTTCATTCATTATCCTTTCCATGCTCTTAGACAAAATACTTGTTTTAATTCATTGCAGCATGTCATCATGTAAGCTAAGGGTAACATCATTACAGACTTGGGTGGGGGCTCACAAATTTATCTTCCCCTGTTTGTTTTCAGAAACCTAATTAAAGAAAATAATATGTATTCGGACAACAAAAAAAGTAATTATTTGTTGCCATCCAAAAACATGCTATAAATAAGGTACATGTACATTTGCTGCATGTTCCATTTTTTTTGCATCATTTTTTTTTTCCATTAATTCCCAAAATGTTAAGTGGCATAAAATGATTGGCCGTGTTACAGTGAAATTTGTACACAGTTTATTAGCATGTTTTTACAGATGAATTAGTTTGAATTTTTTCTCTCACCTGGCCCAACTTTGAATAAATTTGACCGCAAGCATGCTGACATGAAGGACATTCAAATTGTTTAAATGATTTTGATCCACTATCAGATATGACTACTGTTAATAAACAGAAGGAACTTAAAAACAATTTCTTCTTGAAAACCTATCCCTATTAGTTAACCATATTTGACAGAAGACATCTTGGCATGGAGACATTTCAAATTTATATTAATGATTTTGTTCAGTCATCAAATAGATTACTGTTGCTAAAAGTAGAAAAACCCAACTGTTCATCAACACTTGCTTATTTAATTTTATTATTTTTTACGAAAAACCAGACCAATTTCAACCAAACTTGTCAAAAAACATTCAGGCATTAAGACTTGCAATGTTTGTACAAATGATGCCACTATCAAAAATGGCCACCATTGCTAAAAATAAAATTTTTTAAACAGTCTCTTCACCTAACAGAATTTAATAATATTTGAAAGAAAGCATCATAGCATGAATTCTTTTTAGGTTTGTGCAGTGCTTAAGTTCCATCTGATATGGGCACCATGATAAATCTTTAAATGACTCTGTTAAAGTACAGAGTGGAATTTGACCAGACTCAGCAGAAGGCATCCTGATATGAAGAACATTTAGAAATGTACAAATAATGCTAATTTGCAATCAAATATAACTAATTTACTAAAACTAGAAGAACTTTTGACCACATTTAACAGAAAATGTCCAATCACAGAGGTCTTTCAAGAATGTACTGATCCACCATCAAATATCGATAAAAATTGATAAACTGTTAACTGACTTCACAAAATCTGCTCAGCAGAATTAAATAAACATGATAGAAAGCGTCCTGGCATAGATGGCTTTCATTTGTATAGAGATAATTCAGAGGCTGATCTGGCATCAAAGATGTAACTTTTCATTTTTTTATATTCCATTATATAGCTCATCAGATGATATTAAAGAAAGTAATTTTTTTTTAGGCTTTTTTTTATACAAGTAATAAATTTTTCTTTTACTAGGAACCTCCATTTATCCTTGATGTTCCACTTGGTGTAATCAGTCGTGTTGAAAAGATAGGTGGAGTTTCAAGCAAAGGAGAGAACTCATATTGTCTTGATATTATCTGCAAGGTAATGCTAACGTTCATATTATAGACAAGTGCACACAATATGTAACTACTGTTAGTTTTTGACATAAAAATAAAAATTTGATAAAGTAAAAAGCAATGTTCATGACAGTTTGGATTTCATGTTCCAGTCTATATCTTGCTTTTAATTTATCTGAAGATTAATATGTGAAATCTTTTATTTTCTTTTCTTGCAATGTGCATTCTCAGTTTGTGCCCGTATGGTGCTTTTGTGAAAGGGATATGACAGCTTCTAACTTCAAGCTGTTTCAGGAACTTACTAGAATGAAATCTGTAATTATTTCTGTAAAGTTTTCCATAATGCATAAAAAATGGGATAGCAAACATATATCCTACTCCATTGTTAATCCCTCCCAGATTAATGACATGTTTATAACATGATATAATCTATACTGCAAATAACAGAGTTGCAAATTAAGTCATTGCCATGTGATAATAATGACGGAGTATATGTTGAGATTTAAAATCTCTGTTTTGAGTATATTAACCAGTGCAAAAGTAATGATTGATACAAATATTATAATAGTAATTTAGTTCACATTATGGTGGATAAAATTGCTTTCTATATCTATCTCAGTCCTCAAATTCTCTTTCCCAAACATATCGAAAACATTATTCACATGTTGGAGAGGATTTCAAACAAAATATTTATCTCAGTGAGAGGGTTTCTTCAGATCCTGTGCCTGATCTTTCGGCTGTAGATTTGTTATACCTTAGTTACCTTTTCATTGGCCCATTACAAAAATGACCTTTCACAAGTCATCTATATCATGTATTTGAGAATTTGAGGACAAAAGTGGGGCTGTACTTTGACTGACAAAAAATATGCAATATGAAAACCTTCACTAACATCCTCAGTTTCTCAAATATGAAATAATTTATCTCCTGAATTAAATGGGCAATACGTTTGGAAAAGCGATAATGTATGAAAACAGAAGAGATACTTTTAAGTTACAATTGATGACATGTTGGAGCATATTACTTTGAAATACTGATTAGCTTTTACCAGTTAATTGATATACATTTCTACCATGCTATAACACAGTAGTTGAGGCAATTAATATTATGTACAAACAGCAGTATGGTAAGAATGATGGAAATAAATTTGATGAATGGATGCATGTGTGTAGACTATTGTTGCCTCTCTGGAAGTCATTTCCAGTCTTGATTTTCATAAAACTTGAAACGTGTTTTTATCATCAAGGTCTTGATTGCCTATCTGGAAGCTATAATTCAATCCAGCCAGAGTTCTGTCCTCATTCAGCTATATAGCCTGCCTTGCCTAAAGTTTCAACATCAGGTGATCATTCACTATGAAAGAATATACTTTCTATTGCTTCCACAATCTGACAGAGTTACTGACATTACAAATCCCCAGCATCTATGCACATTTTTTTATACAGATGCCTTCCCTCAATTGTTGGCAGTTATACAGTTTACAGTCTACATCAGTTGATTTGTGACATCATGGTCATGAGATCAATGTTGTATATGGCAATCTTTCAGTAGGTGAAACACAGTTATTTTCTTTCCCATGAATCTCAGAAGACATACATGGGAGGATGTTTATGTATGGCCCACTTCATAAACATAGAGGCCCAACAGACTATGGCCATGCTCATAATAGTAGCTATGAACTTACAACAGATGGAAAAAATGCAATGCTCTCAGGTGGTGCTGTTAAGTTTTGTACTTTGCATTGGGTTAGATTTTTAAAGAAAAAGAATTTTCAAAGGTATTCCTCACTGGCTATACTGGCTAATTAAAACTGATCTTGTTTATCTTTGGTATTGTTTAAAAAGTTTAATTCTCATTATTTATTTTGATGTATAGGTGATCAGTTTCTTTTGGGTTATAGAATATACAGCTTGGCCTTACTTAGATGTTAAAAAAAGCTACTTGCTCAACTTGGTCATTTTCTTTTACTGGACATTAAGAAGTAAACTAAAAAAAAGCTGATAACTTTTTTTAACATTTGATATATTTTGTAATTGATTCAATGCACTTTCAGAAGCTGGTATTGTCTAATATTGAAAATTGGTTTTCCCGATTTAAATACTGCTAAAAATAGTATACTTAAGACTAACTTATGGTTAATTTTTTGAGCACATGGGAATAGTTATAATGGTTAACTGTGTGCTTACATGATGTACTGTTTCCATAAGTACATCATCCAAAGATATTTTAGCCACTGTACATGAAAATAACACATAGGTATGTCAACATTCTTTCCATTGTACATGTTGCAAATGCAAATCACTTCACATTACATCTGTCACTCACTCTGAAGTTCATAATATTTGTAAAGCGCCACCTCCACCTTTCTTAAAGACCATCATATACCAAGCTACACTTACAGCCTTGATCATCTAATTGCCCTTTAATGATCAGTTTGATGACATTCACATTGAGTTACCTAGGATATATTCTTTCCATCCATCTCAGTATCAGCTACTACAAAGGAATTAGCAAGGCAACCAACAACATGATACAGGCCACTGGGAAGCAGTTGTACAGAATTTGCAACCAGCAAAACTACAGTAGTCCCAAACTGAGTGGAAAACAAGCAAAGGCAGGGCTATCATTTTCCCCATTGTTTCCATAAGATCGTATCTTTGACACTAACATTTCTCCATGCCCCTCTTGTCACAGATCCATGTAAGGGAAGGCACCGATGTGTCTGTGCTGAATGTGGAAGATTAACCATGATGACAAATGGACCAGAAAAGTAATTTCTGGGGCACTCTGTATCATGTTCAGCCAACCTCCTTCACCAGAGTTCCTTTAGCTACAAATGCATCACTGATCACTTAGTCTTCAACCTAAGTGCATTCACTGATGACTTTTATGCTTTTGGGTTCATGATGGAAAACAAAAATGAGTTCTAAATGCCATCCATTCACTACACTATCAGTGTGGACTCATAAGAGGCATGATTTCATGTCCCCACTCGCATGGCTTCCAGATACTGAGAGTCACCTTTAAAAAACAGGTTACAAACAGCAGGCTAGTGATAAAATATCTCAAACAGTAAGACAGAATCAAGTCCCCAGATATTTGTATTGTTCTTTGGGATTTTCTGAAGTGGTGTCTTCAGTGATAGATCCACATCCAAGTTCGACATATCCTAGGCTTGCTATCTATTAACCCTTTCATCACGGCGGACCGTAAAACCGGTCAGGGGGAAGTAAGTCCATCAACACAATGGACCGACTTTTTGGTCTGGGGCAGTGTTCTTTAACGTTATAGTACTCGACTAAATAACTTTCGGGGTACCTCTAATAACTTCCATCTTGTAATGAAGATGTTATATTTGGATGATCTCATGAGTTTAGCTTGTATACAACTAGAAATATCGAACAAAGTAGGAACTTTTAACGTGTTTTCCGAATGTTGAAATTTGTATCCAAAATGGCGGTGTTTGAAGAAACTTCAATGGAGAGTTATCAGAGAATTTGAATAATTTTGACCTGGTAAATTTGGATGAAAATGAGAGAAGACGTCTGGAGAGATAATGGAATGCAGTTGTGGGTGACAGTGATGACGATGAAGAGGACTTTGAAGGTTTTGAACCAGAGGAATTGTACACTCTACGTGGTTATGTTTGGACGAAGCCGGAAAACCAAAGAGATTTGTTTTAGTTTTCTGACAAAATTGGGCACACCCGAGTGTTAGATGGCTTCAAGAAAGCTTCAGAATATTTTTAAATATTCTATTCAGATGAAGTTTTTGGAAAAATTGTCTGTTTAACAAACTTCAATGTGACAATCAAACGTGGCAGAGGCGATATAGGTGTGTGGACAGATCTCACCTTGGAGATCATTTTGGTTCATTTTATAGAATCTTATATATTATGGACACCATGAAAGAAAGACTTGTGTTGCTACTGTGATTATTCACTAGTACATCTAGGGTCAATTGAACAAGTTTTGAGAACTTTATAAGTTTTCTAAGAGGTAATAAAATAATTACTTGTATTTTACCTGTTGTGTTACCTGTTTGTACCTGCATTTTAACAGTTGTAATAGATATGCCCATTTTATTGAATTAGTCATAAAATTTGATTTTGAACCTTGATTTTGACACCTAACATGGGCACTGCAAGCAAAGAAAATGGTACTGTGTAGCTTGAAGATGGGCACTGCATGCATGGAAATTAGACTGTGTAGATTGAAGATAGGCCCTGCAAGCATGGGAATTAAACTGTGTAGCTTAAAGATAGAAACTACCAGCATCGGAATTAGATGGAATAGCTTGAAGATAGAGACTACAAGCAAGAAGAGACAGAAGGGCTTCAAGATATAAACTACAAGCATGGGAATTAGATTGAGTAGCTTTACGATAGAGACTACAAGCATAGTTATTGTACAGTGTAGTTAGAAGTTGTTCCTACATGCATGGAAATGGTACTGTGTAGCCTGACGATGGGTACTACAAGCATGGAAATGGTACTGTGTTGTCTGAAGATGGGCCCTACAAGCATGGAAATAGTATTGTGTAGCCTAAAGATAGGCCCTACAAGCATGGGAATTAGACTGTGTAGCTTGAAGATAGGCCCTACAAGCATGGAAATAGTATTGTGTAGCCTGATGATGGGCACTACAAGCATGGAAATGGTACTGTGTAGCCTAAAGATAGGTCTTACAAGCATGGAAATTAGACTGTGTAGCTTAAAGATAGAAACTACCAGCATCAGAATTAGATGGAATAGCTTGAAGATAGAGACTACAAGCAAGAGAAGACAGGGTGGCTTCAAGATACAAACTACAAGCATGGGAATTAGATTGAGTAGCTTTACGATAGAGACTACAAGCATAGTTATTGTACAGTGTAGTTAGAAGTTGTTCCTAAGTGTTATTAATTTTAGGAAAATATGGGTGGGAAAATGGGGGCAGATAGAGAAGAGACATAATGTTTAAAGATTCATTCACATAGAGCCCTGCTGTAGGTTGCTAGTTTGAATATATAGTAATTCAATCCTGTGATTTTTCTTCTTTTAGGACATGAGAAACCTCAGATTTGCTCACCGACAAGAAAACCACTCAAGAAGACAAGTATTTGAGAAAATCCAGCAATATGCATTTCCTATCACTAACAAATTGGTAATAGTTTTTTCTAATGGATTGTTTATTTAATATTTTTGTACCTATTGCATATAAATCTTGTTATTTTTCTGCTTGATTAATTGTATGCATTAAGATTATATTGGGCATAACAGTGCTAAAACTCAAAAGACCTGGAATTCACAGCCTTGTTTTTTATGATCCAGGTTTAATGTTCTATAGTATTTGTAACTAACATAACAGAAATAGTGGGTTGCCAAGGGATCTAAAGCACATGCCTTTACTGATCACTTCCACATTACCTTAGGTTCAAGTCTCAGGCTTGACCAGTAAGGGTATATGAGAAAGCTTGCCAAACTTAGGTTGTTGGTTCTTACTGAGGTTTTCACAGGTTCATCCTTCTCTGACATTATGTATAGCCTATGATGTACTGATTAATGGAATTCGACCCTCAACAACAACCTCAACAAGAACAGAACACAAATGTTCTTTCTGTAATAAGTTCATATATAGAACTATTCACATTTAAGTGTTTATGTCGAGCAGCTGTCATATAATCAATATTAAAAACCAATCTGCTTTATGAATTACTGCAAACAATCACCTGTATATTCTTATCTCCCATTTTAACAAGGATTGATTGATCTATATTTCTGCTGTTACAAAAAGCATATATTTAATTTGTCTGAATGTGATATCTTGCAAGAGCTTTGTGCACAGATTATTAAAATATATGTAGTCACCATGGAAACTATTGCATTTCAGCCTTTGTTTGCCTTTGAGTATAAGGAAGAGTATGGAGTAGCTGGTTGGTCAGTGTATGATCCGGAAGCTGAGTTTAGGAGACAGGTATATTCCACACACAGATTTTTTCATTGTTCCTGTTAGGTCAGATGCTCTCACTGTGTTTCATTAGGGCTTTACATATTTTATTAAAGTTAGCTTGCAAGATGACTGGAAAATTTAACTTGCCCCAGGGAGATTTGAGCATGCCCCAAACATAATACTCCAGCTTGACTATATAAAATATGGGATATTTTAAGGAAACTGTGTTGTATTTATTTAACACAATATGAATATTTTTTTTTATTATTTAATAAGTCCAGTTAGCAAAGCAGATAGAATGCAGATAGAAGAGCAACAATGTCCAAATACATTTAAAAAGATAGGTTTTGAAAATATCTAGATTTTTAAGTAAAAGAGAAAGATGTTGACATAGAAGACAGATTGGGTCTTTCTTGTTATTTTCAGTCCCAATGGAAAATGGATTTTCTATCCTGTATTTGCTTTGAGCAGTTTTGTGATGTTTTCTGCAATGGCTTCAAAACATTAGACGATTTTCTGATCCATATTCTAGCCAGGAATACTCCTTAATCCATGATGATTAGAACTTTCTTATTTCATATTACCATATTCATTATTTTTCTTGAAACAGGTTCATTGTATTTTTTTCTAGAAACTTTTTGTAGTTTCCCTTTTTTGCCTGGATAGACCTATCTTTTCAACTCATTTAATAATAATGAAATATAGACTATAATGATTTTTTTTAGACTCACAACAGAATTATTTATGTATACTTATTTTATCCATTTATTTACCAACTATTGACTAGTCATCTTGATATCAGTGATATGCATTAAAATTTTTGCAAGGTAACTTTTGAGAATAATTTGAGAACACTTATTTTTATCCATTTATTATTTTGCCAGACAGGAAATATATATTGGTCTTCACTGATTTTCACATAAACAACAGATCATACACACCATTTGCAGGTTGTAAATTTCCAGTAGTACATTGATCATACTTTTAATGAAATCCTGGTGGTTAATCATTTGAGACAAGTGCCTTTAATTTCCAAACACACCTGTGAAAATATCGCACAAGTTATGTTATTAACAATTGACATTTACTCACCTTAAAATTGGTGACAAAATAGTCTTGATAATTTTTTTCATCTGTAGCAAGCTTACAGATTTCTGGAGAGTATGTTAGGATTTGAAAATTGAGAAATCTTGAGTGCATACAAATATTGCAATTGAAAAGTAATTAACAAGTTAAAATATAAATATGAAAACCTGCTTTAAATAGTAAGTATTTACATTGTAATGTTATAAAGTCTGAATGAAATAATGCAAGACTGGACTTGACACTGACTGCAAGTTGGAAATAACATACTAATGGCATATACTGTTGAAATAAATGATTAGTAGAAAGAAACTCTGGCCAGGTATAAAAAAAGTATGGTAGATATAAATATTAAGTAAAAGGTTCTGATATATATTGGATCCCATACATTTGATGTTCAAATGAACTGTTGGCAAATAAAAATGGGATTTGATTAGGTAAAAAGATCATAATTGAGATGAAGGTATGCACAAAAAGAAATTATGTCCTTGCATAAACCAATTCATATACACTGATTTTGAGTGGAAGAAGAGACTTGATATAAGACAGACCATCACTGTTGGTGGGGCAAACTGTGAACTTCTAGAAAGGATATTGGCAAATTAATTATAGATGTTTGTCAAAGTAAACTGGTCTGATTCAGCCATATCATAAGTTAGTCACAATGTCCAAATTTTGCACACTTGACAGACTTTTCAGTCTTTTGTTCACCCTTAATATTTTGGGATATGGACACAGCTGAGAAAGAAAAGTAGTTCATGTATATCTGATGTCAGTCTCTAGTTTCATTTTCATGCTTCATTCACATGTGCATTTCCAGGTGTTGTTCTGCTACACCCTTGATATATATACTATTGAAAACTAATATGTCAGTGCATCTTATGGAGAAGAGCTAGATCATGCCAAAAGCATTACCTCACCATGATCTAATTTGTACAGTTTAGTGACTTGCATATTTTTGTCCATACATTCATTAAGGCTGCAGTATCTTATACTCTATTCTCCAACACTTTTGAAGATAAATGTGTTGATGTGGATCAGGAAGACTAACTCAGCCATACAAAACATAAGTCACTGTGACCTCATTTTCAGTCTTGGTAACTTTTGTATTTTAGCTGTGTTTATTACACATTCATTATATTGATTTATGTTGCTTAATCTCAGTAAGAGGAAATGAGCCATGCCAAAAAGAATGTCACTGACCCAGTTTTCATGTTTGAATAACCCTAGTATTTCATTTATTGATGTTACACACTCAGTATCTTTAGTCCTGTTTGTCCTAGAAAATAGATGTGTATGCATGTATGTAACTCAGTCGTACCAAAACTAGGTAACAGTGATAGAATTTTAATATTTAAGTGACTTTTGTCTAAGATTTTATACCCAACTAAATGTGCACTTTTGAAAATTATGCTAATGCATTTCTAGGTTAGTAACTAGAAAATACCATACTAGGTCACTATAACCAGGGTTCCCATGCTACTGGAAAATCAGGAAATAAATAATTATTTTTAATTATGCAAAAGTTATTTATTTGTTGTTTGCTATTTCTTTTTGCTGAGTTTAAGTGCCTGTAACAACCAACAAACAGAAGGATTAGCCATTCCATTAATTGTATCTGTTCTATTTTCGTCTTCAGAAGTCAGTCAGTTGTAGGTATAGTATGGTAGCATAATTGACTGTCAAAACATACAGTATTCAGCCATATAAAGCATAAGCAGATTATGATGTAACAATGCACTGCTAAGATGGGGTTGTCCATACAAACATAGGATCATTTGTGTACTGATTGATTCCAATGTATTACTTAGTTAAGTTTGTAGCTTACTTCCGTTCTCCCTTTTATTTATCCATTTGAAAGCCACGATTGTTTGTAGAAAATTAAATAACCAAAATGTCTGTCACCAGATGGGACATTTTTGTCTCCAATAAGAGGAAAAAAAATCGATGGTAATTGATCATGGGGATCAACATAACCAACGTTAATTTGCCCTCTTTTGTGCTCGAGATATTAGGGTTCGTGGACATAAAAGAATCCACATATCCAATGAGAAAATGCTAAGACAAAGAGAGAATTTGGCGGTTCCACTTCAAAAACGTTGACTTAATAGGTTGGCGAGGTAACCGAGGTTGAGATAAGTGGGGTCGACTGTATCTGCTTTTATTGGTGTTTTTTTAACAGCATAATTGGAAATGTTTGCTTTGTATAAGATGCATATGTATGTGTGTGTGTATGTATGTGTGTGTATACAGCAGAACCTGTCTTGAAAGACCACCCATGCTGCCATAAAATTATGGTCTCTCAAGAATGGTTGTCTCTCATAACAGGTCACAGTGCTATATAATCATTACGCTTGTGCATTGATAATACGGTCTTTCAAGACAGGTGGTCTCACATAGCAGTGGTCTTTCAAGACAGGTTTCACTGTACATATATATATATATATATATATATATATATATATATATATATATATATATATATATATATATATATATATATATATATAATTTATTAGAATTAAAGGTCTGAAAGGAAACAAAACCAATTTATGTTCATTATGTTGTTCCTACTTAGAAACATAACGCAGGTCAGCAATATAATGTTAGAATTTTTATTCAGTACATTGAAATGACTTTACATGCCAGTTTATAGGAGTATAATCAAACTTGTTTCATGCGATACATTTTGTGGTTTTGTTCATCTTTTCTGACTTTAATAGAATTTTTGGAGAGTCTTGAAAGAGAAACATAATCAGATTTGAAATTGCATGTTTTATAATCTAAAATGTTTTATAATTCCATTTAGTAATGGTCATATGCAAACCTTGAAAAAATTAATTTCATCATGGAAAGGACCTGGAAATTTATCTTTAGAAAAGCGTGGGAACCATGTATAACCTAACTGTCATGCTTTTGTATTTTTAGCCATTTGTATGTTACACATTGAATACAATTGTCATGCTATAGTGACATTTTAATTTTATCTTTTCATTTGTTACATATTCAATATACACTCTTAAAATTTAATATGTGGATACATTGAAAAGAGTAACTCACTGATATGAAATGTAGGTCTTTGTGACTTAATTTGTTTAATGGTGAATTTTCAGCCACCATTTATTTTTCCCTGAATATCTTAGAGAATATTTCACCAACTCAAATGAAAATTGCTATAGGATGCAATTAGAGGATAATCATACCAAAGTAGGTCACTTGAAAATGACTTTCATGCCTGACTTACTGTTGTATTTCAGTTACTCATTCATTATAACCTAATTATATTGGACCTTATTTTACTTACACATACAACTTGTATGCATCTCAATGAGAATAACTCAGATACACCAAAACTAAGTCTAATTTCCACACTTGAATGATGCTTGTATTTTCAGCATTTGAAGTTTATGTTCTCTATATATTTTAATCCAACTAATTCTAGGCTGATCAAACTGTTTTCAGCCCAACACTAATGAAATTTTGTTGATGCATCTGAACAAGTAACATAAAGCAGTAATATTTTTCCTTCATTTAGTCTCTAGCTTTGACTCACATCCAGTGGATAATGTGTTCAGATCATGTCCAGACCAGTTTGGGTCAGCTTTCATGGTATAGTATTTTGCAAGGTTCTTAAATCCAAATCCTTGATTAAACCAGTCTATATATTGTAGGCTCTGACAAATATTCACCTGCTAGAGTGGGGATTCTTGTTATGAGTAAACACAGAATAAATATTTAGAAATGGAATGGTGATTTCTTACATTGTGTCATGTTCAGTTGATCAGCATGTTTTGGAAAATCTTCAAATCAGGTCTCAACATCATTTATTTTTTAGGGTGTTCCCAATGACAGCTGGAAAATTTCACGAGTTAATGAGAAATATGAACTGATAGATACATATCCTGCTCTGGTAAGTACTACAGCATAGTAGATGATGATCTTTTTTTCTTGGTCAAGGATATTACTGGAAAGACATTTTTTTCTTCTTGTGTGTGTGTGTGTGTGTGTGTGTGTGAGAGAGAGAGAGAGAGAGAGAGAGAGACACACACACACACACATATGGGGAACAGGCAAAACTGATGATCTTTTTTTCTTGGTCAAGGATATCACTGGAAAAACATTTTTTTCTCCTTGTGTGTGTGTGTGTGTGTGTGAGAGAGAGACACACACACACATGTGTGTGAGAGAGAAACACACACACACAAACACACACACACATGGGGAAAAGGCAAAACTGGCCTCAGGTTTGGTTCAAGACAAATTTATGTAATATGAACCAAATAGCATTAGCATTATTATGAGTGGTAGTATCATTATTATAATATGACATATTATTATTAGCAGTAGTAGGTTTGCTACCAAAAAGCTACATGTCTTTAGTTTAGCTGTTTAGCAAAAAAGAACAATAACTTAAAGTTAAATAAAATAATTTCCACACTAGGATACTAGATATTCACTTTAACCCACCATGTACATGAAATCATTAATAAGCATTTACAAAAATCACTTTTCTTAGTTTGATTTCCCCTAATCTCCATCTCTATTTCAGTCTGAGATTTCCATTACTGATTTCAGCATTTGTGATTGTCCATGATGAATTGCAAACCCTTTCATTTTATGTATGCATTCATGTAATTCCTGTAAAATGTACACTCTCAAGTTCAGGTATAGAGTCAGCACTCTCCTCCCCCACATCATCACTAAGCAGCTCATCTGCTGGTCTGTTCCAATTCCAATCAATCAAATCAATATCACTTGTGTCCAAGTTCTGATCAATATTGTTAGGTACTGTTTGCTAGTGTTCTTTCAGTCATAACATATTCTGGGTTCGCTGGGTACCAGATTGAAGTGTTATGAATGTAGAATTTTCTTGTGGTATTGGTATTGTTATTTCTGTACAATTAAAGGCCAGAATGACAGAGGAGATTATAGAGAAGAATGAAGAGATGTGAACTATTTATGATGTAAATAAACACAGAATAAATTATGTTTTACTTTTTATTGTGTTCTGTTATTTCCTTTTTCAAATACTCATAATCTTACAATTACATGGACATACACAGTAATAATTTCACTTCATGACCATACATTTACTATACAACATAAGCAAACAAGATTGCTTTTTAATACACAATTTTTCATGCAAACTTTAAGAAACAACAATTTAAGCATAAATGTTTTATAAACTAATTTTGATAAAATGAAGTTATGAAAATTATATTTTATAACATCAAAGTATAATCCTATTGGTGGAGGCTTTTGATTTAATGTTATAAATTCCCTATAAAATAAAACCATCAAATGAAATTCTGGGTAATTCCAAAATTTAGACATCCAAAATTTGTATAAATCAAAATTTGGACAAATCCAAAATTTGGATAACTTAAAATCTGGACAAGTCCAAAATTTGTATAAATCAAAATCTGGGCAAATCCGAATTTTGAAAACATAACACATTCAGAGGTGGTGTTTACCTGAATACAATTAGTCATGACTGATAAAACTTCGGATTTAGAATTTTGAAATTATAGTCTGAAAGGAGACAAATGGTTCTGACTTCAATGCTGTCGGTCCCTTATCTGCAACGACAGAGGCATATTTATACTTTCTTTATGCTTGGATCCCTCAGATGTTTACACAAACATAAACAATTGGGACACTTGAGGTTCTCCAATTTGAGTTAGAAATGGAATGCTACCACCTCATGCTCATCAACATAAAATACTGGGAACAATGGCGCCATTACAAACCTAGCGGAGCATGTTCCAGTAGGCAATATTTGATTAAAATACACTAGTAGACAAGTAAGGTAACATAAAATATTGTCATCTAGTAATACTTACATATCTATCAGTCACTCAAAACATAGTGACAAGTTGAAATAATCATCACAATTGATGAAATGAGTGTCAGTCGTTCTCATTCAAAGCCAACATGCATTCAACAAGGGACTGTCTCAAGGCAACGTAATCATTGGAAACAAGGTACATGTACTTAACATTTTAAATAATTGTACTAAACATACATATAAAATAAAATTGTCAGACTTGCATAGCAATATCAAGCAGTTCTGTAAATTAGCATCCAAACATTTCACTGGCCATCTTATAAACAACAAATTGAATGTTGTCTTCAGCAGAATCATCTTCCAATGCTTCATTACCTCTCTGACTTTCACTGTTTTGAACCAGAATTTTCAGTGGATTCTTAAGCTTCTTCCAGGCTCTTTGGATCCAGAAAGTTGTAAAAATGAAATCTCTTGAAAAAGTTTTGACACACTTTTTGTTAGAGGTTTTTCCATTTCTCTGAGGATGTGCTGGTGCTGACTTTTCAGATACTCGAGTTTTGCTACTTCAATTATCCCTTGATCTGTTATCTGACACATGGAAGTGATATTAACTGGAAGGAACTGAGGCCTTATATTCTGCAGCTGGATCTATGTATGTCCAAGAATAGCATGACCTTCCTGTCTGCTGATCCATCTGTAATCAAACCACTTGAGCCACACAGAATACCTGTCATTTGTGATTTCTTGTTGCTTCTATACATTACAGGAAGGTTTTCTGGCTTGATAATATAATGATTTGTGGACTTGTCAATGACAAGAGGAGTATTTCTTGCATGAGAGATGAATTGGATTCTTAATCTTAAAATAATAAAAACTGCCTTCTGAAACTGACATGCTTGTGTCTTTGAGTTATAGTGGGTTATTATGGTAACTACAATCAAAGTATGAAAAAATTAAGTCATGTAAAATACCTTTATACATACATACCTTGCACATCAAACAAAAGTTATTTAACTTGATTTGGATTTGTTGCTGCTGATATATTCCATTGACCATTGAAGGCAGGGTGAAACGACTGCTTGGTTAAAAAAAAAATATTTTCTTATTAAGTACTGTTATTTGAAACCTGTACATATCATCTGGTACATCAGCCAATTAATAATTTATATATTAACCAAATATATCATACAGCATGGACTATTCACAGTAGACGTAATATACTAACAGCTTTGGACTTGGTGTTAAAGTGATATTGTTTACATTGATTTTTTTCATGTTATTTTTGTTTGCATAAAATACAAAAATACATGAGTTTAGAATTGTCAACCATTGATTTCACATGAGAGTATAATGTGTTTCCCTATGATGGCACTTACTGTGGAATAGTAACTGTAATTGCAACACACTTCTGTTGATATGTCTTTTACTTTTTGCCACAGACCATGTACATAAGCATACATTCATCCATTTTGAATATACCCACCATAAGGGAGTGTATTGTTATTTCATCCATCCATCCATCTGTCTGTTACCTGGTGACACAAGAGTTGCGCATTTTGTATACATTTATTGAGCTTTGTGAATGGCATGTACTTGGCCTTAAGAGAAAAACCTGTTTGATCTGGGGGTCATAAGGTCAAGGTTGCTAGCTCTGATGAAAAGAAAAGAGTATTTTATATCCGTGAAATGTTGATTTACTGAAAGAAAATAAAACTAAAATTGTATGGTTTGTTAGAAGATTCATTATTAAGGCAACTATAGATTGTCAGGGGAACATGGTACAATGTAAGTAAGGTATCTCTGTGCCACATTTCCTGCAAGGGAGACAACACTGACATCTATCAGATACAGTCTTTGCCAATTAGCTAATAACAGTCCGTAGATTTACAACAGATGCTGTTAAATTGATTTTTGAATTATCTATTTACAGCTTGGTGTTCCAAAAAGCGCAACAGATGAAGAGCTTAAATTAGTTTCAGCATTTAGAACAAGAGGAAGATTGCCGGTATGAATATGTCTATTGCAGATATTTATGTGTATATTACTGATATTAATGTGTGCATCACTTGGATGAATGTTCATTGTTGGTATGAATGTGTAAGTACCCAATATTAATTTGTGCATTGCCAATGTTGATTTGGTCAGTACCAGTATGAATTGCCAATAATAATTTGTGCATTACCAGTTTGAATGTGTGTATTGCTGATATTAATGTGTGCATTGCTGGTATGAATGTGGTCATTGCCAATAATAATTTGTGCATTGTCAGTTTGAATGTGTATATTGCTGATATTAATGTGTGTGTTGCTGGTATAAATGTGGACATTGCCAATAATAATTTGTGCATTGTCAGTTTGAATGTGTGTATTGCTGATATTAATGTGTGTCTTGCTGGTAAGAATCTGTACATTGCCAATAATAATTTGCCAATAATTTGTGCATTGTGAGTTTGAATGTGTGTATTGCTGATATTAATGTGTGTCTTACTGGTATGAATGTGTACATTGCCAATAATAATTTGTGCATTGTCAGTTTGAATGTGTGTATTGCTGATATTAATGTGTGTCTTGCTGGTATGAATGTGTAAATTGCCAATCCAGTAATAATGTGTGCATTGTCAGTTTGAATGTGTGTATTGCTGATATTAATGTGTGTATTGCTGGTATGAATGTGTACATTATCAATAATAATTTGTGCATTGTCAGTTTGAATGTGTGTATTGCTGATATTAATGTGTGTGTTGCTGGTATAAATGTGGACATTGCCAATAATAATTTGTGCATTGTCAGTTTGAATGTGTGTATTGCTGATATTAATGTGTGTCTTGCTGGTAAGAATCTGTACATTGCCAGTAATAATTTGCCAATAATAATTTGTGCATTGTGAGTTTGAATGTGTGTATTGCTGATATTAATGTGTGTCTTACTGGTATGAATGTGTACATTGCCAATAATAATTTGTGCATTGTCAGTTTGAATGTGTGTATTGCTGATATTAATGTGTCTTGCTGGTATGAATGTGTAAATTGCCAATCCAGTAATAATGTGTGCATTGTCAGTTTGAATGTGTGTATTGCTGATATTAATGTGTGTATTGCTGGTATGAATGTGTACATTATCAATAATAATTTGTGCATTGTCAGTTTGAATGTGTGTATTGCTGATATTAATGTGTGTCTTGCTAGTTTGAATGTGTACATTGCCAATAATAATTTGTGCTTTGTCAGTTTGAATGTGTGTATTGCTGATATTAATGTGTGTCTTGCTAGTTTGAATGTGTACATTGCCAATAATAATTTGTGCATTATCAGTTTGAGTGTGTGTATTGCTGATATTAATGTGTCTTGCTGGTATGAATGTGTACATTACCAATATTAGTGGGTGCATTGCCAGTGTCAGTGTGTATATTGCTGATGTGAATGTATGCATTGTCAGTATAAATGTGTGCATTGTATCATAGGCAGTGGGTAGTATATATATTTGTGTAACATACACATAACTATGCACAAATTGTAGATCTAGCCCATCTTGAGCTTAATGTTCTGGCACAGTCTTTACTAGGCAAATCTATCCAAATTTGCATTATAATGAAATGCATTATGAGAGAGGTCCCATATATATACACTTGGCCAGATAACTGTTAGTCAGACTTTTCTAGCATGAAGGTTTCATTGATTTTTTTTTACAACAAAATCCATCTTTATCACTGTGAAAGCTTCATGATTGTGAGCCGTTCATTGCTACAGAAAATTGCTTTCATCTTTTTAAAATATCATTGTTTTTTGACAATATCTTAGGAAGAAATCTTTTTGAAGATGAAGTATTTTTTGGTACAGATAGTAAGGAACAGGTAAATGATCTGGTAGTTTTTCATTTAGATAAGGAATGATATGCAGAACATGGGCCTTTTTCAGTTTCTTTGTGCTGAAGAGATCTTCAAAAGTTGTTCAAAGCAACAAAGTTATTTTAATAATTAAAAACTAGCTTCAAGTTTCATAATTAGTTCATGTCATAATCCAGTGGGTGCATCACAGTTACAGTAAGTGGATTAAAATACATTGTAATTATAGTTGCTTCTTTCAGGTGACAAACATTGTCTTGGGTGTTTTTGTAAGTCATTAATCTCCTAGCTTAATGGTAAAACAGTTGCTTAGGTACTTTTCAAAATATTTAACCAGTGACATGCTATCATATAAGCATGAACAAAATATTGCTCATTATTATTCATAAAGGACAAGAGTACACTATTACAGGTAACCAGTGACTACAGAGGACATAAATAGTATTATTCCCCATTCACAGGTAACATACTTTGCTTCATAAACAAAGTTTATAGCATTGAATGATCTTCACAAGGGCGAGGGACTTGCAAATGGAGTTTCCGTAGGAATAATAATAATTTACTAGGGTTTTTCAAGAATGTAGTAAAGTGCCACATTTCATCAGCACACCCAGTATTTTCTCATGCAAATTAAATGAGACTTGTTATCATTCAGAAATGTTCTCCAATCATGTGAATGTTCATGATATAAGACTGCTGCCACATATAACCAGCCCTACTAAAAAGATGAAAATTTTTCTTTTCTAACATGTAGACAATGGGCAATAACTCTAATGCCATTACCACCTTTTGCCACCACTAGGTGTTGCTAGTTTTTAAGCTTCACTTTTGTATAAGAAAATCATACAAAACACTTCCTTGAATCAAGAGCCAAATTTATGTTAAATTGGAAACATCCATACAGGAGTTTGGATTTATTTGGATTATTGTTCATTAATGACTGGTGGTAAATATTATTGTTTGAAATTTTACAAATATTTTGTGAAGCATTTACAATTTCTTGTACTTGGCAGTTTTGAAACCACATGGTACAACATGCTATCATTGATGCATGTTGCTATTCATAGTTTCATGCATTCAAATAGTGAATCCAATTTTTCTTCCCTAGAAGTATACTCAAAGTATAAATAGTATGTTCAGCAACTTCTCTTTATAGAAACCTATTCTCACAACATTCATGTGATTGTCAAACATATCTGGAGAACACAAATTTTATGTAAATTTTGTTTCTCCAACAATACTTACCTGATCATATTACTTAAACACCCTTCAAACCACACCTGCCATGCAAGCAAGCATCCATGTTGATATACCACTCTGCTTAAAAGCTAGCAACATTAGGTGATAACCAGGGGAAGTAATGAGCAAGAGTTGTTGCTCTTTATGAGAGGCAGAAGATTAATCTTTGTTTTTCAATAGGGCTAAATTTGGGAGGTAGCAGGCTTATATCCCTAATATCAGTATGATTGGGTAAGTATTGTCAAAGAAACTTAATTTACTTAAAAAATTTTTTTGACAAACCTGATGAGCAGATCACTTACAATATGGGTGGGACTCATATTTGAAGTGGTTTTGATGTCCATTGTGAATGATCTGTAAATTTGTACTGTTTCTTGGGGAGGTTTTTTTGTTTTTTGTCGCCAAATAAAGTTTCAGTGGCTTTAATTTCATGGGCTGCAGTTATTTTTCCACCTTGTGTAATCTGTGATGATTCCATCTATTATTTCACTTGTAGGTCCTGTCCTGGATTCATCCCAGAAGTCTTGCAACCATCACTCGTTCCAGTCAACCAATGGTAGGGGTGGCAGGAAAGAGAAATAAAGATGATGAGAACTATATTGTCAAGATTATGGATTCCAATGCTCACTCAAATAAATTGTTCATAATGGATGCCAGACCCAGTGTCAATGCCTTAGCCAATAAGGTGATAAATTTGTCCAAATTTGTGGAAAAACTGTTGTTGACATTAACAAAGTAACTCTCTACAGCATAGAAGCATGTGCTACTATAGGACTTGTAAGCACGTAAGAAGTCTTTGCTTGAAGTCATGTTCTTACTCTTTAAAACATCACTCAGTGTTTGATCAGAAATATTTTAATGTATTCATGCAGTAAGGGAATATCTATCTGTATTTACATATTATGTTTTTAAATCGGTAAGGGTATAGGTGAATTCAGAACCATCCAAACATTGTGGACATCATATATAAATATAGAAAATAGGTCAAACTTATTAGAGTGAAATGTGCATAATCCAGCCACTCAGCATTGTAGATTGCTTTCCATAACGGATGGAAAATTTTGTATATCTTAGCCATTTCTTGATAAATTTAAAACACAGTAATCTAGATAACTGCCATTGAAGTCAGTTATTTTGCCTTTTTATAGATACTTGCAACAGAAACTATTATTTCTACATCTCTTTTTTTTCACTTTCTGGATTTTCATCAATGGTCCTAATTATTTGGTCACAGATCTAGTACACTAGTAACAATAATACAGATTTGCTGTTCCAGCAAAATGAACTATACCAGGTGAAATGTCTGGTTTTTCTGGTGTAATGTGACATTTTGAATCATAAATTTATTTTATTGGTTTCATCAGAAGACATTAATTGTGCATGAAATGCTTGATTTGTTTGGTGACACTAAATTTAATACAGAATACACTAGCTAACCTACTAATGCAACTGTAATTTCTGGTCCCTCTTTTAGTGAGATTATGACAGTCCCACTAAATTATAGATCTGTCATCTTTTTTTATTGTGTTCACCAGAAAGACTAAATATATATTACCAAGTTTTTAATGAATGCAAACCATAATTTTACTAAATGGGTCAAAGTCCGATTTTCTTTGGTCAAAACTTTAACTTTTTATGATTGGAATTGCAGGTATAATTTTAATAAATGTCACATAAATTGCTGTGGTGAAAAAAAAATAAGAACATCAGATTGGTGTATAGCAGGGATGACATCAGTCATAAATTATAGTAAATGCATGGTAAATACAACAATTAATAGGAGACACAGTTAAGAGCATTTAGCTTTTTTATCTGATGTGTTCAGTTGCTTTTGCTTTTGGTTGATTTAGTTTTAGCAGATGTGAATTATAATAAATCATCTTGTGCATAGGTTTTGCATTATAATGATGTGTAAATCATTTGATATAAATAACTTGGTACTGGATGTAAACTACCCTATAAAATTACATGATTAAGATTACAGAAAAACACTTCACTTTAAGGTGAAAATATACTTGTAAATATGAGACTAGTTTGTGGCAAGTTTTATGGCATCAGTAAAGTTAACTAATATGCTGTGTTATCTGAAAACAATGATTGAAAATAAAGTTTTGCAGATGCAGATTACTGCATTATATAATTGCCTCCATATTCTTTTAAAGTTTTGCAAACCATATTGTAGAATATAGTAATGGTCTAAGGTAAATGTGATTTTCACACTAACATGCTCTTTTGACCAAAAATCTCTACACAATCAGATTGGTGCAGTTCATAAATTTATTTGCCAAACTTAATAGTTTTCAGAATAGTCTGACATATACCTTGGTTGTCCAGTTGTGTTCAGAAATTTTTTTTAAATTGTGCATTTAAAAAGTTACTGTTGTTTTTTAAAAAACAAGGCAGCTAAGGAATAGATTTTCCTAATTACTTCCCTTTTTTAGTCACTACCCTAGCAACACCTAAACCTTGTATGTTGCAGCAACAACTCTAAATACTTACTCTGTAATAATGAAGGACTAATCCTGAACTTGTTTTAATATGAATGATTTTTGTAAAAGGTTTGAGTAGTCTTCTGTCTGAAGGGATGTATTGGCCAATATTAATAGATTATAGCTTTTTGTACTGTTGGATATTATTAGCAAGAATAAGCTAATTACGCCCCAATTTATTTTGGGTAGAGCAGAATATTGAACAGTATAGGACTGTAAAAATATTTGTTATGTGCCTATATTTGTTACATAGTGAAGTGTTTGTCAGTTGCTCAACAATTAACCCTTTCATCATGGCAGACCGCATATGCGGTCCAGAGGAAGTAAATTTGTCAACACTATGGACCGAGTATTCGGTCTAGGGCAGTGTTCTTTTTTAGCATTATAGTACCCGACTAAATATCTTTTGGGGTACCTCTAATAACTTCCATCTGGTAATGTAGATGTTATAATTGGATTATCTCGTGAGTTTAGCTTGTATACAACTAGAAATAACGAACAAAATATGAACTTTTAACGTGTTTTCCGAATGCTGAAATTTGTTTGAAGGATTTTTAGAGGAGAGTTTTCGGAGAATTTAAATAATTTTGACCTGATAAATTTGTTTGACAATGAGAGAAGACATATGGAGAGACAATGGAATGTACTTGTGGGTGACAGTGATAATGATGAAGATGACTTTGAAGGTTTTGAACCAGAAGAAATGGTACGCTCCACGTGGGTTTTTTTTTGGACGAAGCCCGAAAACCAAAGAGATTTGTTTCAGTTTTCTAACAGAGTTGGACACACCCGAGAGTTATATGGCTCCAGGAAAGCTTCGGATTATTTTCAAATATTCTATTCAGATGAAGTTTTTGGAAAAATTGTCAGATTAACGAACTTCAATGTGACGATCAAACGTGGCAGAGGTGATATAGGTCACTTAGGTGTGTGGACAGATCTCACCTTGGAGATCATTTTGGTTCATTTTATAGAATTTTATATATTAAGGACACCATTAAAGAAAGACTTGTGTTGTTACTGTGATTATTCACTAGTACATCTAGGGTCAATTGAACAAGTTTTGAGAACATTCTAAGTTTTCTAAGAGGTAATAAAATAATTGTATTTTACCTGTTGTTACCTGTTTGTACCTGCATTTTAACAGTTGTAATAGATATGCACATTTTATTGAATTAGTCATAAAATTTTATTTTTAACCTTGATTTTTGACACCTAATCCAGCCAGATATCTTTAACATTGGCAAAGTTATGTTGTTTCAAAGTCCACAAGTCATTTTGCTTTACAACTCCAAAGTTAATTAGTGTTGAGGACTCTATGCCTATAAAGTCACTTAGTGATGAAAGGGTTAAACAAATTAAAATATTCTTGAAAAAGAAACTATTCAACATTTTAGAATTATTTTCTTCATTAAATCACATACAAATAATAATGTGATACTTCAATATTGTTGTGTCATGATAGACCTGTTGTGATGTAATATTACAAAGCAACAAACTTGCTGAGTCCATGACAACACTCAGTAAATGCCTGACAACTTCATCTAGAAATACAGAGCCCTATCACAATACATTTGTATAGGAGAGGTATAATGTTTAATTTTTTATCCACAGGCCAAGGGAGGTGGATTTGAGAGTGAAGATGCATACACCGGTTGTGAAGTGAGTTTCCTGGATATCCATAATATACATGTCATGAGGGAAAGGTGAGACCTAACATTTTTTATCACATATTTGACACACATATATCAATTTTTTCTAAATCCACTCTGGCAGAACTTGACAAGGCAATCAATTTAACGTCCACGTGCATTCTCCTATACTTCCAACCATACCCTACTCTGTGCTAAATTTTTGTATGTATGTCTTGTCTTGCCAAATAAAATGTAGACTTGATAGAAGAGTGAACATATTTGCGTTGTACATTATTAATTGTATTTTGAGTGAACATGTAAAAAGTATTAATGTTGTATTTGATGTTTCTGATGCTTATTGGAAAGCTTGTAAAATGAAAAGTTACAGCAGTGATAAAATCATTTCCAGTACAATGGAAGTGAAATGATAAATCTGTGCCAAATATCAAAAGATGTCATCTTGAAGATCTTGTCCTTTTTAGAAGGCTTTTCATTATGGGGCCATTTTAGATTGATCATACTTCTAGTGTGCAGATTGGGGACAGAGCTAGTCTTATCATCAGCTCATTTGCCATTCTTATTCTGGACAAGATTCTACAAATTAGCAGAAGTTGACTAGTGCAGTTTCAAAATCTGCCCCTTTGCCAGTTTTGTTGTAATTGTTTTATCTCATTAGCATGTTCAGTCACTAATCACATATATCAGTGTAAAGGAGACATAAAATACTTGTTCCTTATGAATTAAAAACTTTACTGCTCATATAAAAACGACTTTATATTAATCTTCTCTGTTGCCTTTTATTCTTTACTTGGATCAAGATTGGATCTTCTTATTGGTAGTTTTTGTTTGCCTCAGACTGGAACATACAGTAAACACCAAATCAAAATTGCATGTAGAATATTTCACTGCATGACATATGAAAAGAGTGGACAAGCCAAGTTGACAAGATGTGAAGAAACAAAAACTATGTGTGAATATGTCTGTTAAATGTACTTATCGTAGTTAAATTGTACATAGAAAAATTTTTGCAGTGTCTCCATTTACTTTACTAAATATCGGTAATCAATGGCTGAACATACCAACAGGATTATAAATTTTTTTTTTTTGCATGGAATCATCAAAATGCTTGAATAGTCACCTTGTAGTCATGTGGAGAGTGGGTGTTGTCAATAATTTTATTCTTACTGACTCCTATGAGTGCCTTTCCTACATTGTCTTTCAATTATGAATTCCTAATTGAAAGAATAAAAAGGCAAATCACTAATAATTATTCATGACTGCAGGTGATTAAAGAATTTATTAAATATCATTTTGTAGTAATTCTTCACCTTTTTTATTGGTGTGTTTATCAATATTGCAAAATTATTGATCTGCATCAAATTTTTCTGATGGAACATGTAGCTTCAAGGTGTGTTAATGCAGTTTCTATATTCTGACTACCCAGTGACTTCATTTAGCAGTTTTTTTTCCTTTTCATTCATTCATCTAGTTCTTTTGCATACCAAGACATTGCATAGTGTTTTTATTTTCTGTAATGTTGAGTTGTTTGATTCTGTCTCCAATCATTAGTTACATTATTAGCTCAAAGACCCACCCACTATTGTTTATAGAAGACAAATTTTAGCATTCATCAGAAGATAGACAATATTACAGACTTATCATTTCAGCATTAATACATCCAGCAGAATTAAACCAATAACAAATTTATTATGATGTTTGAATTTACTATATCCCATACTTTCTTGGACTTCACATTGCAAATTTTAGTTGATTGGTATAATGGAACCATAATTTTACAGATATTTACAAGAATCCCTTTGAACCTTCTGTAGCAGTTAACACTTTTGGTTTTTTGTAGTGGACATTGATGTTCATTTACAGGAGTGCAGGCAGAGACATTTTGTTTCTAATACGTTCTATATAAATTTTACTTTTATTGGAATTTTAATGTAAATCTCAAAAAATGTTTTGAATTCTTACTGAATTATTTACAAAATTAAATTATGTTAGTTTTGAAACTTTAAATTCTTCATGATTCATTTCTTCCTATTTACCTGTGCATAATTTACAGCTGCAAATAGTAAAGATCTTTATAATAGCTAAAATCCTAGAATGACTAAGCACTGTTCACCGTGATCTGCTGGCTCAGTATTTGAAATCAGATCTGGGTCAGTGATATTTACAGTAAGATTTGTGTTATAAGAAAGCATATATGATATCTCATTGTTATTTAACTTTTTTATATTAACACTTTAGTTTGGTATATTGTGATACCCTTTATTGTTTCCATACATCTGGCTGTTGATGAATCTTAATCTAAACCACTTGGTGGAAATTCATGTTTAAAGAAAGTTACATTACTCTTGGAATAAAAGTTTTTATGGGATGGTGTGTCGGTCAGCCTTTTGTCCTACTCCTTTGGTACCCGAGAGAGGTTTAGATGTTAGATGTAGACAGAATTTAAATGACAATAACATTTTCAAGCGTTTTGATCAAACCTTATCAATGCAGACCTCGAAGGAGGATATACCTTATTACGTGATGGGTTTTGTAGGATCTCTGTCTGGTTTAGATGAATTGGGGGTAGGTTGGTAAGGAGGAGGATTTGGATTTGCAGTAAATCATGGAGATTTGCAACAGCAAGACATTGCAGTTGCTCTTGTTTTTTATTTATTTTCAATGACTTAATTCATCATAGACTGAAGTCCTGGAGTATAAAGCATGGATATTTGTGATTGCAAATAAGTTCCATTGCTTCAATTTTTTTTATACATGTTTTAAGTCTTCGAAAGTTGAAGGAGCTGGTTTTTCCCACAATTGATGATTCCAAGTGGCTGTCCAACATTGAGTCCACACACTGGCTAGATCATATTAAGGTAACTTTACTGTACACACTTTACTCTACACACTTTACTGTACACACTTTACTGTACACACTATTCATAGTCACAGCTCATGCAGATACATTCACTTTTTAGCTCGATATAAAAAAATATTGTTGACAAAAAGACATTTGTGAAGAAATGGTGATTTAAAATCTTTGTTCACTGTGTATTTCATTTTTTTATGTTAGCTGCATGCTGGAATTTGCAATATTATTGTTTTTTACAGGGTGATTCGCTGGTGAGACATTTCTGTTAATTTATTCTGATATATCATTGTATTATAAAGCATCTCTCTTATGCCAGGACTTGCATTAGTTTTCCCTATTAGTAAGCATCATCTTCTCTGATGAAGATCTATAAAATGCACAGATTTTATTTCCTTCAGCCTTTGACTGGTAATTTTCTGGCATCATCATAAATTGTTTTAGTTCATTGTCCGATATTCAAATTTCCTATTTTTATGTCTCATGTTGATTCCATAGCAAACTACAGATGTTACAGACATGAATAGCATCTTCAAATTGTTAGAATTCCACTTCCTTCCTAACACACCATCACTCAGAAGTCGGAAACTATTGCTTCAGTGACATCTGCTTTCTTGTCCAATAGTTGGATCTACATAATTTTTTAATCTAGTTTTCCAGTTTGTGGAGAAATGTGACCCTGGACTTGCAGCATCCACTATCTATACACTGATATTGTGTCTTAATTTTTAACCATTAATATCTGTATATCTGTGCAACAGAGTTTTTAAACTGTTTTAACAAGTACTTTTCTATCTCTTTCTCAGCAAATTTTGGCAGGTGCAGTGAAGATTGCAGATAAAGTAGAGAACAACAAAGCTTCTGTGTTAGTTCACTGTAGTGATGGCTGGGACAGGACTGCACAGGTATGCTTGTTTAGATAATTTTCTAGTACTTAATCCAATTTTGTTGCCAGGTCTCAAAGTCAGAACTTGAGATCAGTACAAACTCTAGTTTTGTTTATTTGTCTTAATGTTTGATGTTTTAAGCAAGAACTGGTCTCAGGTTTGCTAACTTGACTTAGAGGTATGTCTGCAACTGGTGAAACTTGTATTAGGGGGGGGTGTTAAAGATTGCTACTACAGCTTAAAAATTGAACTATTTATGTACTTAATGCTCACTGTGTGTGTGTATGTGTGTTTTTTGGGGTGGTGGTCACAGGGACAAGGCCATTCCATATTCATATAACAAGAGCTTCAGATCCTTTCACTTTTTCCAGGGAAATCCTAATCTAAATAGGCAAGCAGACACAGCTATAATGGATTTGTCAGCTTCACAAGTCCTCAATTCACCATCATTCAAATGTGACATGTAGAAAATAAAATGTTTGGTAGATCAGTAGACTAATCTAACATAAATCCAGGTAATCTTGCCTCCATTTCTAATATCATCCTTTCCACTAATAGATCTGCATACATGCCAGCCATTAGGCATTTGGTATAATCATTATTTTTTTTCTAACCAAATTACATCTTATGCTAGACTTTATTTGGATTATTCTTTTCTCATACAGTAAAAATAATTAAACAAGCAATAAAACATTGTAATTTTATTATCATCTCTTTGATTTCACTCATATAATTTTGAGAATATTCTTAAAAAGGTGACTGATGCATAAGAATAACATAAGAGTACTTTCCTTGTTTGCTGTTTATAGCAACTGTTTTTGATTTATTTCTAAGAAAGCAGATTGGTTTCTTCATATGTGAACTTTGCCTCACATTTTCATTTTATTGACAAGTTAGTTGGGTAGTGATCCAGTTGATACTTTTAAAGAAATTGGTATCAGATGTTAAGGGAAATGCTGTATGGTTTGAGTTTTGGCAAAACACAAGCAGAGCAAAGTCACAAGAGATAATCATGAGATGTGATTTGCTTGTACACATTACACCTAGGCATATTTGTGTTACCAGGGCTAAAGATGTATGGTCCGATATCTAAAAGGAACAGTTTTAGGACTGAGAGAAGAGGACTCATTCAAAATAATCTGAACAAGGACAAGTCGAATATTTATCCAAATTTGGCATCAAAGAAATACATAAAAATGCATTTTTGCACCCACTGCTGACACCATGGAAGCTGTGGCAAACATTTCTACTCCTTTGTTTAAACCACAGAAATTTTGTCTTCAAAACTGTCAGTGAGCAAATTGGATAAAACTGTCACAGATTCTACTTCATTTTGTCTCCCCTTTGGACATAAATTTTTACCCACCACTTGAGCATGGCCTCAGTGTATTTGAAACTGGGCATGTGGGATTCACTAAACAACTAGGTCCACAAGTCATATACTATATGCCACATGCATTCCCAGTAGCCCAACAACTTGTCTAGTCATCTATATGACTAGTGTATTTGAAACTGGGCATGTGGGATTCACTAAACAACTAGGTCCACGAGTCATATACAATATGCCACATGCAATCCCAGTAGCCCAACAACTTGTCTAGCCATCTAGATGACTAGTGTATAGGTTTGTTGGGTGAAACTTAGTAATCTCAGAATTGGGAACCACACATCAGTTGACAGTTCTAGTATCAATGATTGGTCACTCAGCAGACCAACCTAGACAAGACAATATGGCAGACTGGCTTCATAATTTATGCCACCCATCCTTATCACACAGCCATTCATCCCTGACTAGTACTTAGCCAGAAAATGTTCCACATTGCCAATGATAGTGCCACTGGCTCTACTTATATTCCTGGCAGGTTGTGAGTATATGTTATATTTATGATACAATGTCATCATTGCTGGGTGATCTGTTAAATTTTTTGATGCATGGCATACAGGAGGAGGACAACCCTGTGTCAATGAGGTCAATGAGACAAGATAATCAAGAATATTCTGATCGAACTATGAAACTATCTGAATTCGGTTTTGAAGCAGCAATAGAAGAATTTTGCTGCTTTCTGAATGCCTCTGCCACCCCCCACCCCCACCATTGCAGTTAATAAAACTTATAAAGTTTAGGCCTAAATATATCGTGTTGAAAATCAGTGTCCATTTTTCTAAAATTTCCTACAGTTGGCAATGATTGCTGACATTATTGGGCATCTCTGTTAAGATTAGTGACCCTGGTACCTGGGATTTCAAGCTCCTAGCATTGAGTCATTTGCCCACAATTTTCTCATCCACTACTATAAGTTACATACCAGTGCTTACCACTCAGATGTGACTAATCTAGATAGGTAAAATTTTATAAAGCAGAGAAACAGGTGTTTCACACCACAGCAGAGTTGGTGAGGAATGTTGTGTTGGCTTCTTTTTTCACTTAACATCACTAGCTATCTTTCATCTAGCTGAGAAGGCATGAGTTAATTACTGGTGAATCAGTGTGCCATGTTGCAAAGGTAGTCAGCAGTGAAATGCGCCAGATGCAAACCAACAGTGATTTGACATCCCTTCCAAACAATGGTAAACCTTTTGTTTCATCATAATGGATCAGTCTCTTTCTGACAAATAGTTAGGTGATCAATTCATTTTGGAGGGCTTCAAATCTCATTCATTCAGCTTCCTGTCCCCATTTCATCATCCCCAACCTTTTTCATCCATTTTCATTAAAGAGATTCCAGGCAGACATGTTACAGAAGGAGATAATGAAGTTCATCCAGAAACCAGACTACCCAATCCTGGATGATAGAAACATTCAGTAAGCTTAGTTGTAGTTCAGGATATGAGCAATCTTTCCTCTCTCTACTGTTTAAGGTGGATATACAATATGGAATAGTCAGACTTTGTCCATTTTCAGACCTGCCAACCCTTACAATTTTGCTGTAATTCTTACAAAAATTACCTTTAAATACAGACTTATGGCATAGAAGCAAAAACTATGGATAAATGATCATTGCCAAAAAAACTCTTGAAAATTTGTTCATCTGTGTTTGATTTAGATCCGGGTTTCATATTAGAATAAGTGAAATTGCTTAGGGAACCAGACTAACATTTAGCAGCACCTCAGATGCTTTAAACTGCACCTATTGGTTCATGCAAAGTGCATGATGAAACTGTTGATTTTAGAATTAGTTTAAAAATGGTGTCCAGCAAGAGATGCATGTCAAAGACGAAAGAAAAAATAAGCTTCTTGAAAAGTCTTAATAATAAACACTGCAGAATTAAAAGGAATATTCAGATTCTTGTGAATAAAGGCTGGAAGGGAAACAATTATGTTTATTGGACATCACATGCTAATTTGAGTATGACTTGTGGCAGGAGATATGATTGCCATCATCATGTGGAATGGAAAAAGATAAGAATTACATAATGTTGAGAGATAGCAACAAGCAATTGAGCTGCATAGGGTTTGGGACTTGTGCAACTGTACTAGTGGTAAATAAAGTTTGCATGTACTTTGCAAACTTTTCAGTTGAACGTAATGTTTATTTTCACTGCATGTTTTGAATAATGAACTTTTAAATTACGTTTTTGAGCTTTACAATAGCAGTTTATGATATTTTTTACACCTTACTGAAAACTGGTAAAACTTATGGAAAAAATTAACTGTCTTACTGAGATGGACTGATCAGGGTTGACAGGTCTGCATTTTCAGTATTGTGTTCATCTAGGTATGAGCTTCTAACCCACCTCAACCAGGTTCTTCTTCCTGCCAAAATGCTTCAACCATATTGTCTGTGCATTGGAGATGTCTGCCAGGACATACATTATGGTGGAAGAGTTTCTTAAATTCTCAGTCTGCTCCATGCAGCAGCAGACTTGTTAACTCTGAGCCACTGTTACATGCACTTTCTGCCAATGTCCCAATCTTCCACATTCATCCCTAATCTCAGGTCATTTTGATCACCAGATTATGATCTCTACTGAAATCAATCACTTTTAACTTCAGTGACAGTGAGTGGTTAGTGGCAGGAATACTAAAGGAAACTCTTCAATGGGAAACCACAGTCTATACAGACACCAGTTTGTTGGTTTGGTGGACACACTGCCATGTTTCTTGAATGTCTCCATCTGGTGGACAGCACAAAAGATGGCTCTTCATGTAATCTCCTTGAAATGAAAACCAGTTTCTGTGCCTCTTGCACTTGGAAGGGGTACATCCAGGGAAAGACAGTTTTAAGGTTTTCATGAAGTCAGACAACATGGTCAAGATGAAATACTGCTGTAATTAAGTGAAGACAAAATCATTGGAGCTGTGTGTTTCGGTAAGAGAATTCCTCCATTGCTGTGCCCAATACCATATACAAAAGTCTGACACATCCTGAACAGTCTTAATGCCCTGGTGAATCTGTTAAAAAGGATAGGACAACTGCTTCATTTTTAGTGGTCTATATATCTAACCATCATATTATGGAGCTAACAGATACTAGACTTAATTGCAATAGGGTGGAAGAAAAAACTCAATTTTCATTTTTCAATTTTTGACCCATAGAAACTCTGCCAATCAGCTGGGAGGAGATGTGAGTCTGCTTTCCCCTCAACAAGTTTAATACTAAAATTAACCCTAAAGACTTAGAGTAGTCTAAAGCGCTGTCCTTTACGGATCACTGCCATCTCACCTCTGCGTGGGTTTGAGTCTAAGATTTGGCGAATGTGGATATGTGAGAAAGCTTGCCAGTAGCTTCTCGTGGGTCGGTGGTTCTTTCCGGTGACTTCCCGGTTTCTTCCTCCACCATTAATACTGGCCGCCATGAATAGCCTATCATGTGCTGAAAAATGGCGTTAAGCCCAACAACAACATCAACAACAACCAACCACACTTATTCATGATGGCATAACCTCCATTCCAAGGATGGCCTCATAGCATAGCTTTCATTACATTCACCCTCGAAACATTTGCAGGACTGCACAGGCATCACCTTTGTATAAGCATAAATATTTAATTTTTATGCAGCTTAAATGCTTCCACAGGGTGACATGTAAAGATTGGATGTGATGCATATTTTCCTTCTCTTATCTATTCCCCTAATGTTAATGGGATACCCAAGTGAATTAGCTAATTGGTTTGTGAACAGTAAAAGCCACCTCATGTACATTTTATATTAAATAACAAAGTTGGTAGATATTGAAGGGTGTAAATATTGCCACAGGGTAGCTTGGGAGATGTCTGTAGTGATTCTTTGTTGCCTTGTGTTGATGTTATTTTTATACGAACACACACATACACACACAAACACAAAAATTTATGCTTGGGTGTCACATTTGCATCAACCAAAGGGAAGAGCTTTTTGCCCATTGTCTGGCCCATTATACTGATATAAAGAGTATTTGTTTTTAATAATTGGAATAAATCTTTGCTGATTGTTTAATTATGTTCTGCAAGTTTCATATCTATTACATATACCAAGCTTTGTTTTTATTCATCTTTCATGATCAGTTCCAGACATTCATCACTTCTTCTAAAATCCCAGTTGTTAGTGCATGTTAATTTTAAGATATTGAAGGTAAATTGTTTCTAGTTTTCCATGGAATGGATATCAAAGAAAAAAGTCGTAAAAAAATGTGTGATTTTGTGCAAGTGTACAATTTAGGATGACCAGTCTTTTCCATTATATCTCATTTCAGCTGACTTCCCTAGCAATGATGATGTTGGATCCATACTACAGGACTTTAAAGGGATTGGAGGTTCTTATTGAGAAAGAATGGCTCAGCTTTGGGCACAAATTTGCACAGGTAAATTAATTTCTCATTTAGTCTCCGTAAATGCATGTGACTACCCATGCAAAAAGGTGACCTCTGTATACAGTTCATCTTTCAAACTTGGTTTTGAACAAATACCATGCACTTAATACCATTTTTGTAAGTAGTAGTAGTATACTTATGACACTTCTGAAAGTTAAAGTGCAAAATATTCTCCTTTCTTTTGAAACTCTACTGGTTGTTCTAAAAAAATTTAAGATGCAAATATCTTAATACAAATGTCACCCTTTGTTCTATGTTGTAGTTATATTGTATTCAGTAGAATTCATATTAAAGTACAAATAATTTTAATGTGAGTTTAGATACATTAGTATGGCTAGAATCCTTAGTAATAATTCTTTATCCTTGACAAATCCACTTTTACTCTAATATCTTGATTAACCTTTCATTAAAAAAAACAAAACAATAATAAATGAAAATGTTGGATTTGCTGTTCTGTCATCAGCACTACTATCTTATTATGTTATTGATTACCTTTTTTTATCTATATACAGTGTTATAAATCATTTACTATTTTTATAATACATATGACTTTTATCACATTATTATATTACACACAATTATCATGACGTAAACTGAAATGAATGGTGTTAAGACATCAGCATGTGCTTTAGAGTCATTCAACAACACTATTTTATGGTTCATTCTGAGAAGAGTCATTTATGTAATGTGGGGAATAAAACCATTCATATAATTGAGTTAAAACAATTCAGCTTGTTGGATGGTGAGAGTCAGTCACTTGCTAAGACTTTAAAAAGTTACACTTGTTAAAATAATTTTATAAATTTTATTTGTATACTTGCAGAATATAATACACTTTTCATAAACATAAAACAATGGTACATATGGCTATGTGACTTGTCCTGTTTATATACATAAAGAAATGTTGCCATGAACTACATGACATTATCTTGTTATATACATAATAGTTCAATGGTCTATGAGGTATGATCTTTTTATATGCATAAAGCAATAGTACCATGGATCATGTGACTTGACCTTTTTACATAAAGCAATAGTACCATAGACTATATGACTGGATCTTTTTATACACATAAGCAATGGTACCATGAACTAAATGACATGACCTAGTAATATACATAAAGCAGTAATTCTATGGACCATGTAACTTGATCTTTTATAATCTTAAAGTAATGGTACCTTGGACTACATGACTTGATCTTTGGTATGCATAAAGAAACGGTACCTTGGGGACTGTGTGATTTGATCATTTTATTTACATAAAACAATGATACTTTAGACTATGTGATATGATCTTCTGTTTCTAGAGAGTTGGACATGGAGAGGATAAACACTCAGATGCTGACCGGTCACCAGTTTTCCTTCAGTTTATTGACTGTGTTTGGCAGATGACCAGACAGGTCAGTACCATTCACTATTTATTAAACAGTACTCCATAGATTTTTCTACAGAATGCTTTCTTAGCTGTAAGTTGGACTTGAAGTAGCTTCCAAGTAGTTGAAAATTCTTGCCAAAAAAATATGACTTTAAGTTATTTATTTGTACAAGAAATAATTGGATTGATGTGATTCATCATTCTTGCTCTCATGCATCTTAAGTCTTCACCCATTATATATTAGTATTGTTTTCAGATATTCTCCATTGCTGGTTTTCTTTTTTCAATTTGATGAATGTTTCTTTTAATGCCAAATTATGCATTCTTCAAGTTTTTTAGAAATCAAGTCACATGTATAGTATTAACACTTAGCAGTTGACAAAAACAAAACAGACCTCAAAATGTATAGTTGCCAAATTTTTATTGTTGCTATTGAATTGAATCAACCATCTTTAAACTTTAAAAGCAGGTACCAATATGTTAGCTGTATGAAACTGATGCCAAAATGTTAGTTGTATGATATATAATGCCAATAGCTGTATTAAAGATGGTTCCGTCATGTTGATTATGAAAGATGATGACAGTGTTATTTGTTTGAAAAATGGTGCCATTGTGTTAGCTGTGTGAAAGGTGATGCATACATGTCAGTTGTGTGAAAACTGGAGTTGGCATATTTGATGTAATAAAGATGATGCCAACATCCTAGCTGTATGAAAGATGATGTAAGCATATTAGTTGTGTGAAAGCTGGAGTCAGCATGTTTACTGTATTAAAGATGATGCCAAAATATTAGCTGTATGAAAGATGATGTAAGCATATTAGTTGTGTGAAAGCTGGAGTCAGCATGTTTACTGTATTAAAGATGATGCCAACATCCTAGCTGTATGAAAGATGATGTAAGCATATTGTGTGAAAGCTGGAGTCAGCATGTTTACTGTATTAAAGATGATGCCAACATCCTAGCTGTATGAAAGATGATGTAAGCATATTGTGTGAAAGCTGGAGTCAGCATGTTTACTGTATTAAAGATGATGCCAACATCCTAGCTGTATGAAAGATGATGTAAGCATATTGTGTGAAAGCTGGAGTCAGCATGTTTACTGTATTAAAGATGATGCCAACATCCTAGCTGTATGAAAGATGATGTAAGCATATTGTGTGAAAGCTGGAGTCAGCATGTTTACTGTATTAAAGATGATGCCAACATATTAGCTGTATGAAAGATGATGCCAAAATGTTAGTTGTATGAAAAATGATGCCAACATGTTAGTTATATGAAAAATGATGCCAACATGTTAGTTGTATGAAAGATGATACCTGTATGTTATTATTGTTTTAATTTATAACATTAAATATTTGCTAGCATACAAGTTTTCAAGGAAATCTTATTTTACCTGAATTTATGACACTTAAATTAGTGTTAGAAAGATTTAAATATTATAAACAAATCTTGAAGGCAATCCAGGCAGTTGCTATACCTTGTAACTGGAGTTGTAGTTTTCTCCTCTGTAGCATTTGGTCCAATCTGCATCTGGTTAAATAACAGCAGTATTGCTAAAGTTTGCATGTAAATGATTAATTTCTTTTAAATAGTTTGAGCTTTTAAATCATCCTTCTCTATTGTCATTCAAACACTATCATATCATTTTCCATTCCAAGCAAATGAGCTGGCTGCTGTTAATCCTACAGAATCATTGCCACTAGGACATTTGTTGGTTACAGTGAGTCCTTACATGGTTCTGTTGTTAGATAAATGAGTCAGTTTGTGCTTGAATAAGTGATCTTGTTCATACTATTTTGCAAGCTTCAGATACATTAATGAGCAACCATTTACAAAATGGGTCTTTTCTTTGGTATTCATTCCTTCTCAAAAATAGATCCACCCTGCATGGCAGCATGGAATTTGGATGAAGCTACCCATGATTACCAAATTCATGATGCAGGATGAATCTGCCATTCACTTGGAATAGAAATGTATATAATGGTGTTTGAATGGAAATGAAAAAACAATGGTTTAATGTTTAATGTTGAAAGAATTAAATCAATGTACTGCCATCTCAGCTATCCAACCAGGTATCCTCAACACAGACCTGTGTCACTTTCTCCAGGTTATTGAAAGATATTTCTCCCTGTCTCTGTTAAGTCACTATGTAGACATCCAGTAACCTTACTTCTTTCAGTGTTTGTTGGTAAAAATGGGTCCATATCTGAGTCATCCAAGCAACTGATTTGAAAGTTCCTGTATTTTTCTCTCTGCATAGTTTGGTAGATGTGTTACAGGCTTTCAGCATATTTGGTAATATTTCATAATTTTGAACACCAGTCTTGTCTTAGGAGGTCATGGGTTCAATCTCAGATCTATCCACAAATTTTTATTTGCTTGCCAAAAGGTGAATTCATCTATCTGCCACTTATTTGTTACATTTTTGGTTTGTTTTGCACAGTATCTTTAGTTTTATACCATCAGCCTTATTAAATTTTGGAGATGGCTTGCAGTTGGACTGAAGAAGATGCTTACTGAAGTAAAACAAAGGCCAGGATCACTGTAAAGTGAAAAAAAATGGCTCCCATACAGTAACACTAGTACTACATCTAAGACCTAGATCATACATTGCACTGTGAAAACCTAGCAAACTTATAATGTAACATATTTTTATTCCTGTTCCCCACCAGTCTCCCAACCATCCAGTGAACCACAAATCTAAGCCATGTGACACCAGTAAATGTAGTAATCTGGGGATATTTTCAACTGTGACATATGGCACCCACCATGGCACTATATATAATTAGGTGACACCAGTAAATATTATAGTCTGGGAATATAAGTTGGGAATTAATGGAGACACAGATATATGTCTTTGAAAAAGCAAGGGAAACTATCATCAGAGAAGGTCAGACTCCCCAGTCATGATAGTTCAGACAGTTGAGAGCTTATCTTGAGCTGTGAATGTCCTGGCTTCAAGACCCACTCTGGAAGGTCATTTATCTTAAGCACATTTATAAAAGTGATGGCTGCAAGTTGAAATGAAATTATAGTTGACAGGTGCATGTTTGGAAATTGAATAATGCTCAAGATTTAACACAATTTCAATCATATCTTCAAATATTCACATTTGTAACAATTGATTTTCTTTTCAGTTTCCAAATGCCTTTGAGTTTAATGAGCATTTTCTAGTAACAATATTGGACCACTTGTATAGCTGTTTGTTTGGCACTTTCCTCTTCAACTCAGAGCAGCAGAGAGTCAAAGAAATGGTAATGTTGATTACATATCTCATTTTCAGCACATTAATGTTTCAGCAAGACTTTCTGACACTGATGTCTTCTGTTGGCGATGTCAGCAGTGGCAGCATGTTAAAAGTTTTTGTCTAACCCTATAACTCGAAAACTATCCATTAGAATTTGATGAAACTGGCTATACTTAATGTTCAAGGGATGAAAGAATGCTTTTTGTTTTTATAAAGTAACTTTTTTTCTAAAAGTTAGGGGTGGGGAGGTCAAAGGTATTTCCCTGTATTGCCAGATAGACAATTATCCATTTTTAGCTCTACTGGTCATAAATGAGAAAAAGAATTCCCCTGGGTTTCCTCACTGGTTATACTGGCAGTTTAAAAATGACCTATATCTTAAGTATTGTTCAAAGAACCTTTAATTTCCTTTATATTGATGTATGATTGATGGGTGTAATATGGGTTACAGAGTATACAGCTTGGCCTTACTCCAGATGTGCACCATTTAAAAAAGTACTAGCTCCACTTGGTCATTTTCACTTCCTAAACTTTAGAGGTAAATTGTAAAAAAAAAAGCCAATAACTTATTTTACATTTTATATATTTGGTAATTCATTCATTGCACTTTCAGAAGCTGGTATTGTCTAGTCTGGCAAAATTAATTTTCCCTATTTTAGTAGCTGCTAAGGATAGTGTACTTTAGACAAATTCTGGCTGATTTTTAGAGCACAAGGGAGCAGTCATTTTAGTTAGCAGTGTGCTAAGATCATGTACAATTTCCAAAAGTACAATATCCGAAGAAATGTCAGCCACATTACATCAAAGTAGCATAGAGGTATGCCAACATTCTCTCCACTGGGCATGTTTTTAATGCATGCAACTTCACCTTACATATGTCGCTTTCTCAAAATTACATAATAACTGGTGAGTGCCCCCAAAAGACTTCTTATAAATATCTTTAACCCTTTAACTACTACAGCTGTTCTGCAGTTTCGCAACTGCTGAGTGATAGCGTATCAGTTACTGAGACTACTGATACTGTTTGCTAGGCTGAATTCTAGAGCATCATCATGGCTGACTATGGAAACTGACAATAAAAACATGGTTACGTTTATATTCACTATTTCATTAGTTTTTGCTGGATTTCAGTGAAATAAAAAGCAGCTTACCTTGTCTAGTGTCTGTTATTCATATATTTCCATTTTATTTACTCCTACAAGAATCAGACAAGAAATCCCCGTCGCGTAAACTGTTTTGAATCTCACAAAATAAATCATCGTCATTTGAATCAAAATCACATACATCTAGTGTTGAAACGGGACTAACGTCATTATCTGATACATTTACTAAGAAAGATCCATTAAACTCTTATTATTAAACATTATTGATATTGCTTGCACTGAACCCTTTAAAGTCACAAATATCTGATTAGGAATCCATTTTTTGTTTATCTCAACTACACATGTTTTGTACATTGCCGGAAATTTCCTTTCTACATGTTTAAATTTAACCTCTCAGCTTTCCAACTGGTATCAAAATGTTCAGTAACCAGTCTTCTCATTGGTTATGATAATGAAAAATAAGTAAATATCTGTACTTTCAACTAATCAACGTTTAGTTAACATAGCAGTTATGTCCGCATATATGCGACACTGGGGTTTTGAGTTCAGCAGAACTACGCGCTCATAAGCGACACTGGAGTTTTAAACAAGGCTTATCAACACTGCATATATGCTTCAGTGGGGTTCAGGAGCTATTTACAGGCGACGCTCAGATGTGGTAGTTGTAGTTAAAGGGTTAATGATATCTGAAAATGCTGCCAACCTTATGTTCAGTATGGCTGTCACAACAGCTCTCTTGAAAATCTTTTTATTGTTATTCATCCTGATTACAGATGGTAATATGGACATAGATATTTTACAAAAAGCCTTCTTATAGTCTTCAAAGGTGCCAATCTGACATCCAGATGAATGTCATGGTGGCTATCTTGGAAATCTTATCTTAATGGATTGTCATATCAGCATGGGATTTGCATGTAAAGACTTCTCCTGATTCCTTGATCCAAAAATAACAATGGTGCCAATCTGACAGCCAGTGTGTAGGCTATGGTAACAAGCTAGAAAATCTTTTCATTGTTCTTTAAAATGGATGATCCTATTGACATGGCATTTTTCATTATAAGATTTTTTATAATGTTTAGTTACTCCTAAATCAAAATGGTGCCTATTGGATATCCAGTATGGCCACTATGATTGCCATTCATAAAAACTTGTTATCATTACTACTGAGTCATATTGACATGGTGTTTCACTTAAAGGATTTCTTATGTTATCTAGTTGGTTTAAAAAAAAATGGTATTGATAGCTGCTTCTCCCTTCAAATGGATAGCCATTCCAAGAGCTTTAACATATATATATATGTTTTCCTATATTAAAATGATGCTGATCTCACCGCCAAAATTGCTGCCTTGATTTCTACCCTGAAAACCTTGTATGGCTACTTCTCTTGATGGTCTTATTAACATGAAGCTATATGCAGCAGGTTCTGAGTGAAAAGGATATTCATCTGATGTCAAACACCTTAGTTGCCTTATTGAAGATCTTGTTATCACTGCTCCTTTTGTATCAGTGAGGGCACTGACATAGGGTTTTCACTAAAGCAAGGTGCAAAACTTACCACTAAGATAAGATTGCTTTTATGATTCACTGTTGAAAACCAGACTTAATTGACCTTGAAATCTAGTCAGAGGTCATTGCTTGCAATTTTGTTTGTCACAAAACATGAATAAAGTGACATGTACATGAATTTGACCAGGCTTTGTATACAGTTGCATTCCAATGATCACAGGGCCCAGATTGGTCAAGTGGTTTAAGGCACTCACCTTTACAGGTCACTAACACATAATGGCCTTGGAGTAAGTTCAGGTATTGGCTTAACAAGTGAGAAAACTTGCCAATAGCTCCTCATGAATCCATGCTTCTTCCTGGGTTCTTCCTGCACCAAATGTACTGTCCGCCATATATAGCCTATCCTGTGTTGAAAATCACATTAAATCCAACAAACCCAAAGCAGCTCCAATAAACTAGTTGATAGTCAACACTCTGATATTGATTTAAGGTCAAAGGTCTCTATTCAGGCTTTTAGCTATACTGGCTTCTGAGTGTGATAACACAAACAAGTATGCAAAGTGTTGTTTTGTTGATTTTTTTGGTTTATGACAGATTCATTGTTTGGATATATCTGATGTAGATTTTGAATGATGTAACTGAAATAACTTTTATTTTCAAGAAAATGTTTAATTCTAGATGAAAAGAACATAGCTCATGGTTATATATATTAACATGTTGACAAGTTGAATGATTTTCATATTCAAGGTCAATGAACATGACAAAGAATTTTGTCCTGCACTTACAAATATCTTATGAATATGTTAATTCAGACAATGAGAAAACATTTTGTTACCAAATTTGTAATGCTAGAGTTTCTCAATATTATAGACAGATTCAGTACTCAGCAGTTAAAAGAATTCATGGAAATTCTAGTCTTTCTTTTGAAAGAAAATTACATTTATATAGATAGGTTTGAGACTTTAAACAAGATTTTCCAGTATATGTGAAGTGTCCATTGTGGATGATATAGATAAGGGTCAGAGGTTAAGGTCAGTTTTTGTAGTTTCTAGACATATTGTCAAAAGTTTTATGTAGTAGTTATATATTCCATTTTCCACAAACAGTATATTGTCAGGTTTGGCAAACATAGGAGATAAAACATCAAAAACATAATACTGGTCAAAAGGTCAAAGGTAAAGGTTAAAAGGGTTATTTGATACCGTGTTGTTAGTGCCACATTGACATTTTCACAAGCTGACAATAAATAGATGTATTTTGCAGTATATACAGCTATAGTCATGTGTTGTATATAGAAGGTAGATCCTGCTATTGGTCAATCATTTAAGGTCTTTAACAGCAGAGAATAAAATTCACATGTGACTAATTTTGTGTCCTTCATTCATAGATCATTATTTATCTATAATTAGATTCTTTGGTTGGGTTGTCATTGTTATGGATTGTAAAGAAATCATGAATGTAATGTGACTGATGTCCTTATTTCAGAAGGTGAGGGAGAACACAAAATCCCTGTGGTCATTCATCAACTATCAGATGGATGACTTTATCAACCCACTGTATGCAGAGTATTTACACCAGCATGTCTTGTTCCCAGTGGCTAGTATGAGGAGACTGGAGATATGGACTGGTTACTACTGCAGGTGGAACCCTAGAATGAGACCACAGGTGGGTTGCTTTTGTTGACTTGGAGTGATTTCAATCCCTCCATGCTTATGGCATAGTGTTTCATTCCATGTTGACAAATATAGTTTTTATTACTTAAATAGTAACAAAATTTATGGTATTTACAAAGTATATTTTCCCCAGCTTTTCATTATGATTGATTTTAATGTCAGTTTAAAGTAACTGTAATTTAAGTAAATAATTAACTTTGTAATATTTATCTGCCTTGCATCATGTCCATTGTAACAAAATTAGAAAATGCTTTTAAATGGAAATTACATTAATTTCTCAAATAATTTGGAACCTAGGATGAGACCACTGGTGGGTGGTTTTTGTCTTGCATGCATGATGTAGAAATAAACCAGCTCAGACACATTCTCAAGCCTTAAGGGGCTTGGTACAGTTATCAGTATCATGTCTTATCCCATCCATGTGTCAGTTGGCAACAGCATCAATGATCCATCAACCTTTGTCCTGTACCAGCCCTTAAATGCCATTAAAGACCCATGCCTGATAACTCCAACACCAGTCCCAGCTATATCATGACCCATCATCAACAATGGCAACAATACAATCCCAGATGTCTGACAATATAGGTCATTCATGCAGCTCTTTTACTGCACCATTTCTGTGGCAAGTAACTAATTTGGCAACAATACAATCCCAGATGCCTGACCCCAGTCATAAACATCACCAAGTCACACAATGAGTATTGAATAGTTCCAGTATTGGCCCCAGCTCTGTTAAATCCCAGCATTGGATGTTGCAGTCATGGTTGCCTGGTATCATTGTTGTTCTGTCAGTTCATTCATATGAAATGCAAGACAGCTGCAGTGCCATCCACACCTCTTTCACACTGTGGAACCATCTATGTAATTCTGGCATCCTGGCACCATTCTCGAACTATTCATATTCACCAACTATCCATACTTTTTTGAATTTTATATTGAAAATTAATTGCATTCTACATGAATGACCATATCGGTGTGAATTTAGGTATGATTTTTATGATATAGAGCTGGGCTTTTAAGATTTATGCAGCTATTTGGTTCATTTTGCCTTTTATTTGGGCCATGTATGACTTGGGATAAACACAGCACAAATTGACAGTATAATTAATTCAGACTGATATAAAATACCTAAATTGCATCATGGTAATTACAAATAGGTACAAATTATTATTATCCTTTACATTTATTTAACAGGAACCCATTCATCTGAGGAACAGAGAACTCCTAGTGCTGAAAGCTCAGCTTCAGAAGAAAGTAGAAGAGCTGCAGAAGGAACGTGAAGCTAAAAATGTCAGAGGGATATTACAGTCTCAACCAAGGGTTTCCTCCCCTGTCAACATTTAGCCAATAGTGATTTTTCTTCAAACATAGAGATCTTGTACACTATGTAGAAGAAAACACTAAAAGAATTTACACATAATGTACTTGTTACTTACTACTACCAAACTTTTTTCCAGGATAATATTGGGAATGAAGTAGTAAGACTTGGACAGACAATCAGATTTCTTCCATTATCAGACAATTTTCCATCTTTAAGGAAAGTCAATTAAAATCTCACACTCAAGAGATGAAGTCATGGTAAAGTGTCAAAGGATTCAAACCTACAATAGGATATGAGATGTTTTTAGGTATGTCTTATGGAAGGAAGGAGGGGATGGAGTTTTGAATGTTAGGTGCTTAATGGACCAGAATGGACAATCCAGTTGCTGATTTTTCTCACTTGTAATCAGTCATTTCATTACTTTTGCATGCATAGCTTAGTTCCAGAACACCAGTGTATATTGACTGAATTTGGTGCTTGCAAGAAAAGTGTTGTGCTCATTAATTCAAATGTAAACAATTTCTATGTGCTTTTTATATCTTGCATGCAGCATTTGAGAAAACACACATTCATCTGTATTTTAAGAGAGATTACATGTTCAAAATAAATACCATTTCCATCATGGTTAGGTCTGCATTGAAAATATCTTGGTTATATTTGTATACTGATGGAGCTTTATGTTTTAGGGTTGTTTTGGTTGGTTGAACAGGACAGTTAACACATTATTGGTTGTATCATGCTAAGTGCCTATCCCAAGGACACACTAAAGCAGATGATCCGGGCTGGCCTGGGTGGTGTATTGAACTCATGACACTTGGTTTATGAGTCAGATGCTGTACCAAACTGAGCTGCCATGGCTTCTCTTTTAATTCTCTTTAAGATATAATATATTCAAAAACATATACTTAGATTATTTAGGTTGAAAATGTTTATTAAAGACCACTGTAAATTGGAATAATATATCGCAGTCAAATAAGATCGGAAAAGTTAATGATTATGGGAATGATTATTTCAGTGTTAACAAAGAACAAAATTATCTGTTATTCAGATATTGATTAGAACATTTAATTATGCTGTGTAATGCATATAATATATATATATATATATATATATATATATATATATATATATATATATATATATATATATATATATATATATATATATATATATGTGTGTGTGTGTATGTATGTATGTATGTATGTATATATGTATGTATGTATCACAGTCTCAGATAGCTTTCTCTCTCTCTCTCTTAACAGTGATTTGTATGCCACAGTCTTACTTTAGAAAGGCTATATACCAAGTAAGATGTTCTAGAAGGGAGGTAAATCCTTGTAGATCTCTAAATGATTGATTTAAGACAAACATTGCATAATGTAACACAGAAAGAAGCTATTTAAGATATGTATATTGAGTGCAATATTTCTTCTTTAAATATGTTACCCAATTATAATACCTTAGAAGATCTACTAATACCTTGCAAATCCAGCCCTCCTATATACTACTTTTAGCTAAAGGGGGTTAAAAGTTGTTTGCCGACTTAATGTGGTGGTCGAGTAGAGTTATCTCTATAGTTTTAAGACTTGGAGGCAAAACCTAAGAATACATAACTTACTACTTCTGCGTGTGCTAAGAAGCACACTCTCATCACAAGAAACCTTGTAAAAGCCAGAATGGAAAATGTGCTATTACAAGTTGGAAGAGTTTTTCACTTCTAAAGAAAGCATATTTTTTTTCTCTTCCTATCTCAACAACATTCTGCCTTTTCCTATTTGCTAACACTTGTTCTTTGTCACACATTTAGGTACTTACTCAGGGAGCCTAAGTGACTTCACATTAAGTATGTTCTATAATTATTTTATGTATGTGCAAGTCTCTAGTGCTTTTAGAAACCACTAATATATGTGTAATACCAATACTAATGGGTACATATTAGTGAGTTTCTATTTCAAAGTATTTGTAGCTTTCAAATGCCAACTTCAGCATTTTTACTTATACAGGCGGTCTGTGGGCTTTTTTTCCTATTGCCTCATGTTCAATATTGTCTCACTTACTTTGTAAATATCTATAATGGTGCCTCAGTTCCCCTTATACAAAGCCTTGTGTGTGTGTACATTTCTGTATTGCTTCCATTCTGAGTTTCATCTGTAGAACTGAGGCAACATAACTTGGCTTGTAACCAGTATACATCTACCGGTACAACTGCCTGAGATTACAGTCCATCCAGAGACAAGTATGTAAAATTGGTGAGTTCACCTACTTCCATCCTTTCATGATGCCAGTGGTGCATGCTCCCCAGGAATGACATCTTCAAATCAGTAAATTCTGGAGATGATAGCCATTTTGAAAGCCTTTCACTAGTTGAAGGAATATTTGTATGCCAAGACAGTTCTCATTCTGTCTGAGGACTGTACAGTGATGACTTGTCTCAAATGACAAGGAAGAAGCATGTCCTACAAAGGAGGAACCAAATCCTAAGACCTTTGCATCCTGGTGTGGGACTTTCAGAAGTGGTAGTTGTCAACAACAAATCAACATACAAGTTTGCCATATTCCAGGACACCTAGCATACTGTCCATAGCATTGTCTAGGACCATTCATTTCATTCAGATATGTACCTGATGAGAATGACCATTGGTGGACCTGTTTGCAAGAAGATGGAATACCAACTCCCAACTTTTATATCTCCAGTATCGGACTCAAACACTAGGAAGTTGACAAGCTGTTGATAGTTTGGAAACAACCTGGATGCATACACCTATCTTCCATTACCTCTTATTCCAAAAGTGATACATAAAGCAAGAGAATCAAGAGTGGTGCACACTCAAATGGGAGAAGTCATGGATCAATGACTTCATCAGTCTTGCAACGGAAACTCCTTAGAGACTTTGGATTTTGGATTTTCCCTCATATACTCAAACAACCATGATGGCAGTTGTTTCATTCCTACTCTGGGCTAGAGAAAGCTGCAAATCAGAATCATATGAAGCAGGCCTTAAGAAATAAACAATTCTCACAACCAGTTGCAGAGAGAATCACTATAACAAGAAAGTTTTCCACTAAGAAAGTATATGAATACAGATGGCATATTTTCACCCAATGGTGCACAAACTAACACATCTTCCATTTACAGGCATCTATGATGTGAAAATAGTTAATTTCCTCTGGTTCTTTGTAGAAAGTTTGCATTGATTGCAATAAAATGTTAACACTCCATGATCACAGACACTTTTCATCAGAGAAGAGAGGTTATCAAACAAAAACAAAGACTAATCCAACCTACTCTCCAACTTTGAATATACAAGACCATAAATGTTAGCTTTATGCCCAATGTAGAACCTATCTGGGCATTAACTGGCTGAACAAGACATATTTGAACCACTTAACAAGGTCATCTGTGCATGCCTTATATAAAAGACTACTTCCTCATGGTGCTAGCGATGTCCTGCAGAACTACGGAAATACATGCTGTATCAGTAGACCCAAATTACATGCAGTTCCAACAAGATGGGTCAGATTTACTTATGACAGCATTCTCTTTCATTGCCAAGAATTGGTTTCCTTCCATGGGTAACCCAACTTTAGTCATGAAGCCTCTGTCTGGGTGGACACATCAGCAGAAGACCCAGGCCTTTCAGGTGGTACCTTAATGAATAAGAGCCTTTGCATTCAGGGAGATTACACTCTCTACCTCTCATAAAAGAACTGGAGGATATATATCAGGGGGTGATTTTTTCCCCATTTAAAGCAGCACCCCGTCAGATGGAGTCCCCTTCAGTTGGGGTATGTAGAAGCTGTCCTACACACCTTAGGGGACTGGAGATGGGATTTATGGGGCAGGGGGATGTACCTCTTACCTATTTTCCTAAGGTATTATGATGTTTTTTTTAGTAAAATATGTTTCTTCAAGAATACTTACCCAATCATAATACACATACATCCTCCCGGCCTCCCAGTAGTTACATCCATTAAGAGAGCTTGCCTTCTGCTCCAGTAGTAACTGATGTATTACTAAGCTTTGCCACCAAGTCTTATACCTAAGAAGAGATAATTCTGCCCAACCGCCACATAGGTTGGCAGACAACTTTGAGCTCCCTTTGGCTAAGAACAGTATCTTGAAGGGCTGGATTTGCAGGAAAGTAGTGGTTCTTATAAAATATTATGATTGGGTAAGTATTCTCAGAGAAACTTTTCGCTAGGAAAAATTGATTTCTTTACATTGTTGTATGTTCCATATATAGCTGTATGAATTTGTGTTTAATGTATTATATTTTAAAGTTAACAAGGTGAACATTTTCACATTAATCTTTGTGCCTTGAACTTAAATTTTCAATATATATATATATATATATATATATATATATATATATATATATATATAATCATGTATTAGCAAATCTTTGTAATTGCAGCAGATTCTCACCTATTAAATACAGCCGGCATGAACAATTTGGATCATTCAAAAAGATGCTTAGGTCTCTGGTTAACTCAGACTATAAGTATCTTGAATGATTTTTTGGGAACCTTCAGGGTTTGAGCTGTCAAGATTTTTTAACTGATTTGTTGAAACCTGTAGAGTTTCAGCTGTCACCTTTCTTGAACTGATTCTTTGGAACCATTAGAGTTTAAACTGTCACGGTTCTTGAACTGATTTGTTGGGGTCTTTAGAGTTGGAATTGTCAAGGTTCTGCAGTACTTAATTATATAAGTATCATGTTTATTTATTGCCTTTTTTGACTATTTTAGAAACACAGCAAAAAACCTCATTAACTTGAACATCACACACTCAGCTACTAGGTATCAGTCAAATGGCCTGTAAAATTGTATTTTTTGCTTGCTTTAGAAAATCACTTTTGAAAATTTAACCATCTCAGGTGCACTTTTTTCGCATGTCTTCCATAAGGCAGAGTATATTATGTTACAATATTGTCTATTACCATTTTCATTTCCACAGAATAATTAGCTTGAATACAGCATAATGATGAAACCTATTGATTGTAGGGTCAAAAGTCATTATTACTGAAGGAAGGAAGAAACATGCATTCTGCACATTAGTTCCACATTACATACCTGGATCAAACTTTGTTGATGACTTAAACATGGGGTATTAAAGAAGTCTGTTGTTTTGAGGATCCAGGAAATGAAAGGTTATTTTCACTGTGACTGAATGAAGAAAGATGCTTTCCAAGCACTAACATTAGTTTTTGACCACATACTGGACCAAAAAAAATGTGTGGATGTCTTCAACATGATGTAAGAAAGAAGCTATTCAATTTTAGGGTCAGAAAGGTTAAAGGTGTGACTGAAAGAAGAGAAATGGTTTCCACAAAATAACATTAGTTCAGTATTACAGACTAGGACTAAATATTTTGGATGACTTATACACGGGTTAAGAAAAAGCCTATTGATATTATAAGAAAGGTGGCTGTTCCAGACTATATTTGTAAGATATGTATGTATATATTTAGTAGGAAAGCTTCATATAACTTAAAGCAGTTAATATATTTGTTTAAAAGTAGCATTAATTATTAAAATGTTCTTCTAGTCTTAAAAACATTTTTTTAAAGGTAACATAAATTAATAGTTCATATTCATACGTGTGAGATGTGTTTGGGGAATTGTTGGCATGCACATTACAAATACATTCAAAAATGTTATTTAAATCTTGGTACAAATGTTGTTTTATATATAAATAATTATATTTCCATTTACTCTATTAACTCTTTGCTACAGAATATTCTCCTTTTCTTACAGTCTTATTTGAGTCTTCCCAAGATAAAATGTTAAGGCAAATGAAACCTGTTGTTGTCAAGTCAAATATTATTTCTTCTTTTACATGAGGAGATGTTAAAGCTTTGTAATGATTTATTTCTGTTTTACCACCACCTGTTATACTTGCTGCATTATATAGCCTATCTTGTGCTGAGAAATGACAGTAAACCAATGACAATAACTTCTAGTACAGCTGATTCTGTTTTTCTAGCTTTTCTTCATTGCAGGCTTTGGGATGTAAAGTAGACATGATATGTTCTCATGCATATCATAAAGAGATGATGGAGGTAGAATCTACAGTGCTTTGTGTGCTGGACCTGCAACCAAATATTTTACACAAAAGCTTTAATAAGCATATTTCTGTAATCTGTTGATGATCAATAGGCATATTGTGATAATCAATTGATGATCAATAGGCATATCTCTAATCTGTTGGTAATCAATAGGCATATCTCTAATCTGTTGATGATCAATAGGCATATTGCTATAATCTGTTGATGATCAATAGGCATATCTCATTCAGTTGATGATTAATAGGCATATCTATAATCTGTTGATGATCAATAGGCATATCTCATTCAGTTGATGATTAATAGACATATCTCCACAATATATTGACAATGAATAGGCATATCTCTATATTTTGTTGATGATCGATTCTGAATTTTAGGCCAAAACTGTAATTTAGAAAAGAAAGATACATTTGTTTAACTTTAACTTTTGTTTACAAAAGCTTTATTGAACAATTTAGGGGGTAGACAATGAAATTTACTATGCTTTATGCATAATTATACAACCTTATTAAATTGTCATGCCATTAAAGTTTTCTGATTTCTGATATTTCCTGCTTTTGAGGGGTTTTTTCTCAACTTTTATGAAGAGCAGTGAGGGCAGATGTGTTTTACAAACACATGTAGATGGGATAGACTTTGAAATCCCTGTTTCTTTTTCTTGGTGTCAGTGGATCTTATGGATCTTATTAGTAATATGTTATTTGACTGATTTGTGCTGTGAATGCATCCAGACAACTTGCTATTTATATGTTAGGAACATTTTTCTCATATTTTTCTGTACAAGAGGTATACATTTGGAAAAGCAATTATTTCATGTTTGTTACTTTGCCAGTAAATACATATTTTAGTATCATTTATGAGACACTTAAAAAGAAATTACAAACAACAGTCAAAAGGATGCCATTATAGCAGGGGAATATTATTACAGGATCAGATTAACAGTTGTACAATAGAAAGTGCAATGTACCTTAAAATAATAATAGTAATTGATCCAAATGAAGTATCAGTTGAATTAAGTGTTTGAGATATTTAAATATTTGTATTAAAATGTATAATATAATTGTATGTGTTTTAATATATTATGTGACTATATGTAGATAATAGATTCTTATTTAAATTATCTTTATTATTATTAATGTAAAAACTAGAAGTTTTTTAAATGAAAACATGTAACATGTGTAAAACAAAATAAAGACATTTTGTAAAGAATGCTTTGTATTTGACCATGAATTTAAAATTTTTTAACCTTTTATTTTTAACTCCAATACCCAAATTTTGATCGAATTAAACAAGAAACTTTTGTGCACATTATAACCCTCATTAACCATAGTATTACAGAACATTAAAAGCAGTTTAGATTTTAAGACTTTAGCTGTCATTTATAAAAACAGGGGACATGGCCAGCAAACTTTAAAAGAGGCAGTTTTCAGTATTGTTTTTTCTGACATGCACTTTGTGACCATGTGATTTACTTACCCAATGCCTATCATTTGGTTTGAGGATTCCTATACTACACTATAGTTCGTTCTGCACAACATTACAAATGATATCTGTCTGTAGCTTAGTGAAATTTCAGATTAATGTCATTAAATGTATCAAAATGTAACAAATTCATTCAAACACAATTTCAGCACAGCTCATATTGACATCAAACATAACACATCTCATTAAATACGGAGTGGTATGTTAACAGAAATTTTTTTGATGCTGCCCTGACATGTGGAAGAGTAGATTTATTTATTAAGACATGATCAGCTTTCTTATTTGGCTATATTCAACCATAATATAATTTTTTCCCTTTGATCTCTTTGCAGTACCAAAAATGGACTTTATCAGATCTCAATTTGTTCATGGCAGATTGTATTTACTGACCAGTATTTTTCTGCATATATTAAATGAATGGTATTGCATTGTGTGTCAGTATGAATTATATTTGAATGATTCATGCACTAAATGAATTCAGTAATTTTAGATACATGTCAGGTTGCAGACATGAAATTTCAGCAAGCAACAGTCAAGGATATCATTAATAATGCTGTGCAGAACAAACTTCAAGGGGATCATTTTCACAAACCTACATGTACTAATTCAGGTTCCTGGAGTTTTGCTTATAAAACTACATATATTCCATTTGACTACAACTTCCATTAAGCAGTTAGTCCCAAAATATTCTATAACTCAGTTTGAAACATGGTCAATTTTGTTACCCACTCTTGTTTAGCCCTTATCATCCACTGATACTTAAATGATAATTTATTAAAAATTTAGTTTATTCACAACCTAATGATCTTGAGTTATTGTAGGTATTCATTGCCAATGTTGCAATGGGGTTTGTCAGATTAAGACCATTAAGGGAGGAACTGCCACTTGTGGTGTGGTAAGATGATGTAATGTCGAAATATAAGGCTTAGTCAGTGGGTAACACTTGGATAGGGGTGATGTACATGTACCTTCAAACTGAGAGGCAGACCTGACCTGAGATTATGCAAGAGACTGTTAGTAGCCTCTGGCTGTTTCATGGGGCTTGGGTGGGGTGGGGGCAAAAACAGAACTATTCCCATTGGTTGGCAGCAGAATTCAAAGAGCCAACCAAATTAGATAATCCTATGGAACATTGCAGGGTCATATGGAGTACCATTATCTGAAAGTGTTTCACTCCTTGACTGAGTCAAGGGATAGTGATATGAGGGAAGCTCGGATCCAGCAATCACACTAATCCTTACTTAATCTTCACCAACAAATTTAACAAGGTGCACACATTCCTCTAGCTCTTGCCTTAGGCAAGGGAAATTCAGTACACTTCCCGGAACTTGGGACATTTACGACTAGGAGTCATGAAATTATCCATTTTGGTAAAAAGGGCTCTTTCTCCTTGTTCCATGGAAGCTTACAGGGCAGTTGAAAATACTACATCTATTTCCTCAATCACTTTAAAACTCCATAGCACTATATATTTTTTCTTTTCTTCCCATGTTACACTTTTCAGTGGTCATTTCGCATCTTTTTGAAAAACACTGTACAATCTGGGATCAGCCCATAATACATTAGCAAGCTGGGATTCAGCCTAGCACAGTCTAATTAAACTGGGATCAGCCCAGAATGCACTTTAATGTTGGTGACAACTTAGTACCAATTATCTTTAGCTGGGATCAGCCCAGAATACACCATAGCATTTACAGTTTTAAATGGGAAAAGTAATAAGTATATTTCCTTTATGCAGGGCCTCTGCCTAGCTCTAGTCCATGAATCTGGGATCAGCCCAGAATACATTCTATGTGGGAATCAGCCTAGCAAAGATTTATGAAGATGGGTTCAGCCATTAATACATTAACAAGCTGGGATTCAGCCTAGCAAATAGCTAAAGTCCACAAATCTGGGATCAACCCAGAATACATTCTAAACCAAAATCAACCTGGCATAGATTTAGTTGAGATGGGATCAGCCCATAATACATTAGCAGGCTGGGATTCATCCGACATGCATTTAGTTAAGATATGATGAGCCCTTAATACATTAGCAAGCTAGGAGTCAGCCTAGCTTATAGTCTACTTGAGCTGGGATAAGCCCAGAATGCACTTTTGATGCTGGAGTCAGCTTAGCACCAATTATCTTTTGGCTGGGATCAGCCCAGAATACACAGTTGCATTTACAGTTTTAAATAGGAAAAGGATTAAGTATCTTTCCATTATATAGGGGATATGCCTAGCTCTAGTCCATGAATCTGGGATCAGCCCAGAATCAGCATAGCATAGATTTATTTAAGGTGGGATCAACTATTAATACAATAGCAAGCTGATATTCTGCCGAGTACATAGCTCATAGTCCATAATCTTGTATCAGCCCAGAACACATTCTAAACTGAAATCAACCTAGCATAGATTTAGTTAGATTGGATTAGCTCATAATACAGTAGCAGGCTGTATTTCAGCCTACATGCATTTAGTTCAGATGGGATCAGCCCATAATACATTAGCAAGCTGAGATTCAACCTAGCTCCAAGTCTACTTAAGCTGGGATCAGCCCAGAATACACTTTGATGTTGGGGTCATCCTAACAGCAATTATTTTTTTGGCTGTGATCAGCCCAGAATACACTGTAGCATTCAGTTTTAAATAGGAAAGTAATAAGTATATTTCCTTTATGTGGGGGATATGCCTTGCTAGTCCATGAATCTAGGATCAGCCCAGAATCAGTGTAGCATAGATTTAGTTAAGATGGGATCAGTTATTAATACATTAGCAAACAGGGATTCAGCCTAGCACATAGCTTTAGTCCACAATCTTGTATCAGCCCAGAATACATTCTAAGCCGAAATCAACCTATCACAGATTTTGTTAAGATGGGATCAGCCCATAATACATTAGCAAGCTGAAATTCAGCCTAGCACAATCTACTTCTGCTGAGATCAACCCAGAATGATTGGCAAGCTGGGATTCTGCCTAGAACATTACAGCTCTAATCCACAAATCTAGGATCAGCCAGAAACTTTTTTTGTGGGAATCAACCTAGCATACTTTTAGTTATGATTGGATTAGCCCATAATACATTAGCAAGCTGGGATTCAGCCTAACACAGTCTACATAAGCTAGGATCAACCCAGAATGATTAGTCAAGCTGAGATTAAGCCTAGCACATTACAGCTCTAATCCACAAATCTAGGATCAGTCAGAAAACATGTTTTTGCTGGAATCAGCATAGCATATATTTAGTTATGATGGGATCAGCCCATAATACATTAGCAAATAGTCTACTTAAGCTGGGATTAACCCAGAATGATTGGTCATTCTGGAATTCAGCCTAGCACATTACAGCTCTAATCCACAAATCTAGGATCAGCCAGAAAACATATTTTTTTCAGGAATCTGCCTAGCATACATTTAGTTATGATGTGATCAGCCCAGAATACCCTTTAATGCCTATTTTTTATTATCTTTATAACTAATGGAGTGGCATTGGAACCATTTGTTCTTTAGGGGGGATTTTTCCCTAACTAGGCACAGGTCACTCATGCTATGTGGTTTTCATCCTCATTTATTCAGGGATGAGGACAGCATCAGGATGCTAAGCATTGTCTATCAGATAGTACTATTCAAGTCTTTGGTAGGTGCCAGTCCTTCCCCTTTTGGAAGTATATCAGCCTGAGCAATAAAATTTCAAATTGGGAATTTTGTGCTGACTACAGGATGTTTGCACATCACCATAGCACTTTCTACTCCCTGCCTCTGCTTTTCAGTGTTCTTCATTCAGGTATTGTGGATACACAGACTGATACCGATGGCCTCATCTTATGGACACTGCACTTCATATGGGTTTATTGGTGGAGCACTTTATTTCATAGGAGTTAATGCAAGACATGATACAGCCATCCACTTTATAGAGTACTGCTCTTCGTATAGGTTTATTGGAGAGCACTTCATTTGGAACTCGTTTAAGGCATGACCATCTTACAACACATCATTCTTCCACTGTCGTTTAGTGACATGAAATACAAATGTTTATGGATATTCTGTGCCATTTTGACATGTGTGCTGCACTGGTGGTATTATTGGAGAAATCATTGGCCCACGAAAAAGAATTTGGTGAAGAGTGACATTTCTGTGACTGCACCTGCAGTTGGTGTGCAGGACCATCTAATTAAGACTGTATAATGATGATTCCATCAGGCTATGTGTGCTACATCAGGTTTCACCTTAACCGTCTCATATCTCCTCAGCAACAGTTATGTACATGCATTTAATATCATGTGCTGTGGACAACATTCCTTCCAAATGGATTTTCACATTACAAACTGAAATTCTCTTTGGGGCTCTCATTTGATATTTAAATATAAAATTCAGTTTGGCATTTTTCCCCAATCGGATACTCATAAGCTATACTAATAACATAAAGGTCATGCCCATTAAATACATTCCTTTTACAGTTAATAGGAAAAATATAAGAATATTTGCTTTATGCTGGGATCAGCCTAGCTCTATTCCATGAACCTGGGATCAACCCAGAATACACTCTTGTGCAGGAATCAGCCAAGCATAGACTTGGTTAAGATGGGATCAGCCCAGAATACATTAGCATACTGGGGTCAGACTAGCACAGATTTTGCATGATCTGGGATCAGCATAGCACCAATTCTACTTAATCTGGAATCAGCCCAGAATACACTGTAATGCTGGGATCAGCCTAGCACCGATTGGAAATGAGTCTTTTACATTGAGCTGGGATTCTGCCTAGCACCAATTTTACTCGAGCTGGGATAAACCCAGAATACAGTTAGGCTGAGATCAGCCTAACACTGATTGGGAATCATTCTTTCACATTCAGATTCTAGCCCATGAGTAGCCCCCAAAGAGAGAGCCAAATATTTTAAAATATTTAGATTAAGTATTGATATTATTTTTGTATGAGTTTGATATTGTAGAATATTAGCAAATAATGAATAATGGAATGTTTGAGAGAAAGGGAGAGATGAATTCATATACTCATGTATCTTTTATTTTCATAAAACATTTCTTGTACAATTATGTTGTTGTGCATAAAAAGTAATTATAAATTTTTGCAGAGAATTTAGATCACTTCAAATCAAATCATGTGATGCAGGAACCTGTAAAGCTTTTTTTTAGTAAATAATGCAGGTAAGAAATAAGAAATGCTATAAAGTATTTTTGTTCTCTTTTTCTGTGCTTTGATAGGACAATTTATTGTTCTTGTTGCTGTAGGTGTAGGATTTAATGCACAAGATAGGTTATACATGGCAGCCTTTATAAATGGCGGATTAAGAACCCAGTAAAACCCTGGAAAGAACCACCTACCAACAAGAAGCTACTATCAAACTTTTTCACATACCCACATTGGCCAAGCCTGAAACTCAAACCTAAGCAGACAGGTGAGATCACAGTGATCTGTAATGGTGAGAGGTCTATTTATAAAGTTATTAAAAAATGTTCAGTTATTTTTGTAGGTTCATTATTTTTATAACTAATTGAATTTAATATTTTACAGCCATTCATGTGTTGTGTATACATGTAATTGATTTAAAGCTTCTGGACATCATTAATCCTATAAAAAATGAAATTCAATTCTTAAAAATTACTGGAACTTCTGAATGACAGATTTTACAAATTTGACAATGCTTTTGTCCACTTGGTTAACTTGATTATATAATTGTCACTCTAGACTAGAGTTGGACAGGCATGGAAATTCTGCTGGGAACCCAACAGGGAACTACCATGTTGTGCAAGTTCTTTTATTGGGTCATGTTTCTCCACTACCATTTTGTCCAGTTTTCCCTAGTGCCAGTGCCCTCTCTTACCTCCAGTTCTTTAAACCATAAAATGTGAGGGTTAGGGGGCCTTTTTATTTTATTACTGACTGGGGGAACAAGGGGGTTGGTACCTACCCAGCAAGATAAAATTTTTATTATAAAACTTGGTCAGGTCATGTATTTTCACATAATACAAAACCTAGCTGGACATTGTACCCATCCATCAATATTCTGAACATACACTATTTATTTGCATAATATATGACTCCATATTATGGGTATCCAAATGCACCAGCAGGTTGTGCAAACATTCAAGCACAAAATTTAAGCTTAATGTTCCAAAACTTTGAGAGTCTGAACTTCATTTGGAATAAATTTGGAATCAAATAAGGATTTTCTTCACTTAAATGACTCAAAGACTGCCAGATTTCATTAACATTGATGTACTCCAAGTATATCAGATTTACATAATTGCTTGAACTTGTTAGCAAATAAAGTGATCAGCAGATGACATTAAATCTAAGCCCATATTGTTTGTATGTAACTGCAAGGCATTTATTTGATATGAATGAACAACACAGTTCAGTACTGTGATGGTTTGGAGGTTTTGTTTGTTGGGTTTGCTGTTGGCAATGTAAAATGTTATAGGTTTATACTAATGTCATATCCATCTTACTACTTTAAAAGAAATGATTTGCATTGGATTTATGAGACTAAACCATATGGAGAAGTCATCGTTTTACTCTCTGACATCACCTGTCAGTGGTATATGGTGCTGAGAATTTGTGATATCAGAGCCAATTGATTATGGAAAAGTTCAAATTTAGTCAGAATAAACATGACAGAATTTGTAGTCCTAAATTTCTTCTTCAAATACATCACCTAATCATAATACATTAAAGTATATCACAAGATAATTATGTTTAACGATTTTTCTAAAATGTCCAAATATTTTCAAGAAGTATTCTTTCTTATGGTAACTGAACTTCCTTTTCCTTAGTTTATCACTACATTAATAGGAAACATTAAAAAAACTCAAACCCAGTGTGGACCACAAGAAAAACAGTTGTTGCTCCATCTGGTAACTATCCATGTTTTATTTGTTCACCATATTTTTACCCATTTCATGCAATTACCCATTTTTATGGAAAATAATTTAATTTAAAACATGTGTGTAGTTATATATAGAGGATATCTTGTAGAAATAAGGAAATATTTCACAAGAAAAATGAGAAGCATTTTGATCTGCTCCAGTAGGAATAACTATTGACATGATTTGGCACCAGTGGCTCTATCCAAAGGGTGGTCATTCTCTTCCAACTTATCTTGGCAAGCATGTTGCCAAAATAACCTGAAATACATGAACATGTCTCTTAGTTTTGGAAGGCTTGATTCACAGATGTACTCATAATGTATCATGATCAGCTAAGTATTATTGAAAAAAATAACATTGGTTTCATAACCAAGGCCCTTTGGAAATTTTTGATTTGCACAAGTCATTATTATTAATTTTGATCATCATGTCACTTTATTACAACATGTCACATTATTGATTTAGTACCTGATCTGCAATTTCCTTTGCCCAGGTAACTGCTGCCTCCAGTTTTATAACTTTTTGGACATTGAATACAAAGGCTGCCATGTTTACTAACATTTCTAAGTGTACATGGTATATGATGATCAAAATGATGCCATCTTACTGAAATGAGTCCAAAACTATGATCTCTTCCCCCTCCCATAGTGATGCTTAAAGTTATTCTGACAACTCCTTGTATGTTAGAGATTGACAATGCATGTATGCACTAAATGGATGGCCACTGTCACAAAACTATGGAAGTCTATTACTTCAGTTGGAATAAATTAACAATCACAAATCTTTAAGGATTTTTGGGACAACTTGAGATTAATTGATGTCTTTACCTCTTATTATGACTATTTCAGTTTGAAAGAGATATTTTGGGTAAATTCTGTATATGTGACAAATTGGGTACAGCATCCTTAAACTCATTTTAATATTGTAACCCAAAGTTACTTACATGTACCTAAAAAGAATGGATAATGCAGCCAGACAAAAGATGCTATTGAAATGGCAATTAAAAATGGTACAAATCAAAGATATGCAATGACTAGCAAACTGTAAAGTTGCAATTAAAAATGGTATAAATCAAAGGTACCTAATGCAACTGAAGCTTTTATCAGCATCATCAGCAAACCAGCTGTAACATGCAGTACCACTGATTCTCATCAACTCAGGCTATTTCCTAGTTATGCTACATTCAGTGATATTCAAGAAAATCAAGAAAAAATTCTTACCACAGTCCAATTAAACAGAAATGTGGAAATATCAAATTGTAACAAGTAGTTGCTACATTACTGAAAGCCATGTGCATGCTCATTTACATGGTTATTAATTTTGTAAATGTTTACTGCCATAAATACAAACAGTTTACACATGTATATGTTGCAGTCACATTGGAGACAAAAGTGGTGATGACAACAGTTCATAACTGAAAGTAGTTAGAAAGTTGATGTATTCTAGTGACTAAACATAAATATAAACAACCAAACTATCAATCAATATTCCTATATATTTAAAACTTTTATTCACAATAATATTAATTTCTACAAATGTAAGGTAAATATGACTGACACAAACATGCCAGTTTTATTATGATAAAAGCATTTGTGCAGTCTGAAGTATCTTTTCAATGACTAATGGTTATCTACTTATAACAAAAACAAGATTACAACAATTATTCACATGTACATGAAGTGATACATTGTAAGAAAATGCTGTGTAGTTATATGGCAATACAATTTCTTCCATGGCAAAAATTGTAGTTCTATTTTAACTTTTAGACACATGGCACAATGATGCCATTTACACAGAATGCAATGAAAAACTTATTATATTATCATTTTCTTTTACACATTTTTTTAGTACAAATAACAGGTAACAAAAACGATCATTGTCTTGGGTGTCAAAATTGCATAAAATTTGTGTCTTTTATTGTTGAACTTAAAATTACATGCTTAATGGTACACAGCATAGATATCTAACAAAAACTGCCATGTAAAATGTTGTTTAAGGTTGATGGTAATAATATAATGCTTAATAGTAACAGGATTCTAAACATTTTATCACTAACATAAGGTTTTCTACCAAAAAAAGAGAGAAAATCTATGAAATAGTTAATAAAAAGAAAACACAATTGGTAAACCAAATAAATTCATCAAATGAAAGGTAAATACATCTATTTCAATAGTCATATTTGCATTCTTTGTAAGTTATGATTTGCCCTACATAAATAACTGGAAGACATATCACCTGTTTCAACAAGAAACATTCTCAAGTCACTGTGAAACGTGTATACAGAGGTCATGTTGACCTTTTTAAAAATACATCCTGGAATGCATGCACTGAACTATTGCATTTTAAGTCCATGGGTTTGCATCACTATACAATACTATCAGTTTAATAGTTTATCTAGCTTTTCACTTGTTAAAGATGTGCCTCTCTCAACAATAATAATAATGAAAATTTACAAAACTTTCATACTTAAGACAACTCATGAACAGAACATAAAATAGAATATTTATAACTTTTTCTGTAAAACGACTTTTCCTGATGCATATTCTCCAAATCATAATTTGGCTGAATATATATCAAATAAAGGGGTCAAAAAATTGGTAAACACTAGATTCACATGTGAACGTGTGTAGTAATTACCATATCAGCTGTGATGATCAGAAGTTATTTTTTTGTACACAAAATCGAAGGGAATTTCAGAATCATTTTTACATTGTTCATTTTTAAATGGTTCCATGCAACTTTGTGGAGGATTCTAATCCATTATAATGGACATCTGGAGGCAAAGCTTGATCCTTGTCCATACAGGCTGATTATTTCAATATGTTCAGGATGTAAAATATTGGTATGGAAGAAAATACTCTATGTACTCACTTATAAGTCAGGTCCAACTGCAAAGAACCTAGATCATGATCTGCTGTCAAATAATGTGCCTGAAGATCAGGGTCGTTTGCTTGTTTTACGTTTTACTCCTAACAAATTAGACCCAGATTTGCCAACACATTATGCAAAGGCAGATCTGGTTCTGTGCAGTTTTTAGTTGGTCCTAACTTAAAAGCATGTATATAAAAGAGGGGTCTTGCATAATAATTATTTAGAGCTTAATGATGGAGGTTTAAAAGTTAAAAATGGGTTCAATAAATATTTACATATCTTACAAATAGTACATCAATGGGATTCATAGGTGAAAAGTTCTTATTTTTATGTAGAAAGTTTTCTTTTAAAAATTCTGTAAAAACATTATAATGTCAATATGATATAAAAATGTGTCATATAAAATTCTTATCAAACAAGGGGGGTAAGGCAAAGATAAACTACTACTGATCATAAAAGTTGAGAGTAGAAGATGCTTGCATTCATAAAATATTACTGTGTAGGTAGTCTAAACTATTAATTTGTTTTAATAAAATTATAAAATACTAATAGTTTTTACCTTCAGCCTGTTCCTGATATCAAATTGTTCATAAATTGTAAAATGTACCCTCCGATAAAATTATTTACCAACTTCCTTATCACTTATAAATTAAGTCCAACTGCATACTCCAGAGACCCAGATTTTCCATCACATATGATGTTGGCATATCAAAATCTATTCAATTTGTTAGGAGCAATCAGCAAAATAAATAAAGACCTTGATCTACTGATACATTATACACTGGTACTGCAATACTGCAGGGATTATGTTGTTTTGTAGTTGGACTCAACCTTTAAGCAAGTATAAATGGTAACCAGGAACCAGAAGCATCTAGATACAATATATATAATGTATCACTCAATGTAATCAAAATATATTAAAACCAATAAATCAGCCATCTGTCATTGACATGAATGTAATGCAGATAGTATTTATACAGACAGGCACCTACCTCTGTCATACAGTTTTACAAGTTTGAATCTCGAAAATTGCCAACAAAACATACCTGCTTCACCTCTCATGTTCTAGCCCAAAGAATGTAAATTCTGGATTCAAATTCATGGTATCCAAAATAAGAATAAACAAAAAGGGTCCCACTTTAAAGTCTGTAACAGCATATATTTAACTTAGGCCAAAAAATAAAAAATTATGTGTTTCCAGTCAGCTGACTATCCCTGTGTTCTGCAGCCAACTCTAGCACTTTTTTCGCCATGGGTAAAAAAAAGGATATTAAAATTTTCAAAACTTATTTGTGCATCTAACTAAGCCTCTTTTGCCCAATACTTGAAGCACTTAGTAACACAAAAAAACTACCTACTCTAGTTTGAAAAAAGGAAACACATTTATTTGGGCCTTAGAGTTTTGGTGCCAACTTTTCGCACAAAAAAATCTGAGAGAAAATTGTCTATGAAAATGTTTGTTCATGACACCTTGGAATTATTAAGAAAGGTCCTATATTCATGGTATTTAAAACAACAGTTCATTTCCAGATGCCATAATTATAACATTAAATTACAGTGCTTTGTAATAACCAGTGAATAGTACTGTGTTTGATTTGGTGGCATGGCTGCTCGTTTTAAAATTATATGGATTTTATGTTCAAAAAGTATAAAAAATTTATTCTATAAACAACCAAACAGCAAGATAGAAAAGGTATTTAGCTTCCTTTCCCCTGCATGATAATAGTTAATAATGTGTTGAAAGTGTCATTAAAAACTAACCAACTTCTATACAAAACATAGTAGGAAAATTCCCTGACTTGATTTGTAAGCTGCAAAACATCAATAGCAACACATTTTAAAATAAAAATGAATTTCTATTTTAAAATAATTTGAATTAACTTAATCATATTTAAAACTTAATCTTATAAATTTCCCAACTCAACCTGACTTCATCTTGTACATTTGTTCGTTTGCCAGAAGAAGGATCATTTCATGGGCTTATTTTCAGGGTATCAGAATTCCTACAAAGTACAAGGCCAATCTTTTCTCATTTTTCTAAAAAATTTTGGATGGAAAAAGCAAGTTACAAGTCTTATCAATTTCATTGATCAATTTGGAAAAGATCTGAAAATAGCTGATGATCATAGTTAATAATATGTAGAAAAAAAGAATACTCTAAATTGCAAATTTGATTCATACCCTGTGTTTAACAGTCCCCAATGTAGTCATTTAACACACTAAAAGTAATGTGCAGAAAATAAATCATTTCTCATCAGAATTATTGCATCTGTTACCTCTGACCTTTTAACATTACAATTTATTTTTTATTACCCCAAATGTGGGCCATCCATAAAGTCTGATGAAAGGAACTTAATCTAGCATAAAAAATTATTCTATAAGAAAAACAATTTTTATAGCCACAACAACCTTGACCCCCCAAACCAATGGGTCTCTTCCATATCTTAAATACAAAACCTCCAGACTTTGCTCAAGGTCAACAGTCTAAACTGAAGGGGTTTTTTTTCAGTCTTAGTCACTTTGATCACTGAAAATCAAGATACAGCTTACTAATCCCAAGTGAAAGTCTCCACAAATTCTGGTCTGGCTTTGTGATGTAATTAAATTTTTCTTCTTTAATTCTGTGGCCTGGACTTTTTAACCTTTTGAACCCAAATTGAATAGGCTTGTTCCTCACCTTAAGTGAATGCCAACCACAATGTTTGGTCAAGGTATGTGATACAGAACTAAAGTTGTTATGCTGAAATGATTTTTCATCTTTCAGCAACATTGTACTTATTTTTACCACAAGACCAATAATGTTGTTTTTGAGAGCTGTTCTATTTAAACATGCATGGTACCCAGGGAAGGCACTTTTTAAAAAAAAAAATCCTATATGCCAGGGTACTCAGAGAATTCATAGGAAAATTATACATAGTTTTAAACTGCATACATGGGTGACTACCTCATAATAAAACTGCCTTCCCTAGGTACCAAGTATATTTTACTGGAATAGCCCTTACCTAATTTGAAAATTATCCAAACACTTTGGTAACTGTAGATGATGGAAAACTTGAGTTATGGCAATGAAAATTCACAATTACTTTGACCTTAATCCATTATATCAGCCCCCAAACCCTCCATAACTTTCAGTAAAGGTTTGGGAGCCAGTTTATTTGACTACACCTTGACCTTGGATCTTTCAGCCAAGAATCAGTGGGTTCTTCTTTTCAACAGGTGTAAGCCAGCCACAAACTTTGGTAACTACAGATGGAGGACAACTCAAGTTATTGTGTAGAAACAAAATTGGTAACAGATGGACATCATTAACATAACACTATTTGATTACTATCTGATATATAGTGGATATATAGAAATATTAACTTGTATTGCACTTTTTCACATAATCATCTATATCTACATCATAATTACTGAATAAAATTAAGGATACTAAGGCAATTTGGTATGACAATTTAACATATAAGCCATCACAGTAAAATTTGATGCTAATGAGCTACTGAATATGACCAAATAATCTACAAATCAGAATTGGTTTTTTTCAGCCATTACATGATTTTTAATGAAAAAAGATGATTTTGGTCACTAGTCATTACTGGACACAACGATTTGTGTGCAGACTAGATAATTTCTGTAAAATATCTGATTTTTATATCACTTTGTTAAATAATTTGTAGTTCATTAACTCATGATCAGTCAGTAGAAAGATAAATTTGGTCCATACAATTGGCCATCTTGATGAATGAACATCATTTATGGTCTGAATGATTGGCAATTCCAGATAATCATTACCCGGATGATAAATGATTATGTTAATACATATAAACAGATCTTGAAAATGCAGCACAAATTGCATACTCAATAGCTGAAAATGCAGTTTGAGTTTCTGAACACTTGTTTCTTGCATTCTGAAAAGGCTATTCCATTCAAATATACATGGTACCCAGGGAAGGCACTTTCTTAAAGCTATATTCTAAAGTACTCAGACAACCCAAAGAATTAATATGAAAACAATACAAAAATTCAAAATACATCCATGGGTGACTATTATATATTAAAAGTGCCTTCCCATGAATATTTTACTGGAACAGCCCTAATACATTTAATCAGGTTATATTTTTTATTCTGTCCAGTTGAACAGAAGACTTGACATTTCTGCCCATCATGGTAAAACTTTAGCAAAGCTGAATTTCTTATCTCCATTTCCATTAACATATCCCTGAATAATCCATCTAAAAGAAAACTTATATATTTGCAAATCTATATAATTCTCATGCACACCAGGGAGTTAAATATCCAAGAAGAGTCACAGGAATTCTGTTTATTCCTGAATTGTGATACTTCTGACCCTAAACTGTCAGAATCTCACAGCTATTCTAACTGATGTGAATGACAATAAGGCACATTTTGAGAATTTAAAAGGTATTTTGTTCCCATATTTATCATGCATCATCATTTTCTCCTCTGTTTGAGGCCTCCATGACAGCCCGATAGTCTGGAGGTAGCAAGTCTTCATTATGGTAGTCTGAATGGAATCCACTTGAAACTGCTGATCTCAAAGAATCATTACCATTTTCTACACCCCCCTTTCCCAAAGAAAACCCAGTGCAGGAAAGGGGACTATTCAAGTTTTTTGGAATCAAATAACCATCATTTTCATCTGTCTTTTCTGGAGAACTACCTGGGGCATAGCTGGAGTGCCCACTATCACTATCATTATCATCTCTGTGAACTTCAGCTTGAGTCCTTACCCGAAGAGGGGAGTTTTCCCGTGAATATTTTCGTCTTCCACGCTTTTCACGCATTTGAGCTTGTTCATCAACAATCGTGGTAGACATCAGCGGCACAAGTTCTATACCATCACCATCATTTGTTTTATACTTTGGTTGGTTCACGTAACCATCCTCATCTTCAGTGTCACTACTGGAAGACAAGTGGACAGGTCCATCTGGTGGTGGTGGTGCATATGCCATTTTTGTATAGTCTATTTGTTCACCACTAACAGAATTCATTTTCAGGTATCCATCTTGTATCGGCAACTCAGGACCTGTGGCACCCTCTGGATCCAAGTCGTGCATCTTCAGGTATGACTTGCCAAGGTCAAGGTAATACTGGAATGAGAAAATGTTATTTCAGACTATGATAAGGATTATAAACACCATGTCCAATATGCAACTTACAAACTGCCCCCAAGAAAGATATGAACCAATGTTATATTTCTAAAAAGAGGCACAAGTGGAACTGATATCACTTGTCACACATAATTTAACAGCTATCCATTTCAGTTAACAAGCTTATACAGTATTGCAAGAACACAACCCTATATAAGCTATCTTCTAGCCTTTATATAACACTGATTTTAATTATTTTAATAGATAAAAATATTCTTTCAAACATTAATGGCAAATAAATATGTTTAACTCTTATTCACAATCACACTTGGACAAGATCTTGATGTAGACCAATTTTTCAAGTGAAATATTTATTTTTCAGCAATAAATACACCAGCAAAATTCATGGGAGTACATCCATGACCTTACAAATCCAGCCTTCACAAACTCAAAATGATGTTCACCACATCTTTGGCTAGTTATTCAAACAAAATTGCAAAAAAATTATCTGCTTGCTTAGGCAGCTGTCACACTAGACAGCTCTCATCTTGAATTAATGGACTGGTACCAATTCTCACTAATGATCAGCTACTACTGGAATGGATGCAAAAGCTCCTCCAATTATGTAACTGCAGGAGGGTTTGTAGGTGTATTTCTGTATTATGATTAGTCAAGTATTATCAGAGAAGGGTATTTTTATTTCTAAAATTAACTTCCTTTTCAGATACATTACCCAATAATAATACAACAGATGAAGAGCTTAGAGGGAGAGGGACTTCCATGTTCTTACCCATAGTTGGTCCTGTTTCCAGTATTCTAATACATGTAAAGTAGCTTCAAGTCTCATGAGATATGGTTTCATCATCCCTGAGCTTGGATAATGTCAGATAAAAAGTAGTTGCACTTAAATTCTATGATAATGGCAACTACACTATAAAAGCATTATGTCTTGGGTAAATTCCTTTAATGCTAAGCAGATAACCTGTCATATCCAGAATGACATAACCTGATCAGAATTATTGTCCCTTGCTTCCCAGAAAGCAAAGTCACCTTCTACTGATCAGCTCAAATATATTTCAGGTACCTTTTTGAAAACCATAAAAAAAATACACCAGTTATTTTACATCACAGGATGCAGCTTTAGAATCTGTGCCCTGAAAGAAGTTGCCCATGCATGCTCTAGTGAAAAAAAAAACAAGTACAGCCAATTCAATACACTTGCTAAAGATTACATCTAACACCATAACAATATTCAGTGTAGAGACTGGTAACAAGTCAGTGCAACAAAAATTACCACATGAAGAACCACAGATCCTGTTCATGATCAAACTCATCAAGATCTTAATAATACAAGATTATTTAACAATCTTTATCAAAATCTGATAAAAAAGTTGTAAGAGTGCTAACAAGCTCAGCCAATCAGATGGAAAATCACTACAATTAGGTCAGCTAAGCACCACATAAAAAATTCCTGCTGAGAGATCAATGACATCAATAGCAGCAAATTTAATAATACAAATGAACATTGAATATCAAATGATATTCAGGCAGGTAATGTGTTTTCTTTAATATGATAATGTTCTTATATTCAATCTTTTGATAATGAATGTTCTCACATGCTTGCTCATCACAAAGAACGTTCTCACAAGTAATCTCACCATAATGAATATTCTCACATGCAATCTCACCCCAAAAAATTTAATAGAATATAACTGGACACTTTATATTTACTTCATAACATGTTTTGGAGTTTAACCTAGAATGGAATGGTGCACAAGCAATCTCTGACAAACCTGGCTCTAATTTCACCAACATACGTCTTAAATTAAATCGAGACTTGACACATTTAATTAGTCAGTGATTGTCAGGCTTAAATTTCTGATTGCTGTTTTCCAAACCTGAAACAAATTAAGTCTTAGTTAAGTTACAGGCTAATAAGCACATAGTAATACTACACGATTTTAACCCTCACACACTTTTCTGAAACACCTCTCACCTGTTTGACATTATCCTCCAGGAAGTCCCCCATTTTGTTCACCAGCTGGCTGAAGGTGGGTCGATCGTCTGGATTATCTGCCCAGCAGCTCCTCATTACTTCATAGCTACAATATATAATAACAAGTGAACACAAAAATTTTTAATATACTATTTTGTAAGGACTCAGCCCATGCATAAATCAAAAATCTAAAATAGATTTATATTAGAAAAGTAGTCTCATGGATTGGTTGATTTGTACACAGAGAGTATATGACTGTCTTGAGGGATTGGTTGATTTGTACACTGACAGTATATAACTGTCTTGAGGGATTGGTTGATAAACTGACAGTTTATATCTGTCTTGTTTGCTTCTGATAAATTACAAAGGGTATGTAACACTACAAATGATAACATAGTTCTCACAATAGCAATAGTATGCCCTCATGTGGAGAATTGATTGTTCCTTGCATTTTATGACATATAATACACTAATGGCAACTGTAGACCAATCAAACATATCCTTTCTGTGCCAACACCAAACTGGTAGAGTGCTATTCTCACCAAAAGTACTGCTAAGAAAACCAAAAGAACTCAAGACATTTGATATAAATATGTACTCAAAACCAAAAATAAGTATATAATCATATCAAGATTTATGTGCTCATTATTATATTGCAAGCTAGATACAATGATGTCCTGCCAATATAATGTGTATCAACGACCAATCTACATAGACAAACTGCATAACAATGATGTAATGCATGTTATGTGTATGAACCACCAAGTCTGCAGTGCCAAATTGCTCTACACTAATGTAATGCACATGTTATGTGTATTAATGACCAAATCTACAAAGCCATGTGTATCAACCATCAAATCTGCCTTGCCAAATAGTGTTGAAGTGATGTAAGTTTAGTGTAATAATAATAATAATAATAATAATAATAATAATAATAATAATAATAATAATAATAATAATAATAATAATAATAATAATAGCAGTAGTAATAATAATAATAATATTAAAAATGTGGAATCAACACAGCACATTTAGAAACTAGAATCACTTTACAATATTAGATAACATACATACATACATACATACATACATACATACATACATACATACATACATACATACATACATACATACATACATACATGCATACACAATGACAAGATTACAAAAACAAACACCATGAAATGAAAAACTAGGGCTGTCAAAAATCACGATATAACCAACCTGGGTACCTGTTGCAAATTTTAACGGGTACCCGTTAGCACATGAAATACATGTACAACCGTATACCAACTAATTGTTATCTCCATTTCTTTAATATTTTTTTTTATGGCGATAGAGGCTAACTGTGTACTACTAGGTCTGATTCGTCCACACCGACGTAGCTGCGAATTGTCTGACCGCACGCTGTTAATTAATAAATTTTTTTAGAATGACCTTTGTACACAGATGGTAGGTATAATCCAACTTTTAATGATCACTGTGATCAGCCACGTTAAAAGCTTTAGAACACTCGCATTTTTTAAAGTACAAGTCCTTGTTAGAACAGACCACGTTTATTCATCTGCTTTTGACCGCAGATTTGAATTACCCATGCATGCGTGCCCCAGTTATATCACGTGACCACGCAGTCGCATAAGTGTTACTATTTTGGAATTATAATTCTTAAAACAGTTATGGTAAAATTGTAGTATCGAAACTGTTTCAATACCCGGATTTTTCTATACGGTCGGGTACCCCGGGTACCCGATGACAGCCCTATTAAAAACAAAAAAAAATCTGAGAAAAATTAAAGAAGTAACACTACTATGGCTTAAAGTCTATTCCTGTATTTGAAAATAGGTGACTTTTAAGAGCACTCTTGAATGAGATCAGTGTCCTTGTCTCTAACATCAATAAGCAATTCAGTCCATATAACTCGGTGCTGGTATGCAAAAGAATGTTATTCACAGTGGGAAGAATGAGAATGTGAGTGTTGGAAGATGAACATAAGTTTATAGATTCGGTGTACACATGGGTGAGGTCAGACAGATATACTGGACTGGACTCAGTCAACAAATGAACCACTGTGAGCATATTTTTTATGTTTGATTAGGGATCAAAAGGGTAGCCAGTAAATTTTGTAAAGCAGGAGAGAAGTTTGCTCAGTTCTTCTTACTCTAGGGCTGATCTTAGCAGCCATGTTTGGAACTTTTTGAAATTTCTGTAGTAGATACTGAGATGAACCGCATACAATTTACACAGTCCAGTCTTGAAAGTACTAAGAAACACACAAGTGTTTAAGTGGCATCAATTGAAAGAAAACTGAATAGAGCTGATGTGTCTCAGCTTCAGATATGCACATTTGCTTATGTTCATTACATGCTGGTGTAATGAAAGCGTACTGTCGAGAGTGACACCTAGGTTTTGTACTGACTGTGTAAATTTAATGTTGGCACTTATTGGTTGAGGAAGAGAATGTGAATGTAAAAAGTCTTTTCAGTGTGATCAAGATGGCTTCAGTTTTATCATCATTTACCTACAGCATGTTACATTTAATTCATGACTTCACATCAGAAAATGCATCTCTCTACTGTAGACTCAACTTCAGTTGGGCAGCTAGATTTGTATATTTGAGTGTTGTCACCATATAATTTATGAGACACTGGATATCAATCTATGAAACTTGAGAGTGGCTGAGAGTTCAGAATGAAGGGAACAGTGCCAAGAACCGAGCCTTGTGAAACACCCAAACATAGATCAACTGTGTTGGAATGTTTTCCACTTATGGACACAAGTTGTGCCCTGTTAACTACATAGAACTTGATCAATATTAAGGCTGTGAATACCAAATACATGCTGGAGACAGGTATTATATTATGGTCTATTGTGTCAAATGCCACAGACAAGTCAAAGAAGGTGAGGACTATAATCTTTCAACCATCTAAAGCAGAGTAAAGGTCATTAACTATTGACAGAAGGGTAGTTTTAGTACTATGGCAAAGGCAATATGCAGAATGTACATTGCTAAAAAGACTATTTGAATTCAGATGAGATACAAGTTGGACAGAAAAATTTTTATAATTTTTTTTCAATGAATGAGAGAAGAAACGGCTGTAGTCATTAAGTCAAGTGTCAGAGTCAAGTATCTTGCACATCACCCACCAAAATTGACCATGCCAAATTTGATTACACTGATGTAATGCCAGTGTAATATGTATCACTCACCAAAAGTCCCCTGCCAACATATGTTACACGTATGTAATGCCAGGGAATCACCCACCAAATCTGCACTGCCAAGCAGTGTTACACTGATGTAAAGCTAGTGTGATGTGAATCTCATCCACCGTCTGCCCTGCCAACTAACATTACACTGATTAAATGCCAGTGTAATCTAAATCACATTACCAATCTGTCCTGCAACCAGCTTTACACTGATTAAATGCCAGTGTAATGTGAATCATATCCATGCCAGTGTAATGTGAATCATATCCACAATCTACCCTTCCATCTAACATCACACCGATTAAATGCCAGTGTCATTTGTATCAACCATCAAATCTATTCTATGGATACATACATTTCAACTGAAGCAGCCTCTGGTTTCTCCATCCTGTATCCATCTCTCAACAGTGAAATAAACTTTTCATTCAGCTCCACACCAGGATAAGGGCTTCCACCTGGGGAGAAAGAAAACAGATGCATTATGATAAGTATTTTGATTTATTGAGAACACTAAATGAAGAATTAATAACTGTCACACAAAGATGCAATTATTCCAGAATAATGCATGCTGAATTAATTTAGATCAAAAGTATTCTGAACATGTGGGAGCATCCAAGGAAACATTAATTGCATTTTACATACTACAGCCATTATTCTTTACAAAATATTCAGAAAAACATGAAAGTTTTATAAATTTTTTATTCAAATTTGAAGAAATAATCATCTTAATGCCATTTAAAACTTTGCAAAATCTTTTTTTAAAACAGAGTGTAAGCCCGTCTTTCTTTCAAACAATCTTGATAATATATGACCTAATGAAATAGAGAAGTAATTCTGATATTTGACTTGAATGAAACAGAGATAAGAAAACAATCCTGATAAGATTTGACCAAATGAAATAGTGACAAGAAAACAATTTATGAACATAATAATTTGATCTTACCTAATGCAAATAATTCCCACAAGAAAATACCGTATGACCAGCTGAAACATATACCCAAAAAAACACATGATTAAACTTGTGTGAATAACAAATAACGATACTAAATAAATAAAACACGGCTAGGAAAAAAAAAAAAGTGCCTTAGACCACTCTGCCACTCAAAGGCACTGCTGATTCATTATAAAGGCAAGTACCTTAGACCACTCAGCCACAAAGAGCACTGCTGCTTAAAGAAGATCTAAAAAAACAAATGACTTTCAGTGGAGGAGAGAGGATCTCTCTTCCTTGTAAATACTAAAATGTATGCATGGAGACAAAGGACTGCTATCTGGATCACTGAAGTGAAGATGGTAACATCAAAAACTATTGTCTACATGATATTATAGTGAGTGACAGAATCTGGCTAATTTCATATCACATAATAAACTGATATCCATAAATGGATAATTATTGTTTTATTTTGTCTGGTTCTTTTCTTTCTGTCTGTTTTTAACTTGTACACCGATGTAATTATAGACTGGTATTTTATGTCTGTGTTAGTTGTTAGTTTAGTATCACATTACATTAAATATATATACATTTTGTTACATTATCTGCAAGCTTGAAGCAAGACAAGCTTTTAGTTCACTGTGTAACTCAGTTTAAAATTTGTTTGTAGTAGTAGTATCCACTTACACATCACTCTTGGTAGTATAAATTCTGTGGGTTAATGATTCTAATGCCATCCACTTGACTGGCACTGGGCCCTAAAAAGAAAACAAGAGTTTCACAAACAGTACATTATGCACATAACAGTCCTCCATCAAGTACTTATCAATCTTTTTATCAGACATAAATGACCATGAGCTATTACCCTTAGACAACATAATCTATAGGTTTATTCATTACCCTAAGTGCAAACCATCAAGGAACTTAATCTAGAAAAAATTATTCCTAAAATACTGATTTTTCTTTGAGGAACAATGACCTTGACTTTTGACTAAAAATTCAATAGGTCTTACCCAGACCTTGAGTGGAAGTTCAACATGTAGGTCATCCATTTACTTTGGTCAAGTACAATTTTTGTCCAGAAAACATTTGTTTTCATCACAGTGATCCTGACCTTGAACTTTGACCCCAAAATCAACAGTCTTATCTTACTTCATGTGCATGCCATCAACAATCTTTGGTCATGGTCTGTCTTGTACAACTAATATTACTCTGCAGAAATAATTTTTCTCCTGTTAGTCACATTAACCTTGACCCCTGATCCCAATAGTAATAAAAAATTTCCTTTCACCAAGATGAAGCCAGCCACAAAGTAAATTAACTATAGAAAGTAGGGAACAAACATTACTGTGTGGAAATTGTTTTTTTTCAGTCACAGTGATCTTGACCTCTAACCTTTTGGCCCTGAAATTGCTGACTTTTTCTTTTTTGTAAGTGATATTCCACAAAGTCTGGTAACTGTACATGGCTGACAACTTGTGATATTGTGTGGAAACAAAATTAATTAAAGAGTGACAGATGGATTGATGGCAACATAATATATGTTCCACTGTATGCTTGGCATGTAAAACAGAATATAATACAAACTTACTAAGAATAACAAGCAAACCTTTTTGCTTTTTGTCTGTTCCATTCTTATCTAAATGTCTGATTAAAGCCAGTTATGAATGCATAAAATATTATAGAGCAGCAAATGAACTGAGCAAATTATGTAAAGTCCTATAAATATTCTCCATGATTAAATGCAAGCCTCATTTTGTTCAAAGTACCAATGATTTATCTCATATACTTTGTGTGTTGACAAATTTGATGAATTGTTAAGAGAAACTCGATGAACATGACTTTTTGTTCTACCACTGTAGAAGCTGTTTATACAGAAACGAAAAATAAAAACAAGCTTGGTACATCAAATTACATTACCTAACGTCTGTAGTATTGACATATGTTGAAGTGTTGAAATCAGATGTTTATTAGGTGTAGAAATTAAATGTTTTGCAGGTGTTGAAACCAGTTGTTGTGTAGGAGCCAGATGTTTATTAGGTTCTAAAATCAGATGCTTATTAGGGACTGAAATCCGATATTAGGTGTTGAAATCAGATATTTATTCAGATATTTATTAGGTGTTGAAATTAGATATTTATCAGGTGTTGAAATTAGATACTTATTAGGTTTATTAGGTGATCAAATCAGATATTTATTAGGTGATGATATTTGATATTTATTAGGTGTTGAAATTAGATATTTATCAGGTACTGAAATTATATATTAGGTGTTGAAATCAGATATTAGATGAAATCAGATATTTATTAGGTGATGAAATTTGAAATTTATTAGGTGTTGAAATTAGATATATATCAGATGTTGAAATTAGATATTTTTAAGGTGTTGAAACAAGATATTTATTAAGTAATGAAATCAGATAATAGGTGTAGAAAATATATATTTATTAGGTGTTAAAATTAGATATTTATTAGGTGTTGAAATCAAGTATTCATTAGGGGTTGAAATCATATCTTAGGTGTTGAAATCAGACATTTGGTGTAGAAATTGGATATTTATCAGGTGTTGAAATTAGATATTTATTAGGTAATGAAATCAGATATTTATTAGGTAATGAAATTAGATATTTATTAGGTGCTGAAATTAGCTATTTATTAGGTGATGAAATCAGATGCTTATTAGGGACTGAAATAGGATATTAGGTGTTGAAATCAGATATTTATTAGGTGTAGAAATTAGATATTTATCAGGTGTTGAAATTAGATACTTATTAGGTTTATTAGGTGATCAAATCAGATATTTATTAGGTGATGATATTTGATATTTATTAGGTGTTGAAGTTAGATATTTATCAGGTACTGAAATTATATATTAGGTGTTGAAATCAAATATTAGATGAAATCAGATATTTATTAGGTGATGAAATTTGAAATTTATTAGGTGTTGAAATTAGATATATATCAGATGTTGAAATTAGATATTTTTAAGGTGTTGAAACAAGATATTTATTAAGTAATGAAATCAGATAATAGGTGTACAAAATATATATTTATTAGGTGTTAAAATTAGATATTTATTAGGTGTTGAAATCAAGTATTCATTAGGGGTTGAAATCATATCTTAGGTGTTGAAATCAGACATTTGGTGTAGAAATTGGATATTTATCAGGTGTTGAAATTAGATATTTATTAGGTAATGAAATCAGATATTTATTAGGTAATGAAATTAGATATTTATTAGGTGCTGAAATTAGCTATTTATTAGGTGATGAAATCAGATGCTTATTAGGGACTGAAATAGGATATTAGGTGTTGAAATCAGATATTTATTAGGTGTAGAAATTTGATAATAGGTGTTGAAATTAGATATTTATCAGGTGTTGAAATTAGATATGTATTAGGTATTGAAATTGGATATTTATCAGGTGTTGAAATTAGATATGTATTAGGTGTTGAAATTAGATATTTATTAGGTGATGAAATTTGATATTTATTAAGTATGGAAATTATATATTTAACAGGTGTTGAAATTTGATATTTATTAGATGTTGAAACAAAATATTTATTTGGTGTATATATTAAGATATTTATTAGGTGATGAAATCAGATATTAGATGTTAAAATTAGATATGTATTAGGTGTTGCAATCAAATATTCATTAGGGGTTGAAATCATATTAGGTGTTGAAATCAGACATTTAGTGTTGAAATTAGATATTGATCAGATGTTGAAATTAGATATTTATTAGGTAATGAAATCAGATATTTATTAGGTAAAGAAATTATATAATTATTAAGTGTTGAAATTAGATATTTATTAGGTGAAGAAATCAAATATTCATTTGGGGTTGAAATCAGATATTAGGTGTTGAAATCAGATAGTTATTTGGTTTTGAAATTAGATATTTATCAAGTGTTGAAATTAAATATTTATTAGGTGTTAAAACAAGATATTTATTAGGTGTTGAAATGAGATTTTTATTTGGTATTGAATTCAATTATTATTTTAAAGATTGAAATTAAATACTATTTAGGTATGAATCAGATATTTATTAGGTGCAGTTATTAGATATTTATTAGGTGATGAAATTAGATATTAGGTGTTGAAATTAAATATTTATTAGGTGTTCAAATCAGATATTAGGTGTTGAAATCAAATACTTATTTAGTTTTGAAATTAGATATGTATTAGGTGTTGAAATTAAATATTCATTAGAAATTGAAATCTGATATTCACTAGAGTTGAAATTAGATATTTACTAGGTGATGTAATCAGATATTTACTAGTGTTAAAATCAGGTTTTAGGTATTAAACTCATATATTCATTAAGGGTTGAAATTAGATATTTATTATGTGTTGCAATCAAATAATCATTAGGTGTTGAACATGTTTATAAGGTTTGAAATTGTATATTTATTAGGTGTTGCAATCAAAATATTTGTTCCTAATGCCTGATGAATTACTATAGATCATATATGGGGTTAGTTTCAGACCTCTTCTAAACTTGATGTAAATATGGAACTGTTTGCCTTGATGGCTATCAATCAATAGTTTCCCCAATCAGTAATTTTAGATATCTGTGTTTGGTCCTCTATACCAACTATAACTGCTGTGTTTATCACCAACAGTTTTGAGAAATAAAGTCCACATGTGGCTAGCTATCTTTAGCATCACTAACCCTCCAATTAACTGATATCCACCTGATCTTTGAATACTAAAAGCAGTTTGTTGCATTAATTGGCCAAGACAAAATCACAATTTATCATTCATTTCTTCATTTCTGTTAAAGTGATTACATCTGTTATTTAGAGCAGTTATAAATGCCATTCTTTTATTTTTTTTCTTAACAGTTCGTCATTGCAAGATCAAACTAGTGGGCCAATGTGGGAATGTAATAAAGCATGCCAGAGCTTTCTGTGGGTTTGTGGTTCTTTGTGGGGTTTTCTCAGGTTTCTCCTCCACCAGTTATAACAGCTGCCATGCACAGCCTATCATGCTGGAATATGGTGCTAAACCCACAAACAAAAATCTCAAGCTAGGGATTTTAATGTGTACTGGCCTCACTCATAATCATACAGTTGTTTAAAATTATATCAGTTTAGCATCAAAATGCTAGTGGTAGAGCTAAAGTGCCCAATAAATTAATAGAATTCTGGCATGCAGCATCTTTGCACAAAAAGCCTCTACCTGTAAAATCAACAACCTTAACTAATTCGGCCCCAATCCAGCCTAAACTTGGGAAATCCCACCTATAGTTGTGATGAATATGTGGTAGCAAAAATGTTTCTAATTGTTTATAGACTAAGTTTATCCATGAATCTGATGATTTTAAGCCAATCAGAAATGAGTTTACTTTTCTTTTGTGTAAATTTGAACTATTCTTAAGGTTATGAATTGAGAGCACATTTAAAACACGTTTCACTGACAAAAAAGATAAACAATGGCAAAGTTCTCATTGATATTTGAAGACTGTAAGGGGAAAAAAAAAAGAGTTGCTTGATCTAAAAAATATTTAGCAAGCAGAAGAAAAATATGTACAGTAGTTGGATATTTAGACACAAACATCAAGGTTTCTGATACTGAATCATTAATCTAAAAGTTATGCACATATGTTTCTAAACAGCATCTAAATCACTTGTAAAAAACTTTGACTGAAAAAAATGCAAAAAATACATGACTGAGCAGACAAATTTATTTGGAACAATTGGTGAAAATTTCATGGATTTTTAATGGATATAAGAAGAGAAATGACGGAAAGAATGAATGCATGTGCATGTTTGAAAATTTTTTCAAATTCAATCAAAACTCTTTGGCACAAGCAGCTAAACAGTTTAGTGATGCCAGGGCATATCAGCAGTAATGGCAATAACAGTACAGTGGTTGAATGAGTTACAAACATTCCATGGAAACTGCACTGAAGCCACAGAAGGTATGCAAAAATCCCAACCCAGAACGAATATGGCTTGTATTTTTTGAAGCATATTACCCTAACCAATTATTCTGAAAACCTGGCATATACAAAATGTGACAGATTGTATCCCTGCTTTTTCATGCATATCAGAGACATTATTAAAAACAAAAACCAGTACACAAGAATTTTCTAGTCTCACATAAAGTTCTAACGTTTATATCTAAATACAGACTTACATCTCCTTTCTTGTGATACTCCTGATTGGCATATTTGTAGCAGTCTTTTGATAAGCCAAAGTCACAGATTTTCAAAACATTATCTTCAGCTAAAAGCACATTACGTGCTGCCAAGTCTCTATGCAGATACTGAAAATATCAACAAATCAGTAATATTTCAAAAGCAATAATAACAACGATATGAAATATATCTAATGGGATAAATTCTCAGAAAGCATCCAAGATTTGTTTCTCTTGCATGAATTCATAAAGGACATTGTGTCATGAACTACTAGAAGCAACTACTCAACTAATGTATATTCTCATTTGTAAGTCCTAATGCAAAATGCAAAGTCTCAGATCTGCAATCACATAATGTTCTAGAAAATCTTGGTCCAGTATCAGAGTCTTATGTTATTTGCAGTTAGACTTGACTAATAATCAAGAATTTCCTTAAAGTAATTTCCAATGAACAAACATTTGGGATTATATTCATAATTGCAATGACTCTGAATAGGTACATGATGATGCAATATGATGTTTATTCATGTTATTTCATTTTGTGACATACTAAATGTTTATAATTATCTGTTGAAATGAAATACCAGTAGTAGAAAATCTGAATTACCAAAAAAAATGCACGTTTATACACAGAAATTGCATAAATTTAGAAAAGATAATAATGAGAAATAAAATTTTTGTCAAGAATTTTAACATTTTGAGTGAATGTATGTATGATTTATAAATGATCTATTAATTTACAATAAAACCAGAGGGAACTTATAGTCTAAGTTAAGTTATGAAAAAGAAAACAGGAGAAAATTTAAATGGCAAACTCTCCACTTGCTCAGAAAATACTAAAACTGAATGCTATTTTTTATGCTACATAGAAGATGCCTAAAGTTGTCATTATAATGTTCTATTGATACTTTTAGGATAAAATATTAATTCAAAAAGATTATATAACTTATCAATATAATTAACATCATTTTATACTATCTGCATGAGCAAATCTTACTATAATTGCCTGTATGTTCTAACAACAGCGCTCTTTTGCAAAAATATCCACGCTAGCCAATATTGTAGCAATAAAATAAAACAAACCTGAATAACATCAGCTATTCAAATTACTCACAAGTTAATGACTTGGACAAGATGAAATCTGTAGGACTACGCAATACTTCTTAGTCTTATAAATAGTGATGATAGATCACATCCATATTGGACAAAAATGGGTTGTTTCAGCAACACCATACATACTACAACAACAACCAAGATAACCCCAGTAATTGGAAATTACTCTTCAAACTGTCAGTTTTGTGTTGGAATCCATGATAAATCTTTGTCAATCTAAATCATTTCACACATTTGACTTGTTCTAATTATGGATACAATCTCATAAGTTATTATATTGCCAAACATTTCAATTTAATATCTTTATAATTTGTTTCAAAACTGGAAATATTGGTCTTGTTATTCATTAAAAAAAAATTAAAATATACAAGTATTAGCTCATCTTGTATGTTATATAGTGTCTTGAGGTTTACCAAATCAGTTCTACAAGCTAAAATGATGCATGTGCAAATAATATTTCCTCCACTGAGAATTATAAACTAAACAAACTAAAGAAAAGAAGCTGACACTTTTATCTCTTACCTTTTTAGATGCAAGATACTCCATTCCTCTGCCCACCTGAAATGCCCATGATACGAGATTTTTCTTTGTTAGAGGGGGGCCTACAAGATCAGTTGTGTTCTCAGGTTGAGCCTTGTTTACATAGTAAGGCTTTAGCTTAGTCTTGTCCTGATCCTGTTCTGCTTCTCTCTGTTTCTCTGTAACAGGGTCTAAGTAGTCTGACATAATGTCCTTATAACTGTCTTTATTTTTTATGAGATAGTTTCGTAGATTACCAAAATGGCAATACTCAACAATCACATACAGTTCACCTGAAGACAAAAAAAAATAAATAATTATAATACAATTTTTTACATTACTTTTTTCATTATTCCATCTTTTTTCTTTACATGTGTAAGTTACCAGTTACAAATTCATGAAAAGTAATCAATCAATGTCTTTCTGTACATTTTAAAATTTTCTCTGAATGAAAATATACATAATCAATTCCATAAAATCTTGCCTAAATACACATTCTATAACATATTTTAATACTTATTTAATTTTATAAGCACCATAAATAATCAGACCCAAGCTCAAATTATCTGAAGACCACATGCAGATTACTTGCCCAAGCTCTAATTATCTGCAGATTAAAGACCATGTGCAGAGTCCTCTTTCACTTTACGGCATGGATCCCATTTCAATATCGAAATAAAACGTGATGAGCTCCTATAAACTGTTATAATTAGAGTACTGAATATAAATGCGTACATTTCAATAACTTGAAACATATACAAATGTAGGTGTATGTATATATTTGTGTCTGTGTTTGTTCCAGGAGTGAGCAGGAATAGTTTTTAAAAAAATACTGTTCCCTTTAAAATAAATCTATTATTAATTTTATCATTTTTATTATTATTCAATTTAAGCTTGGAGATTCAATACAATTCAACACTGGCCAGCCTTGTCAAAATTAATATCATGTATCTATTACATTTTCAATTTTGCATAAAGATTCAACTGCATGTAAATTCACTGCACATATTTTTCTTGAAAATCAATTACTCTTAACAGTCACATAATAGATTATCAAAAACTTCATAAATGACATGAGGAAATAAAGTAGTTCTAATTATTCATATAAGAAAATAATGGTTCTAAAAAGAAATTTTCTATGATAATGAAGGTGTGTGTGTGTGTGATTTAGATTTTTAATATAGCTTTAACAATTTTCCAGTCATATCGCCACAATGTCTGCAGTTTAATGGTTTATAGTGATGTCTAGCACTGGCATGATGTCACACCCAGTCACATTATCCTGACACCAGGCCAACCAGTCGTATCACTAACCTCTTAATGCTGAATACAAAGCAAGTCAGCTGCTAGTACCATTTATATAAGCATCTGGTGTGACTCAACCACAGTTCGAACCTGCGACCACCTGCATCCAAGGCTGATGCTCTAACCACTTATGCCATCAGAGCAGTCCAATAAATAAGGAAAGGCAATATTTAGAGATAAAGATATGCAAACACCAATGAATAAACTCACCTCTGGCAATATTTTTGGTAACAGCACCAAGTAAGTTAAGTATATTCAAATGTTGTCCAATGTGAATAAATATTTTAAGTTCTGACAAGAGAGACATCATCTGTTCTCTGTCTGTGCAATCTGAAAATAAATCATATTAAAAAGTAATAATTTCTGATACATGTTACATGTAAGTAATTGATAATTTAAATAAGAATAAAAATTTGACTTTAAAGTCCATTTATTTTTACAAATCTTAATCTATTATAACAATATATCACTCCGTAAAGATCAGTGCTATACACTAATACAGCACTTAACAAGCATGGTTGTGGTATTTAACAAACTGTAAATTTTTCCCAATTACTCACTGACTAGTTTTATGCTAACTTTGTGTGAGTTATTAGGTAAAATTTACACTCTAAAAACTATCCAATCACAATCATTCAATAAATGCCAATGCTCCCCCAATTTTGTCATCAAATCCATGGATTCCAGCAAAAAATATTTCCTTAAATCTAATCCAAAATGTCAATTTTCTTTATATTTTTTAAAATACAAAAAGCCATTGAGTTGCATTGATTTATTGCTACATTATGCGCCAGTGTGATAAGCAGATGCATCGCTAAATTGATGAAAAGAAGTTCTGAAATTTACAGTAATTACTGGGTAAGTGGCCTTCAATAAATTTAGGATGAACAATGATTCAAAATCTGTATTATATCAAAAATAATGCCTGTTTTCAAATGAAAATAAGAACATTTTGTTTTTCATTAATGCATTTCTTGTGTGGATTGATAAAGTGAATGTATTAGGGTGGGGGTACTGAAGACACATCATAAAAGCAGTCACATCTGATCTGACAAATTTCTGAGTGTAGAATCTTTAAACAGATTTTAATGACAGTGAGTTTGCTTGTATGGATTTAAATCTAATTTTTTTTCATTTCTGCCTTCAACATGAATGTTTGAATTTTTAGCAGTCTAATTCAGTAACTAGCAGATGGTGCACCCAAATTGTGATTTTCACTTAATATCAGTTTGCTATCAACACTCATCAACGCATCATTTTCAATTATGATTGTGTGAGTCAGAATCACTACTGAAGTAATTATATTAGAATATTAACCAAGCCTTTTTCTTAAAAATGTATCCATTTTTAAAGAGAATAAAAGTCATACAATATTTTATGGGTGACATAATATCAAATAGCAACATCATGCAAGTTTAGCTACTAATAATGTGCAAGAATCATGTTGAAAACTAATTTAAAAAGTTAATATTTAATACCCATATTTTGTTGTTTACAGATCATTTTTACACAGAGAGGAATTATTTATTTAAATTATTCATTAGACTAAAACATTATTTTGGGAATACTGAATACCCATTCAAAAAACATTCTGGATTATTTCATTGTCATACATCGAGACTATAGGTACACATTGAAGACTATTTATATTCTATACTTTTGGACTTGAGATAGAACATTAAAGGTCATTTGGGATTAAATTCACAATACCACAAGTTTCTTTTAAACTTTCACTATTTATTCTAGGTGGGGGAAAAAATTGTTCCTCAAATTCTACAAAACTTTGTTGTTTTTGCTTCTTTCTGTTATATAGTTCAAGGGTTGTAGCAGTGTGTTCAGAAATACTGCTGTATACTATTATTGACATGATTTAAGTTCTGGCTCTTTATATAAATACAGTAAATTACTATCTTCAAAAGCACACCACTCCTTTCAGAAATAACAAAATAATAAGAGATACCATATATAGTCCAACTGCAAACAGCTCAGACCAAGACCTGTTGCATAATTCACAGACAGATCTAGGTCTATGCAGTTTGTTGGAAGTAATAAATTGCACAATATGTGACTGCATATCAGGGTCTATATTGTTTGCAGTTGACACAACTTATGAGAAAATATATACAGTAGCAATTGTTGCATCTGTAATTTTCAGTACATGAGGGTATACCAGACATTCAAAGATGGTCTCTTTGGAATGTACAAAAGGATCAAAAGAAAGGAGAAGGCATCTTGAAATTGGGCATAGGACAACTACAAACCTTTAACCATCTTGACTGCCACACATGTAACATCTTCATGGTCCACAATTCCTATAGCCTCTGCTTTGACCACCCTACCAAAAGCTCCTTGACCAAGTATCATGCCTAAAACAAAAAAAAAACATTTTATAAAACTTTAACAATAAGTTCAAAGTTCTCTGCTGCATGTAAATGCCACATGCCAAATTTTAAAACTGAGGGAAAATGCCAGGGTGTCAACAAAGATACAGTACTCATACAGATATCAGACAACAATACTGCTAATGAGAGAGCTGTATAAAAGAACTATTTTCATAATCAGCCACAGCAGCATCTCTCATCTAATATAAATTTTGTTACATATACAGAGTATTAATATGTTTTAAATGAATTAGTCCTTGTTAAGGATCATTATATTGGCTTGTTTCTGCTTTTCCTGTGTGCTTCAGTCAGCATACTAGATTTTATGCAATATATATCTGTTTAGGAGGTTAAACTTTTTGGATGATTTTTGTACTTCAATGTTTTTCTATGTACCATGTTCAAAGCCTCAGGAAAGATTAGTGTGTTACTCTCATTAAATAGATGATGATGACAATGATGTACTAAATGCCTTCTCAATGCATCAATAATAAAAGGTCATTTTTAAAAACAAACATTTCCTATCATCCTCAAAATCATCTAACATGGCAACAAGACTACTTTTATGTAATTTGTGTCCTTTAGATTTATGAGTCTTAAAGTCAGCAAGTAGAGTTCCCTTTGAATGATTAGTTGGGCATAGGACAACTACAAACCTTTAACCATCTTGACTTAAAAAGTATAGACTGGCCAACTACTTAAATATTATCAAAATATAATGAATCTGTGAGGCAAGTTTCCAAACTGAAGAAACCAGCCTGAAATGTTTTATACAGTTACTATAAATAGAAAATATGAATAGAAAATATGAAAGCACACTTTTGTTTCTGATGGACAAATATCTCTCATGCTATTCTAGAATATTATCAAATTTATGTGTAAGATTAAAGAGATTTTAAAAGGACAAAATTCTTCTTATTGATTTATATTTTTATTTTTAATGCAACAAAACATAATCCATATACAAGCATAAAACATAATTAGGTGAAGAAAAAAAAACAACAATGATCATAACAAAAGCATAATGGATGCTGTTCATATCCAGAATGGCCTCTGCTACAACATCAATAAACTGACAAATGTTTTTTTTTATGTTCAGGAGTAATAATGTGTACAATTTAGGTTTCTTCTGAAAATTTACAGTATGTGTTTCCAGTTTTCATTTTAAGTGCAGTTACTGTACAATAAATAAATGCCACACTAATGTAAACTAAATAAATACCTTGTTAATGTGCCCTAAATATATGACCCACTACTGTAAACTAAATAAATGCAATGTTAATTTTCCCTAAATTAATGCAAAGCTACTGTGAACTAAATGAATATTGCTTTGTTAATGTGCCCTAAATGAATGCCTTGTACCCTAATAAATGCCCCACTACTTGAAACTAAATATATGCCAGGCTACTGCAACCAAAATGAATGTCCTGTTGCTGTGCCCTTAATTAGATGTATAAAGTAACATTAGGATGGTTGGACATGGGAAATGCTATATGTGCACCATCCACATTTATGACTGGGCATTAAAAGTTTACCTAGCCTAAGCCTTTCCTTGGGGAATTCCCACTTAGGATCATAGGGAATGCAGGATGTTTGCTCATCAATAGGAATGTCTGGATTGTAGTCTCCTTTGGGTTGGATAAGGTACTGCTCAAGCTCCTTGTGCTAGAATGGTGAAGTAAAACATTAATTTGTTGTACTGTATTCATTATGGACAATTAATTTATTAATAAATTATTTTATTATATTTAATGTCAGCAAGAATCTATTTACAATTCAATGTTAAGAACATTTCACACCTAAGCTTAGATTTCATGTGACCAATTAGATATACAAAACTCTCCAAGACCTATACTTACAATGACAAGGAAAAGGAGATAAAAAAAAAGAAGACAAGAAGACATTAAGACAAAGACTGGTGGAAAGAATGAACAACAAAAAAAGAGTACTGAAACTGACAAAATATCCCGTCAACATATAGCTAGCTGATTGAACATATTTTCTGCAGTATACACTGAAAAGAAATGTATAGATCTGGTTAAAATACCTTGGTAAATCTTCTTTGATCTGGCCGATGCTGAAAACCATTTGCCAAATTTTTTGAGATGGCAACAGCACTCATGACCTTTAAGCTACTGATGCCCAAGAGAATTTTATCAAGAAGTAGGAATGCACATACCTCATTGAACTTAAATCTCTTCAATGAAGTTTTCATCCCAAAATGAAATGCATACAACAAATTAAGTTTTCAGCAACAGCGACCTTAACCTTGGATTTACTCATGGCCAAATTGACTGGGTTCTCCTTTAAGCTAAGAAGATTAAATGCACCAAGTTCTGTTCACAATAACTACAGTTATCATCCAGAAACCAAAATAAACACAAGCATACAGACAGACAAACTGTAAACAATAATACCCAGCAACTTTCACTGACAGGGTATGACAGGAATGAAAGAAGAACAATAATAAAACCTACCATCTCCTCAGATCTTTTCTTATACACACATCCAATTATAATGAGTACCAAAATTAGTGCAACACCAACAACAGTGGCTGCAATGACAAGATTTTTCTCCATTGATCCCAGGGCTGTGGAGAGTTGGGATATGGCTGGTTTAGCTGTAAAATAAGAAAACAAAAAGGAAATGAACAGTATGGCAAAAAATTAATGGGGTATAGAAAAAACAGAAAGACTTTTCCTTATTAATTATTTTACTATATTTACTTGTGTATGATACAAACACAAATACAAACAGCCCAGACCCAGATATTGTACTGGCAGCAGTTTTCAGTTTTCTTGAAATTATACGTAAAGCAAATAGTGAAGAGTTTGATATGGTGAATTATGCAAGTATGCCAAACCATAAGCTATCTTTTTAGGAATCTGAGCATTAATATTTTAAACAAATAATTTTGACTGACTGTCTACAATAGATGACACATTGCTTAAAAGCAACACATTTCTATACAATCATTGTATATTCATATGAAATGATCTGTATCTGTACAAAGCTGGTAATTACTGGGGTCCTGTGTGAACAGAAGATGTATACATTTCTCCAATTCCAGAACCTTTAATGTATTCAACATTTTAGGCCAAACAATAATTAGCTATTCACATTAATTACTTGCATATTCTTTGTATGATTTTCCCTCTTTAGTGTTTAATCAACTGTTTCTTGTTTTGTACATTGGGAGGGGGGTTACATACTGATTTTGAAGCACTCTTCATTTTACCTGTGCTACTGATTAGTCTCCTATTCAAATTTATTCCTCTCAGAAAAGTCTGTGCAAAATTTTTTCATACAAAAAATATTAGCAATAATTCCTGTTAACCAAGGATTATTGGCACTTTTCATTATGCCTATGTTATTTATCACATTATTTCCAGAGTTATCTTAGCCTCACAATTATTAATGCCAAATGTAATGAAAATCTATCAAAGGGTTTAGGAAATATTAGCAAATGAAAAATGTTAACCAAAGCTGTAACAAACTATTTTAGTCCTCCAGTGGAATAATGACAGTGATCCTATGACTTTTGTCCCTATTAAAGTCAATTTGACAATAATCTATGAGTTAGCTTATCAGAATAAATTCCTATGTAAAATCAAAACAAGTTCACTTGTTTTACCCTGAGGTATTGCACCACTAATTAGGCTCCTTATGTATTTTCTCCATTCTTTTATATTAAATATACATATTATTAACCACAAGTTTAGATGCTCCAAGAGCATCTGAATTATACACAACATATATAGAAATCAACACAGGTTAAATTGCATTTTTTAAACATATTTGCATTTCAATGAAGTGAATGGAAATTTAAGTGCAAGTGACTTTACTGGAACTTTCAGAATCACACTTATTTTCTTTTTTGTCATCCTGTGTAAAATCCAACAGGATAAAGTCAATCAATACTTCATTTTCTGTTAAGACTTTAATGCAATTGTATGTCTAATGCATGTCACATTTTTACTGTCCAGCAAATTTTCAAATACATTTTGTTTTTAAAAATTAAGAAAAAAATAAATTTCTTTGGCAATACATTAAGATGAATCAGTAACTGATTTACAAAATTAGTGTCATCATAACTTAATATCATAATCTGAAATTTTTGTGACTGTCCTAAATATGTTGCAATTCTGAAAGTTTTGCCTCATAGTGGATGACTTTAATTTAAAATTGGCTTTATGATATCAATCAAAGCTACACCAACTAGAATGATGGATTGGTCAACAGAAAATGATTGGTCAACAGAAAAAACTCGAGGTAACCATAAAGGCAGCGTTTCTTGAACCTTACAAATAATTTTGACATTAGTAAATCATATAAACTCCTTCTGGAAAAGCTCATCATATATAAAGTTATGCTTGGAAGCTTAACTTGGATTCAAACCTATCTTGAAGGCAAATAACTAGATGTTTCTTTTTTCCATAAGGATTAGTTCTGGGACCATTACTCTTTCTGCTGTATATCAAAGATTTACCACATCATCCTGAGCTAACAACACCAACATGTTTGCAGATGATAGAATATCATATAACATTTGATCAACTGGCCATAAGATTAACACTAAATTAAATAAAGATTTGGTGAAATAAATAACTGATGTGAACACAATGGTATGAAGATAAAAGCAGTTAAATCAAAAGCCATGATCATAAGCAGTCAAGTAAAATTAAAAGCAGAGAAAAATTAATTCAAAGTAATGACAAAAGGAATGTATATACAATTTACAACAGTTGGAAAATGAAAAACTACCTGGTATCATGAAGTTGATAAGGCCATTAAAAAAGTTAACTCCCTCTTTTATCTCTTGAACAGAATAAAATCTTATCTCCCTCAAGAACAGAGAAAGATATTCTACAATGCATTTATCATGCCACACCTAGAATATTGTTGCTCTATCTGGGGTAACAGTGGTGCAAAAAATTTAAAAAAAGTGGTGCTAGAGTTATCCTTGAGGGTGATTTAGATACACCATCAACAAATCTTTTTAAAACCGTAATGTGGCTTCCATTTCAGCATAGAACTAAGTTTCAAAAGGGTTGACTAGTCTATAAATCCTTATATGGTTTGGCTCCTGATTATCTTAAATGTAACTTTAAATTCATTCAGAATGTACATACATATCAACTAAAATCCATCTCAACAAGTCATATTTACCTAAACAAAATTCTGAGTTTTATAAGAGTTTTGGTTTATTTGGAGCCAAAATATGGAATTCCATACCACCTTGTCAGCTGACTCATGCCAAGCTTTCAAGATCTTCTTAGTCAATATCTACTGAAGCAACCATTAGTATGATTTCAGTACTAATAATATCTACAACAGTGTTACTTACTATCCAAAAATGTTTTACACATGTTCGCTATTGTACTAATCATATATGTAGTCATCCTTGAAATCTTGTGTATATTTTATTTTATCAGTTTTTGTCGAGTTTTTAAAAAAGCTTTTATTGTCTAAAGACACATCACATTGTAAAACTTATATTTATACAAATGCCTCTGTAGAAGTCCTTACATAAGATTGGTCAGTTGACCAAATAAGCTTCTTCTTTAAAGAAAGTCCTCCTCCTCCTCCTCATTATTATTATTATTATTATTATTATTATTATTATTATTATTATTATTATTATTATTATTATATGCTGATCTACAACATGCAAATAATTCATTGAAGCAAATGGAAGAATCAAATGAGCTGTGTACTTTTCTCTCTGGAAGTGGTAGCGAAAAGAACTTTGAAAATCATTGGATTGGTCAATAACAACCACCAAAATGGCATCTGATTGGTTTATTACATTCTTGATTGTTTTTGATATTGAGGTGTAACAACCCCGTTATTGAAGGGTGAAGATGAATTTTGCTGGCATATTACAGGGCTCCTGCAGACTTAACAAAAATAAATTCCATGACTTTTCCAAAACATTTTCAGGGCCATTTCACAAAACTCAAGGACCCTGCTATCTTGCTTGTGGTGTAATTGTTTATTCAAACTTTCATCAAACTGCAAGACATATCCATCATACTTTTGATTGCTATCTTTTAAGGTTGATACAAAGTATGGAGCTATTCCATGAATAGCAATATAACATGTTTTGTCTCACTGCAAGTGAATTTGTGTGCAATTGCACTGTCTGGAAACATCAGTGGAAAGACTCATGAAATTTCCTCATGGAATTAAAGGAGTTGTAGGTATTATTAACTCACTGTCCTTAATGTCCACAAAATTTCTGCTTTTAATACATCATTTGATCATGTATATGAATTTAATGTTGGCATAAGCTTTGGCATAACTTTAGGTGATGGTGAGGCTAAATTTGAAATAAAACCAGAGAGTGTATTGTTCTGAGCAGATTTAATTATTTTACAATTTTGCGAATGCTTATTGCTTGTGGAATGACTTTTGAGGGCGCTTGTGGAATGACTTTTGAGGGCTGATTCTCCCATATATGCAATATCTATAATTTTGCTACAAGCTCTGCATTTAGCAGTCCTTGGGTATGAAGCATTCGCCTCCACCCATTTTTCATAGCTTGAGTTAGTCATAGTCATCCAACTGTCAATGAATGTTCACATACCAGGCATGTTGGACTAGGCCTAAAACAATATAAAATAAAAGATTTTAAGACTTAACTATCATGCGATATTGTGTATTTTATTATGTGCTCAAAATTTTCTAACCGCCCAGTGTTCATTAAGTAATATATTTTCATCACCGATTGCATGACCAGACTTACAATGTAAAATTTATTTATTTTATCATATTATGAAGAGTCTTGGGTATTAAAAATTAAAACGCAATTTCCACACAATGACAATTCTTTTCTTTACCTTTAAAAATATTCATTAAATATACTATTAGCAGCAACACTTAAAAAAAACCATCAAAGTTTACCAGACACAGAAAGATATTTGATTCAAGTTAAACTATAACAGTTGTAAATATGTTTCATCCTAACCTGACAACCCTTTTGAAAAATGGAAGTCTAAATTCCCACGCTGTAATATTACTGGAATTTTTTTACTGAAGCCTAGTTGCACATTTTTTTTATTTTGAATTCAAATATTTTTTTTTTAATACACAAACTATTATAGTATTTATTTACTATAAATATTATTTATTTCTATTGGGGAATTTTGAAAATTGGGTGAATTCAATTGGGAGACAGACAGGTCTAATATTAAAATGATTCTCTGAATTTTTTTCAGTAGGGTTGGCAGGTTATCTAAAAACAGCTTCAAAAAGAAAACTAAAATTTTTAATATTTTGAAACTAAAACTAAAGTAACTGCCCAAAACATGAATATCAAATTGACAGCAATGATTATAATCACATCCTACTGTACCAACCGACATAATAAAAAAATTACTATGCTGCATCAGATGTTACGACCCGAAAAACTAGAAAAATAAAAACGAAACCAAATTAGTACTTATCTTTTACATTAGATAAACGATATAACTGACTTTTTCAGAAGAAATTAACTTCGTTTTGACATATCGTAAAGTGGTAATTACTCAAAGCAGTATGGCAAACATCCTTATTTTACCTATTAAACTACACCAGAAATAATGCGAAATCTACTGTTAGGGGAACTGACTCTTGTTATACAACATGAAGAGAGAAATATAAACGAAACCAAATTAGTACTTACCTTGTATGTTAGATTGAAGAAAAAACATACTTTTTCGGAAGAAATTAACTTCATCTTGATAGATTGTCAAGCGGTAATTACTCGAAATGGAATGACTGACCATTTGAATTTTCCAATCAAACTACACCAGAAATCATGTGATATTACTGTTAGCAGAAGTTACTAAAGTTATATGAAACAGAAGCATTTATCAATCAAAATTTTACTGTGTTTATTTAATCGGTGCTCTATGAAATTTGAAGTAATCAATATTTTTTACTCCATTGTCATAAATTCCATGACTTTTCCAAAACTTAGCAAGGTTTTAACATATTCCATTATTTTTCAGAGCCTTTTAAATTAATTTTTAATAATAAAATAATAATAATATTGATGATGATGATGATGATGATGATGATGATGAGGAGGAGGAGGAGGAGGAGGAGGACTTTCTTTAAAGAAGAAGCTTATTTGGTCAATTGACCAATCTTATGTGAGGACTTCTACAATGGCATTTGTATAAATATAAGTTTTAAATTCCAAACCTTTTCCTCGATTCCATGACCTGCGGGAAGTCTGCATATATTATCAACTGAAAATTTTAAACACACAAGTAATTTTTCGGAAAATATAAGAAAGGCACTATCAGATGCCAATTTGACCGACTTACATAATTCAAATGTCCAGTTTCTAAAGATCCTTCCACCTCTATTCTCTGCTATACACATGTAAATTCCTTCATAGCTCTCATCAGTTGCATTAATAGTTAATCTAATAAAAGAGAATATTGAATAAAATATTCTTGAAGAAAAAAATATATTTCACAATTTATTTTTCCATGCATTCAATATAAAATTCACAATGTGCATACCATCATTTCATTTTATTTTCATATGCAATAATTTTCATGGTCTTGTTAAAGATTTTATTCTTATCTATAACCTGCAGATCTAGATGTTAATCCAGCTGTCTTTACAGAATAATTACTATTTACTGGGTCTTGAAATTTGTGGTTTACTGCTACAATTAAATCTGTGAAAATTGGTACCCTATACAAATGAGTACTGGAATCACTTTAAAATTGTAAGTTACCAATTGTATGTTTTTTATGGACAAGAAGGACCATAAATTTTAGGCACAAACTTGAACCAAAGAAAATATTCAAGGTGCTCTTCCAACCCTTCATTCACAACCCTTCTTCATCCCAACCTTAGCTGCATTCCGTAGTAAGGCAACTATTTTTGTAATTCTAAAGAAGTAATACAATGCCTCAGTTGGCAAGTTGTCCAAGATGTTCTTTACTAATCACTGACATCTCACCTCTATCCACATTGGTTCAAGCATCTGCTCATCAAATGTGGGTACATGAGAAAGCTTGCCGGCAGTTCTCACTGAGTAGAAGGTTCATCCTAGGGTTTTCATGGGTTCCTTCTCCATCAGTAATATTGGCTGCCATATAAAGCATATCATATGCTGAAAAATGGTATTAAATGCACACATAGAGAGGGCCTAAAATTTTCAAGAGTGCAACTGGACATTCTGATGGACTTCATAGACATGCATGTATCTACTGTTTGTAATGTATATTCTTTAAAATAGTGCCAATCAGGTGGTGGCAACAAACTATAAATTTTTTTCCCTATGATTTCCTACAGATTTCCTCACAAGTTTGTTGTTTTTCTTCTTTTAATATTTTAACAAAATGATGATTATACAACATTCATATCACCAATCATGATACTGCTATGGTAGAACAATTCATCCATTCACTAAAGCATACTCTTTGTTTTGTTTCTACATATATCTGTTTTAATTCCTTTATAGACTGCTGGAACTGAATCAGTCTATTAATACTAAAAAGATTTATTCTCCTAGTTCATAAAGCGTGTCAAGACTCAGCTGGATTTGCAGCTTTGCTTTTATCAAATCTGGGCAGGAAAATCCAGCAAAAGAGTGAGTGTGATTTGAATTTTTAATGTAGATTTAAAAAATTTTCAGTCATATTGCTATGATGTCTGCAGAGTGACAGTTTATAGTGATGTCTAGCATGAACATATCATGTCACAGATATATAGCATTAGGTCCCACCCAGTCACATTATCGTAACACCAGGCTGACCAGTCCTGAACTAAATGTTTAATGCTGAGCACCTAGTGAGACAGCTGTTAGTACCATTTTATAACTCTTTGGTTTGACTCAGATGGGTTCAAACCTGAGACCTCCGTCATCTGAGCCAGACACTCTAACCACTAGACTCCTGTCCAACAAAGAAATGATCAGTAAACTATACATAGTGACCTCTGAAAGTACAGTGTTTATCTGACAGTTTCATACATAAAAAAATCAATACAATTTGATATAATGTTATTTTGGAATATCATATGACTAAGGATCAAGGTATCTGACAGTCAAAACTTTTGATCTGCCAGTTACATGGATTTAAGAAGGCCTGATGTACATTAATGCAAGATAAAAGACAATGGAAAATTACTGAATGGGATTTAATTTACACAAAAAATTTTGTGCAAAATGAAGTTTACAAGTGATGTCATGACTATTAAATGCTGTAACAATAAATGCTGAACTATTTATAGTTTTCTTCTTTCTTCACTTTGCAAAAAATGTCAAGTACAGTTTGCAACTTTTTATGTGCATGTTTGAATAGCATTAGCAGCTGTATGATCCTCAAAATTTCAAACACGGATCATGAAAGCACTGTATAGTTAGACACTGTTCAATACTAAGCACATATATTAATATCACAGCAGTTAAAAAGAACTCTAATTACCTTTTTGTTCATATTGATCACTGGTACTATTCATTATCCAATTTAGCAAACAGTACACAAGATCACATTATTACTATTTCTGTTTTGTAAATATAACGGCGGACTACACAAGCACCATCAGATCCACTTTCTTGATGCACATTTGAATCATGTTCATCTAAAAGTGACACCTTGTTATGTGGGGATATACTCCAATTTCCATTAACTGACTTAAAAGTATATGTTTTTTGGGCCAATTTAGAACTTATCTGATAGAACATCCCCAATGTGCTCCAATTACCTGGGATAAATATGACTTATTAAAGGGTGACTAGAGTCCATCATTAGAGAATCTTACAAAAATTAGAGTTCCATACACATAATTGCTATACCGGTATGATGCCATTTCATTTCATACACATGATTGCTATAAAAGTATGATGCTGTTTCATTTCACACACATGATTGCTATACCAGTATGATGCCATTTCATTTTATACACATGATTGCTATACCGATATGATGCTGTTTCATTTCATACACATGATTGCTATACTGGTATGATACCATTTCATTTCACACACGATTGCTATACCAGTATGATGCCATTTCATTTTATACACATGATTGCTATACCAGTATGATGCCATTTCATTTCATACACATGATTGCTATACAGATATGATGCCATTTCATTTCATACACATGATTGCTATACAGGTATGATGCCATTTCATTTCATACACATGATTGTTATACAGGTATGATGCCATTTCATTTCACACATGACTGCTATGCCAGTATGATGCCATTTCATTTCACACACATGATTGCTATGCCAGTATGATGCCATTTCATTTCACACACATGATTGCTATGCCAGTATGATGCCATTTCATTTTATACACATGATTGCTATACAGATATGATGCCATTTCATTTCATGCACATGATTGCTATATCGGTATAATGCCGTTTCATTTAAATCAGACAGCAGCCCCTCTCTACAATGTGCTTTGAAAACATCAAGTGTAAACTGCTTTTGTTTACACTAATTATAGCAATGGTATTAAGCTTGTTTGATTTTAACACATGCCAAAAGATGTCTTTGTTAAATCAGATTTCTGCACTTATGCTAAGTGTTGGTAATCAATAGCTTACTTAATGAATCCAATTACTGCAGAATGGATCAAGTGTTGTTGCTTGAAAATGAAGTGAATGACAGTATAAACTTTTATAAAGGTAAATACATCATCACTTAATATTTTATCAAGTTTTTCTTTTAGATGAAAAATCTATGGAATTAAAATCCCAAGAATATGCTTTTTTAAAAAAAAATTAACCATGAAATTTGATACACACTAATTTAATGGGATTCAATGTAATCATTTATTAAGAATGTTAATTAGTGTGCAGTCCAAATACATAACTACAGTGGCTGTCTTCACTGTAATGGCTGAATTTGAAACCATAACCAAAATAAATGTTTACATTTTGAATACTAGTAGCTCCATGAAAGTTAATGCAAATTGGAAGTCTTTATTGGTAAAAACATTTTAAAATTTATTTATGAAAGCCTTTAAAATTTATTTATGAAAGCCTTTTTTTATTGTACCTGTCAAATTAAAAGAAAATAAAAAATACTCGGGCATGAGTGTCATTTCATAGTCATGTGATTTGGGCATGGTCTAAAGGAAAGGCCATAAATTAGATATTCTACCAATAGCTCTAAAAAGTAATGGCTTAAATAATTAGGGTTCAAAGTTAGCTCTGCAAACAACCAATGGCCATGTATTATAAATAAAATGTCTGTACACAACCCATGACTGTGTATTATCAATAAAATATATGTCAAGTCAATTTTTCTATACACAAACTATGGCCATATTTTATAAACAATATATATATATATATATATTAAGTTGATATCTCCATATACAACCTATGCCATTGCGTTATCAATGAAATAGGTCTTTGTTATACTTCTATACACACCACACAGCTGTGTACTATAAATGAAAGATGTAAAGTTGAAACTTTTGTACATAACACAAGGTCATGTACTATAAATGAAATATGTCAAGTTGATACATCTGCACACAAAACATGGCCATGTACTATAGATGAAATATGTCAAGTTGATACTTCTGTACACAACACAATCCATTTACTATATACATGTCAAGTTGATACTTCTGTACACAACACTTGGCCATGTACTATAAATGAAATATGTCAAGTTGATACATTTGTACACAATACATGGCAATGTCCTATACATGAAATATGTCAAGTTGATACTTCTGTACACAACACAATCCATTTACTATATTCATGTCAAGTTAATACTTCTGTACACAACACCTGGCCATGTATTATAAATGAAATATGTCAAATTGATAAACCTGTACACAATATATGGCCATGTACTATAAATGAAATGTCAAGTTGATACACCTGTAGGCAATATAGTTGTATTGTCCTATAAATGAAGTGTCAATTTGATACTTCTGTACACAACATATGGCCATGTACTATAAATGAAATATTATGTTTATACTTCTGTACACAGCACTTAGCCATTTACTATAAATGAAATGTCAAATTGATACTTCTGTAGATTATTAATGATCATACATTATCAATGAAATATATGTCATGTTGCTACATCTGTACACAACCCATGACCATGTATCATAAAACTTATGTCAGTTTGATACTTCAGTACACAACCAGACCTGCCAACATTAACAAGATCTTCACAGTAAGGCACTTGTTCTTTTTCTGTAAGTTGGGTCAGTATTTAGTAAGGTATAAGAAAATATAATGTACTGCTATTGTCAAACTGGAAAACATGCACTTAAAAGTCCTGAAGTGTGATTTAAGACTAATGTACTGAAAGTAAACATGATAATCAACTCAAAGTTTGTAAAGTTTAATTTAACCTTTATTATCTCCAGTATAGTTTCACAAACTGCCGTTTCAAACAATACAGAGCTCAATTGCTTCTAGATCTCTCAAGTTGATGTAATCCTTTTAAAACAAAAATGCTGTGGTGATAGCAATCGTCTTTCCTACCATGTGACATACTCAGAACAATACATGATGTCCAACAAATGTAACTGTTGCCCTTCATGCTTTTTCCCAAAGAATCTGAATATTCCATTTTATTTTCCTGTACTACTAAAACTTTATAAAATGTTTGTTGGTCATTTCATCCTGACCACTAGCTTGTTGGACACCATTTAATAAAAAATACAAAACAGCTTGATAACATCACAAAATATATGCAGTTTAGAGCTTCTAATGTATTTTAGCATAGTTAGTTTGGTTTGCTGACCATTTCCACTAAATCTAAAATGAAACCTGGATCTAAATCAAACAAGGACAAGACATTATTAGGATTTGGCACAAACAATCATATTGCCATAAAGTGTGCTTTTATTCCACAAGTCTTTATTTTAAGGGTAATTTCCACAAGACTTACAGCAAAATCATAAGGGTTGATAGTTCTGAACAACTAAAGGCCATGTATTATAAATGAAATATATGTCCAGTTGATACTGCATCACATAATCCATAGCTGTGTACTAAAATGAGATATGACCATGGCCATACATTATCAATGAAATAGATGTCAAGTTTATTTTTAATTCCTTGACTGGATCCTGAATGGCATTGACACTTAGTCAATACTTATCATTGAATATAAATCTAAATTAAGTATCAAAAGTTACACTCCTTTGGTAATATATTGTACCCTGGAGCATAAGTCTGAACCTTTTCAACAGAAAATTCTTTTAACTAAATAACTGACCTTTTCATTTCATTTACAATGTTCATCCCTACTGTTAAGTTCTGGTAGTCAATAAGGTCATCATCTTTGTACCATCTGATTACCGGGCTGGGATCACCGGAGACATCACAGTCAAAGGTGAATAATTTGTTTTCTGACTCAATAACAGTGGAAAACTCATTCTGAAACGCAGGGATGACAATATCTGAAAATGTAAATTAGAAGATGATGTGAAAGCTTTAAGAATAAAAAAAAATATATTCATTGCTCTTTTTTGGTTTGTCATTTTACTGCTCTTACCCTATTTATTTTTGACCAAATTATACACAACTCAAACTCATATAAACAATTGATATCTTTTACTTAATAAGTTTATGCCATACATAAGGCAGAAATTAACATATTTTACCCTTTATAAATTGATCCCAACTTCAAACACCACAAATCAAGACCTGATAGTGCATTATGCTAGAGAAGATTAGAGTCTATCTTGTTCACTTGAATTTATGAGAAAAACAGTTCAGACCCTGAACTGCCAATATATCGTAAGATAGCAAATCTAGTATGAAGATCATACAACATTGAGACAGAGTTTTCACTATCTGCTTTCAAAAGTAATGACATCTGAGATTGGTCACAAGAAAATCTTTAGATCAGGCCTGGCAAGCATAAACCTCCAAGCAGCCAATCAAAACCTACTTTTCAAAAGTAACATCATCTGATACAGGTCAAAACAATATCTTTAGATCAGGCCTTGCAAGCATAAACCTCCAGAGAGCTTATGCTATCATTAACTTTTAAACACAATGTTACTTGTGACTGGTTGAAACTAAATCTAAAGCTCAAACTCAGTTTTCGAAATTTTATTATTTCTAAACCTGGTTCTCAAAGAGGGTGATCAGATATATACATGTAGCATATTACTACAAATGAAATAAGTACATACCAGTTATCTGGAGCTCTGGACGGGCATCAGTGGAAATAGTCTCTCCTTTATGATTTACACCAAAACACTCGTACAAGCCCCTGTCATACTCTGTCACAGGAGATATTGAAACTCGTGTTTCAATGGTTAGCTCATCTCTGAAATTATATTTCTTTCTAGAGTTCAAGAGATAAATCTGTATAAAATTTGTGAAGTAAAACAAAGCCATTATATAAATATTACATAATGGTTTTGTCATTTATGCATGAAAGTCAATCAATATAACCTATTTTTCCCCAAGGATGGTGTGCTTTAAATTTGAATCAGATACACAAAAACAGATACTGTATTTAGCAATAAGAACATGTGTTCAGAACCCTCCTTTTCTCGTATGTATGTATGTATGTATGTATGTATGTATGTATGTATGTATGTATGTATGTATGTATGTATGTATGTATGTATGTATGTATGTATGTATGTATGTATGTATGTATGTATGTATGTATGTATGTATGTATGTATGTATGTATGTATGTATGTATGTATGTATGTATGTATGTATGTATGTATGTATGTATGTATGTATGTATGTATGTATGTATGTATGTATGTATGTATGTATGTATGTATGTATGTATGTATGTATGTATGTAGTATTTAATGACACTTTGGCACAAAAGTGACTATATAGTACCAACAAAAGGAAAAGTTCACAAATTTTAATACCTCGGATGCAGGAGGTCATGGGTTCAATCCCCAGTCGTCATACAAAAGACTTACAAAAATGGTACTAACAGCTTCCTCGCTTGGTGCTCAGCATTAAGAGTTTAGTGTTAGGACTGGTCGGCCTAGTGTCAGGATAATGTGACTGGGTGGAACATCATGCTACATGTCTGCGGCATGATGCCCCAGTGCTAGACATCACTATAAACTGCCATACTGCAGACATTGTAGCGATATGACTGAAAAATTGTTAAAGCTACATTAAAAATCAAAATCACATCACATCACAAATTTTAAAGGGACTAAATGAAATCTCATAAAAGCAAAGAATTGCTGATCTGAAAAACTTTCAACTTCATAACATTTTTTTTAGTTATTTATCAATATACATATGTTTGTTCATTCATAACTTTTTCAAATTGCAAGTAATTTTGTTTTCTAGACCATCAACGTTCTGGTTAATTATCACATATTTCACTGTAGATTTTGTAGATATACAAGTGTGTGTGTGTGAGTGAACACTGAAAAGAGAATGTGCATGCACATGCATATATATATATATATATATATATATATATATATATATATATATATATATATATATATATATATATATATATATATGTATATAAAATCTTATTTTTTTCTCTTCATTTATTTGTTGCATTTGGCTTTATATTTTTTGTATTATGAATTTCACTTTTTCCTGCTGTTAAATGTTTCATGCAGAAATCATACCTGTAAATTGTCATTTTTATCCTGTTCCCATCAGACATCATAGTTCTATTAGCCTTAGTTTTGTTATAGATTTCAAAGGAGGTAAATTTCCACAGGCTAGCTTTGAAAGTTAATGTGACATTGTCCCCAATTACAGATGGGTTTGGGGATACCTCATAGCTGAAACCACTTTCAACATCTGCAAATAAAGTCATGGAAAATGTCTGAATTGATAAATCTATCTATGAAAAACTAAACAGGATTTTACTACTTTTTAAAATATCAGAAATCAAGAAAAGAATCTGGGAAGTCACTGTTTTTCATGAGGATCCAATTTTTGTGAAGTTTGTTCTTGGTGCAAACCACAATTTAAATATTTCTGTAAGAAATAAGACCACTTTAATAATCACTGTGTTTCAGTACAAATTAAAATGTTATTTTTTCAAAACAACGATAATAAATTAGTTCAAAGAAATTGTTTTCATCCTTTTTCTTTTGGTTGCAGATTATATTAACATTTGTCATTATGTACATTTATTTTTCCCCACATTTAAGACTGTATCATGCATATCATCAACTTGGTTGTTATAATTACTGCTAAACACAAATTCAATTATATTATGAATCTTCCACAGAAGGGACTAAGAAATGCAGGATGGGCTGCATTCACAAATTCCTGTGACACATTTGTTTGTTGTTGTTGTAGGGTTTAACGACATTTTTTATAACAAGATAGGCTATATATGACAACCAGTATAATTGGTGGAGAAAGAAAACTGGGAAAACTCCAGGAAGAATCACTGACCCACGAGAAGCTACTGGCAGGCTTTCTCACCTACCCACATTAGCTGATGACTGAGATTCAAACGATCTCATGCAGACAGAGGTGAGATGTTAGTGATCCGAAATGGTAAGCACTTTAGACCACTCGGCCACTCGTTTCACTCCTCTCATACATTGCAACTAGCATAAATGAAAAAAGGAAATAACTCTAACCAAATCAAGGGAGCACGAAAAAATCTAAAAATACCTGCATCTTCAACTGATAACCATAATATGTATTAAGTTTTACAACATTCTATTTATAAATCTGACAACTGTATCTTTTAGATGATGGTTATGATATCTGCCAAGTTTTCAGGGCAATCCACCAAACACTGCTAACAAGATTCTATCATACACTGCATTAAGGAATGAAACAAAATGAGCAATAACTCTAAAAAAAAATGCAGCAGCGAAATGAATGCTAACGAGCAACTACAGGTGATGACCATGCTATTTTAGCAACTTTCTTGAAAATCCACCAAAAACTGGAACAAGTTGTATTGAAGTCAATCAATCACAAAATAACTTGTTTTAGGAAAATGATTTACTGATGTGTATTTTCAAATGAAACATTACATAAAAACAAAAGAGACAAGGTAGGTGTTGTTCAGCAAACAAGCAATACATAGCTCTAGTATGCACAGCTGTTACTTTTTATAAAGCTTGTTTATGACCATGATGTCATAAGCCTACTTATTAAAGCTGATCAAAATCCTACCCAGGTGATACAAGTCTAACCAATCAGATGCAAAAGCACCTCATAAATATGCACTGATCTTGCTCATAACAAAAGTCATTCAATATTTTAATGATATCAGCCTATTTACAAGTCCCGCCAATCAGATCCAAGATCATCTCATTACCATGCAAAATCCATATATACCAACCTCTGGTGAGGATAAAGCGTAATCCACGTGGACAAAAAGAGTAATCTGAGCAGAAAAATCGTAATCCACATGTAACATAATAACATTCAATGTGCAAATGTACAAAACATATATTTTGGCATCAGGAAGAATCTGTTTGAACAAAGGACCAAAGTTGTATTCTGCCACTAGTTGTAGTCAGTGTTCTATTATAAGTTCGGTAAATAACACCCCTGCATTTATAAAATTTGTTTCCACAATTTAGTTCTGCCCTAAAAAAAGTTACCTTAGTATTGGAATTAGTAAACCAATATTAAAATCCTTTCCACACAGCCTACAATGGGCATGAAGCTACCCTAGAATGGCACTGTATTGTGTTATTCATGTATTCATCTCTGAGTTGTTTTTTCCATTTTTTTTCCTTCTAATTCATCTGTGAAATCATTTAACATTTTTGCTGTAACATACACATCGATTAGAATAAATAGGAAGGTTTTACCGCCAAATTTCTAAGGAATGGTTCTGTACCTCACATTATTTTTAACAAACAATATGTGAGCAAAGATTAAAAATTAGAAAACCAGTCTGTTCTGTCCTAAGCAAGACAGCTGCTATAAAAAGAAACAGGTCTTCTTGGAAATAGGGCAGCTGCTATAAATAGAACATAACATGTACAATGGTCACCTCTAGTGGACAGACAAGTGTACTTTTATGTCATAGTTACACAGAAGCCGTCTTTTCTACAATACATTCTGTGCAAATAGAGAGATGTCAATAAAAATGAGAAAAAAAATTATTATTTTTTGGGGAGGTGGATATACCGAAAAAGTGTAATCCAAATACATTGATGCATAAGGCATAATTTATTGAAAAAAAGCATAATGATTATGCCAAAAGCATAATGGTTGGCATGTATGCAATTCTCAGGCATAATAGGAATTACCCAACATCTTAATGATACTGCCTATTTACAAGTCAAGCCAATCAGATTCAAGTCCACCTCATTAATAGGCACTGTTCTCACTCAAAATAGTCATCGAACATCTTATATTATGTTTATTTACTGAGTGTAATCAAAGTCTGGTACAACAGGGAATAGCAAGCAGTAAGAATATCAGTCAATACAAGATCATAAAAATGGGCAAATTTTATAACTAAATAACAAAATGTCTGTACAGCTTAATAACAAAAAACTATTTAAGAAGTTTGATTTAAACTGGATCAGATATACTTTAGAAAGGTAATCAGATGCACGAGAACTTCAGTAGCATTCATTCATGAAACTTGTTCAACTGAGATCCTAAATTTCATGTTTTATCAAACCAGTCAGATGCAAGATCACCTCATTAATATGATCTCAACCACCAAAGGCTGATGCAAGATCACCTCATTAATATGATCTCAACCACCAAAGGCTGATGCAAGATCACCTCATTAATATGATCTCAACCACCAAAGGCTGATGCAAGATCACCTCATTAATATGATCTCAACCACCAAAGGCTGATGCAAGATCACCTCATTAATATGATCTCAACCACCAAAGGCTGATGCAAGATCACCTCATTAATATGATCTCAACCACCAAAGGCTGATGCAAGATCACCTCATTAATATGATCTCAACCACCAAAGGCTGTAAGCTGAATTTCCAAGTTTAATTAAACTGCCATAACTTCAGCATCCAACGCTGAAAGTTGCTCAGCCCAAACAATGAAAGATGACATAATTCATATATATTCACAAACAACTTAAGACACATCACAGTAACTCATGCCTGATCAAAATCTGATTAGAAATGTGGAATCCTGGATAATAATTAACCAAGCTAGCCTAATGCAAGATCTCATTAATTTTATGTAGCTTTCACTCATTATCAAACTCGTCCAAGAACATGTTAATATCAGCCCATCTTATAAGATTGATCAAAGTCAAATCAAAATATGGTCTTCAGTGTGTAACATGTCAAAACAAACAGGTAACAATCACCTCATTGATTTGCAATGATCTCACTTGTGGTCATAAACGTCAGTGATCTTGATATTATAAACCTAAATTCCATGTCTGATCAAAAATGGACCAGAAATATGATGGCCACCATATGGGTAACAAACTATTTAATATGCATAGATCTTGCTCAGAATCAAATTCATATTAGAGCTTGATAGTGTAAGCCATATTACAGTTTTGAGAAAAAAATTTTTTATGAATGTGACCTTAAGCCCAAGGTCAAAAGAGGAATTCTATGTTGCATATGTATTGTATTAACTTTAGAATAATTCATATCAAGTATGAGAAACTCCATAAATAGGCTTAGGAAATATTAGCAAATGGAAGATTTTTAACAATATCCTGAACACATATTTTTTACAAACAACACTGACCTAAAGTACTAGGTCAAAAGGAAGCGGGGTAAAAATATATAGAGAACAAAATGTCTTCACTTCATTATGAATTATTCCAAGTATGATAAGAATCAATGAAGGGGTTCACAAAATATTAGCAAATGAAAAAACTATATTCAAAACCTTTCAGCACTTTGACTCTAACATAAAAGATGTGAGCAAGCATTTCACAGAAAGAACTGTCTAGTGTTCATAATGATTCATGCTAAGCATGATAACACTCTATCAAGCAGTTTGGGAAATATAAACAGATAAGAAAACTTTAACCTATTCCATAAACTGCTGACCATAATGATTTTAAAAATATTGCAGCCATCAACAGAAAAGTGATCTCATATCTTGCTTTCCACTATCATAAGCCTGACAAAAGACAAATAATAAGTCATAAGAAAGGAAAAAAAATGTTTTCCAAACTTCATGGAACATGGCCAGTGAAAGCCTATATTAAACTAGAAATATGTTCATAAAACAATGATAAAGCACAAGAATGCCTGAAACAAACCGAATGCAAAACTTTACAAAGTTGCAACAGATGGATGGATGAACAAAGGTAAAACTAAATGTCCTCCAGCTGTTATGGTAGGATACAAAAGTTAGATTCTGGGAATAGTAAGTGATGGACATTATCCTGTTTAGTACACGTATCCTGGCTGATATATGAGTAAGTTTCTGTATTGCTCTATAAACTGTAAAGTAACATTGATACAAATGTTGTTGTGCAATGCAACTATTACTCACCTGTTACAATAAACGTAATGTTATCTGAGCTATTCCCCATTGTATTACTAGCAAAGCATTTGACCCATCCAGCTTTCTTTGCAGCCAAAGAGAGAACACTTCTATTTTTCTTCATCGATTTATCATAGTCATCCGATATTTTGGGAAACAAATTCAACACAGAATATGCACTTCTTCGTCTTCTGCCACCGTTGATTGGACTGACACTTCGGTTTATTTTCTGCCAAGCATCACGATTAACAGAACAAATTGTCAGATTTTCACAAGGTTGCCAATACCAGTCAATTTCATTTGGTGGTGGAACAGACTGAACCATGCATGTCAAATCATACTTTAAATCGCGCAGGAAAAATTGCTCTGTAGTACTGAAGATTTTTACTACTGGTGCATCTGTAATAAAGAAAATTTTTACTAAAACATTATTTTTTTATACACTTTAATACTTTATTAAAAACGAAAAATACAAAAATGTGCAGTACAATGTAAATAATGTTCACACAAGTGACCTAATGGCTTCCTATGCAGACTGACAATATGTGTTTGGTCTCCAAAAGATCATTTTAATACTAATACAACCTCCATAACCTAGACTGTTGCAATGGTTCTGTACCAAAAGGGGGTGAGTGTGAATCGTACCATCAGACCAGCCTGTGTCAGTATCAAGGTGTGTCCTTAAGGCACTTAACTCCAGTTACCTGAGCACTAAATAATGTACTCGTGTTACCATGCCATTAAGCACCAAATCACACTCCCTAAACTGGCCAACACTATAAATGGTTCAAATATTTGGTCACAACAATTTCCAGTTAAGGGAATTTCAATATAGTAACAAAGTTATTAGCATTTCAAAACAATGTAGTTGTTTTTGGGCGTAACACCATTTTTCAGCACACAATAGGGTTAGATGTAAGTTGTTTTATTCCCATGTGTTAAGCCATGGAAGGAAATTTGAGAACCTATAGGCAGTAAATTATGAACTGATTGAAATGTTTTGATTCAACACAAGTAGTAATAATTACATTTTAGTTGACCAGTTATCTTAGTTCAGCATCAGGAATTTACTTGAACCAGAAAAGGAAAAAAATCCTCATGATTGGCTCAGTTGTCAATTCAAGTCAATGCAGAATTGATCAATGGAATGTTTTCATTATATAAAGAAATGTTAATGACTTAAAAACAAAAGCTGCATTTGAAATAGTCATGTTAGTCAATCAAGCTGAATTCAGTTGAGTTGAATCCATTATAATTTTCTTACAGTTTATAACACTTTAGTAACCTTGAGTGTAGGTGTATTCAACAGAGCATGGTGGTAGTCTTTAATTCAAATTTTGAGTCTCTTATGCAGCATAAGTTTTTTATTCACCTACAGTATCATGCTAACCTGCATTATAACTTGGCAGCTGTAGTCTCAATTTTTTTTTTATCAATTAATAGATTTTTGATATCCTAGTATCTTGATATCAACTAAATTGTTGTTGTTGGGCTTAACACAATTTTTCAGCACACAATAGGCTATTCATGGCGGCCAGTATTAATGGTGGAGGAAGAAACCGGGAAATCTCCAGAAAGAACCACCGACCCATGCTACTGGCAAGCTTTCTCACATATCCACATTCGCCGAATCCTAGACTCAAACCCACACAGAAAGAGGTGAGGTGGCAGTGATCCATAATGGACAGTGCTTTGGACCACTCAGGGCAACCCAAAACAATGTAAATTATTTTTTTTAGGATTTGTATATTAGAGAGAATGGATACTCTATATATCACATAACTTTTCATGTTGTTCAATTATCTAATCTGTATAGAAGTATCTGTAGCACTAAATTTGTAATCATCTGATAAATTACACTTAATGTATAATTATTCATTTAATTCAAAATCTTAAAATATAAATAAGTATATATTTTCACCTCCAACCTGTAAAGATATTGTAAAAATTATTTTAAAATCATATTACAAATTAAACTTCAATTTTTTTTAAATTAGTCTGTACATTAGTCTAAGTTAGTACATTTGTCATCTTATCTGTATGTTTCCACAACAAAATTCTGATCAGTCATCTTACAAATTACACTGCCAAATTTTTCACTCCATATATACCCTGAAAAATTCATCTAAGTAATAATACTGTGGTGATTTTCTTATATTGATTAAATTATAACCATCCCTAAACTATCCACTACCATCACTAGAATATCAACCACTATTTTGTCTAATGCTTAACTTAAATATGAGCTGCCACTCTTGACACATAAAATTGCAATGAAAGGATAGTTTTAGTTACACCATACAATTTGCTGTTGCTATTAATAAAACAAATTATATATGGAAAAAGAGAACAGATTTGAAGCAAGAAGGGAATGTAATATTTCCAAACTGTAATTAAAGACAACTTGTCCATTAATGTAAGTTTTTAAAGCAGCTTAGGTACAAATAAAGAATCAAATTAGTTTTATGGTCTCTTAAAACAGTTGGTCTCTAAAAAAAGTAACATTAAGTCTGACAGAATATAAATTACACAATTCAGACTTTTTGTGTTTCTTTTTTTCATAATATTGTGAGAATAGGTGTCATCACTTTCCTTGACAACATGCAAGTTTCTTAAACCATTTCTTGCTTACATTCTACAATCAGCTCCATGCTGCTGGTTGCGTTCTGATCTGCAGTGTAAGCCCTCAATTCATAGATTCCTGCATCAGTTCTCCTGGGGGATCTAATGGCATATGCTAACATACTCACTCCTTCACTGCCAAGAAAAATAGGAAGCAAATACAGCGTAAAATTGAAACATCTTTATATCTGAAAAGATATATATATTTTTTGCTTATGGTTTAAATATTTATTCCAATTTCTGTAATTTTTGTGTTGATTCTAGAGCATGTTCTCGCAACATATGTGAAACATTCGTATCAGCCCTGATTTATAGCACTTTGTGCCAATTGTATTAGTTAGCACAAAAATTAACACCCCAAGCATAAAGGATGTAAATGTAGCTACTAATCTAACAAGGATTTTGTTGATGTGAAGGATATTATCAATTTATTTAATCAAGAAAATTAAAGAAATAAGAGAATTGAGGGAACTCAGAAAACAGCAAATATGTCACAGAACTATTGAAAAGAATCAAAACTCACATTTTTATCATAAAGAACCTTTTTGCATGGAACAGAATATTATATATACCTGTCTATAAGTCAGGGCCAAATGCTTAAACAAATAGACCCTAACCCTACATGATGGCAGATTTGGGTCAATGCAGTTTGCAGTTAGAGTGGACTTACATGCGAGTATATATGGTAATTAATAGTTCCATTATATCAATCAATCTTATTCAGCATCAAAGTAGTTATTTTGGCCAGGAAGCCAAATGTTGGCTGGAGTGGGTAGCCTATACAGTACTATTATTATTATTATTATTTTTATTATGACTTTATTTAAAGAGGGTAACTCAATTAGCTAAGAACTAATCTACCTTGAGGCCCTCATTCAAAGGAATTTAATTATTTTTGCTGTATCTCTGAAGCCTTTGTATAAACTGGGTTTGGAAAGAGGAAATAGAGTGGGCAATTCTAATCTCAACTGGAATATTATTCCAGAGCAAAGTTCCAGAGTATTGGAAACTTATTTTAAATAATTCCTTATTTGGTTTGGGAATTTTGTAATGTTTGGTAGACATTGATCGCAGGAGGGGAGTATTTCCAGGTAGCCTATACTTGAATAGTGATTGCAAATATTCAAGAGCATTATTATTGGCTATCATGTACATTAATTTGGCTTTTCTTAAACAGATTTGGTCTTTAATAGGTAGTATTTTTAACTTACCAACTAAATTTTCCTTGCTTTCTTTCTTGATTGATATTAACTCAAAAGCTCTTTTTGGAGATGTGCCAGCTTTGCTAAGTTTTTATCATTTGAATTACCCCATACTGTATTACAGTAGTCTAAATAGGGTTGTATGTAACTGTTATAAAATACTGCATAACAAGGGTAAGAAATGTAGGAACAAAATGGGCCTTGTACTCTGGAGAATTATGACCAATGGATCTCAAGACCAGGACCTTTGGTCAAATTACAGTCTTTAACTAAACTTATTATGCATAAAACATTTATATCTTGAGTAACCTCCGACCTTTACACCTGAGGACATGAAGATTTCGTTGTTACAGACATCCACAAAATTTGGTCATTTTTATTTCTCTGCACCATAGTGACATTGTCCTATGACTTTTTAAACCCAAAATTAATAAACTTCTTTCTTACAGAATGTGTAAGTCATCTATGAACATTTATGAGGGTACATAGTGAAAACTGAAATTTTGTGCAGAAACCATTATTCTTCTTTCAGTTACATTTGAATGGCTCGCTCATCTTACAAAGCTCCATACAAAAGATGCAAGCAATCCACACAATTTTTGAAAACCAATTTTCTAGTTTAAGTCACTATGACTTTAACATTTAACATTTTGATCCTGAAATCAAAAGTCTTCTACCTTACCCAAAGTGTGAGACAGCCACAAATTTTGGCAACTGAAATGGAGGATAACTTGAGTTACTGGTGGAAATTAAATTTATAACAGACCAGAAATGTAGTGAGAAATTCTGCACCTACCCCCCTCCCTAAAACTTAACTCTAGGTCACCTCCCAAAAGAAATTGACATGTTTGATGGGAATTTTGGTCTCCCATGCAGCTCAGTTACAAGGAAGCTTGTGTGGTTATAATAATATGTAAAAGACAGATGGAATGACCAAAACATGATCATGACAAAGGAAGTATATCAAAACTGGCAGGTCCCACTGTAAAAGACAATGGAATGGCAGCAGCAGCATCATGACATAGTGAGTTTATCAAAACTGGCAGGTCCCACAAAACAGACACAAATGAAAACAACATTAAGCTCAGATAAATCATCAAGTATTGATTATATTTAACACACCTTCTTAAGTTAGACATTTTTTTTACTACAAATATACAAAGCTGTAAAAAAAACTTGTAATGGGACTTTTCTACACAAATGAATGTAGGCAGTAATTCAGGCAATGATGAAATAACTTATATTTTTCCACCTGCCAAGATGAAGGCCCTAGGAGGTTGCTGAGAAAACCTGGTCTGAAATCATAAAAGTGAGCTCAAGACTGAGACCACGATTTTACTTACTGCCAATCAATATGATGTTAAATACAGCCAATAAAATGTGATGTTAAATACAGCCAATAAAATATGATGTTAAACAATTAAGTAAAGTTTTATCCAACTGGATGACGAAATCTCAGGTTCAAATGCAATCTTAGATATTTAATGATTTCCAACTTTGAGATGTCAGCAAAATACCTTCAACCATAAACATGTACTACAGAAATCTCACCTCTGAGGTAGTTGTTGCAAGGTGTTCAAATAACAATAGGCTAATTTGCTTAAATGTGTCACCCCTGTGATATTTGTTGCAATGCATTTAGATAGTAATATGCTACTCTGCTTATGTGTCATCTCTACTACTTGTTGCAAGAAATTCAGTTAACAAGTTTAATCCATCTAGAGTGTCATCTCTGTGCTATTTATTACAATGCACTCAGCAACAGGTTCATATTCTAATGTTTATACATACTTTAATGTACATGTATTAATACAAGATCAAAACTTCTGTTAAAGCAATATCTTCCTGAAATTGAAAATGGTTTCACTCATTTCAGATGACTTGTTGCAATATGTTCTAAAAGCAAAAAGTTTATCCATTCATTTGTGTCATCTGTGCTATTTGTTGAAAATGTACATATAACAATCAGATAATTGGGTCAAGTTGCCATCTCTGCTATTTGCTGAGAGGTGTTCACATAACAAAATGATAATCTGCTCAATTGAATCATCGTACTGTTATCATGTGTTCAGGTAATAATATGTTAATCTGCTCAAGTATCACTTTCTTAATTGTTGCAATGCATTCAGTTAGCAACAGGCTAATATGCTAATGTTTATACATAGTTTGTTGAAGTAACACAAGCACAAAACTTATGTTAATGCAATATCTTCCCAAATTTGAAAATGGCTTCACTCACTCAAGATGCTTGCTGGAATGTGAATTGCTATTCTGGGGGTAGGTGTGGGGAAAAATAGAAAAATTTTCTCAAAGGAAATCTTCATCCCACTAATATTAGCATCAAATTCTGACACAAAATTTTTGCAATTATTTACTATTAGTTATATAGTATTTCTCACAAGATAAGCCCAGGTGACCAGTCTAATAATCTGTCCAAATGTTGCAACCATGGGCTTCTTATCCAACACAGTGTGTACGCATGCAAATATCTATTCACACACTAGCCCCACCAGTTATAATGCTGATGTACTCTACAGTGCACAATCCAATGGTAATCTCTACACCAATGGTATGCTTCTGATTTCTGTCAACTTCACAATCACACAGATATTTGCAGTATGGTATACAACACAGTGGTAATGAATTCCAATGGTAAAACACTGATTTCTATCAACTTACTAATCACATACATATTAGCATTATTGTATACAATACAGAGATAATCTACAACAGTGGTAAAACCCTATCAAGTCATACTGAAGACTTATAAAAATGGTACCAGCAACTGCCTCATTTGTCACTCAGCATTAAGAGGTCAGTGTTAGGACTGGTCAGCCTGGTGTCAGGATAATGTGACTGAGTGGGACATCATGTTACATGTCTGTGACATGATTCCCTTATGCTAGACATCTCTATAAATTGCTACACTGCAGCCCATGATAGTGATATGTATATAATTTTTTTAAGCTACATCAAAAATCCCAATCATACACACACATGCTCTTTGTGCATTGGCATTAATACATGCAGTTTTGTTTCTTACAAAGCCTTTTCCAAATATAAATAATTTTATTCAATGGATATGTTATAATTTTGGGGCACTAAGCCTTTTACCTTTGTTGTGTACTAATAAGTATGTTGTCCTTGTACCATTCAAATTTGGGTTTTGGGTAGGCTTCAAAATCTACCACCATCACAGCTTCGGGAGACCCTTCCTTTGTTATATATTCTGTTCTCAGTGGTTTTAAGGTGACAAATGTCCTGTCTGCAAGAAATAAAAATATAAAAAATACCAAAAACAAAAATTATGAATATTTTGAAATATTGTATGTTTTCATTTTACTATATATATATATATATATATATATATATATATATATATATATATATATATATATATATATATATATATATATATATATATATATATATATATATTAAAAAATTAATCGCTCATTATGGAACAGAACTCCACCAGAGCTTTATTTATGGATCACTGCCATGTCATCTCTGTCTGCATGAGTTCGAGTCCAGACTCAGCTAATGTGGGTAATTGAGAAAGCCTGCCAGTAGCTTCTTGTGGGTCAGTGGTTCTTCTCAGGGGTTTTCCAGGGTTCTTCCTTCACCATTATTACTGGTCACCATGTATAGCCTATCTTGTGCTGAAAAATGGCATTAAACCCTATAACAACCACCACCAGAGCTTTATTTTAAAATAAACTCAAGATCAAGGAAAGGTGAGCAATATTTATACAGGTAATACCCACACATCCACCACTTCTTTCATATCCCATCTCTAACCCATGATGGAGATGAGTAAAGACAAAAAAGGGAACAATCCTTCTGAATGAGTAAAATGATTGATCAACATTCACATCTTCTGTTAATGACCATAATATGAACTAAGTCTAACAACAATCTACTAAAAACTACAAGATTAGCTGCATTCACAAAATTCCCTTATGATATGCAACCGGTTAAAAATATAAATGAAAAAATAACTCTCACGAAAATCAGGAGTCACAAAGAGCTGTTGATATGTGCATCTTTAAACCCTTGGCAAAATTTCCATTTAGAATCAACTAGACATCATAAATCTTCTGGTGAAAACATAATGTCTGCATGACCAGCAATCTTGGAGCAATAATAAAATTTGTCACATGGCTGTTGTGGTGGCCATGTTGGAAGTAAGACTGGTACCATTTTCATTTATAACCACCTAGACATCATATGAAGTCTTTCAGTGAAAACCCCATGCTAATATGATTATTCAATCATGAGGTCTGATAACAAGATTTTAAAGAAGGTCACTGTTAGCTATACTGGATGTCAGAGTGGCACCAATTTCATTTAGAACAAGCTTATGGCATCACAAGTCTTTTAGCAAAATTTTATGCTGCTATGAACACCATTCATTGATAGTAGTGATAACATGATCATCAAGATGACAGCCATAATGGCTGTGTGAGCACCACCATTTCATTCTGTACCAATGAAAGATTGAACTAGTGAAAACCCCGTAATCAACATTACCTCTGCGCAAAAGGAGTAGCCATAACAAGATTTTCAAGGTGGCTACTGTAATGGCCATATTGAGCATCAGATCAACTCCATTTTTATATAGGACCAACTAAAAGTCATTTTGGTGAGAAAAACATGCTGATATAACAATCCATTCATCAGAAGTAGTGACAACAAAAGTTTCAAGATTGCCACTGTGGTGGCCATATTAAACACCATTTTTATTTTGACCAATTGAAGGTCATAATAATTCTGTTGAAAACCGACACCAATATGAATTTCCATTCAGGAGAAGCAGCAAAAGCAAGATTTTTAAGATGGCTACCATAGTGGCCATATTGGACATTAGATTGGCATGATTTCCATTAAGGTCCAACTAGACACCACAAAATATATTTTTGTGAAAACCCTAATGCAGATAAGACCATCCATTTAGAAGGAGTAGTGATAACAAGATTTTCAATATGGCTGTTCTGTTGGCCATAATGGAAGTCTATGCAGCACCACTTTCATCTAGGACCAACAAGATCATGGGATCCTCAAAATAGCCTAAACAGAGTAGTGACCATAAAACCTGTGCAAAAGATATGAATGTACCGTAAGCTCTTGTGATCTATAACTAGTTGAGATAAACAATGGCAGAAATGCTTATATGTTGATATGCTCACCTTCTGATGATCATCATAATCCAAGTTTCATGGTGATCCACTAAAATCTGTAAGGTTAAATACAGTGAGAAGATTCTACCAGAGATACAAGATCACCTCAACAATATTCATTAATCTCAAACTTTATCAAACATTTCAGAGATCTGATGCTTCAGGACATCTGATCACAGTCAGATCTGAAAGAATGTCCCCAGAGAGGTTTTAGCCTCACTGAATAAGATGCAATATTACCTCATTAATACATGTTCTCATTATTGAACTTGTTTATGATGTTCATAATATAAGCATATATTTCAAGCTTGATCAAAACTGGCGAAGAAATAAGACTGGTAGCAAGATCACCTCATTATTATGTGCAGATCTCATTTATTAAGGAACTCCAATTTTTTTTTTATTAAAATGGTCAGTGAGGAAAGGCATTTCACAGAAATGTGCACATAATGGTAAGGTGTTAAGTATTTTTCAATGTGTCTAATACAGCACATGTAACAAACCTATAACTGTCACCACAACATCTTTAAATGCCACATCCTTGTGAATCTGGGCTATACATCTATACACGCCTCCATCAGTCATTGTTGCATTCTTCACATGTATCTCCCCAATGAGAGTGTCCATGTTTGTCGTCACATGTGAAACTCGATATGGCTGAACAATCAATATGCGTGTAGATTTCTTTTAAGTATAAAAACAGAAAAATTACAAATGTACATCAAAAAACAATATACGTAAATGAATGTGATAAAAACTAGGCCACTTCAAAATGGGCTTTACTGCTTGTCTTGGAAATTCCTCTCAATCCCAAATGTTTTGCTACTAATGCAGATCAATTAAAGACATTGAGAATATTGTCATCTACATCAGTGGTTTTCTCGAGTTAAATTGTATTTTCTTTGTATTTTGCAAAAGATGTACAGAAAATTATACATGTTTACTGATTATGGGTAAGTTGACATAAGTCTAATTTATTGCAATGTTACAGCATTTTTGTCAAATAAACTTAACTGAGGACCTAGGATGATCCTGAAAGTACTATGAACACAAACATATGTGTTTTTTAGTTTTGGGCATTAGATAATGATAGTTAACATCCTTAACAGTCTATGTTGTGACTTCTAGCAACATGGTGTATTTGATAGTTATAGTTTAACACAGTAAGCAGTCTGCAGGAACAGTGTGAACTCAAGCCGCACCAAAATTTTTAGATAATACTTATTTAACATACCGGGTAGAAAGCTGTCTATATTGCCATTACTTGCCACAAAGATTATAAGCTATTGATAGTTTTGTGCTATAATCTGATCTCATACTTCAGGAACTTTTATGAACAAAATGTACAGCTTTGAATCAATAAGAAAAAAGATCTGATATTTTTGCATAAAAAGATAAGAAGGAAAATGTGAAATGTTGGCCACAGTGACCTTTCTTTACTGTAGGTGTGTGATCCTAACAAAGATGTATAGTCATATATAGTTTGATAATTTCTGTGATGAAAATCAAAGAACTTGTACCACAAAAATTAACCAGTAGGTATAGTACAAAATATAGGTCAAAATAACCTACATTTGTGCTGTGGGTGCAGGACTTGTTCATCAAAATGCATCTCCTCCCCAAGTTTCATGATTCCAGGAATAACAGCATTTATATAATGTTAAAAAACCTGAGCTAAATGCAAAAGCTTTGCCAGAATACACAACCAAAGCCCCCAAAGCCCACTTTCCTTAGGAAAGGAGATATAAAACCCACTCCAAACTATTAAAAGATCAAAGAAAGGCTGATATTTATTGACTCAGGGTGTACCTGATGTATATGCCTGTATCTGTATGGATGCTGACACCATTGGCAGTAAAATATTTTAATAAAACTTCACAAAAGTAACTTCAAAGAGATAAAATGTTTTTGAATTTTCTAAACTCTGTGGTGAGGCTTATGATCAAACAAGGACTTATCATCAGAGAAATACCATATATAGTATAGTCATTTACAAATTGAGTCCAATTGCAAACTACACTGACCTAGATCTGCTGTTGCATATTGTAATGGCATATCTGAGGATATCCAATTGGTTAGGAGTAATCAGTATAATAAAACAACAAAGAGACTTATCTGTCAACACATTATGTGATGGCAGATGGGGGTCTATGCAGTTTACAAATTGACTCAACATACATGAGCACATATGGCACTAAATTCACCTATTCTAGAATAGCATATTTACCTCTAACTGAAAACTGTTTACATTAAGACAGCTTTATGGATGATAATAAGCTTTCAAACTTAAATGACATATAATATTACAGTTTGTGAAACAAGAACCATGCAAAAATAAATGGCAATTCAATTATTAGCAAACAGCACAAAGCAAATGAAAATTTATACAATGAAAAGTGGTGAAATATATTGACCTGCATAGCTTATATATTGATGAAGGAAAAAATAAAGATATAGAAAATATATTACGGGATTTTATTACAGTTTGATGCATCAATAATAAACTGTACAAGGAAGATGATACATCAAAACTTATAAATTCATATTATGCCAAATTTTTTATCTTAAAGTTGTTGCGATTGAGGCAATTTTCCTATTGTGGTTAATTTTTCAAGGCTTGTGATTAGATCATGAAAACAGTAAAACTAACCACATAAAAATTCTCCTTGTACGGTCAATTCATAGGAATGTGGAAATAAGTCATTATCAGCTTTCAACTTCATCATTATACTGAATAACAGAACACTTCTTATGACTAAAAAGCCATTGTGTCAAGTACAGCAGTTCTAATTTTGCCTAAACTTCTGAAAGATCTAACAAATGGAAGGAAAATATAAATTCCTGAATTCAGTTTTTATTTATTATTAATACAGTTTTGTAGATGACTTATAGACAATGACTGTTGTATCATATGCTAACATGAACCAAGTTTTAACTTTTCTGGATATGAAACATTTGATTAAAATTGCAAATTATTTTATTATTATTATTATTATTATTATTATTATTATTATTATTATTATTATTATTATTACTGACACTGCTAATTATTGATGTTACAAAAGCCGTTATTGGTGTGGTGTTTTACAGCACATCAACACATGAATGTCATACAGTTAGCTAAAGGTCACCTGCAATTTTTCTAAGTGCAGGCAAACAAAATATTTCATTTAGTTAATATCAACAATTATTTTAAACTATATTATTATATGCATTTATGGAATTACTTCCATCTGAAAACATGGTATATTCCTATGTTTTGTTAAATTATGTTTTTCCCACCCTTTTCAAGTGAAAATGAGGTTAGATCATGAAAAACAGTCTATATTATGTGTCCTCCCACTATGCATGTATAAAGTTTGATCCAAATATACTCCAACATTTTTTATATAATTGCAATTTCTGTTATGTTTCACATCTGACCTTTCCCATGAAACATATGGGAGAAGACTAAAATTCATAACCTTCACTCTAAAGGTTATTACATGTGCAACCTATTTACTAAGTTTGATCAATTTTTACTCAATAGTTTCTGAAGAAATAGGTTTATGGTTGGCCAAATGGATGGATCAATGAACAAAAGATAGCACAATACACCCCCCAACCATTGCATTTAAAATGTTCAGTAATTTGATGTTAGAATAATGAATATATATGTGTGTCACAAGTGTAGTATATAAAACTTGTATAAAACTGTATATATTATATTAAATGTATATGTCTGATGAGAGTTTCATTGATTGATTCAATTTGTCTTATTGTATCAATTTTTGTTTAAAATAATTGTTATCCAGACACATTTCAAAAAGTGCAAAGGAAACTGCAATGCTGTCCATCCATCCATTCATTAGAACACCTCTTCCTAAAGTACTAGGTGAATAACTAAAAAAAACTTCTGCTGACTGAGTATGTTTCTTTTAGAAATTTGGTGTATCATTAATGTATATATAAACAGGTAATGTTAGAAAAACAATCTTATACAAAATGCCATGTGCAAATATGTACTGGAGAAAATGGAAATGATTTTGAAGCCTGAAATCAAAAGTTCTTTTCTCATGCTCTAGCAAATTTTTGCACATAGCAAACAATGTTCCTGTACAAAAAAGCAAGCACGTGTAGACAGAGGCTAGCAATAATATTGGCAGTAAAACATTATTTCCTGTAATGTAACAAACTCACAGCAACTAGTTACAAATTAGTATCATTAGTAGATGAGAATGGTGGCAGATTGGTACTAAAATCTACCAACTAATTTGTCTGCACACCCATCCACCCTTTCTGCCTGACCATAATTATATATTTAATACATGTGGTTGGTCACAAGACTTTCAATTTATTCATGTTTTTTTGTGCCATAGTACAATTGTTCAAAGCATTTTTATATGTCTGTGCCACAGTTTGGACACTTGGACAGCATAACCCAAGGTACAACTAATATTAATGGTCAAAAACTACATACTTCCAAAATCAGTGTGAACAATTTTTTTTAATTATCTGAAAAAAATAAAATGACTTGGGTTTATGATTTTCTTTAAGCATAAATACACAAAGATAAACTGAGGCATGTTAAGTAGAACTAATGTTAATGTGAGAAAACCATATGAAATTGTTTCAGTCACTGTAACCTTGACATTTTGACTCCCAAATAAAGTGTTCTGAGGTACAGCAATTGCAAGTCATTCAGGTAACTGTAGGTATGGAGAATTTGAGATTCTGTTCAAAAACCAATTTTCTTCTATTTGTCAGCACAATATGATCCTTGACCTTTTAAGGTCCAAATGTTACAGGGTTCTTCCTTAATAAACATGCAAGCTATTCACAAAGTTTTTTTTAAAAAAAACCTATAACTAAAGTTAATGTACAGAACCAAATTAATAACAGATGGAACAACAAACAATATTGTAACATAATATGCTTCACCTTATGGCTGGCACATAAAAAGGAAAAAAATGTGACAATATTTAAGTTTACAGATCTAAAAAAACATTTTTATCTGATACCAAAAGAAAAACAACAAACCTTCAAACAGGCAAAAGATGCATTCTCTACATAGCTGACCAAAAGGAAGTGGTCTCTACAGGCTGTAAAATCACAAATCAAGTTTTAGAATGACACAATAATTATGACACAAGACATGCAAGGTGTTAATAGCAGTACAGGCACATTTATTAGAATAGAAGCCACACCAGCAGGTTAGGACTTACCATTGCAACAGCTGTCAAATTGGTGTTCAAGCCAGTCTGGGAACAGAAGAAGATCAAAGTTCAAGAATAGAAAAGGAAGTGGGGACTTTCTACTGCATATCAAAGTATACATATTTTATATTTATTTATATACAAGTCTGGCCATATTGTCAACAGCAATGTTCCAAAAATAAATCAATAAAATTTCATCTAGTCATGGATGCCAGACAAGTTACCTGGTCATCTGCTCTGTGTGTGTATGTCTTTGTGTCTGTGTGTGACACAACAACACATGAAGGCAACAGGAGAAAACTGCCTTGCCCATTGAAAACATCACAACAAAAGATCTTGGATGATTCAGTGGTAGGATTTGAACCTGTACCTGTGAGGTAGGAAGTCTAATAAAATAACCATGCAGCCATCATGGTTCATGGTCTAGACAGAGTTCAGATTAAAGATAACCTAGAAGGATACATGCACATATCCAATTATAATACAGTCTGGCCTGCTCTAAAAGCCACCTCAGTGAGATAGATACCTTTATAAAACAACCACAATTTGAAGACCTGATAAAACACAATATAAAATCTAACACCTTACAAGTGTCACCTCTTCATCAGAACCAGCCCCAACCAGTGGCCGAGTGGTCTAAAGCGCTGTCCATTATGGATCACTGCCATCTCACCTCTGTCTGTTCAAGTCTAGGACTCGTGGAATGTGGATATGTGAGAAAGCTTGCCAGTAGCTTCTCGTGGGTTGGTGGTTCTTTCCGGCGATTTCCCGGTTTCTTCCTCCACCATTAATACTGGCCTCTATGAATAGCCTATCGTATGCTGAAAAATGGCGTTAAGCCCAACAACAACAACAAATCATCAAAACCAGCCCCAACCAGTCCTAATGATCGCTCCTTTATACACATTTCAACTATCCAACTGCTGATGTTGGAACCAATGCTAAACTGTAAATCTCAATTTTAAAGTAGTTTCTGCTAGACTGTGTATGACCTGAACCAAATAATTAAACATAGTCCCAGATCAGACTGTGGTTATGCCATTCGATATAAACTACTAAGACCCCTATCAATTCCTCATACAAGTATATACAATGAAACTTGTATATGAAGGTCACTCATTGAGCATAATGATGTAAATGATGGAAAGTGGTTATTAAATTTCCTTTGTGGGGTGTTCTTTAAAAGGCATCGGAAGTAGTTGCTGGAATTTATGGCACTAGTAAAAAGCAAGACTTTTTGTTTCTTAATTTAATAATTGGGCCTGTAAATCATTAAACTATGGGGGCCACGAGTGGTCTAAAGCACTGACCGTTATGGATCACTGCCATCTTACCTCTGTCTGCATGAGTTCGAGTCTAGACTCAGCTAGCGTGGGTAAGTGAGAAAGCCTGCCAATAGCTTCTCGTGGGTCGGTGGTTCTTCCCTGGATTTTCCAAGGTTCTTCCTCCACCATTAATACTAGCCACCATGTATAGCCTATCTTGTGCTGAAAAATAGCGTTAAACCCTACAACAACAACATTAACAACAACATTAAACTATGCACATGAGTTGTTTAGACTCAGTTGTTCCTTCCAGCCAATTAAAAGTTATGCTACAAAAGTAAAGTTCCTTTTGATTGGCTGAATTTCTCAAACTTGAACTTGATCTCACAAGTGTCATGATTTTAAGCAAGAATCGTCATTTTTTTTCTGATCCAAATTTTAGGCACAGATATATTTTTTCACATTTAAGTTAACATTAAGCTTTCTTTGATTATTTGATCATGATACTGAGGCCATATTATCAAGCACACTTTTTATGATTGTAAAAAAAACATACCAAAAAAGGCTAGATCCGTTTTGATAATCTGCATCATACAGCTCATCTGGGTCTTTGCTGTTTACAAATGGACCGTGCTTACATATAAATACAAATAGTATTAATACCTGTGTACATTATTGTATCATATGTAAATACATAATAGAACCTTAAGAAACCTCAAAACTAGTTGGATAGCAGAGTTCAGATGACATTCCTTGCTACATCAGAAAGTTCCATACATTACAATGAACTGATGATTTCCATTATCACATGTATATATTGTATTAATATAGGTATCATACAAGATTTCAAACTAATTAATACCCGACTGGTAATCCACAACTATGAATCAATTAAAATCAATATGCTCTTTTTGTGTTCTATTGTTTTTGAGGTTCATGATGTACACAGGTATAGCAAGAGTAATAAATATTAAGGGTTAAAGATTTGGGGTGAATAATTGATCATATAATTCAGTAATAGAGACTAATTCTAACTAAATGAAATGCACATCTAAAGGTAGATAAAATTCGGACAAATACTTAATTTGAGATTTTAAAAAAGCAAAGTAGATAAGATACAAATGTAAAGAAAAATGTATCCACAAATCATTAACAACATAAACTTCTAATGCAAGCATGAGTTGTCAGTGTGGAGTCAAATGTAAGCTCTTGAAAGTCACTGAAAGGATGACAGGATGGGGTGGGATGTCAGTCTAAAAGGATTTAGTTTTAAATGAAAGAACATATTTATAGAAAAGCATAACACAGAGAAAATGAGATAAGGCAAAACTATTCAACATTATAACTTTAATTACATATACCTATATCCCTAATATACCCCCCCCTATTTAATTTAGATGCCATTCTGAGCCCCTTCAAAATTTGGGGATGTATGTAACTGTTGCATCTTAAGGGTTTTGAATTGGAAGGCACCATCTTTAATGGGTTCAAAAGATACAAATTATATACCTTCGATTTGAAGAACACCTTTTGAGCAATGCCTAAATTTGAATAATTACATTAGTTTTGTTTCCCTTTGATAAACAAGAGGAATCCACAACATAAATTTATTTTTTTAATATCTTTCATAGGTTGATGATTAGAGGACAAGACTTCTCCAATAAAGAATTATTTAAATCAGGATGAACCAATCATCCAGCATGGCCTTTCAGATAAATATACTGTGAAAGGTCTTTGCCTCTAATGAAGCACATAATTCAAATTTAATACTGTCTTCATAATTGGCGATTGTGCAGCACTACTTTTTTGAAGAAATTTCTTCAATGGCATAAATTATTTACCATTAATAATTTTCACTTTGATTTTTTCAGGACCCTCGGCAGTTTTACCCCTATCAACACGACTAAAGAAATGCACACTATTGCTAAAATTGCTATTGCACTTGAAGGAATGAACTGTTTCATACTTTTCAGCTGACTTCAGATATGCTCCATAGAAACCATTGGGCAAATTGGATGATTTCTATGATGTTCACTCCTTCTCCAAATTAACCACATCCAGCATCCCAACATGCATTTTGATGGAGCTAGTCACGATTGCACATAAAGCAATCACTGGGTACCCACCTGTTCATAATTACCCAAACAAAATGAGTCACAGAGTACACATTCACCATCCACGAGTTTTCTGCCAGTGCTTTTATATGCAGCATTCACTGTTTTCAAATTGACAATCTTTTCTGAGTGAACCACAGATACATGTACTTTTTTGTGCCAAGAAGAGGTCTGACTCTGCCGATAAATAATTGACATTGACACCATAGCTTATTGCACCATGTGACAACTATTTGATTGTACCCTGAGTGTGGTACACTGGCAAGTGACTTGTCAGTATCTGATCTTGCTGCACAACTGACAAGTGTCCAGTTACAACCCTTAATAGATTTCAAAAGCTGTATGATCAAAGTGTTACTTACATAGCTCATAATAGTAACAGATGACAGTTATAATTATTAGACCATGACAATTTTCGAAATGATGATGGAGAATTTAAACTTCAGACAATGAGGATGAATACTCTGACTTTGTAGTAGACGACATCAGGTAGTGAAATACACTAGATACTGTGAATTTTAAAATATAATGACTTAACTTCAGGTTTGTTCACATTTAATACAGTTTCCCCTTGATCGAGTACCTAAGCAACTGATCATTAGGACCAAATGGGTACCTGGTAGACATTTTCTAAAATTTTGACAGCTTTAATCATAAAGAGGTATGTTGGGTTCCAAATTCATGGAATGGGATTAACATGAGCAAAACTGTTAGAGTGGAAGCAACTATGATAATTGTGTTTAGATATGGAAAGTTGGATTAAATTTTAAAGTATCTGAATGAACTGAATCAATTTTATGCAAATTTTAGCAATATCGTGCTTTTTTTTAGTTAGAAGTAAAAGCAGCAGGGGATCTACAAGAAAGGTATAACAATGCCACGGACACAGCTACAGTCTTTCACAAGTTATGTTGTTTAAATTATGAGAAAGTTCATGGGACTGCAGGCAGAAATATTTTTATGCTTTCAATTTTGTTATCCAACAAAAATTACATCTACCTCTTTAGATGTGTAAGACCATCTCATTGCAATGCCTGTACCAGATAAAACACGGACATGACAGGTAATATTGAAAGGCTCTCCAACGTACACAACACGAGATGATGCATTCAGTGCTGAAATAAATATTTCCCCTTCTGAAAAGAAAGAAAGAAACAAAAGCTTGAATTAAAGTTTCTGATACACTATATTATTGTATAGGGAGTCATTTTCTTGGAGAGTTTTCTTTTGCTATATTCACAAATAAATGTTCTGGAAAAAAGAAAGTTAAATAATAACTATTTTTAATACTATCCAATAAAATGTAGCACTAGATATTACAGTGGCTGCCCAATCTAGTGATAAGAGACCAAGCTGTCTGACATCAAAATAGCATAATTACCACCCTAACCCCAATGCACACATGAGTGGACACAGAATCAATAATACCACTATTTCATACAGAAGCAATGACCTCATAATGGGAGGTGTAACAACAAACAAATGAACTCATTCAAAACATATATCCATTTCCTGTTTTTAATATAAAGACATTCTGATAAACAAGATCAAAATTAACAAGATTTTGCTGTACATCACTGGCTTGGACCATTATATGCCAGCAACTTAGAGAAAAATAAATGAATTTATGTTATTTACACATGTCATTAAATGACATAAAATTAAAGTTCATTACTAACCACACATATATGAAATGGCATAATTTTTATTCATCTACTAATATACAGTTATTCCCAAACCTACAATATGTACTTAATGCTGTGGCTTCCCTCAAGAGACCCTTTTAAAGACAGGTCCCTGTGGATCAAAGACCACACTGCCTAACATTGAAATAGTCTATTTGTACCATTCTGTCCACCTCACAAAAGGGCATCACATTTATAAGACCACCTTTTTGTTGCAGAAATGTTGGCCTCATAATGGGGGGGGAGAAGGGAATGGGGTGAGTAGGGGAACCATTATACCATTATCTTATGGGGTGAGTAGGGGAACCATTATACCATTATCTTTTGCCAAATGCATTAAAACACAAAAATGCTATTGGCCCAAATTGTTTCTGAATTTGTTTATAGAGTTTTTGAAGCAGCATGCAAGCAAAGGTTAACATGGAGACTGTTCATAACTTACATAATTAAGTATTAGACTAATTTATTTTCTTCAATAGTCATATACTATTATGCTTAACTCAATGTAATCATGAACATCTAAAATTCTGAAATGTTACCATTTAAATCACTTCAGCAACTGTTTTTCTAAATTTACTGTATTTCAGCAACCAATGTTGTTGCTATTAGTATTTAAGCTTTACTCTATTTAAGTAGCTGATGTTCTAACTATTTAAGTTTTATTGTATTTCAGCAACTGATCTACTTAAGCTCTACTGTATTTCTGCCACTGATATTTAAGTTAGCAACTGACACTTGAGCTAATCACACTTTACTGTTTCAGCAAACGATGTTTGAGATACTGAAGTTTTAGTGTATTTAGGTAAACGATGTTCCAGATTTTTAAGTTTCATTGTATTTCAGTAACTGATGCTTGAGTTTAAGTTTTACTGTATTTTAATAATTGATGTTTGAGATATTGAAATTTTACAGCATTTTAGTCTATGATGTTTTTTTTAATTTAAGTTTTACTGTATTTCAGAAACTGATGTTCAAACCATTTAAACGGTACTGTCCCTCAGTAATGCTTTTGGAGCTGCTCAAATTGTACAGTACTTCAGTAGCTACAGAAGTTTCTATTTCAGTAACTGATGTCAGAGCTACAGAAGTTCCTATTTCAGTAACTGAAGTCTGAGCTACAGAAGTTCCTATTTCAGTAACTGATGTCAGAGCTACAAAAGTTCCTATTTCAGTAACTGATGTCAGAGCTACAGAAGTTCCTATTTCAGTAACTGAAGTCTGAGCTACAGAAGTTCCTATTTCAGTAACTGATGTCAGAGCTACAGAAGTTCCTATTACAGTAACTTATGTCAGAGCTACAGAAGTTCCTATTTCAGTAACTGAAGTCTGAGCTACAGAAGTTCCTATTTTAGTAACTGATGTCCGAGCTACAGAAGTTCCTATTGCAGTAACCTAAGTCCGAGCTACAGAAGTTATATTTTTCAGTAACTGATGTTTTAACTATAAAGTTCCTATTTCAGTAACAGATGTTTGAGCTATTTCATTTTTACTGTATTTCAGTAACAGATGTATTAAGTTATACAGTACTTCAGTCACTGACAACTGAGTTACTGAAGTGTTAGTTTATTTAAGTAACTGATAATTCAGGTTTTAAAACTATTATTTCAGTCACTGATGTTTCAGCTACTGAAGTTTTACCATATTTCAATAACTGATGTTGAAGCTATTTAAATCTGACTGTTAGATTTTGACATTTACCATGTTTCTTTAAAATACTGCACCACAAAAAAGGAAGCTGTGCTTATTATGAGCATAAATGTCTGAGCTATTGAAGTTTGACTGTATGATGAAGACATCTAACATGTCTCTTTAAAATAATGCAAAAAAGGAAGCTGTACTTACGATGAGGATAGAACAATAATATGAAATGTTTATCTTTTCCTTTTGAACTACATGTAAAATATCCACTAAAATAGCTGTCTGCAAGATCAATAATGACTCCAACTTTTGGATCAAATGTGTATCGGTTCGGATAAACATCTTGACTGTAACTGTTCTTGAAGGACATCAAAAAACGAGGGTCAGTGGTCCGACAAGGAAGTATTGCAGTCTCGTACTGGTATATGGGTCTCATAATAGGAATTTGTAGCATTTCCAAGAATGGATTATCTTCATCTAAAAAAAACAGAAAAAAAAATCAATGGAATAAAAAAAACTTTATGTACATCATATAAATTAATCAATGTAACATTTATCATATATCATGAAATACATGTGTCCCTCACAATAAAACCTTATGAGTATACCACTACACACTTTTTTAAATGCAGGTATACCACTGTCATGGATACAATTAAATTGATCAAATTTTGCTTATCATTGCTACTTAATTTATTTCACTTTATTTTATCTCCTGGATCATGAGAACCAAATTTAACTGGATTCCATATCATTGAATACAGGGAGATTTTGTGTGTTTTAATGTAGTATAAGGATACAGTCATATTGCAACATCCCTCAGTATATGACACCCTCCCTATTAACAAAAAGTCATTGTTATGGCTGTCATTAAGTGACATAAAGAGGGAAAAATACCATAGTTCATGTGATAACAAATATATTTGCCATATTGTTGGCACATCAGGATGACCAGATGACAATATGATTGATGTTAATGACAGATTTTGTGATATTTCTGTTTTACGTATTTATAAATAAAAAGCACTCATCTTAAATGATTGCCCTGAAGCACTGTCATGTGTTAAGCATCAACTGTATATGAACTTGCAGGAAATAGATACATACTTACTGTATGACAAAAAATTAGTTGGATAAAAATAAGTTCCAAATTTATTCTGGTGTGTAAATTAATAAATTATTAAGAATATATGACATGTAATGTCCATATATTGCATTATTATAATAATTGTTAAAATAAACGGTTTCTTACTGTATGTACACAATTTGATACTTTCAGCTGTCTTATTCACTGGCATATACCTTGCTACATCTGTCAATCTTTCCAACACAGAGAAAGCTTGATATGCAACTTGAAATACAAAGACTGGCTCTCTGCTGGATTTTAATAACTCAACTAAGAAGATCATACAGTTTAGAAATTAGAACACAAGATAAGTCCTTAATTGAAGAACATTGTGTTTATGACTGTGTTTCATATTTATCCAGAGGCCAAAGTGGGCCTAATATTACTCACCTGGCTTACATATGAACATCTCATTCTTATGAGTACATGTTTCTCATTCCTGAACTTGTCCAAAGTCTTGATATTATAAATATTACAGTATAAACTTTTGATCCAATTATAACTCAACACACTGACTCAAGAATAGCTGATGTAAAAAATTTCTCATCCATAAGACAAAGAAATCTATCTGAGTTGCTAACTTTACTTTTCTTTTCTCAGTCTGGTTGTCTCAGTCATGTGCCCTTGCACCAGGAGCTACATGTGAGACTGCACCCAACCTGAGATACTGGCATTGAGCTCTTGTATTTTACAAAATGTGTATATGTGTGACTGCAACAATCTTAAGACAAAGATATAGATACTGGCGTTGAGCTCTTGTATTGTAAAAATGTGTATATATGTGATTACAACCATCTTGAGAATATGTGTGTGTGTGTGTGTTGGTGTGATTAAGATTTTTATCATGGCATTAACAATTTTTCAGTCATATTGCTATGATATCTGCAGTGTGGCAGTTTATAGTGATGTCTAGCAATGGGGCATAATGCTGCATATATGTAGCATGATGTCCAACCCAGTCATACATTATCGGACACCAGGCCGACAAGTCCTAACACTAACCTCTTAATGCTGAATGCTTAGCAAGGCAGTATTAAGTACTATTTTTAAAAGTCTTTGGTATGACTCAGCCATCAGAGGTGGATGCTCTAATCACTAGGCCACCAGAGTGCTCCCAACCTGAAACAATGATGTAAATACTGGCACTGAGCTCTTGTTTTGTAAAAATGTATGCATGTATGACTGCAACTAACCTGAGACAAAAATGTAGATACTGGCATTGAGAATTTGTACAGAACTGTATCTACAGATGTAATTGCCTGTATAGCTGTAGTCTAGCTCAAATCCTGACAAAGTTGCAGTTCCAGAGTCGGATGTGATATTGATTCTCAAAAGTGAACTTGCTTGAAAGTCTGGACCCTGAAAAATATGGGCAACAAAGTTGTATCAATATGGGCACTTCTTCAATTGTATTTTTTCAACACATTACAATATTTAACTCATAAGCTATTGACCAGAACATGATTACTAAATTGCAAACTTAAAGCATCAATATGGAAGAGAAATTCTCATTCTCATTAAGTTACATTTTTCCAAAACAAAACACTATACAGAGTTCTTTCTCACAGGATACTGTTGCTTCTGTGACACAAGTCAATATCTTGAACATATATTTAAATTACTGTGGAAGGTAGTTAACAAGAATCAGGTTCTAATGTGACACAGCTTGGCTCCCAATTTAAAATCTTACAAATGAGGCCACACAGACATAGTTTTTATGTGTGAAATAATTTGATACTATGATGCACTCTTGGTGTAAATGGTGGCAATAATCTAAAGGTGCTGAAGACAGAAGCCAAGACATATTTGAAATGATTTTTTTAATTCTCAAAAGTATGTCACAGGGATCTAGTTTTGGTACACATGTCACTGCAACATGAAAAATGGAAAATTGATGTAAAGGGGTGTTATAGTACTGGAGTTACAGACACAACAGAAAGAATGGGCAAAAAATTTTAAGCAATTTTAAATAAAATCAACAAAAGCAGGCCACAGTGACCCAATTTTACTGTGTTACACATATTCATCCAAGAAGCATCTTGACTGCAAGTCTGGTAGCAACTGGTGAAGAGGTATTGGAATTTGAACCATGGGACAATGTTTAATTGCAAATTTGATGTCAGTAGGTAAAGCAGAGGAGGATTTAAAGCTCAGATAAGGAGGATTGATGGAAGGATATATAAATAGATATGCAGAATGAATGAGATGGATGGACAAAGTGATAAACCACAGTGATGGACATGCATGTATTGGACATCAAATGGCACCATTTTCATGTAGTACTAACCAGACAGCATGAGATGTCTTTTAGCAAAATCCCCATTCTGATATGCCCATCTATAAATAATCCAATAACAAGATTTTCAAGATTCAGCCATACTGGAGGTCATATCTGCACCATTTCAATCTAAAACCAAATAAACATCATGTCTTCTTGTAAAACCAGTGTCAATAATATATTCCATTCAAGAATTAGCCATAATAAGATTTTCAAGATGGCTGCCAAGGCAGCCATATTGGACATCAGATCAACATCAGTTTTATTTAAGGCCAACTAAATATCGTATGCACCCCATGTTGATACAAACATCCATTAAGGAGGTGTAGGAATAAAAAGCTTTCAAGATGGCCAGAATGCACTGTTGTGGCCATACTGAATGTTAAAATGGCACCATATAAGGACTTGGGATTAATGTATGTGTAAAGTTTCATGGCAATAATCCATGTAGTCTAGTAAGAGTAGCAATAACCCAACTAATGTTAACTGACAGATCAATGATGAACAATAGGCCATCCCATAATCTGTTCTGGTCTTGGCTTCAGCAGAGTGCATGGAACCTAGCCTAACGCAACCTAGTAACCAGAGTGTGGGACTGAATGTTCCATCAGTGCACCTGGAAACTAACCTACCATAAACGCAAACCTAACTAATTGAATGTGCTAATCAGTGTGTGCCTGGAAAATGATCTAAATGCAAAACCTAGCTAATGTGTGATAGGCTAAATATTCCTCTAGACAGCCTGGAAAATGACCTAAATATAAAACTTAACTGGAATATGGTGTACATATATACAGACAGATAAAAGTAACATCAAAATGCCCCAATGAAAAAATAGTGAGGAAACCAAATTATGTACATACCATAATCTTTTCATCTTCTTGTTCAATGACCCATTCCATAGGATAGTGGCCTCTGCAGCTCAAAACAAGATTATCTCCCTTTTGAAGAACAATGGAGCCATTAAGGAACAGAGCCGCCGTCTCATTGTCAAAGGATATCATTGGTCGAGGATCAAATCTCTTTGATAGGCCCATTGGTTCCATATCTAGAAAAATTGCAATCAATTTCATTTTCATACTCAATTTAACTGTAATATAAAAACTCTGCCCTCAGGCTCTGACTTTAAAAAAATAATTTCAAAACTAAGGTAAATCTAAGGTAGGGATGGTTCAAAGTAATTGCTAGGTCAATCTTCCACCAAAATAGGCATGACAAAAAGCAAGGTTTAAAATATTATTGCAAAGTCTCTTGTACTATTTACTAAAATGAAAAGGTGCATAACAATGTCACAAATAAGTTTATTATTGATTATTAAGAGACATATGCTTTCATGCATACAAAGTGCAACTGATTACAGCAATCACATGATTGTCATTCATAATACAATAATTTTCTAGTGTGTACATGATCTATTTGGATGGAAAGAATCCATTTGATGTCAATAATAATAATAATAATAATAATAATAATAATAATAATAATAATAATAAACAGTATAGATACACCTCTCCCTCAATAACTCAAGCACATCAGGGTCCAAAAATATAGACAGCACTATACAAAAAGGCACTCTCTAAAATCCGCCAGACAAAAGACATCCAGAGAACCACGGTGTTGGATGGATATGGAACTGGGCTGTTTACTGACTGAATCCTTATTTCATAATCACGTGGAAAATAGTTGTCAATACAGCACTTTTTCTGATTAGATTTTTTGTTATTCTGTATAAATCACATTTATTTTCAAAATGTCCAACATCTGAAAGATTGATAACATGTTTCCAACTGGTTTCAGTAACCAAAACATTATGGGAAAACATTCGTGTATTATGTCATGTCTCTTTGTGTTTGTCGATTAGCCTGGTTCCTGGAATGATGTGTATTAGTTTTCTCAAGACAACTAGTCAAAGTAGCTGTAAGCCAGACTAACTGTTGATACACTACCAAGCAAGATTCCTTTTCAAAAAAAAAAAACTTCAACAGTTAGTGAGAAAATCATCTACAGCAAAACTTAATTTTTGAATTGTTTGATTAGTAAAATATTGATGCTGTGATTTCACTGCAAGTAACAGTGAAACTTCTTATCATCCTTGAGACTATCTCCATGTGCAAATTCAGGATTTCTCTAAAACTGGTTTTTCCCCACAATGGTTGGTATCTGTGAAACAAAAGCTCATTATTTTACAAAGTTGCCTTGCTGTCTTTAATCAGTTATGATTGTGTAGGTTAATTTAGTGTTGTTTAATTAGATTATGTACACAATAACATTTATAAGTGTTCGATTGATCAACTGAAATGAGTTTCCAGACATATGACCAGAACCACTGGTTCTTAAGCATGTAGGATTTCTATGCCTTTTAATTTTTTTTTATTTATTCCACCTTCTTTATTTGATTCAAAAAACGTAATTAACATGATAATAGAAAAGGAGGCCCACTGTTTATTCAGTGCAACAATACAACAAATGTTTCAGCTTGTCCATATCAAAACACAGTCAACACTTAATTAGGTTCCCAAATAAATGCTCATGGACAAAGCTGTTACAGTATGATTGACCCATTTTACATTTAATTACAACAGGACACACTGCATTTATGATGATTACACTTAAAAGGAACTAAAAGATAGAACTAGAACACACAATTGATACAAAAAATTATTTCATATTTATTTATCAAAGTACTGCCTCCACTAGGCATGACATTTTCATTTATCAAAATTTCCTCTAGTATTTATTGTTAATTACAATGTACTAAGAATGCCGTTTTAAAAAAATGTAACAAATGTTATGACTTTTTTTAAAGTTGAGATTTCATAATGTTGATTACAATTTCCAGGTTTTATCTACCATATTCGACAATGAAACAAGCGATATATCAGTTTCCGTTATCAATTTTGATCGTGATTTTCTTCAAGTTCAATAAATGTTTTGGTATTTTCTGGTTTAAAAAATGGGATCCACGCCTGAATCCACATTATAATTGGGTTTGCAAGTTATCAGGGCACGAGTTATCAAGGGAGTGGTGTATATGAATCTTCACAGTTTATCAATATACATGTATAGGTTTGAAATACAGCTTGTACAATTTTGTAAAGGATTTAACTAAAACAGCTGACTGAATATGAGCAGGAAATGAGATCAATATTTTTGCCCACAAATTCTGTACAATTTCTGTAGCCAAGGTTCTGATATGTTAGCCCTATCTACACCTTGGTGGAACAAGCAGATATTTTTAAGCTTTGTCCTAGCAACATCTCATGGATTTTTATGAGTTGCCTCCCATAGTATATAATGCCAACTAACCTATAGCATGTAACAGCTGTGCACTGTATATCAGCAGAATACTTGTAAGTTTAACATCAAAAGTTAAACTGTGTAACAGAGAGCAGCCATTACAGGTGTATTTGAGTGAAAGGTATTTGTACAGGTATGGACTGGTAGTGGAGGTTTGCTTAGTTATGAGTCCATTAATGTTATGAGCTCCTTTTGTCCTTATCATGTAGGAGCAGTGTTCAAATTTAAACAACTTAATTTGATTGGATGCAGTGTCTTGCCACTGCATCAATGAAATTCACAGACCCAAAGCACATAATTATCTGCTCCATCTGCCAAGGTATGGATATGGTTATGTAGAAATTGAACAGGTGGTTTTTCTGCATTTTGAGTAGTGCATTATAAGGAGACTGACATTGCTGCTTGCTTACATTATGGCTCTGCTTAATAAAATAAATTGAATGTGATTAATAGGGAATATGCAAAGTTAACATCTACTCTATCATATAAATATATCACAGCTGCCATAGACAACTGTTATGTGGTCATAAAGTTGGGATTGCTCATGGAAATTTTTGTAGAGATATAAATTCTCAGAAGCTGAAATATTAGATGATTGTTTAATATCATATCAGAAACTGTTCTATAAAACTGTGTTGTGTAATGAAATGATTTCCTCAAATAGTGTCCAAACTTTTGTTATTCATAAATCAGTTTGTACTTAACTGTGCCTTAGGATTTTCTAGAACAAAATTATTTAAAACCTTGAAAGTAAGAAGAGCTTCTTAACAATAAGATAACACTTAATTGGCTTCGAAATAAGATGGTGCAGATTTGAAAATAATTTGAGATTTAAAATCACCTGGCCTGCTGTCTTTTGTTTGCTGCATAGTCTGTATATATATATATATATATATATATATATATATATATATATATATATATATATATATATATATATATATATATAAGAACAATTACTGGGTTCTTCCCACACTATACAGAAAAAGATTATAAAAAAAAAAATTGGAAAAACAACAGTATTGTATGCTTTTGGGTTCAACTGATCCGACAGTTTTTTTACAAGTCCTATTTTCTTTAATACCTTTTTAAAGAGTTTGAAAGACATTGGTTTAGGATTGCCTGCTGTTTTTTTGTTCATTGCTTAGTCTGTAAATATAAGAACAATTATTGCATTCTCAAGAATGGTATCTAAATGTTTGACACATTAACCATTTCAAATTTTAAAGTACAATTCTCTACGTATTCATGTTTTGAATAATGTAGGCTGAGTTGTATGACATTACAAATAGAGGTATGTATATGAAAATGGGCATGATCACAGAATTGCTTCAGAAGAGTAGCAATAATCATGATTTGAGAATTTATATTGATTAAAAAAGCAGTTAGCATCTATAAATATGTACAGTGGAAATTTTCAGTTTAAGTTTTACCTTGTGTGACTATTTTTTTAAATTGTGAAGCAACAGAATGCATTACATGATGGGGACAGGGTATATTCAACCAGTGCAAAGTGAGTCACATTTTGCAATGTATTAGAGCAGTGTATAATATGGGGCCTGAGCAAGTGATAGAAGCTTCATTGATAAATAAGAGTAGTAGTAGCAGTAGTAGTAGTAGTAGTAGTAGTAGTAGTAGTAGTAGTAGTAGTAGTAGTAGTAGTAGTATATCATGCCTAGTTCAATGAAGCAGCCCCCAAACCAGCATTGTTATGTTTGATCTCATCTTTTCATAAAACATTGTAATTATTACAGAGTGCAGACAAATGGTTTATTTATCAGAAAAAGATATTTTAAGTAAATGTTTATTAAAATATATATATACATCATAATAAGCTGTTCTGTGAAAAATATATGCTGTTGTGACAATTCGTTCAAAAGTAGTGATAATAAGTTATTGGATGTAAGAGCAAGACTATTTTCATTTATAACCAAACATCAAAAGATGTCAATTTTTAGAAACCAAATTCTGATACAATTATCCATTCTGGGGGTGTGGCAATAACAAGATTTGTAAGAAAGCCAGTGTGGTGATCATACCATATGTGCAAGTGGCATATCTTTTATTTTGGACCAACATAAGAAATCTTCTAGTGTAACTCCCATGGCATTGATTCTTTTCATTCCAATGGAGTAGTGTGAACATGATTTTTCAAGATGGCCACTATAATAAATATAACATTAACACTATTAGGAGGAAGAACTAGACATCAGGTAAGGTCTTTTAGTGAAAACCACATGTTAATATGACCATCCATTCAAATAAAGTAGTGATAAGCTTTTCAAGATGGCAACTGTGGTTGCCATATTAGACATCAGATCAGTTCCATTTTCATTTAGAACTGACCAGACATCATAAGTTTCTGATAAAACCCTCATGTCAATGTGACTTTCCATTCATGACAAGAAGCAACGATATTTTTATCTAGGACCAACTAGACCAGAGAATGGTATTTGTTTAAAGTTTTATGGCAATACTCAAAATAGTTTTGCAAATGGCAAACTCATGCTAAGAAACATATGGATAACCGACCATCCTATAAGTTCTATTGGTCTACAACCAGTTGAGCTAAAAATGACAATGTTTCCAGTTTTATGTAAAGAAAATATTGGGTTGGTCAGTCTTTAACAATATTATTTTTTCTTTATTCATTTCCCCCTTCATTCTGCTAAAAACTTTTGACTGTGACATAACCCAACAACAGGTGCAAAAAGGCCAGTCATTACTCACCTGGAAAACCAAGTGTAAATTTATTAACATAAATTCATACATGTACTGAAACTATGCAGTGGAAAAAAGATTTGGAGGCTTAGTTACCCCATTACCTATCAGCACTAATAAATTAATTTGTGTATTTCTGGTTTCATGCTAAAAAAACTGGGTTGGTTGGACATAAGATTTCTTTTTTTACTAATTTTTCTCCACCATTAATATTGGGCGCCATGTAAGCCTATCTTGTGCAGAAAAATGGCATTGAACCCTACAACAACAACTAATGACATAATTTCTAATCCTTTGAGAAAAGAAACTTGTCAACAAGTTACATGATAGTTTTACATTTATTCTCTACATAATTACTAATATAATTTGTGTTTCATATAACTTCATGCAAATTTGAATGACAACAATTTGGGACAGTAGGCCAAGGCATCCATTACTGAATCATGCTTTCAAGTCTATGTCCAGCAGATACTAAAAGATATTTGTAGAACATTCATCAAATCTAGAATTTGTCAATTGGAGTCTGGGGTGGCTTTTTTGGACAGAAAATTTGTACAGCCAGCATATGAAAAATTGGAGTGTCCAGGTACATGGATTGATAACAGTAATTAAATTATATATGTATTTCAGGTTAAAAATCTGTTAGGATATTTTGTTTAAGCTAAAAATGCAAATAAAAAATATCCATATACATGTAATAACATGAAAAGAACTGATATGTTGTTCATTTGAATACAACAATACCATTATAATGTAGTTAGTGACTTCAGTTTGTTTTTGTTGGGCAATGACGGAAAGGTATCTTGTCTAAAGGACAAAATACAGCAAAATATTGCTCCTAACCTAGAAAACACCCAATTCATCAAGCAAGCAAGTAAAGAGCACATGTCAACAAATTTGTTTTGGCATGTAACTAATGCATTAACATGCACATTGCTTAATAAGAGTGGTTTCTACAGGTTGCTGCTATGGTGACAGGTTTCTGGTCATTGTTCTCAAGAATAATGTTGAGAATGGTGTATCTTAACATTTTTTTTTACCAACTTAACATGTCTTTCATATAATAATTTCAAATCTTTTGCACTGCAACAATGCATGGAAAGGTTTTGTTCTGTTTGTATCAGTCACCAGTCAAAATTTCATCAATAATGAAGTCTTGTCCTGGCAATCAGCGAAATAATGAAATAAAGAATGTAATAGTGCATTTTCTGAGAAAATAAATCATCTTTCTATCAATTTCATGTGGGTATGGCACATTGTAAGGTCATTTAAGTTTGACAGACCCAGTAGTAAGTGACTACACAATAGTGACACAGCCCAGTGTTGATGATTTCCAACTTTTCAATACACAATGTGCTCTGACCCCACAAATCAACATAAATGTCAACATATCTAAAATAGGATGGGAAACAGCAAAATGTTATGCCTGTGCCACATATGTATAGATTTACACTTTATATCCTACAATATGATACATTATTGATAAAGATATAAACTTGATGGTCTTTTCATCTTTCGAAATTCTGTCACTAGTGGGGTTGTGCTGTTTTTTATGTTTTGACATCTTGTTTGTATTCCCTGTGTGCAGATTACAGACATTACAAAGTACAGACTTGACACCTGTTCATATGCCATTCTCAGAGACTACCTGTCAGGTGTCATTTATTTTCACTCATCCTTTAGGTCCATTTCTATTCCAATGATTAGATGCACGACTCTGATTAGTCACCATGCCCTTTGGTTTGCATGTTTTAAAAGCATCTTAAATTTTGAAAGCATGATGGAGTTATCTTCAAAACAGAAGAAATAGCGTAATTTCCTCAAGCAAGGAAAGTCATGCCTAGAACAAATATGGCAGCAGAGATGACTAACAACCAAATCCACCACACTGAACTTTTTTTACAATGCAAAATGACTAGAGTCTACTGACACTCGTTCTGTCAGAATTAAAGGAAATTATTGCAATAACCTTCTACAAATCAACAAGGTGACTAACTCTTGTGGATTGGAATCTGCCCCAATTCTGTACTAATATTTTTTTCTCACATTATCAAGGTTAGTAGCTGATTACATATACAGGGGATTTCAAATGGGTAATGATTTAATACTGAACTTAAAAAATTTCATGAATTATGAATTTTTTGTTTGACCCCCATTTTTGATACCAAAGATATTTTTAATACAAGCCTGATCCCCAGTTTTGACAGCAAGGAGAATTTTTACTCTGTTATGCACCCCTAGTAGATATGTTGGTGACGAATTTCAAACTTAGAAAATAAAAAGGCAAACAATTAGCAATTGTTCACAACTGCTGAAGATTAAAGTAACATGCATAGGGTATCATTTGATTTTTCACCTCTTGTACTGATATGGGTATCAATATGGACACAGTATCAATGCCTCAATTTATCAAGTAATCAGATCACTGGGAAGGGTCAGAGGAAACTTGGACTACATGCAATGGTGTCATAGAAACTCAGCTAAATGCAAAACTTCATGTAATCATTGGAGCCTGAAAAGTAGGTTGCAGTGACTTAACTTTGCTGATTACAAAACTAGATGTTGATGCCAATGGCAACAACAATGCCATAAGAAAGTTTTCCCTATATGTGGGGTGTGTGGGTGGACTTGTCATCAAATGTGATCTTATCTTTGGATAGATATGGTAGTACATCTTCTAGACATGCATGCATATATTAATTAATTTTGAAATCATATCAAAATGATGAGATAAAGGCAATTCTGCACAGTATCTCCATTAAATTGGCATGCAAGTAAATCTGGCTGATACACTTGCATACCAATGACTCATTGAAGCTTTAAACATGACCAGCTAGCATTTAAATGGTGATGCACTCCTAATTATATGTATATACTACTACTGTACTGGATCACAATAGGGATCCACATAGCTGGAGTCAAGAGCTGGGGAAGTATATTGAGTGCATGCTTTATAAGTTAATCACCACTTAATGTCTATTAGGACAGATTAAAGCATTAAATGTATACATGAATATCAAGATATTTAAGTTATGACCACATGTTGCAAACAAGCTTTTGCCAAATTACAGTGGATAAACAATTGACATTGTTAGAAATAATCTTCAGCATAATACACTTACTATAGGCACAGAATATGTAAATATACTGAATCAACAGAATTTATTAATATATACTGGACTGAATTTATGCCAATATATTTACATTTTCGTATAAAAGCCTTGCATTTGAAGATACGAGGACATTTATTTTGTTTTAAATCTACATGACAAATAATTTTAAAAGCAAAGCATTAGTAGAACCACTAGCATATTTGTGACAGAAGCCAGCAACACTGATACAGTAACCAGTGCCAGATTTAGAAAAAAAAACAAGGCCCTAAGCTACGGGAAGCTATAGAGACCATATTTGGTATAAAATAAATTTGAGAAGCTCCTTCAGACTGAGTTCAGACTTTGGGGTCCTAAGCTGTAGCTTGTAAAATAGCTTATGCCTAAATCTGGTACTGACAGCAACCAATAACAAGCCATAGATATCTGTGATAGAAGCAAGTAACCTGTGACAAGAGCCAGTAAAAGCTATTCATTATTATTATTATTATTATTATTATTATTATTATTATTATTATTATTATTATTATTACATGTATTATTATTATGACTTTATTTAAAGAGGGTAACTCAATTAGCTAAGAACTAATCTACCTTGAGGCCCTCATTCAAAGGAATTTATTTAATTTTGCTGCATCTCTGAAGCCATTGTATATACTGGGTTTGGAAAGAGGAAATAGAGTGGGCATTTCTAATCTCAACTGGAATATTATTCCAGAGCAAAGTTCCAGAGTATTGGAAACTTTTTTTAAATAATTCCTTATTTGGTTTGGGAATTTGGTAATCTTTGGTAGACATTGATCACAGGTGGGGAGTATTTCCAGGTAGCCTATACTTGAATAGTGATTGTAAATATTCAGGAGCATTATTATTGGCTATCCTGTACATTAATTTGGCTTTTCGTAAACAGATTCGGTCTTTAATAGGTAGTATTTTTAACTTACCAGCTAAATGACAAAATTCAATAACACTGATATTTTTGACAATAACAAGTAACACAAACAAAGCCTCAAATACACAGTACTTTTCTTCTTTCATGCAAATTTTGATAAATTTGTTCTCAAATAAAGAAACATAATTATTCTGAGTAGCATTTTATGTGACATGAATGCTTAATCACATCAAAGATCCTCATTTTTCAGAGCATATGTTGTAGATTTTACTGCCACAAATTTTGATAACTAATTCGAAAGCAAATTACGTTGCCTCAAACATTAACAAAATTTAGAAGGTAATAATGAAGATAAATAATGACAATGAAAAGCCATTAACAGCACTTTAACTATATCAATTTATATGCTATTTTTTTATTAACCTTTTTGACCAAAAAACCCCAAAAAATCAATCTAAACATTAGACCAAGTTTTTCTGACCTTTCCCACCCCATTCAGATAATTTTGATAAACTGGTGTGGGAGATAACTGTCCAAATATCTGCATGTACACCAACTTTACCTATCCATGAAATACAGACAAAAACTTTTTGTGTATGCATTACTATTTTTTGAAATTACCCTTGTGAAATATTCAAGTATCAAAATCCAAAACAATGTCCTAGGCTTTAATGGTGGCACTCTACAGTTTCATATTTAGCAAAGGGTTTAGAATTTTAAAGAAAAATAATTTCCCTGGCTTTCCTCACTAGTTATACTGGCTATTTAAAAAAAGAGTTTGTTTATCTTAGGTATTGTTCAAAGAACCTTTAATTCCCTTTATTTTGGTGTATGATTAATGGGTGTGATATGGGTTATCGAGTATACAGCTTGTCCTTACTCCAAATGTGCACCATTCAAAAAAGTGTTAGCTCCACTTGCTCATTTTCATTTCCCTAACTTCAGAAGTAAATTGTGAAAAAAGAGCCAATACCTTTTTTTACATTTTATAGATTTAATAATTTGATAATTCATTCATTGCACTTTCAGAAGCTAGTATTATCTAGTCTGGCAAAATTCACTTTCTCTTTTTTATTATCTGCCAAGGATAGTATACTTTAGACAAATTCAGGCTGATTTTTGGAGCACAAGGGAGCAGTCATTTTAGTTAGAAGTGTGCTAAGATCATTTACAATTTCTAAAAGTACAATATCCAAAGAAATGTCAGCCAAATTACATGAAAGTAGCATAGAAGTATGCTAACATTCTCTACACTGTACATATTTTAAATGCAAACAAATTCACCTTACATATGTTGCTCTCTCAAAAGTACATAATAACTGGTGAGCACCACCAATAAAAATAAATTTAATTCATGAATTGTTTGAGCAGCAAGCAATCTTCTATGAAATGCAAATCAAAAGTAATGCCTAACTGTATTCTCCAACCCAAATCGACTTTATCCTTCAGATATTAAAATAAAGAATTTTTAAAGAAATTTAAAACCTTTTTTATTGCAAGTACTACCAAGAAAACAATCAAGAGGGAAACATTTTCTGTAAATTTTAAAGTGCATAATTGTGAAAACTGAATCAAACCAAAGATTTAACCAACTGACAGGGGACATAACTCTGTTAAAAACAGTATGACAAAAAAGGGCATTAAATGCACATATACAGGTTCATGAGCTGTGCCAATAGCAAGAGATATCCCAAGTAAACTTATGAAGATGACCCACAGGGGCCAAAAATCTATCCAAACTGTGTAAATAAATAAAATTCATAAAGGTTCCACTCAACCATTATAATTTTCTCATTAAATAGGGGCAAAGATTGGGTGGCAAATTGTGTCCATTTCCAACAATCACAGACACACTAGCTAGACTGTTGATATAAATTTACTGTGAGGTAGGGAAACAACAGACTGCCTAAAGCAGGTATCTAATAGAAATGTTTATTCCCATGTGCAAAATGAATGACCTTGACTAAGGCCAAAGCATGCTAACTTGAGCAGTAATGGCTTTATCTTCTTCAAATTTTTCTTAAAAATCCAAAAAGTGAAAATATTTATGTGGAGCTAACATTCTGGTGAGAGAAACAAATCTAAATTAAGACCAACTTTCATACTCAATAATCCAAATACAGCCATAAACCATACACCAAAATAAAGGAAATTATAAATTATTTTAATAATACCTAAGATATTCAAGGCCTTGAAAAAAAAAAAGGTTACGTTAATCAGAGAGGAAAACCTGTGAAATTATTTTCCTTTAAAAAAAAAAAACCCTATGCAAAGTATAAAATTATAGAGCAGAACCAAAGACAAATCTAGATTTTCAGATTCCATTTTTTTTATCTCTTTCTGCTGACTGGTTCTTGAGATATGCTGACTACAAGAACATTCCAAACTAGACAAGAATTTACACAATACAGACTCTAAAATGGAGCAAAAACTAAAGCTATAAAAGATGTACAACTTTTTGATACAATATTAATACTAAACATCATCAGAATATGGTAAACAGTTCTTGAGATATTCCCATGACAAGCAACATCCCATGTGAAGATAATATTTGTAAAAATGATGACATCGCATTTAGACCTCAGAAAGTATTTGAACTGAACATATAACCCACATAATGGTCATCTTATATGTCTATTTTTTATATAGGGTTCTGATAAACAAAATTATTCATTCTTTATGGAATCACTTTCAGTGGTGTTCAGATATGATTTGCAAGGAATTATTTATTTAAATTATTTGTTGCTATTACAAAGTGCAAACTGACATTTTGGACTAAAACACTATTTTGTCATTATTGTGAATTCAATCAAAGCCCTTCTGGATTATATCATTGTGAAACATCAAGACTATTGGTATGTGATGTGATGTGATGTGATGTGATGTGATGTGATGTGATGTGATGTGATGTGATGTGATGTGATGTGATGTGATGTCATGTGATGTGATGTCATGTGATGTGATGTGATTATGAATTTTAAAGTAGCTTTAACACTTTTTCAGTCATAACGCCTCTTAATGCTGAAGGTCAAGCAAGGCAGCTGTTAGTACCATTTTCTTTGGTATGACTCAACTGGAACTCAAACACATGACCTCCTATATTTGAGGTGGATGCTCTAACCACGACCATCGGAGCAGTTCATGACTATTGTTATATCAAAATATTCAAGATTTAGAATTCATTTTAAACACTATACTTTTGGACCGGTGATAAACATGTAGGCTAATCGTCAATTTAATTCACAATGCTATAAATTACCTTTAAAATTTTTACATCATATTCTGGGGAAATAAATTATTTGCTGAATTTTACTACATTTGATGGTTTGTGCTTTTTCTGTCACACTTAAAGACTACTTAGTCATAAAAAGATAAATTTAAGTCTCCAAAACAAATGTTCATACCAAATTTGATCAAAATATCCTGAACACCTAATTAACCTTGCTGGTACATGTAACAAGTAACATCTCATGTCAAGATATCAAATTAATTCTCAAATGCTTTAATTCTATCCAAAGTGATGTTGAAACAAAAACCATATAAGCCACATCTTGGTCTAAGTGAGAATACAACTGTATGACAATGAATCAGATTATATTTAATGCTTACTGAGCTACTAATCTGCTGTTGTAGAGATCTTGTAGAACTCCACATGAAATGGCAAAACTTGTCCAAAGCATATCTATATGTAATAGGCCAGTTGCAATCAACTTGAAATACATGTATCTGCATTTGCCAGAATTGGCATTGACTGGAACAAAAGTGGCCAAAGTATTTTATTTATTATAAAAGCATAAATATATATATGAAGTAAGTAATGACAAGGCTTGCTCTATAAGTTCTGCACCCCTGGAATAGGAAATTCACCTGCCAAATGGCATCTAGTTTTGTGTAAAGGGTGCAGAGCTTTAGTAGTAGTGCATGAAGTGTGAAAGCACAGACAAATATATGGACTGAAGGCAAGGCTTACTAGATATTTCTGCATCTGATGTGGGGACCTAACAATGAAGCTCAGCTGGTTATCCTATCTAATTTATGATTCTTAACTAAGATGTATTATGCAACCACATATGAATGATTAGTGAAAATTTTCAACTTTTGTACATAGCAACATGAAGAAAAGAGAATACAATCAATGAAAATTAAAAATATTAGAAAATATTATATAAATGTCTAATCTGGTTTTTGACTGACAGGATGTATTTGATTATAAATCACTGGTTCCATAATATACTCTACCTAGGGGAATTGTGCACAAGTTGATTGCACTGGAATAAAAAATCCCTATAAATTCTTATCCATAGCCCAAAGCATCACAAAATTAGAGCAGTAGGGAACATCCTCTCCTAGGAATTAAAATCAAAGTGGCAACACATGATTGAAAGCTAGTGAGCCACAACTTTACAAAACACAGATACTATAATGAATTAATTATTGGAGATAAAACCATAATCTAACTCTACAGATAATTTCATACCACTTGACTCTCTGCACCTGTATACTGTTCTCTCAGGAACCAAGTATTTTTATTCTTCTTTATCTTGGTGGGGAGGGGTGAGAACAGAATTGCTTTCAAACAATTCTTGATTTTTCTTTCTTTTTCCTAAAGATAATATATGTACATGCATATTTTTCAACTAGTATAATGGATATAATTCTTATTTTAAGAAATAAAAACAAACATTTTTTCAAGCTAATTTGGAACAATAAACTTTTGCTCTAAAAAACAAACACCAAGACCCTACACCACACCAAAGAAAAATAAATGGTCCATCCCATGCATGCTCACCTGAAATATGCTACATGAAAAAATAAAAGCAGTGCATAATAACTCTGGCTTGACAATGATGTGTTTTTGATCATGACCATTGATGCAAACTAAATCAGTCCCAAAAACAAATTTCTTGCAAGTCTGACAATAAAAATCAAGAGTACAATTTATTAGGATCATGCAGAACTCACTGCTGTACCATTATTAACATGGTTATTTCAATTCACATTTTTTAAATCTAAATTTGTGCTTAAATGTTTCAAATATACAACCTGTAGACTATACTTCCTGTAACTTTTCTTTAGTTTTCTGCTTTAAAATCATTTTGGTGCCTATAAAAAGCAAGTGAAATATGGAGACTATCAATGACAGGTAAAATCTATGTTTTACATGCTTTTACCTTGGATATCTTTTTAATTACAGAATGCAAAATTGCCTCTAAGAGGAAATATATGTAATCAATACATGTAAAATTTCTTCATTTTCTTTATCCTTTAAAATTTCAGCAAAAAATACTTTCAATAAATAATTTTTTCCATCTTTTTATAAAACTTAAGGAGATTTAATCTAATTATTGATCTAAAAGCATAACTGATCCTGGGATTTATATGGGATTTATTTATATTTAGATTTGTATCTAAGTTTGTTCTATAAATTAATAGAACTTAACAGAAGAAATTTAAAATGTCCCTAGACTCAATGATAGCAGACACCAACTTTCATACCTTAAACTGCCAAACTTAAGAAATTGAAATTTTCAGCCCTATATCCAACTTCCCATCCTCCTGTGGTAATACATGTATTTAGGTTTTAAATCCACTATGCACATCTGAATACCACTCACAATCACATTCCAAAGTTTCATACCTTCTTCTTCAACAGTGGAGACCAAGATGTTTTTGTTTTGGGTTTAAAAACATTTCTCAGTGCAAAATAGGCTATACAGTACATGGCAGCAAGTATAACTTGTAGGGTAAAAACCTGGTAAAAACCACTCGACACTGGAAGATACTGGAAAGTTTTCCAACATACCCATATTGGCAAAGCCAGAGACTCAAACCCATATAAACTGAGGTTACTTTACAAAAATCAGTAAAGTTTAACGATTTCAACACTCAGCCACCCAAGACCCCATATGGCATACAATACATTCTTAATTCTTAACACATGGACAGACACTAGTTCAGATAAAAATGATGATATAATATCTCCTTCTTTTCCCAAAAATCATGTGGATATAGATTTTTTAACCAACACATGTAAATGTATGATGCTTACTAAACTGTAAAGGCAATTTAAGCAGGAATTATATGAAATGGTTTGAAGATTGTTAAAACCACTAAACAAGGGAACAACAAGACACAAGACCAATATACCATAATTGATGGGTAATGTTCTAAGCTAACCAGTAGAATAACTCTGTTACAAAATGGTGCAAATTGAACAGATCCATTATCCTCTAAATGTATTGATTCATGCCAAATTTACTTCCAGTGAATGATGTCCTCCAAACATTATTTAGCATTATTTAGCAGAAAGATAGTGATGGCAGGACTGAGACTGAACAGACAACACAAGTAACACTATATGTTCCCTCCACACATATGGCTGGGGCATAAAATGACCACATGTGCTAGTAAGAGCATGATTGTGGGTTCCCAGCAAAATATTTGGCCCTGTAATCCACAAATCTTGATTCCTGTCCACCCTTTTATTGCAAATAACTGTTTGTCCTTTCGAAATTGTGTATGCCCCCAGATTTAGGAGACATGGTGACTAAATCACAAGATCCTTAGGGCATCAAAGCATGCACATTTTTATAGGTCAAAGAGTGATATAGCCAAGGTATTGGTGTGTACATTGTTGAAAAAAAACATCTTTTTATTTCCTTTATGAGCCTGAATCCAAAATGAAAACTATCAATTAGGTTACATACATTAAGTTCCTAAAATGATCCTTATTTGATTTGCCTAGAGGTTTCTGAAGCATTTAGTAAGTCTAAAGCCTACAAAACATGGTTAATTGTGTTTTGACTTTGCCACACACACCCTCCCCCCATTTTCTGAAATTGTATCTTCCTTTCAGGGATAATTTGCAACTAACTAAGACATGAAGCAGATTGTTTGTGTATCTCTGTATAATCATTATATAAATTATTCTTAAATTACCTCTCATAGGCTCATGGATATTTGGCTTTGGCTTGTTCTGGAGCTTAATAGCACAGCAACACAAAGAGGTTGTTCAGGAGTTCATTTTATGGGATGCAATTGGAGTAAAGTACCATGCCCAAGGATTCACTATAAACCATTCTTGATGAGAACCTCATGAACATTAATGTCAGGAGAAAATGAGGCTAAGCTAGGCAGATACAACTATACTATGTCTAATATATTACATAGATTCCTTATGCAAGAGAATATATTATATTGATCACGTCTGCAATGGATGTAATGCAGGAGTGCATAATACCTCGATCATGATCGACCGGTTGATCATGAAGGTAGTGTAAGTAGATTGTGTAGCATTAAAAAAAATAAATGTCAGCCTATATATGCTATGCATTTTTGTGGTTGGTAGATCATTTTGGATTGGCCATTTTACAAGTAGCTTGCATGCTGAAAAAGTGTGTACACCCCTGATGTAATGTATTTTGTAAAGATTCCTTCATTTTGCATAAGAATGTCTTATAGAATTATTGCTGCATATATTATAAAGAGGAAAACTTATTTATATGTCCATTCTCTAAAAAAAAAAGTTGATTTATGTCCTATCTTGAGTGTCCTTTTTCTGAACAGAACACATAATACAAGTTAATGATAGAGAAAAGAAACTATTTAAAGCATGAATTTTGTTTCTGATTAGGTAAGGTTAAATGTACATCTATGATTAATCATTATTGTGGGTAAAACACATGGTCAGAATAAAACATTTACAAACTGTGCAAAGTGACACAAACTGCCTTTTTAACCAAAATCGTCCCCAAAACCTGTAGAAATTTTATGGTATAGTTTTGGGTACGTGTCGGCATGCTTTCATTTCAATTTGTATCAGAAATGCACAGCCTAGTTGCTTTTATGGTGCTTACTGCATTTGGTGCCAAGGAGTGGGAGGGACTGGAATTTTCTCTTTAAATGACATTTTTTCTTTTCCTGAATCATTGGTCAAGTGACAATATGGATAAAAGATTTTATTTATACAAATGCATTTTTTGTTTCAATAACAGACTGGCAGTTCTATATTTACCCACAAAACAGCAGGATTATTTATTCAAAGCTGTTTGAATGTTTGAAAGCCATTCATATGTGTGTGTGTGTGTGTATATATATACATATATATATATATATATATATATATATATATATATATATATATATATATATATAGAGAGAGAGAGAGAGAGAGAGAGAGAGAGAGAGAGAGAGAGAGAGAGAGAGAGAGAGAGAGATAGAGAGACAGAGTGGAACCCCGCTATAACGCGATGATCAGGGTCCATAAAATCGGATCGCGTTAAAAGTGGGGTCGCGTTAATGCGGGGTTTTACAAAATTTAACTTTTTTTTCCCGAGAACATATAAGTGTATGTACATGTACAATGATCAAAAGTCGGCTTATCATCAGATGAACATTAACTGGAATGCATTAATTAAGATATATTCAAAATAATAATATGGCTAATATATTTATATGTTATTACTGTGCATTAAAAAAATTTACTAAGTTTTATTTGTTTGAACGATATTACAGATTGACCGATAATACCAGACTATCGCTATATCATGAAAAGTGTATCAACACCGTATGCTACCGTGCCGTCATGGCATGCAGTTCATCCATAATGGATGAAATTTCATTGAAAATCGTACGATTTAAAATATTCAATAATTTTGTAATAGTCTGAATTCGTTGTGTAAAAGATAAGATGAACAAAATATTGAAACCATTTACTTGCCGTCTGCAGCTATTTCCAGGTCTACATATGGTGTCTGTACAAATTTCATACCGCTAAAATTTTATCATATGAGACAACTGCGAGAATAATTAACAAACAACGCATGATTTCAGCATGCAAATAACTTTTATTTCAGATTTTGTGAACATCAAAAGAAACATGTGAAAACTGCTAAATTAATCATTGTGCAAAGTCAGTGTGGTTCCAAATTTAAATGTCATCATTTCTTGAAAAATATATCCAATGACGTTTGCTTCTTTGCCACGAACTGTTGGGTTCTAGCAAAGTCAAGAATGTTTCTTAATTGAAGGACTTTGACGCTGTCAACATCTTGTGTTTCCAGCCACCTTAAACTTGCTTCTAAATGTTCTACTGCTTCAGACACTTTTGGTGGGGGAGTTGGAATGCCATCATCATCGTTATCATTATCGTCACTGTTTTCAGGTTCTGATTGTGCAGCTTCATTCTTCCTGCTGACATTTGTAACAATTTCGTCATCTGACATGTGTTCGTATATAGGGCAGATGTCATCTACTGAATACCAGTTAAGGATATCATGATGACTGTGCTCGTATTTTTTGAGTGCTTCTTCTGCTAAACGTATGTCATCTTCAGTGAATCCTGTAAATTCAAGCTCATCATCACTATCATTTTGTGTTGAGGGCGTAAAAGCTGGCCCAAGACCCTTTATCCAGCATCGTTCATTGCAGCGTGCAGTGATAGCATCCTAGGCTTTACCTCCAAGGTGACATATTTCTTTTAAGTTGAGTAATGCCAATGATGTGTCAATGGATGCGTTATTATCTGCTACCATTCCCTTTATCATTTCACAGCAATAATTTTTTTTTAAATACGGAAATTATGCCTTTGTCAAGTGGCTGGATTTCTGACGTAGTGTTTTTCGGGAGGTACGAAACTTTGATCTTGCCATCACTGCTGACAAGATTTTCTGCTGGGGGGTGGGGTGGGCAGGGCAATTATCCAGCAGGAGGAGAACTTTTTCTTCCAGCTTGAGCTTTCGTAAATGAGCCCAAACATTTGGAACGAATGTTTTGTGAAACCAGTCCTCAAATATTGAGCTATTCATCCAAGCATTCTTGCTGTTAGTGTACTGAAATGGAAGTGCCTTCATATTTACATGATGAAAACATCTGTGAGCTTTCGATTTTCCAATCATCAGAGGTCTGACTTTGTGGCTGCCAGACTTGTTAACACAAAAAAAGAGAGTCACTCTGTCCTTCCTCTTCTTGAAACCTTCTCGTTTGTGACTGTCAGTCTTGGTTGCAAGGGTGCGATCCAGTAACATTTATAACATAAACCAGTCTCATCGAAGTTATAAACTTGGTCGGCTGTGTAGCAACCATCCTCCAGCAACTTTTTAAGCTCAATTGGGTAGGAATTGGTAGCCTCTTTGTCAGCGGAGTGGATTTCCCCAGACACAAGAACTTGGCTGATAGCGTGCCTTTTCTTGAATCTGTCTAGCCAGCCATTACTCGACTTAAATTTGGAATCATCTCCATTGATACGGCAATCAAATTTCTCTGCTTGGGCTTTCAGAATTGGGCCAGAAATTGGAACACCTTCAGATCGAGCTTGTACAAACCATTAGTACAAAGCTGAATCCAGGACAATGTCATTAGCTAACTTAACCCTTTTATGCTGTAAACGAGTTTCCTCTTTTAAAATTTTGGGTAGACCACAGAGCTTTCCTTCATCTTTTTTTTCCACCCTCGCAAAGTGGATTCGATGATTCCTAGATCTCTGGCAAGCTGAATTTGTTGTTTGCCCTTCTTTAATTGATCTAGGGCATACAGTTTCTCTTTAGCAGAAAACGACTTGCATTTTTGAACTTGCTTTTCCATAACAGTAAAATAGTTTTTTTATATAAGCAAACAACGTACACAGATAAAGCTCGATAACTACATAATGAAGGCGTGCAATTGTTAGGAATCACTTTTTATATAAAACAAAATTAAGCTGAATGGATGTACAAGTTCTGGTCCTTTTAATTTACAGTGACATATTATTTACTTTCAACTGTTTGTAGTTTGATCACACCAACAAGCACAGCATACATGTCGGCTTTCGTCCTTTGATGTTTATCAAATTGTATCAACCATAGCTTTGTCTGCTGCTTGGCTGTGATTGCAGTTAAATAAGAAGCCCATGTCAGCTATTGTTTGAGCAACAACTGAATTCACCGAAGAGGGAAGACAATTTGCTGGCTTTACTCAGGGATCTGTCATAAGTAAGTAATGTTTACTTCTTCGGCTTAAGAATTCCAAAACCTAATGAAACCAGTTTTCTCTTCTAGAAACTTCTGTTCAAACTGATAAATTTCAGAAGCCAAGCATTGTACACACTATTTCTTGTATGTTATATATATCGTATTTTAGAATTCATACACGATCACTTCTCCAAAATAATTGATAGAACCTGGATAAATTGTTAAGTTCCGATCGTTTATTATGTTTATTATTAAAAGTCATACACAAATACTTCCACCAAATTGCAATAAACGTTTTACACAATATTTCTCATACGTTAAACATATATTTTCACTGTCTGATACAAATACACGTAAATGAATTTTAAATTTCAGGAACCATGCCACAATCATATTATTTTAAACATCACAACTAATCTCATGCCCCAAATGAAGTTAATTTCTTATTTTTTTTACTTTTCTCCAATTTTTTTTTCTTCATGTGTGAATGAATATACGAAATTTTTCGGGAGCCATGCTACGATCCCGTTATATCCGAATTCGCGTTATGGCGAGGCGCTTTATAGAGGGGTTCAACTGTGTGTGTGTGTATATATATATATATATATATATATATATATATATATATATATATATATATATATAAAAGCACCCTGCCCTCAAACACAAATCGGTCACATATTTATCTGAAATTCTTCACTGATTATAATATTATTTCTATGGAGTTGGTAGATGGATGAATTTTAACACCCAATATGGATATGCAGATATTAGATAAAGTAAAAATAAAAGGTAAGAATCATGTCTAAACAATTAATATAAATTGTCATTATATGAATGGGATATTCTGTTTATGTTTATTAAAATAATTTTTTCTTTAATTTTAACAAAATCTTTATCTGCCACAATTTCATCCCCTGGCTCTAACAAATCTATAAGCTGGTGCCTGGCTTAGCCTTGTTTTGGATTGGTTGAACCAGGGTCACATGAATACATGAATATATTTTAAGAATGGTCTATAGCAGCTGACTAAGACTGGTCTGATATTAAGATTCAAGCTAGCAGGTTCACCAATTTAGATCAGGTCAGATGTGCTCTCCTAAAAGGCAACTTATGGAGCTAGGAGCTGCAGTGGTTCAGTGGTTGGTGTGCCAAAGTCACAATTGAAAGGGTACATGTTAGAATCCTGCCATCAGGTCAGCCAGTGTTTGTCACTATACTGTATCCATGAACAAGGCACTATACTACAAATTGCCTTGGCACTGAATACCATATTTATTCCCTAATAATAAAAGTCCAACTGCAAAATACATAGACCCAGATCCACCATCACATAATGCACCAATAGATCTGGGTCTGTACAGTTTGTTAGGAGAGATCAGAAGAACTAGCCATAAAGACCCTGATCTGCAGGTGCACTATGATGTGGCAGATCAGAATCTATGCTCTGTGCAGTTGTATAATTGCACAAGATTTATAATTGAATATATACAGTAACCTATTTATGGTGCTGTACCATAAACCACCAAACACAGGTTAATCTTCTTAAATTTATGTATATCACTCAACAGCATATGCATTGACAGTTGAATTGCCAAGCAATGGTGGAAAAAGAATTACAAATTGTCCTATACCTTTAACATTTAAGCCTGACAAGATAGTAATTCAATGCACTTTCCCATGAACAGATGAACCATTAAAATGTGATGCCCTATGGAAAAAGATGGATGGAATAATTGATCCTACACTGCATGTACAAGCAAGATACATTGAACTTACTTTCATGAACTTACTTGCTTACTTAAATAACCTGGACTTTTGTTTTCTAAAACAGTTGCACTGAGCAGGTACTATTATTAATTTGTGCAGATCCTGCCTAGTTACTAAGAGCTGGGGAGGAGTTAAAAGCTGTATCCAAACTCTGTACTTGTTTCTGCTTGTAAAAATAAATTTAATGGCTTGGGCTAGATGGGAATATATTTTAAGATGTTTACATTTGATGACTCCATCTTTGCATAAAAAATAATTCTACAGCTGCCAGTATGAACACAAATACCAAATATTCACTCTATAGTATATACTCACTTGTAAGTTGAGTTCTGCTAAAGGAAGCACAGACCCAGCTCTGCTGTTGCCTAATGCAATGGCAAATCTGGGTCTATTCAGTTTGTTAGAATCAGTCAGTAGAACAAAACAACTCTGACCCTGATCTGTTGGTGCATTATGTGACAGCAGATCAAGGTCTTTGTTGTCTGCAGTTGAACTTAACTTATAAGAGTACATACAGTAAGGGGCAGTAGCCATAACAACATTTTCAAAATGGCTGCCATTCATAACTATATTCAATGTCAAAGACAGAAAAAAAAACTGACAAACATTGAATGGACAACAAACCATCCCATGAGCTTTTTGTTCTATGAGAAAATATGAAACTAAATCCATAAATCCCATGGGTTTCAGGATGGTGGGATTAACTTAATGCTTCTTTTTTGTCAGTATCTGATAACCACTTTATCTGCAGCTCTTGCTTAGTCAAAGCTTTCTATAGGCATTCAAAAATGAAATTCCAGGTCAATATAACCCACAAAAATGGAGTCCTGTATAAAACAATATGTAGATCCAATACTGAAAATTGATGGTCTAAAAATTGGGCATTCTGGAAGAAGGAACTCTCCCTAATGAGAAGGAACTCTCCTTCTGAATATACTCCAGTACATATACTCTAACACAGGGATCTCAAACTGAAACCACCTTGAAGGACACATAAATGTATTTTTGATGACCCAAGGCCCACACCACCTTTGTTATCTCTCACGACACTTTGTGATGCCATTCATTTTGTGGGCCACAGGATACAGGTTGGAAGGCCACATGCAGACCACAGGTGGGTTTGAGATCCCTGCTACCATATAATACATTCAATTGTTGAAAACAATTATCATTTAAGGTCAATAATGGGTCAAATAGAAGTCTTCTTACCAAAGGGCTAGCACATGTTTTACCATATATATTCACCTATGAGTCAAGTCCAACTGCAACCTGAGTAGACCCAGATCTGCAGTCACATAAAGTGCTATGCAGTTTCCTAGTAGTAATCAGTAGAACAAACAACATAAACCATGATCTGCAGGTGCATTATGCTACAGCAGATTTGAATCTGTGGAGAAGGGTTTGCAGTTTGACTTAAATTATAAGTAAATATATACTGTAATTTTGGTAACCCTTCTGGGTAATAAAAATCTAATTAAATATCCCATAATTACAAGTGATTGTGATTGCAACTGAAAGTCTCTGTAGTGTAAGTTTTCATTATGTACACTGAAAATGTCAAAGCACCTGTTATAAATTATCCATTGATATGAACTGTTCATGATGTCACTGTGATGTTACCCAAATTCTCTAAGGGGTACTAAAGTCCGAAAATACATCCCCATTGGTTTGTACCCATTTCAATAACTTAAACATTTAATTTGATAAAAAGTGCAGGAACATAGTCAATTCATTCAATGATTTATATTTTCTAACCTGAATGTGAGAAGAATTGCTATAACCCCGTCATCGCCTGTGCATTTCATGCTTAACAGAAGTTTTCAATGCAATAGACTGACATGCTTGAGAACCATTTCCAGTTTCTGGACCAGTCCATTTTCAGCAAAGGGGTGCATGTGTAACTAATACATATGTTGTCTGCTTCCGATATTTACAGTTTTGAATCAAGCAAAGGAAAAGAATGACAAAAAATTTGCCTTTCACGTGTATTTAACAATAGGTTTCATTAATATGTTCAGGTGTGCAAAGGAATATAATTCCAAAGTCAATGTTATTGCAATTTACCAAATTATCCAATTATCCAGCAGTTATAGAATAGGATCAATTTTGTCGGGTGTACCCCTGTTAGTATGGAAAGTTCCTTAAGAATGAAAGGAGCAAGGGGATGCAAGTACTAGTGCCATTCTGGTGACAATCAGGTTAAAAATTATAAATCAATGATTCAATTGACTTAGTTCTGTGCACTTTTTATCACATTAAACTTTTTAGTTATTGAAATCGGTAGGGGGGTAGCAGAAATCCTGAGGGCTACCCAATTTTGAAAACAGTACTCAATTTCAAGCCCTGTGAAATGGTCTAAAATGGAAGAAACAGAACTACTAGATTCTGAAAGCTATTAATCTTTGTGGCTGTCTAACTTAATTGCAGTATTCAAGCCATGTTAAAGGTCTGAAAAGGTGGGGGAAAATAGGAGAATCCCAAGAGTTCAGCATTCAAGCCCCGTTAAAGGTCTCTGTGTGTGTGTGTGTGTGTGTGTGTGTGTGTGTGTGTGTGTGTGTGTGTGTGTGTGTGTGTGTGTGTGAGTTAGATTTTTAACATAGCTTTAACAATTTTTCAGTCATATCACTATGTCTAGCACTGGGGCATCATGCCACAGACATGTAGCATAATGTCCCACCCAGTAACATTATCCTGGCACCAGGCCGACCAGTCCTAACACTAACCTCTTAATGCTGAGCATCAAGAGAGGCAGCTGTTAGTACCATTTTTGTAAGTCTTTGGCATGACTTGGCCAATCGCTTGAACCCACGACCTCCTGCATCCAAGGCAGACACTTTAACCACTAAGTCACAGGAGTGGTCTCTTAAAGGTCTGAAATGGTTGAGAAAACAGGAGAATCCTAAGATTGCAATATTCAAGCCATGTTAATGGTTTGAAATGGCGGAGGAAACAAGAAAATTTCAAGAAAAAAAACCCTACTTTTGAACAGATGTACACATATCCTTGTACATATCATAACTGGTAAATTGAACCATAGGCCATAGATCTGCAAAGTAAGCATGTTAGCACTGCATCATCTAACCCTGTCATCCAACCCAACTCATGAATCTATCAAATACAGTAATTAGATTCTTCATTTCTATATGTGAACTAAATAGTTACCATCAACATACCATACAAAGAGATTGTTGAATGAAGGGAAGCTTGACTAGGCTTTGCACTATAAGTGATTTTGTTTCATTGTTCTATATTGGGGTGGGATGGGGTGGTTCTCACACAGCAACACTTTATAAGCAATATAGTGCCAAGGCAAGTAGTGCAAAGTACATAGACCAAGGGCACACCACAGTAGCTGATCAAATAGTAGGAATCAAACCTGTAACCTTGTGGTAACAAGTCCAACACTTTAACCACTGACTCACCTAGGAACAAGATCCCTTGATGCTAAAGGAGAACACCCAATATGTACTCTAAGTTACCTGGATTTGAATCCTAATCCACAATGAGGATCAGTTATTTATCTCCAACATTTTCTACTAGATACAATATGTACTCACTTATAAGATCAGTCCAACTGCAAACTGTACAAATCCTGATCTACTATTGCATAATGCACTGTCAGATCTGAGTCTGTGCAGTTTGTCAAGAGTCATCAGTAGAACAAACAACACTGATCAGATTTGCAGGAGCATTGTGCAATGGCAGATTATAATCTGTTGTTTGTGGTTTGATTTGACTTATAAGTGAATACCTATGGTACAAAAGATTTGGGCAAATAATGCTTGCCACTAAGTGATATTAAAGTTTTGGGCAAATGAAACAGCTAATTAAAATTTATTACACTTCAGGACCCCCAAACCAAACCTCTCCACCAATCAAACAGCAAGCAGAGGAAATATTGCCATGTTATAATGCTGACCCAGTTATATGTAATAGGCATATGAATCATACCCTGTAATTAGTTTCCAGGTAATCTTGCCTTGCTAAATCTGCACCTACACTTGGAGCAAGAGCAACTACATGTATATACAAATGTAAAATCAAAAGTGACCTGAGATCTATAATTTGTCAAATAATGTATTTTCTTGAAGATCTATTCTCATTGTTTGCAAGGGGCACCTGCTGGCAGAGTGATTTTTGGTACTTGGCTGTAACAGATTACTCCATGTGGGTTAAAGTCTTGCATAGGCCAACACTGATATGTGAGAATGTTTGCCAGTAGCTTCCTGTGGGTCAGTAGTTCTTCCTGGAGTCTTCCTCCACCAATAATGTGGCTGCCATGTATTGCCTGTCATGTCTTGAAAAATGGTGTTTAAACCCATAAAACCCCAAACCATAATGGCTTTGCAAACTTATTTTTTTTACGCACTTAAATGTGCATCTATGTTTCTGGTGTGTTTGGGGAAGGTAGGTGTCCTATGTGTCTTTTCATTTGCTAATTGTGCCATTGTTTAAATATTTGTTAGAAGTAAAGAACAGATCAAAAAAACATTATTTACCTTGAAATGGGGGACTGTGGTTACACCAGAAGAGAGAACAATGCAATAATAGCAGGTCAAATATTACTGCTATTAAACCTTGGTTCATAGCAAACAAACTCCACATAAACTTTCAATCTGATTAAACTCAGATCTCCAGTCCTACATGGTGCTCTAATGGACACCAATATAGGTCATAAGATCATGTTATGTTGACCACTTCCAAATTTCTGAAAGTTATGCATGTCATTCAAAAAACTTGTACATGTAATTACTAACAGTAATTCTTCCTAACAAGAATTTGTAATGCTTTATCTGATTGGATACAATAAATAAGTGGACTGGAAATACCAAAAGCCAACAAAACATGAATTTTTATGTGTCTGTCATATCAACACATATAATTGTGGGTATATGATTTTAATCAGATTGCATAAATTTGTAATCCCCATTTTTTTAAAAATTACTGTAAATTATCAAAGAAGTTCATTTAAAAGAACAGCTTGTGATTCAAGTACACTATTCACTAAGATTCGACGAATGTGGATAGGTGAGAAAGCTTGCCAGTAGCTTCTTGTGGGTAGGTGGTTCATTCTGCGGATTTCCTGGTTTTTTCCTCCACCATTAATAATGGCTGCCATGTATAGCCTATCGTGTGCTGAAAAATGATATTAAGCCCCAAAACAACAACAAGAAGACTATTCAGTTTCAACTAAGCCTATTTTATACATGCAACAATATGAAAGAATTTAGTGGTTGTGTTCCCCCTCTAATTAAGTCATTATACTGAAAGTCAAATTGTAGTCCTTGGAGTGGAGTGAAATGTGAGCAGTCTGTCAATATCTGATGTATGTGTAACCTATTACAAGATTTGGAGTGTTTATTTTTTCAATATAACTATGTTACATGGTATTACTACACAGCATCTAGGCATTCTTACTGGTAACACATGGGCCATGACTGGCTTGAAGGTGAGGAAGGATGATTACATTGTCAGATTTATTAGAGATTACAAACCCAATGCTCAAACTCCCTGGCATTCTAAACTGAGAACCATACTGAAAGGATCTTTTTTAAACATTCTATGGGGCTAATCTATTTTACATCAGTTCTTATTGTAATTTTGAGTTGATATGCAATTTAGCATCAGTGTTATTTTATATGCATGTATTATGTATATTCTATGGAAAATAATAATGTTTCCTTAAAAACAAAACCTACATGGATCTAGTGGTACCTTGAGCTTCTTCTAATATGAATCTAGTGGTACCCTGAAATCTTCAGATTTAGATGAACATCATACTTCTAAATTACAATTAAGATTCAACATCTACCTTTTTTCATTGTTACTTAATTACAAACTGTGATCAAGTAAAGTTATATTTACACAGATTATTAAATATTAACATTAACATAAAAAACCTTTCTAGTAACAAGGTACAATATTTCATTAAAAATATTTTTAAAAAACTATACAACATATCCACTGTTGATTTTTAACTTGGTTCAACTGCATGAGACTGTCATACTTACCAAGTGGACATCTAAAATTAGCTCAAATGTCTTGGCCATGATGTTATCAATGTCTAATGATCAGACAGTAAAAAATAGTATCAAAACTATTTTTCTTTAGAAAATCCAGTAATGAATGGCATAAAATAAATGATGTTAAGAGACTAAAATTTTGCAAAATTGTTTGCTTCATTTGAAAGTTGTTTTGGATGCTGAATGAAATCATTTAACAGATTTTTAGACCGAAAAAGTGTTGTTGTTGTTGTTGTTGTTGTTGTTGTTGTTGTGGGGGCTTAATGCTTTTTTTTCAGCACACAATAGGCTATACATGGCTGCCAGTATTAATGGTGGAGGAAGAAACCCTGCAGGGAAAGAACTACCTACACATGAGAAGCTAGCTACTGGCAAGCTTTTTCAAATATCCACATTCACTGAATCTTAGACTTTAACCAACACAGACAGAGGTGAGATGCCAGTGATCCATAAGGTAACAGAGAGCCTTTTTGACTGTCAAACACAAGAAGTAGATACAGTAAATCTCCATAAATCTAAAACACATGAGGGGCATAAAACTGCAATTTTTGCATTTGACTAAGATTTTTTTTTACAGCTGTTTAGCATGCTAACAAATAGATACTACATATTTGGTCAAAATGCTGCATAACATGTACTGTCAATTAAATAATGGACCAAAGCCTATAATGTCTCTCAAAACCCATAAGCCACCATGCTTCCCAATTAGCATATAACAAAGTCTAAGTCTTGAAAGTCAGGATTGAATTTTCAATTCTTGAATTGGGTTTTGGGTTTGTTTTTCTTTGATTCATCTGCTAGCTGCTTTCACAGGGAATAAAATGTGGTGGGACCAGTAGAAAAGTTTGTGACTAACAAATAAAAATGAGTTGTGCAAAAGAAATCATTTTTGTTACCAAATTTAGAAATATTTTGCTTTCATTTAGTCAAATGTGTGAAAAGAAGGAGCACTCTTTATAATGTTGGAACAAACTGACATTTTACTACAGCCTGGAATCAGAAGTAAATGTCAGTCTTTACAAATTAAACTCTGGTGCCAAGTTTACATGAAAAGAGGTAGTGGCCTACTTCTGAGTTCCGAAGTGTCATGGTCATGTATGATACACTAAAGTGGTTGGTAATATAGAAAGGACCCAAATTTTTTGGACCCAAATTTCTTCCACCCAAAATTCGCCTGAGGTTGGAATCCAATTTTGTATCTAGATTTTAGACTTTTTGGCCTCAGATCTAAGACAGACTGTTCTGAAACACAGACTGACGAACCTCTGCAAAAAGTAGGATAAGAATTATATTTGGAATAAAGAGTGGTCTCCATACGAAAAGGATGGGTTCGTTAAGATAAAAAAAGAACTCCAACTTTAACCCTTCTCCCTTCTGCTCATGTGCAGATGAAATAGCCAATGATAAACGATGTTTCTAACACAACTAGGCATTAGGTTAACTAAAAATCTCTTGGATGTTGATGTATTTGATGTATTCAGAAATAGCCTCCAAAATGTATTTCCTACTCCCATTTCAATGGAAACCAAAAATAAATTCCTGGGGTTAGCATTATCCTTACTTCTACATCACATGGACCCATCAAGCCATGTCCTACTTCTTTAACTCCAATCCCAGGCTTGGATGTTTGATATCCACCTACACCCAATTTGGCTGCCTTGGTAAGTCTTTGAGAAAGAGACTTACCATATATACTCCCTTATCAGTTGCACATCAAATTGCAAACAACACAGCTCATGATTGCCATAACCTAATGCACCCTCAGATTTAGAACTGTTTATTCATTCTATTATTTACTAAAAGTTATTATTATTATTATTATTATTATTATTATTATTATTATTATTATTATTATTATTATGACTTTATTTAAAGAGGGTAACTCAATTAGCTAAGAACTAATCTACTTTGCGGCCCTGGTTCAAAGGAATTTATTTATTTCTGCTGCATCTCTGAAGCCATTGTATATACTGGGTTTGGAACAAGGAAATAGAGTGGGCAATTCTAATCTCCACTGGAATATTATTCCAGAGCAAAGTTCCAGAGTATTGGAAACTTTTTTTTAAATAATTCCTTATTTGGTTTGGGAATTTGGTAATGTTTGGTAGACATTGATCACAGGTGTGGAGTATTTCCAGGTAGCCTATACTTGAACAGTGATTGTAAATATTCAGGAGCATTATTATTGGCTATCCTGTACATTAATTTGGCTTTTCTTAAACAAATTCAGTCTTTAATAGGTAGTATTTTTAACTTACCAGCAAAATTTTCCTTGCTTTCTTTCTGGATTGATATTAACTCAAAAGATCTTTTTTGGAGATATGCCAGCTTTGCTAAGTTTTTATCATTTGAATTACCCCATACTGTATTACAGTAGTCTAAATAGGGTTGTATGTAACTGTTATAAAATAGTTTTCTGTGCTTTTCTGGGAGAAAGTGTCTTATCCTACTGAGAAGCCATAAACTTGAATTGACTTTTTTTACTGATATGTTTGATATGTTCAGTCCATGATAGGTTATTATCTACCAAAACACCAAGTAGACTATGTGACAGACCATTTGCAATTTTTTATCCTTCCTTTTTATCCTTCATCCCTATCAAGTTTTGTTCTTTTTTTCCATGTTGAGATAAGTAATATTTTAGTTTTACCAGTATTAACCACCATGCCATTGCATGTGCACCAGTATTCTAGTTTGTTTAGGCATTCTGTAAAGAAATTTTGAGTTCTTGTTTTGTGTTTTGGATGTCTGACAATGTTGTGTCATCTGCATAGAGATCTGTAGATGATACTGAGTCCTTTAGTACAAGTGGTAGATCATTAATAAATAAAAAAAAACAGTAATGGACTCAGAACTGAGCCTTGTGGTACTCCACATCTAATTGTTTCAGGTTCAGACAGAGCATTATTAATATAAACATGTCGTGTTTTCTCACTTAAGTATGAAGTAAACCATCTAACTGTGCTTTCATCATATTGGTAGATTTTCAGTTTCTTCAAAAGGATTTCATGATCCACCATGTCAAAAGCTTTCCTTAAATCTACAAATACAGAACCTATTATTCTACCTTGATCAAATGCTTGAAGCCATTTATCAGTTAGGGAGATCAAGGCAGTCTCACTCACATGAATGTTTCGGTCTAAAGCCTGATTGATTAGGGTATAACCAAAAGTGTTTGGTTAAATATGGTATGAATGAATCATGGACATGCTTTTCAATCAATTTTGACAAGTTTGGTAGTTATCAGCATCATCCTTAGGGCCAGATTTGTGAATAGGAGTTACTTTTGCAGTTTTCCATATTTTGGGAACAGATGAGGATGCAATACTTAAATTGATTATGAATGTTAAGCTATCTACAATAGCAGAGGCAGAAGATTTAATTAGTGGTGGACCAATCTGATCAAGTCCTGTAGCTTTCTTAGTATCAAGTTCACTGAGATATTTCTTAACAAAGTTTTTTGAGACTGGTGGGATGGAGAAACATACCTCCTTAGAGATTTTGCTGCTGCAGAACTTTTTCAGTTCAATAAAGTTGTTTTCAATCACTGGTTCTTGTAACTTTGTGGTAAAGTGCACATACACGGATCTGCCAGACCATTATGTAACATTAGATCTGGGTCTATGTAGATTGCAGTGGACTCCTTGTGAGTACAGATAGATGGTAGCTCCCATTTCCCATGCTTGCTTTATATCAAATAATTGTTAAATGTACCATTAAAACAACTTCTTACCCCCAAATCCCCCAATCCTAATAATCTGAAGAAGTCTAGTAAACAGCAGGAAACTACCCCTAATTATATCAGAGCTTAAGTCTTTCCATTAATTGACTGTTTATTTGGAGCATAAACACATGAAAGGGTATACCATGCAGAGTCAACAAGAATAAAGTTCTTAACACCACAGCAGCAGACCTGGTCTGATCTGGTCAGGATACATACAGGGTGTTCCTGGCTGCAAATCTGGCACATTAAATACTCTTCATTCATGGCTACCTCTACTATGACATTTTTTCTATTTTTGTTTCAAACCAAGCAGGAATTTCTTTGGCAACTCAGCAGCAATTCAATTTTTTCCAGACAACAAATGTGATCTAGTTTGCTGTCTTTGATAAGCCCTAAAAACTCTTGTAAATTCACGAATGTCTAGGAGTTACATTCATATCAACCCACACACCATTTTTTTAATAAAAAAATTAAACTAGAAAAACTTTAAACACACACCTTTCTTTTTTTGGAAATAATGAAACAAGAGGCTGCAAATATTTAGTGCAGGCAACATTTCAAACTAAGAATAGACTTCTTTAAACCTGATAAGGACAGTAAGCAGTCTGTTTGGTTGTTTATCTTGACAGTGTCCATTTGGTTAGAAATGTGAATAAGATGACAATGTTTTTGGCCACCTGGTGACAATTAAGTAATTATAAACTGATTAAATGATTTTTTTATATCTTTGAATCTTCTGAAGTACACATCAGTAAGAGGGTGCAAAAATGGGAGAAAAACAAATACTATCAGCAATAAGAAGCGAATTAGTGCAGATAACTCCAAATTGCAATTTTTCTTTAATTTGCCTAATATCTTCACTCATTGTCATTTTATGATAGACCACCTAACGACCTCTACAATTTCAATTAGGTCATCATCCTACATATACTGAAGTTGGGAGAATGCTGCTGCACATGAATTTCTTTCATATAAGGGATCTTCTGCATCATTTTTGTTTCCAAAGTAGCAGGTAGGCTTATTATTAGAAATACCCTTGCTGTATACTATATACTCAAAAGCCTGATTCAACTGCAGACAGCACAGATCCACTGGCAAAAATCAGAGGAAACTTGGACTATACTAAATACATGTATTTTGTTTGCCTGATTTTGAAAAAAGTAGGTGGCTTATCATCAAACATGGCCACATGGATAAATACAGTAATATCTTCTGGTTTTCTGATATTGTACAACAAAGGTACATGTTGCTTACAATGTACTGAAATACAGTTTGTCTCAATTATATTAAAAAGCTGAAGTAATAGCATTCAAATTTGATTTTTTTTTTACTAAATAGCAAATCCTGTTGCACCTAATGTTATCAGATAATATGTAAAATGATCTATCAAGTACAAAAGAACATAATTTACACTTTCAGAACTTATTATCTGATCCAGTAGAATATTTCTATGTATAAAGTCCAGCTTTTAAATTTCATGAGTGGAAAAAAACATCTTGAATAGAATTGAGTTGTGCAATACCTTCTTCAGGATGTATGCAATTTTCAAACATAGTTTGATATGTTTTATATTGCATAACGCAGTCACCTGTGAAATTTAGCCTCACTGCATTTACTAATAAGGCAAAAAAAAATTGTGTTTCCTATTACATCATTGGTTTTAAAATTAGGGGAGGTGGGTTAGGGTTTTGGGTTGTTTCTTTCTTACTATATATATATATATATATATATATATATATATATATATATATATATATATATATATATATATATATATATATATATATATATATATATATACATACACACACACACATAAAAGGTGTTTTTGTGACCTGTTTTAACCATAGGGGAAAAGAGTGCTAGGCTTGGTAATGAGAAATGGACAGTCAGCCAACCAAAAATGTATATAATTTTTTTGTTTCATCTAACAAAGGCAGATCTGCAATAAGTTTTGTTAAAAATATCAAGCATGTAACTAATTTTTAATGAAAAATTTAATTGCAGTTTTAAACTAGAATCTGCATGCAAATCACATGAATAAAACTTGTCATCTTAAAAAGATACTATTTTCATTGAATAGACAATAGTTTTAATAAAAAAAGATCTGTGCAGAAAATCTTTATTATTTTAAAAAGGTGATAAATGAGAATTGTCAATGTCAGAATCTGAGGACTAGGGACAGGATATTGAGGACCTACACCACTTCGATCCCCACACAAATGCATCTCAAGACTAATAAGGTATAATATCTTAATAAAAGGAGTTAGATCACTGCAAAGTGATAGGTCTGATATTAAATGATAACAGTCTCTCCTTGGACAAATAGCTTCATGATTGTCATAACATACATGTAAATGCTACCTCATTTTCAATATGTTGTTGGCTTTATTTATGTAAGAAAATAAGTTACCCCTATTTTTACATGCTCACATGGATGTGGAGGTCATGCTTTGAACACACAACAAAGACAAAAAATTATAATATTAATAGCTGCCTGGCTAGGCGCTCAGCATTACATGTCTGCAGCATGATGCCCCATTGTTAGACATGACAATTATGCCACATGCAGACATAGTAGCAATATGACTGAAAAATTGTTAAAAACTACATTAAAAATCTAAATCACATATATACACACATACACACACACACTCATGCTTTCCACCAATAAGTATATTCTCCACATTGAAGGAGCTGAAGATAACTCTAGTCATACAAGCTGCTATCACACTAAATTGATAGGATCAGTCCCCACTACCAGCAAACAATTTACAATGATTTGATTCAAATATCTGCACCAAACACTATCCAACTATCATTCCGGCTGACTTAATGAGATGAACAATGTTTTAATTGTGGAACATGCTCATCTTCACCTGCTAGAAATTTTAGGAATTTATGAAAGATTAATCTTCTTCATTTTGATGTAAACAGCAGTTCTATTTTTATCCTTATTAGTAGAAATGCTCTACCAGTAAAATCTTGTGTCACTGAGAGTTCTTTCTTCTTAAAATTCTTGGCAGCAAATAATTTTCATCATATATTTTTACCATTTAGCAAAATTGTAAGACAGGAATCCAGTCTGGCTACCTGATACACATTACAGTATTTCATACTCTGTATTACATGGATATGTACTTAAAATTTGTAATAGGAAAAAGTTCTTGTTAAAAAAAACCCAACAAATTATTACTTTATGAACTAATGGTGTACATACAATTAGACAAGACATTATTATTCTATGTACTGATAGTGTACACAAGCTTAGAGTAGAAATCATTATTACTTTTTTCAACTAATAGTGCACAAAAAATGAAAAGACAGAACATATTTCTTTAGTGTCCACAAAATTTGAGGACAAATCAAAATGAATACTTTCATGGACTAATTGGATACCAAATAGTACATAATAAAATCATAATGGCCACTTTCATGGCCTCTGGGTATACTGGACAAGGCACAATTATTACTGATAGGGACTATTAGCTAAGATAATTATTACCTTTATGGACTAACCCTAAAATCAAATTACAGGACAAATCAATTATTGCTGGTTCACATAGGGCCTAATAGTTTACCTTTTAATTAACTGAAAAAAACAGATTTCTTTTTTATTCTTTGGACTAATGATGTACAAAAACAATGAATACTTTTATAGAATAAGGATAAACAAAAATGAGGACAAAACATGAAAACATCATGGATTAATGTGGTAAAAAAAAATACAGGAACAAAAACAGCTATTTTTAAATGGACTTGTAGTGTACAGAGAGGTACCTGCCATATAAACATGACAGAAACTACAGTACTAAGGTGCAATCCCCAACAATTATTCACCTCTGACATTTGCAAAATTTACCAACTGTGCTTACTTATAAATCCAACTGCACTGCATAGACCCCAGATCTGCCATCACATAATGTGTTAGCAGATCTGTATCTGAGCAGTTTGTTGGAAGTACTCAATAGAATAAACAATACACACACTGATCTATACATTATGCTATGGCAAGTCAGGATCTTTGTTTTTGCAAGGTGACTTGACTTATAAGTGAGTATATGTAGCATGCTGACAAGGTTGTCCACACTTAACTTGAGCAAGCCTCCATTCAGCCCTTTCTAGCCATTAGTTGTAAATTATCTTGTCTATATATGACTAACATGTCTAGATATGACTAACAAGGGATACCCAATGCCAAGTGTAATGTCAATTAAATTTGAGATACTAGTTTGGTTTGGTGTTTAATACATGAAGGTTTAGTAATTCCAAGAAAATTAAAGTGCCTTGCTGAGAAACCAACCACAGAATCTGACCCAGTTCATCCTATGGTAAAATCTGAACCCAACCTACAACTTGTGGACTCCATGGCATCTGAGATACCAACATATATAATAATTCTATTGCTACTACAAGGAATTGATAAGAATAAATGCTGTCTCTATGTTACCTTCTAGGTTTGAATAAAAAATATTTCTTAAAAAATACACACTCTTATATATCTTATTAAAATCTGCCTTGCCATAATTAAGGTTGTTTCATTTTTTTTCTTCTTCTTTTGATCCTTCTTTCTCTCCCTTCTTTGTTCTCTCTTTCTCCACATTAGGATATACAGATCTTAAAATGTGTGAACTTGTAGACCCTCTAGTGAATGTTAATGCATTCAACATGTCTAAAACTAAAATCCAAACAGCACAAACTATACTTGAAGTACACCTTGTATAACTTTTTTTTTTATAATTCTTCTATACAAATCATAGAAACCATTTGTGTCTGATTAACATGATTGGTTACTTTGTCACCCATACCCTATTGTATACTTTTATTACTCAATAACAAATGGTACATAGACACTTTTGAGAAAAATACCCTTGTGATTAGATATAGTAATAACATTTTTAAGCATAAATTTTAATTTATATCACAACTGTATTTGAAAAAATGGTTATACTGAGTGCTGATTAGAGTTGATTGAAAATAAAAATAAGAAATTGAATGCAGTGCCTGGTACCAAACTGCTAGCTCAAAAATTTGTTTTAATTTAGAAATAAACAAACTAATGAACTACAAGTAAACTCATCATAATACTTAAAATCTTTTGTTTAATAAAGATGTTACATTCTAAAGTTGGTCATTTTCATTTAGTCTCTGCTCTTTGATTTATATATTAATGCATATTAAAAATAATATTTGATAAATACATAGTATTATTCAGGGCTAAATACTGTTATTTAAGGTAGTAAGGTATTTATATAGGATTTTGAAGAGAAGATATATTTGTATATAATTTTTCTACTTTCTCTTGATAAATTTAATAATTGTATATGTCCCTGATTCCTGTTAAATAAAGTGCTATCTTTCACCACTCTGACCTAGCTGGGGTCATTTTACATACAGTTTAGTCTGGCAGGCCAATGAAACAAAGAAGCTGGATTGTAAGTCACTAGACTAACAATAATCAATGAATACAAGTATTCCTTAATGCTTAAAGATTTAAATTAGTGACTTTGTTGGGAGATTAGTACCTCTCTTTGTAGATGTAAAGTGCTTAAAATAGAGTTAAGCAATTACTGTTTAATTTGGAATTGGTAAGCCCATAAGGGTAAATTTTATAAGTAATTTCCCACTTAATATAAAATTTTTGGAAATACTAAGACATGTTAAAGGTTTCAAAGGAATGTGTGGAGAGTGGTAATATGGCTATAATTTGGTTATAGGATTTAAGTTTTATGCATTTTGGTATGTAGATTAGGGTTAGATAAAGGGTCTGAGATTAACTATAAGTTTAATTCAAGAAAAAGTCTTTAGGAATTGCTTTCTCTGATGCTTGCAAAGATTGTTTATAAGCTAGGATCAAGCATAGTGCAGGGAGTCAGTATATAGTACTAGCAGAAGGTGAGTTTAATATACCTGGAGAAGAAAACCCCCTTTCTGGTGACTATTTCCACAGTTACATCAGATTAGGCTCTACAAAAATAAACAGCAGTCTTTTGACAAGAACAAAGAATAACAAATGTCCCAAAACTTTTGACCCATATCCACCAAATTTTTACCTCTGTGCACCCAATTATCAGGTAATTATTTTAAAAAAATAATGATATGAACAACTTTTTAGTTCACTCCATCTAAATCTATGTTGATGTTTGCAATATTCAGTCACTAAAGGTTATAAAAAAACATGAGGGCAAGTCATATGCATTTTCTAAAAAATATTTAGGAATCAAATCTGCCAAGTACCAATAAAATATATGACAGACATTAGTACAAAATATTTCAGGGTTCAGTACACACTTAAAGTTTCAAAGATTTGATAATTGGCTAAATTTATTACAAAAGGAACTACATTTTTATGCAAATATCAAATTTTCATTTAAGTATTAAATTAATAATTTAAAAAGAAAAGTAATTCTGCAAAAAAGGAGTTATTGTGATAAAGGCTGGCAGATAATGAGTGAACACGAAACATAATAAAAAAATGTGATCAAAATATTAATATTGCAGTTTATTTAAAGTTATATTCATACATCTTACTGTTTCTATGAATTACTTAACACTTGATAAAACATTTATAAAAATAATATGTAAGAAAATAATGGCAGCACCCATGATGCAATTAATGTGCCAAACATAAAAAGGAAACAAGTATGATCTGAATATATTTCCCACACCCAGTGCATTAAATACTAATAGTTTCCATTGTCACATTAAAATGTGAGATTGGAGGAAAGGAGACACAGTATTTCACTACCCTTTGGGCTCCAGCTGCAAAAATAAATACAATATTTACAATACAATCAAAGGCTTACCAATGAATGGGATATTATTCTAAGAAAAGGCAAATAGAATATGTGTTGCTATCATTTAAGCATATACCATAATCAAGTAAGATTAGTTCCTATTAGTTGTTGTTGTTGTTGTTGTTGTTGTTGTTGTGCTTAACACCATTTTTCAGCACATGATAGGCTATTCATAGCAGCCAGTATTAATGGTGGAGGAAGAAACTGGAAATCACTGGAAAGAACCAATGACCCACGAGAAGCTACTGGCAAGCTTTCTCACATATCCACATTCTTGGAATCCTAGACTCAGTTCCTATTAGTAACCAATTCAGTTATTGCACCTGTAGTTAATTATGAATATCTCCATGATATAAAGGGAAGAAATATTTCTCAATCCCATCCTAAAGTATTATGTAGGTAACCACACTCAACAATGTGTCAGTTTTTAAGGGATGGGTAATGTGTCTTGCAACAATGACCCCAAAACTGAGAGGAAAACTCCAAAAGAAAAACATTCTGCTATTAAAAGCTATTTAAAAATAATTAAGACCATACAGTTTTTTTAAACAAAATTTACAATATTATGAAATCCTATAAAATTTGTAGACAATTATATAGCATTTGTACAAAGTCCAAAACACTTGATACTAAGGGGTCATCCAGTGTAATATTCTTCACAAATTAAACCCAGCATTCAATTTGATCTAATTCAAATTTATGACTCCTGACTATCAAATCCACTATATTCTAAATACACACAATCAAGTGCCTGTATTACTTGTTACCAGTAACCTTTTCCACTGCAGACCCAAAATGTCAAGTATGTTCAGTCTGACATCTTCTAATTAGCTAACTTAAATATTGGCCAATTTGTTCAGGAGCTGAACATTCAAGACCTATAACCTTCATACCCTATGGCAGGGGAAAACTGTGCATGAAAATCACTGTTTAGCTCTAGAGTTTCAATGAACCTTAAGAGCTGTTTCATCCAATCAAAATTACTTTTGAAGATCCTTTCTGAGTGGATGAATGTGGAAGCTCAATCAGAGTTTCATGATCTCCATGCTTGAACAGGTTTATACTATCTGCCCTAATCGGTAAATCAAGCAACATAGACTTTGATATGCAGGCACATTATAGACACCAAATCTGGATCTATGTTGTTTGCAGCGGAATTTTACTTATGAGTATATCTGGCATATATTTTGTAAATAAAAATGAGTTTTCACCCATAAGATTTCATCTCTACCTAAAATAAAATTGGTTCATAAACTAAAAGCCTGTGATAGGTCACTAAATAATTTGTATAAATAAAACAAACAGCCAATCATCTTAGCATTTAATGTCAGAAAAGGTATCCTTTTATGCTTCTGTCCATGTCTCTTTGTTTTTATGAGAATAACATCTTTTATTTTCTAAGACACAACACAAAAGTAAGAATATACTAATGTTCTAAAACTGCCAGATGCTCAAGCAGCATGGATGAAGAATAATTCAGTTATACATATACCATGTAAATGTCCAACACTGCACTATCTTCAACCATACTTTGTAATAAGTTTAATCATCCTTTACAAGTCTAGATACCAAGGTTCACTGGTGAATCCAAAAGGGATTATGCAACATCACAACTCCATATCCTTGCCAGTTAATATATCTAGTACACTTTTCTGTGAATGAAGAACTTGGCTATTGTAACTATGTTAAATGAAAATGAACCACTTGTCTTCCATTAACTCATACCTCATACAACAAAAATTATGGACATGCTCCCAGTATTGCAAAATGGTTTGCTGATGAGGGAAATGATGTAGTAAGATACAATATAGGGATTATACTGTATATCACCATTATGCTATATTATCATTAAATATGGTGTTACAATGATATCAGTGAAAAACACAAATTGACAATTCCTTATAAATATGAGATACATCCCCAGCCTACACAAATCTGTTTCCAATTCACTTAAAGTAACATACCAATTGATTCCTAACATTTTAATCAGCCCAGATAGCTCTGGTGTGGCCATGGCTAAAGCACACACTCTACATTTATTAGCTTGATACAATTGGAAAATTGAAATGCATGTGCGCACACACACACACACACACACACACACACACACACACACACACACACACACCATGTCAACTGTATCCTTGGCATTACCAAATTTCAATTAATAACATGTTTGTTGGTAGCAAGAATCTACATGCAGGGTCAGTGGAAGAAACATTTTCTACAAACTGTTAGTCTTGCCCTGGCACTTGGCCAGGTGTGTGTCTTCAGTGCATTTTTGTGGAGAATGGTTCATTACTAATTTACATTCTGAAATAGTACAAATAGGATATTATAAAGATACTGTAAAAAGTAACAATATCACAAAATGACTTCAGGCTCATGATGACAGACAACTCTATATGTTGATAAGATGATCCAAGCATAAAGAATTAATCTTATTGTATGACAGGATATTTCTCATTTGTTGTTTAATATTCTAAATTCTGGTAACCCATGATTAGGCTGTACAGTAACAGTAACTGGTATTCAATAGATGGGACTAATCAAGAGGAATGTACCTTTTTGGAACTAATTTTAATTATGCAATAACTGAATTCCCCTTTTGCTATTGCATAGCTTTAACTTTTTTCATGGATCAATTGGGATAGATTTTAGATTTGGAACACATACATGCATGCAATTTCCACTAATAGCTGTTTTTACTACTAAACTAGAAAACAGTGATTTTGAAAAATAAACCTCATTAAAATGTCATTTTACACATGTGTTGGGTCCATGATCAGTTACAAGACATTTTGACACCTACACCAGAGTAGTCTTATTTAAGAACCAATAATAATTATTTTACATGTTGATAACACATGCTGATCATGCCTGAGGTATGACCTTGATACTGACCAATCATTTTAACTGTGTTTAGCAAGTGTCTGAACTAAGGTTAGCTAAAAATAATGCTAATGAAATAATTTATGTTCTTTACAAACAGAATTACTTTTCAAAAAATACTGAATCCCATGAAAATAATCATTACAATAAAATGTAATGAAACAAAAATAAAATATAAAAGTATTTAAAACTAACACACAAGCAATTTAATTACATATACATAACAATACACAATCTATAATACAATACATATAGATATTCATATTGAATAAAGAGACAAACCACTAACAATTATCCATTGGCATAAGATTAAAATTAACTTTTATCAGTTAAATATTGTTTTGGAATTGATTATGCTTCACTTTGTTTCCATGGTAACATAAAAGATTCAATCTAGAAAAGTACCAAATTCCATTTTAACAGAATCCTACATGACATGTGTACAAAGTTTATTTTACATACCTGGAACAGTTTGAAAGTTATGCTTTGGAAATGTTTATGGAGAGATAGGGGGACATAGTAATGTAACTGTAAACATTATTAATAATTTCTGTGGGACACCAGTAATATGCCACCCCACCATCCACCACCACTGCTGTTACGACATTTATTTGGCTTGCCCTCTGATCATACCATGTGAAAAACAATTTGTTTTATAATTGACACGTTCAAGAACAGCTTGCTTTAATGAAAGATTTACTTGCCTGTAAAGTTGTCGTATACATGTACATAACACAGAATTCCTGCACCTATAAAATGACAGAAGAATGTACTATTTAAACTACCATAATGATCCTGTCTGGGAGTATTTCACTGTTCTGTATGATCCTATTATTATGATACTGGCATTGAATGATAACTGTTATGTTGTGAGACTTTCAAAGAATCTTTACCTTATATAAAAACTTTTATCTCCCACTCCCCCCCTCCTCCATGCTATAGTAGCAACATGTATTTTAGAAAGGAGTGGTGGAGGAGCTAGTGATATCCATTGATCTTGTTTTTGTCTATACTCTGTTTTCAGCCAAGATAATTATCTCTTAAACAACCAATCTTTGCTTCAAAAACCAGATCACTCCCTCCTTTATAAAAATGTGTGTTCAATGCAAAATGCTTGTCAATGCTTAATGCTGGACTGTAATTACAAAAGATAGAACAATATACATTACAGTTCTGCAACTGAACATAGTCACATCATAGCTTGACTTGTTCTGTGACACAAATTCAAAACATCAGCCTGATAATACTTGTTTACAAATTGAGTTCAACAGCAAGTAACAGATGATAATCAGCTCTCACATAATATACCAGCAGATCCTGGTCTATGCTGTATATTTTAACAATTACTCACAACAAAATGCATTGATCCAGCTCAGCCAGTGCATTAGGCAATGGCAAATTTGGGTCAGTCAGTTTGCAGTTGAACTTTTCTTGTTTAGACTGGTAGTTAAGTTTTGGAAACCAACAGCTTTATGACTTTAATTAGTGTTCTTACACAGCAATGTTTAATTTTCACAGAGCATGGGTCTATCTGAATTCCAAATGTTGCATAATTTGTTTTATTATTTGTGAGTAGAATTATTATGCATTTTGTCATTTTGTTGACATAACACCTAGTAGGACATATGACGTGGACCAATGTATAATGAATGAGAATGAGAGAACATCATTTCATTTTAAAAACTTTTGTGTTCTTGGAACACCAATGGATCTATCAGAGTTTCAAACAATATTCAAGCTGAGGGCTTGGGATAGAGAAAATACAATACTGTAGTTATGATGAAACCCAAACCAAACCAAGCAACATACATATAATGAAGTGTTTTTTCACTATAAAATTATTAAGGACCAACCATTTAATTTTCCTGGGGTGAAAGCATAGAAATTTATTTAACCAAGATACCTTTTTCTTTTACCTCTGAATTTTATTTTTGACTCATGGATATTATATAGGTTACTCAGTTATATATCAAAGCAGGTATATTGTTTAAGTTATCTGAGAACTGTAAGTTATTTTTTTTTTTACAACTCCCAGACACCACCCCTTCCTCATCCAAAAATAATATGGTTAATCCCTTAATGGCAATCATAAAAGTGCACAATGAAAGTAAAAATCAAAGATGAGTCATTGCTATGAAAGCTATACAAAGCTATGAAAATAATTTCTTTTCAAGTAACTAAGTATATCTTGGAGATTCTTACATGTTGTACATAAATGTCACTTTAACCTGAGAACTATCTAACATTTACCAATCTTTTATACAAATTTTCTATGATCTTTTGATTGAAAAGACATTCTTTGGGAAAAAGCAATTTATCAGACAGGGATGTAAACTGTCAGCTACACTCTTCAATATTTTCCTGAAAAGGATGCCTTGCATAACCACAAGGGCACTGTCAGCATTAGAGGAAGACCAACCACCAATCTTCAGACAAACTGGCTGAATTGGCTGAAAGCCTGGACACAACCCTCTCAGTATACAGTATGGAGGTTAGTGCTGAGAAAACCAAACTGATGACAAACAAGCCAATGACATTGACATTGACATTAGCAATTATAATGGTATATGCATAAGCATTTGCTTGACAACTCTTGGAGCCTCTTATTTTCATAAGAGACCAGAGATCCCACCCTAAGGATGGTCTCCATTACCCTCCTCCATGGTTAGCCATCGGCCTGGATCCACGTGAAGGTTCTTGGCCCAGGGCTGGGCCTTACCCCTTTGTACCAGATCTTAAGACCTTGGCTTACAACACAGAACACACAGTCAAAACACCACTCAAACCGACAGCAGGACAAGAGTGCCACCACCAAAACAACCCCCATGAAGTTCCACGTGTGTGTTGTACTAGTTGTTGATGTGATTGCCCCAGAACCACGCCTCACCATTTTGGCATATATGAACTGTAGGTATAATGAAATATCTTTTCTTGGTGAGCATGATTCCAGGACATAGCAGGATCAGAGGTCTATGTGGTTCCATTCTGCAGGGAGGTAGGACAATTGTGTAGATTGTAGTAGGAATATTACCCCAGAGCCTCTGTAATGGGGTGATAGGGGTTTAGGATTGATTTGGCTCTGGGGTGTAGCTGTTTCTTGTAGAGAGTCCTGTTCAAAACACTGCAGTATGCACCAAGGCTGCACAAGCACACCAGCAGCAAGCAAAAGCTGTTGATGGATAAGTACTACCTTATTATTGGGATATTATGACAGAGTTGTGAATAATCTTATTAGTTAAAAAGGTTGGTGATTTGTATACTAAGCATAAAATTGTCTAAAGGGTTGTCAAATTGATGGGCCAAAGTGTCCCATATTTTTTTGTTTCCAAGGTTGGTAGAAAATGAGTACATTAATAAAATACCAATCGTTTTTAAGGGCCAAGCAGAGTTGTCATCCAAAAAAGGGCTCAAGTGGGTGGAAAGTTGAGCCCTATATTATAATATAAAACATAAAGTGGACATTACATCACCACAATGAACAAAGGACAGCACAAGCCATGGTAAGAAATTGTTGTTCTGCAGGGGTTTGCAGACTTTCCATCCTACACAGGTATTTGCTAGTATAGGTACCTAGCACCTGTTGGAATGGCAACAAAAATAAAAATAAACAATACTGTACAAAACATATGGGTTAAACACACTCAAGTAAGTTTGATGTTGTCCAGGGAGCAGAATTACTGGGATATAGATAGTGCTTCCTATTTCCCTTATTGAATAGAAAATGAAGTTGGGTCAGTCTGTAATTTATGTCATATGATTTTACGACAGTTAATATTATGTATTTAAATTGTTATTATTGGAGTAGCTGTTGTAAATATAGAATAGCTTAAAATATATATGGTTGGATTAGTATAAATAGTCGAGTTGGACACCAGCCAACTTTAAACCACACCAATGGTATCAGTGCAGAAATAAAGGTCAGTGTACTGGGTCACAAAATTTTAAGTACTTGGGATCAGTTTTCACAAACAGGGCTCCAAACTAGGAACTATTTTGCAGGATTGTCCAGACAACTGTAGGAATAACAATGTTGAGACTAATATGGAAAGATGCCTACATTGCTTTTGGTTCCAAAATAAGGCTGATGTGATGTGATGTGATTATTATTATTAATGTAGCTTTAACAATTTTTCAGTCATATTGCTATGAAGTCTGCAGTGTGGCAGTTTATAGTGATGTCTAGCACTAGGGCATCATGCGCAGACATTTAGCATGATGTCCCACCCAGTCACATTATCCTGACACCAGGCCTACCAGTCATAACACTAAAATTTTAATGTTGAGCGCCATCCTGCATCAGAGGCAGACAAAAAAAGAGGTGGGAAGACAACATTAACAAGTGGACAAGAATGGGATTTGAATCTGTATGCTTGTAAAACATGGATGCTCACATCAGATCTACAAAGGATTCAATGTAATCAACGAAGTTTAAAACAGAATGCAATAAGCCTTTGGATCCTATGAAGACCTTTCAAACACTGTAAAAAAATGCAAACTGAAGTGGTACGGTTATATCTCAAGATCATCTCGACTGGCAAAAACAATCTTGCAATGCACACTGCAAGGGTCCATAACAAGAGGCAGACAAAAAAAGAGTTGGGAAGACATCATTAAGGAGTGGACAGAAATGGGATTTGGAGATTCCCAAAGGGCAGTAGAGAACAAGAAAAGTTGGAGAGAGCTGGTTACAAACACAGCTGTGGTGCCCAGTGACCTCTTGGGTTAAAGGACTCATGATGATGATGATAATGATGAAGATGATGATCAATTTATCATTAAATTTGAAACATTTTATTCTTATTTTTTTGTTTATTTCTTTTTTTTTAGTCCGGACTCTTGCAACACTGACTCTTCATTTTTTTCAAGTGCCAGAATGTTGTCTCTATCTGTATGTTGCCCAATAGGTGCATAAAAAATCCCGAAAATTTAATTGATCATCAATGTTGATTTAGAAAGAATGTATCAAGTAGACTCTAATACAGCCTGCTTAATTACAAAGAGGCAAAAGTCACCTCATTTGATTGTTTGAAGGAAATATAGTCTATCTCATCTTCATTAGCTTGAGCACCAACAGAAAGCATATGCTAAATGATCATGAATAGAAACTACATGTAAAGAAGGGAATAAAAAGAGCAAAAACACTGGTGGAAGCAGCTCTAAAATAAGGAGTACCGGGTGAAAAAATGCAGAACCAAATGGCATCAAAAAAGTTCAATTATAAGAAATTAAAATTCAGGTCCATGACAAGTACTTAAAATTTTTTAATAAAAATAAAGTAAGAATATTTGAGGAACTTTTTTTTTCAAAATAAACCTACTTTTTGAAACAGTAGAGGGCTTTTGGACCCTGCCTTCTCCAACAAAAGCATAAGAGGTCCCAATTGGCCAACTGATCTGAGGCACTTGCCTCTAAAAATCACAGACTGCTTACCCCTATGTATGTCTGTTGAGACTTGACTCAGCCAACATGGGTAAGTGAGAAAGATTGCCAGTAGCTTCCTCTGGGTTGAAAGTTCTTCTCAGGTTTCCATGGGTTCATCCTCCATCAGATATACTGGACACCATGTATAACCTGGGGTACTGACACCTACCCACCAAACCACCCTGGCAAATTCAAAGATATGACACAATCTCCTCAAATAAATCAAAGTTTAGTCCCTCTGAAACTTTTTAAGCCATCACAAATATACATCTTTGTATGTTTGCTAAAGCCCTTTAAAGTTTTGTGTCAGCTTTCCTTTAGTAGATAAATACTGAATAATTTTAAATCTAAATCAGTGGAACATTATGATATTATATTATTCAAGATTGACCACTCTGGTGATCAAGTGGTTAGAGCATCTCTCTTGAATATGGGAGGTCATGGGTTCAAACCCCGGCTGAATCATACCAAAGACTTATAAAAATGGTACTAACAGCTGCCTCACTTGGCACTCAGAATGATGAAGTTAGTGTTAGGGCAGGTCTGCTTGGTGTCAGGATAATGTGACTGGGTGGGACAGCATGCTACATGTCAACAGCATAGTGTCCCAGTTCTACACATCATTATAAACTGACACTCTGCATATATAATAGTTTTATGACTGAAAATTTCTTAAAGCTACATTAAAAATCCAACACACACACTTATTCAAAGAAATCTGAACTGAACCCAGTCAGTGAACTGACAAGAGAAGCATATCTTGGCTTCTCCTGAAATGCATCAATTTATCCCATTGTTACAAGGGAAAAGTAATCCTCAATGATATGAAAAAATAAAATTTAAATGACAACCATTACATTTTAAACACCAAAATCAACACTGAAATGTGAAAAACAGACTTAGTTCATAGCAGTAATGGTGACAGACTGTTAACAACACTTGTTTAACTGTCATTGATTTTTTCTGGGATGGAAGAGGATGGAGTTGGGATAGTAGCTAAATGGGTATAGTACAAAATACCCTCAGGACAGTAGCCTCCATTGAACACATTCCCACCACCACCCACCACCCATGAAAGATAGGACATAATCTCCTCCCCAGGTCCAAATTTTTAAACTTTCCAAGCTGTCACAAATATAATGGCCTATTTTCAAACTGGATTGGGGGAAAAAAGAAGAAATGTGATATGTCATCAATATATAGGTACCTAAACAAAAAAAATGTGATTATATCATCAATTTATAGGTACCTCATATTTAAAGTAATTATGGAATTATGTGTTTATCCAGTAAAATTATGGCTTAGTGTTTAAGTACTTCCACCCTATGGGAAAAAATTAAATGTGACAAGACATCAATATCATCATCAATCCCATAGTTTGGTAGATTCGCATGGGACCGAACAACCAGCTTCCTCCATTCATCTTGATTTTCTTTCTCAGTGAGTCACTCAGTGTCAAGTCTGTCCACTACCAAATATTGTCTTCCCACCTCTTTCTCTGTTTGCCTCTTTCTTCTTCCTTGTACACTGCCTTGCAGGACTATCTTGGCAAGTCCTGATGATTGTGAGACATGCCCATACCACTGCAATTTATGTTTTTTTTCACTGTGGTCAGGAGGTCTTTGTAAGTCCCAATGGCTTGTCTGATGATCCTTTCCCATATTTCTTCATTGGTGACGAGGTCCTTATATGAGACACCAAGGATCTTCAGGAATCGTCTCATCTCTGTGGCCTGTATCCTTTTCTCTAAGTCAGCTGCTATGGTCCATGATTCACAGGCATATAGAAATATGGAGATCACTAGTGAGTACATCAGTCTGACCTCTAAACTAAGTGCCATGTTCTTGTTGCTCCTGATGGGTTTCAGTTTTATCAGCACTGCTGTTGTCAACTCAATCATGGGAAGTACTTCAGGCATCAATCCTTCATCTGTTACATCCTCCCCAAATAAATGAAACTGTGGACTGTTTCTAGCTTTGTACCCTGGATCCTGATGTAAGTGCTGATGACCTTTGTGTTGTTGGTCATCATTTTGTTCTTCTCTGCAATGATTTCCATGCTGTAGGCTATAGAAGTTTTGTCAAGGCTCTCTACTAAGTTAGCCAAGTTCTTTTTTATTTCCTGCTTTTCCATCGATGTCATCAGCAAAACTGTAAATTGGTGAGTGTTCTGTGTCCATGCTGAATGGTCTTTCATGCTTTTCAAGCGTGTCAGCCATGATTCTCTCCAGAAAGATGTTGATTAATGTGGGAGAGAGCAGACAGCCTTGTCGGAGATTCCATATGTTGTTTTGAACAAGTCCCCAATGCTGTTATTGTTTACACTGGCAGCCTTGTCATAGAGGTGCTATATTACTGTAATGAAGTTGGTATTGATGTTGTACAGTCTCATAGTTGTCCATAAGGCTGCATGCCATATCCTGTCAAATGCCTTCTTGAAATACACAAAGATGTGGTACAGATCTTGCTGGTGTTGGAGGTACTTCCCAAACAATATCCTAAGGTTGAAGATCTGCTCTGTTGTGCTGTGCCCTGTTCAGAAACATGCCTTCTCAGCAATGATCTTTTGAGCCTGCACTATAGTCTGTTCAGCAGTATGACTTTGCTTGGTTGGCTTACAAGATAGATTATAGAGTGGTTTTAACACTTGCAAGTTGCCTTTCTTGGGAGGGTGATGATCAGTGATTGGGTCTATGGCGATGGCCATACTCCTGTTTGCCAGATCTTTTTGCAGATGTTTCTGAAAGTGCTAATCATTACTTCTCCCCCTGCTTGTACCAGTTCTGCTGGGATGCTGTCCACTTCTAATGACTTCCTCTTTTTCAGCAATCTCACTGCTGCTTCTACTTCTTCACATAGGATAGGGTAGTTGTTGCTTTTAGTTGCTGCAGGGACATTCAGAACCTCTGGATCTATTGTGGCTCCCTGGTTGTAAGATTCTGTAAAGTTATCTATTGAGCAAATATACCTAGTATAGGACTTAATTATATAATTTCATGTATATCCAATAAATGTATGGCTAACAATTTTCAATACTTAACAAACTACATGAATAAAGGTCAAATACATTACACAATACTTATGAAGCTAAGGTGAGAAAGTACATGTACATGCAATTAGTCTCAGATAAAAATGATTATTAGGCATCTTAATCTCCTGGTCTGTTAAGATCAAAACATCAAACATACTCTATATAACTTTTGTATACTAAAGAGAAGCTGACACAAAATTTCAAAGATTATATATATATATATATATATATATATATATATATATATATATATATATATATATATATATATATATATATATATATATATATATATATATATATATATGTGTTTGTGTATGTGTATAATGGTTAAAAAGTTTAAAATGGATAAACTTAAACTGGTCTTTTATTCTGCTGAGGAGATGATGTATAAAGAGGGATTTTGACCTGTGGGGAAAGTTGGCTAAGTTGACCCTTTGGTTACCTCTACCAGCTAGCCCAATTAGGTCCAATTAATTCCATACCTGAGTGTTGGCTGATTTATAGGGGTGAGAAGCCTAACTAATCCAGCTGTGTTTGCACTCCTTATTTGATTACTTAATCAGGTATCATACTTCTAGCCCATAGCCTCCTAAAAAAGGATTTCCAATTCCTGTTTTTTTTTGTCAGTACACCAACATAGGGTACCAGTGTCTTTCATGTTGACTTAAATCACAATGAATGCTTATGCTCTCACTGTACACTTATTTGGTCAGTTGAAGAGTGTATGTGTGTATGTGATTTGGATTTTTAATGCAGCTTTTAACATTTTTTCAGTCATATAACTATGATGTGTGGCAGTTTATAGCAATGTCTAGAATTGGGGCATCATGCCACAGACATGTAGCATGATGTCTAACCCAATCACATTATCCTGACATCAGGCCAACCAGTCCTAACACTTACCTCATAATGCTTAGCACCAAGTGAGGCAGCTGTTAGTACCAATTCTTTAAGTCTTCAGATTGATTCAGCCAGAGATCAAACCAACAACCTCCTGCATCCGAGGCGGATGCTAAAACCACTTAAGGCCACAGGAATGGTTGTCAGTTGAATTCATAAACATACAAACTTATCAAAACATCAGGAAAATAGAGAACTCTCATATAAAAAATGTTTTTAAAGAAATTGTTTAATAAATCTTTTCCAGTTTTTGCCATGAATTCCACAACCACATACAAAAACATACATATAAAATCCCTTATAAACTTTTTGGACCAAGGTAATTTTTAGTTAACTTTGCTAAAAAGCTTGAGCTAGGTCCACCTATAAACTCAGAACATCTGACAGTTGATGTTCATGGCAAACTGAAGCTAAAGAAATATACAGGGCTCAAAATAAGTTTCTTTTTCTATAAAAACATGGAATCACTTAAATAAGATTACTGATCATGCCAAAATCATAACAAAGCCAGTTCAGTTTCTAATTTAACATTGTTATTCTTCAACATGGGGCATCATACTGCAGACACATAGAATGATGTCCCACCCAGTCACTTTATCCTGACACCAGGCCAAGCTGTCCTAACACTAACCTCTTAATACTGGGCACCAAGCTAGGCAGTTTTTAGTACCATTTTTGTAAGTCTTTAATATGACTTGACTAGGGATAGAACCCACGACCTCTTGCATCTGAGGTGGACACTAACCACTAGGTCACTGGAGATGTCTGAATTGTTTATTTTCCTCTCTTTATTCGAACAATGACTTAGGAAAACAGAATCTAATGAAAAGGTGTTTCCTAGGCACAGTGATGCATGCTACTATTTCCCACTGACTGCTTCTCACACACGTTTCAAACAGACTTTACGAAGAAAACAGTGCAATGCAAACATGGCAGTTAAAATCATCCTTTTAAGGTGCTTCTCAATGATTCTATTTTTGAAACAAACTGCTATTTACATATTGATGTAAAAGTTTCTAAACAAAAACTGATATGTTTTCAACACTAAATAATTAATGGCTAGGTTAAGGGACCACCTAAAAATTCATAAACAACTGTCACTCAATGTATGACTAAAAAATATCACAAAGTTGTTTTTGCTTTCCTAAAAGAAGACAGTTTACATTCTTCAGGCAATTTTTAGTCACCCACTTTGCATGCATGTGCGCACATGTGCGAACAGTTCAATGACAGCAAAAAGTAAAATATATTGCTAAGTATGTTAAAGGATAAACCCACTGTAATGATGATCATTGTTTAAATGACTTCCAGTTTCTGGATCTGGTCTCTCAAGTCTTGAGGTCCACCATTTTGTACTTCATTCCCCTTGTTCTTTTTTATTAAAACAGAAACAGATCTGTACTTTCAGTTTCAATACAGAGGTAAAAATATCTCTATTGTAATACTATTCTGAATTACTTCTAAGGTAGTTGTGTTAAATTACAGTTCATGAATGAGATTCCATCCAGACCTTTTTTTTACCACACTACTTTAAACAACCCAGATTAACCACATAACTGATACAACTACACCAAAAGTAGTTTTTATAGTTTTTAACAGCACTACATGCCTCAAGATTGGCAGGGGTACCAACATTCCTGCACTACAAGCCAGTATATGTGACTCTTGAGGTGTGAAGTTACTAATTAGTGTCATGGTCCTTGTCAATGCTGCTCTAATATAAGACTAAAAAGATGTAAAGCCAGGAAAGAGTGAAAAGTCAAATTTCTGAGGCTTTTATCAAGAAAACACTCTCAATATAGGGAATTAAAGAATTCCTCTATATGACATTACAAGTCACAACTAAGCCTTGAGCTTGGCAAAGGAAGATCAATATATATATATATATATATATATATATATATATATATATATATATATATATATATATATATATATATATATATCAGCTTATGCAATTGAATTGGCAATGCTAATTGTATACCATGAACTAATGTTTTGATTTTGAGCATATAATTTCCTTATATATATATATATATATATATATATATATATATATATATATATATATATATATATATATATATATATATATATATATATATATATATATATTTAAAATAACATGGCTTTTACAGTTTTGGTATCAAGCAATTTGATATACTATATCAAATCATGATCTGTCCATGTGTAATAAGATGCATATTTAAATGGAACTGCATGCTGTTATTCTAGGCTTCTAAATTAATGAGCATTTGCACCCATTATTGATTAGTATCAATTATCCCCATTTCCTAAATGAATTTAACAGGAAAAACTATTTCATTGCAATCCTTTCTGCTTTCCATTCAATGAGCAAATATGTGTATTAGCACCTGATATAAATAAAATATTTGGACAATATGAATGCTGTATCAATGATATGCCACTCACATAAATTTTCAAAAAGAAACTTTGCTAACCTGTTTCCTTAGTATGTAATAGCTATGGACAATTATTTGTTTCTCATCATCATCATCATCATAAACCTATGAAACAGAAAAAGCAGGAGATGCATGTTGTCACATTTATCATTGAACTTTTCATTTCCTTTGCTGATAAAAAGAAAATTGTTTAATGCTGTTTTACTCATTATAACAAAACAACACAACTTATCATGGTTCCATTGTGGAAACTTATTTAATGTGGGTTGGTGTATTGTCTTTGAAGTGCTTTATTTGCATGTCTTGGTATAAAAACAAATCCTGATCAATCACACACACACACACACACACACACATACACACACATTCTGCTAAACAAGTGTATTCAATCTAATGTAGAGTAAGCTGATCAATGACACACACACACACATATATTCTGCTAAACAAGTGTATTCAATTTAATGTAGAGTAAGCTGATGACACACACACACACACACACACACACACACACACACACACACACACACACACACATTCTGCTAAACAAGTGTATTCAATCTAATGTAGAGTAAGCCTATCTCTTTCTGCCAACCAGACAAGGGAATCCCCAATGTGATCATGCCCTATGATGTCAGCTAAAGTTACATATACATATTCAATACAAGCACACAAAAATGTGCTCAAGGGAGAAGGCAATCAACAATTAATCCTCTTGCATCTACAAAGCTTTTAGAAGTGTCCAATAACAAATTTATATATCAAAATGAATTCAAACTAAAGTGATCTTTGCTTATGAAATGTATGCTCCACCTCTATCAATGGGCATAAATTTATGAAACAAAAAGAACTTTCTTTTCTATGTTACTAATGTGGAGGTTCTGTAGTGGATGACAAAAGCAGCATGAATGGCACATTATACACTCACCTCCCCTCTCTCTATTGATTGACAATAAAATTGCAATGGAGAGAGAAGATCAACCACTAACATAATATAAGACCAGTATTCAATATAAAAAAATTGATTTTTTGATCATTATGTTAAAAAAAAGTTCAGCTTTGCTTTGTTTTGTAATTACAGAGCTAGTTTCATAAGCAAGCCATTGCATATAAATCTTTGAGATGGATGAAATTTCACAGAATTAGTAGCTATGTGTTTTATAGTCTATAATTTTTAAAGTCATGTAGGAAAAATGTTAAATCCACTTACAAACAAACAGATTCTTGTAGTGTCAATTTCTAGTATGCAAAACATAAGTATTTTCAAGTTAAATGCTTGAAGAAACTGTACAAGAAAATACCACTCACAAAGACTATGGAAATGCAGCTGTACACAATAAATTTTTAATCACATTTATTTGGGCCACATGAGGGCATTTTTGGGACCCATGTTTGAGACAGGCCTGTCTTACATGATCTTGACTTTTTAAATTTATACTGCATCTTGCTGTACCTCTCATTTACTCTTATTCAGAAGAGGTTTATCTTCTTATGTATTTGGTGAAATTCATTTGCATATTTACAACATCTACCATCAGTTAAAGCTGTGTCCATATAATAACTGATGTGCTGTAAAACCAATATATATATATATATATATATATATATATATATATATATATATATATATATATATATATATATATATATATATATATATATATATATATATGTAAAGATAATGAATTGTTTAAAAAAATTTTAATGAAAATGTGATCCATGAATAATCCTCAGTAAAAGAAAATACTGACATAACTTATGTCCCAGAAGAATTTGCTTCAAAAACTAGGAAACAAATGAAAGCATGGCTCTCCTTTACAGAATAATTTTTGGTGTTCATAATTATAAATCACCAATTTCTGGACTTTCAACCTCATGCAAGTGAAGAAACAAATAACAAAAGCAAGTAACAAAAAATTCAAATTCAACTGGAAGAAATTTTTTAAAAAAATGTTTTATTTTAAACATGATATGCAGGTTAAGTCAAAATTAGGGCTTATATGTATGAAATGTGCAAACTTGCAGGGTTCACTCATAAAGTCCTTGTTTTTTTGTGGTCACTGCTTATTGCCTCAAAATACTGCCCTAACATCATTTAAATAAAATAAAGATCAATCCAAAGATTACATTGTTCACCAGCAGGATCTCATTAACAGTAATAATGTTTTATTAACTTCAAGCTGCATACTTTCAGGTTTTTTTTCTTGTTAAAAATACATCCTTTCACTCAAGTTATATGCAAAAATAATTAGCTGACACAAAGATAATTACAACAAACTTGTAAAGAAAAAATAATTGCACATTACTAACCACTGGATCAAGCTATATTGTCCTTGAATTTTGTGAGCATAATGGATTGATTGCACAGCTTAGGTTAATCTGACCTTTGAGGTCAGACTCCACAATAAATATGGTGGCACCCAACATCACTTGTACACAAATTATTATCTATATAAAAAAAACAAAAGGGAAAATTTCTGTTGATCTATGAAGAGCACATTAATTTGGGCAAGTAAACAATTAATTAGATTTATAGGGAAGGGCACATGCTTAAATCACCCTCATATATGGATTTGTAATGTCTGTTTTCAGGACAGAAGTGATTCTTAATGAAGTTTATGTTTATTTAACCATCAGACAGTCAGGAAGGATAGGGTTTTCTTTTTGATTTTGTATCAAAATTATCAGATTTGAGATTTTACAGAATTAGTTATTTGGGAATCTATAGGTCACACATACTAGAATTTTGGTGCCTAGTTTAAGTAGGAGAGATATTTAATCCAGATTGTTTAATTGCTAGATAAGGGGTGTGATTCCCACAAGGAAATTCATGGGTTTTAGAATGTCCCACCTCAAAAAATTTAATCAGTCTACACTTTTCTGCAAGAGAAAACAAATGTAGGAGACTCTGAGGTCTGATGTAGAAATTCACTTGTTATACAAGGGATTGAGTGTCTGGAAAGATGATGGACACTAATTTTGCAGTAGATGCAACAAGCTTGAACACAAGTTGTTTGCATTAATCTCATGTGATTTTTTTTTATATCAATATAATGATATGTTTGATTTATTTGCTTATATATGCATGAAATTGTTTAGATTTGGAGATCAATTTTCTTCATATGAATTCAACTATGCAAGTTCTCATATGAATTCAACTATGCAAGTTCATCTATAGGAATACATACAATGATACTCTTTATATAAGTTTGGACAAATCATTTGAATGTGTCATCTCTTGCTTGTTATAGAAAAATATGTATACAAGAATTTCATGCCTTACTTTAGTTGATATGAGATATGAGAATCCATGTGAATTCACCCACCTTAGAAGATTTCACATATGCTAAAGACTTGAGTGCATATCAACTGGAATTAATAATGTTAAACCAGTGGGACTTCATATATGCTACAGACTTAAATGTGTGTACATGTATCTGCTAAACAACATAGTTATGCCACATAATGCATTTCATTCATTCATTTGTGTAACAGAGACAACAACAGAATTGTTTCTCATGTGATGTTAATGTGAGTCACTGTTGAAATAACCATTAGGGGTAAATTAATTTTATGAAACTAGGTTTGTTTATGGTCTTCCATATATAGCTTGACCAGATAGCCTTTGGTTTCTGTTTAACTTCTGACAACTATATCTGATATAACATGAGGGGAGTATTCCCAGTAGAATATCTGACAGAAGATTTAGGTTGCTTATTTGTTTATTTTCTGAAGGTGAAATAGCTCCAACAGAGTATCCAACTATCAAAGTATCTACATATCACATACTTACATATCCACCTACCAACACAAAGTTCAGGGATGAAAGAAATGAGACAATAGGGGGTTTGGAGAAGGGAAAAGTGGAAAGGACCAAGACAAACATTTACAGTGAAGTTGAAGAAGAGTCATAGTGAATTTAGAATGAACCATAAATAATTAGGTTATGAAGTTATACCAGACAATGACTTGGATTGTGCACTTGATTCTATCATGAACTAATTCTATCATTTAAACAGGTTGGCACATTGTATAAGTATATTTGTGTTTGAAACTCAGTGAATGATTTATTCCAAAAGGGAGTGTATCAGCCTAATGTAATGCATTATCATTGTAATTTATGAAAATGAATTAAATTGTTAATTATTTTAAAGTACAGGGGCTTATGTCATTCTGTTTTATATACCTGCTCAGATCTCTATGTAATCTGCTGATAAGTTTCACACTTTATATTAATATTTACTGGATCTGGGCTGACATGGAATGTGATCACCCTCTAGATAATGATAACCAAATTTCCTCTACAACCAAACCCCAAACAAAGTGGTGGCTTTGTGGCAATGAAGTATGTGTGCTTGAGCAAAAATAAAAATACATTTGTCTACATAAAGATAAACAAAATGGCTGCTAGTAAATAATGAAGATATCAATACTTAAAGAATGGACTGATATAAATTCTAAAAATACAAAAATATGTCCTAAAACGCTAATGCATATGTGGATATCTGCATCAGTTTATTCATCAACATAGTCCCTTTCTCATCTGATCTCATTGTATCTTCACTAGCCAAAGTTCTGATATGAAAGGGTAAGAAAATCAGAATTGTGGCTATGACTGATAAGAGAGATACCCTAGTATGAATCAATGAAATCATCTCTACAAGGTCCTTGGCAAGTGATAATTTTACTGTCCAGAAACAGTTTCCAAATAGTCCTGGGATGCATATAATTTATTCCTACCTCAGTACTTGGGGAAGGGGGAATGAAAAATAGTTATGGGATGCATATAATTCATTCCTACCTCTGTACTTGTGGAAGGGGGAATGAAAAACAATCCCTAAATACAGCATGATCTGTCAATCTTATTAACTTCCCTGGCTTAAAAAGAAAGGATTGTGGATCCACTTTAATGTACCAAGAGTCAACTGTCAGTGAACTGATACAGCACCATAAATCATATCTATGGAAAGACCATGGTTACCAGGATATAGTAGGTTCAATGCATTCATTAGCAATTGCTCCATGCCAAAACAATTTCCATTTCCTTCCATGTTTCACAGGGAATCCCAAATTAATGACTACCTTGAATGACAGAGATTAATTTATTACTCGAATGAGTGTGAAAATAAAAATGGACAACTGGGAACTACCCATCATTTCTTGTCTGGAATTGTAGATTTATTTCCCACTGAATGTAGTAGAATTAGGTCAACTTGGACCCTACATAAACATCTGGACATCTATGCCTGCCCTTTGGCTAGATAAAGTCACATCTGTCTTCAAGGCAAAAGCCAAAAGATGGACAAGTACTAAACAGATTAGGACAACTTTACCAGCAGCAGAGATAAGCACAAAGAAAAGGCTCTGACTGCCTGACATCACTCACCAGATCTATATAACAGTTGACCCTTTCCTTCAGCAAGCATCTGCAGTATTGCAAAGATCACAGGCTTTTGATATTCTATCTCTGTAGTAGCAACATGACAAAGCATCACTTATGGAGAAATGCTATACATTACACCTACTGACATTATGTATTAGCAAAATGATCTCTAGGTGGGTAGGGTTTCAATTAAAAAAAATTGACATGGTTTTTCTCAATGCCCTTCAAAATATTTTTTAAAAAACATACACTGCCTTAAAGAATGAATGCTAATTATCCAAATACAATGGGAGCATGACTGTAAGAATGGTCCTTCCAAAGCAATCCCCAAATAACTGTTGGAAATCCAGCACTGCAAAAATTAAGTGTGACTCAATTTCCAATGTAAAATTTTATATGCCACTAGATAGTCCCTTACTAATTAAATTCTAAATGCTTTATGTAAGTAGCAAAGGATGATAATAGCGCTTGCAAATTTTAACTCCAAGAAAAATGGGAGCAGTGAAATCAATTTATAAAAATAGCAAACTGTTCACTTTTGGACAAGACAAACAGGCATAATGGCAATCAGTGATCCTTTCTGCATTAATGTTCTCACTGAAAACCATGTATCAGGTACTACATTTGTTCACCAAAATATCAATGAGCATTCCAGTAGTCAGTTACAGTGGGGTTACAATGTCCAAGCTTGTAAGTCTGTAATTCTAACAATCTGATTTGATGAGTCTTTCCAGAATATACACCATTTGGGTGGATTTCATCATCAATATATATGCCCCAAATATTCTGAGATGAAAATTCCAAGAGAAATACCCTTAGTTAAATTATGTGACTGAATTATTTGTGACTGATGGTCAAACATTTAAAGAGAGAGATTGATCTATGTATGAAACTTACTGTTTCTTATATTCTGCTAGTGCATAAAATTATACTCTGTTTAGTTGATTTGATTTAATGCATATTAATATATGAGGGTATTATGTGTGTGTATGACTTTTAACATACCTTTAACAATTTTTCATATCCCTATAATGTCTACAGTTTGATAGTTTATAGTGACACCTAGCACTGAGGCATCCTGCTGCACAAATTTAGAATATGTTCCACCTAGTTACATCCTGACACCAAATTGACCAGTCCAAACACAGACCTCTTAATACTGAGCACCCACACCCAGCAGGGCAGCTGCTGTTAGTACCATTTGTATTATTTTTTGGAATCACTATACACACACACACACACACACACACACACACACATACATATATATATATATATATATATATATATATATATATATATATATATATATATATATATATATATATATATATATATATTCCATGTCTGATTGAACTAGATCACAACTAGGACTTCAGAGTAGTAACAAATTCAACCCTCAGATGCATGATTTCACTATTAACATATATGGATCTCACTCATTATGGAACCCATCTAAGATCTTGATCCAAGCCCATATTTCAAGTCTTATCAGGGCCAGGTCAGAAATATAGCTTTCAGTGGCAATAACACAAGCCAATCCCTTTCATTATTAGTTCTTTATTATGCAACAACTCAATCATAATTTAACTTTCTTGAGGATAAAAAGTACATATTCCAAATAGAACAAAATTAGAGCAAAAATCTGGTCTCAATAGTAGCAACAAAGTCAGCAATTTAAACACAAGATTACACCTACTACATTAGCATGTGTGGCTTTTGCTCTGTATTGAATCCATCCATGATCTTGATATAGGCTAATATTTCAAATTTAATCAAAATCAGATAAAAAAAATGTCTTCCATTCTCATAATTAGCTTAGATGTAATATCACCTCAATAATATGCATATATCTATGGTGATGAGTGATAAGAATGTCATCCAATCATATGCATGATCACCTTATTAACATTATCTATCTACATCATTGAGACCATGTGTGTGAGGTGCATACAGTGCAACACACATTTTTGTCTGTTTCAGCCAAACAGTAGTGTGCTTTCAAAATACTATGCAGATACAATGATACAATGTCAAAAACTCCATTTGTACACAAGCAGAATGAGTAATTCTGCATTCTCTGAAAAAACATAACAGGCTCCATTGTGTGTTTAGGATTTTGATTCTTTTTATGTCTTGGAGGGAGAGGGGAGATACCTAAACTTGTTCTGCGCTATATGGTTTTGATTCTTCTGATAAGACATCATGTTCAATAAATAAATGTTTTGATAAAAGTTTTTATACCTGTACACATGTTCCTTTTTAGTACACCCACAAGTACTTGTACTAATACTGTAAATTATGAAAACAAAAGCTGCTTGTGCTCATGTCTGGATACTTTAAACAGCACTGGACATCACATCTGGTCACCAATAGAATTAAGATACTTATACCTAATGTAAGAAAGTCCACTAATACAAAAAGCAAAAGCAAGTTGACAGTTACTTTTTTTTATCCTGATCATTTCCTTCTTAGGCATTCCAATTATAAGTTCAAAGTAAAAACATTTTCCTTTGAATATATTTTCCAGAGATTCTTGCTTACATAGAATACCTAGACCAACAAGTAGGTCTTCTTTTTTTTTAAATATGTCATAATACCATGATCCATCATATTAACAAGTCCTATAATTAATTCCTCATTAAATCCCTTCCATATTCAAAAATTACCACATCCCCCCAAAAAAACAAAAAATTCTAATAAAAATTAAATTCACGAGTAGAATATTTTAATGTATACTTCAGGAGACAGGGATGTTTTTTGTTGGGTTTTATTAATAAATTTATTTGACGTGAATCTCGTGCAATTTCTGTTACAAACACATTTTTTAAAACATTACTAAACTATGAAAAACATTTCTGGAAAGAAAGAACTTTTCTCATAAAATATAGACTAAAAAATATCAATGAAAGAATGAAGAAACAAATAAAAAGCACGTTCAGGAAAATACTAAAAAAAATGAATGCAAAAACGAAACTACAATGCACAGATCTATTTTATATATATATATATATATATATATATATATATATATATATATATATATATATATATATATATACACACACACACACACACACACACACACACACATATATATATATATATATATATATATATATATATATATATATATATACACACACACACACATTTACTTACCTTCAGGATGTGCGCTGGACGATAATCCACGCGCTCCAAGTAGACATGAAACAAACAAAAATGTAATTCCCATTGTGAACATGAATTATTCTCCGCGAGATGTTTCAATCTACGAAATTACACGCTGAACTGATAGCAAGCGTCAACAGCAGAATTGATTTCACCAAGCAGATCTGCTATAAGCTGCAGAAAGCTACTTTTAAAAAGTTTGTAAATTCAACAGTATTACATTTTAAAAGCAATTACAATAAAACTTGATCTCTTCCAAACCATCTTTGTTAAGTTGTTAACTTCTTAAGTTTGCGATGGTGAATATCAGACTACGTACGTCATTCAGCCATGAAGTGCAGGCATCTCTTAAAGTACCGATTGGAAGGGAGTTCCTGTCTGACATTGAATGTGATGTTTGCTTCTCACACTTTCCACGTTAATATAACTATTCAATTAAATATTATCATACACGTCATGTAAATAAGAATACAACTGATTTTAAAAAATTAATATTATTTATACACCTTTGGAAGTAAATGTATTGACTTTGATGAAGAAGAAAAGGTCTTGGACTTAGTTTATTTGCAAAACAGTGTGGATTTTAGAACAGCTTAGGGAAATCCTCAATGACGTTTACAACGGAAGTGGAGCTAGACGGTTTGAATATAGTTTTTATCCCTTAGTAAAATGTACCACAACCGTGGTTCTTTTTTCGAAGTTTAAGAGCATTAGAATTACTTCTTTCATATTATCAATATCAAAATGTAATATTTTTGTCCTCCTTTAGCTTTTCTATAAATGGTATTTATCAATATATGATATGATATAATTATACACACATACATTTGAGCATGACACCGTATAGAACAGCCATGGTAAGTTTACATGATTTCAAAACAGCAAGAAAATATATTTCATTATTTAACATTTTGATACATATATACCACTCAAATATGATGTCCCAGTGTCATGCATGTGTCTTTTTATTGCCACATGAAAGTATAGATCTTTTTTGAACGTTTGGATATATATTTTCTTTCATTATTCATACGCTATTGAAAAGTGTTTGTCATGCTTGAAAACTACCTCCCACCCCTTATTTATTTGTTTTGCTTTAAGTTCAAGAAGCAAGAGACCATTCTCCAATATAGGCATTATACCATTATTACACAGATAAATATATTGAGAGTCTATTACTGCTTATGGACGAACATGTAAATATTATGTTTTTGATGGGTTTTCGTAAAAGTTCTCTTAATATAATTATTGAGAAAATAATATATAATATTCCTTTCCATTACAGAAGAGCTGATGCTGTTAATCACAAAAGCGACTAATATCAAATCAAATACTAAGTAATCCATGTTTAAAGACTTCATTTAAAACACATTGGCCTATTATTGACCACAGGGCCTGATATGGTAGAAGAAACCTAGGGCTATACAAATGTTGAAAACGTATGATTTTTTTTTTCCCTTTGGCAGACAGCATTAAACTTTTTCTGTATTTTCACAAATTCAAGTAAAAAAACAGCTTTGACCATAGAGTGATTCCACAACATAGCATTGACCCATATATTTCTGACCTATATAATTTTAAAGATAAATCTCAAATAGCATAATACCCAGACTTTGTTTTACATAAAGTGTATTTTTTTTCTGAATATATTTGCACAATGATTTATGAAAATAAACAATATAATCAACTTTAAACTGGTACTTCCATTCAGAGCAATTTATTTCCCCATTACTTATCAAAATAGTGTACACAAGGCAATTAAAATAGCCCTATCACCAATTCTGTTATTACAACACAAATTGCTATTTACATACTATTGTTAAAGTTTCAAAACACCGTTTTGTATGTTTTTATCATTAAGGATAACATGTGGAAATCAGGCAATGATAGTTGCAGACTGACTCAGGAAAGGGCAAACAGTCAGTCAGCTATTAAAACACATGCCCTGAGTGGTCTAAAGCGCTGTCCATTATGGATCACTGCCATCTCACCTCCGTCTTCGTGGGTTCAAAAATGGGTTCGAGTCTAGGATTCAGCTAATGTGGATATGTGAGAAAGCTTGCCAGTAGCTTCTCATGGGTGGTTGGTTCTTTCGGGTGATATTCCTATTTCTTCCTCCACCATTAATACTGGCCGCCATGAATAGCCTGTCATGTGCTGAAAAATGGCGTTAAGCCCAACAACAACAACAACAACAAAAAAAACTGTGAATGTGGAAGAGTTTGTCAACATAACTAGGACAATCTAATGATGGCTTGATGAATACATTTCACTATAACGCAGCTAACCTGGCTGAGGCATCGGGGCATTTCAAAAACATTTAGAAGATCAACGTATCAGAAAACAATCACAGGGCAAAATCGTTTTTGCTATCCTAACAGAAGAAGGCGAAATTTAGATGACTTTGTACCCACTTTGCCTGGTAGCGTGATCCCCAATATCATAAGTCTGACTCTTAATCTAGTGTCATCATGTGGGATTTTTGTTTATCCATTACCCTTAAATCCAGCATAGGAAGTCAGATTAAGTTCAAGCATGTTTCTTTAATGAAATGAATAAAAATACATCAGTAGAAAGTGTTTGGCTTCATTTCTTTAAAGATACTTAATATCCCTTAACTGATTTCAGAATTCCTGGCTTCTGTTGCATTCCAGCCAAGTGAAATGTAGGTCAATGGATCTTGAATTCTCATTCATTTGCTTGCATAATTTGAATCCATTATGAGAAAATACCAGAGTAAGTAAATTACAATTTAATTACAGCAATTACTTTTCCTATCACTATTTCTTAGCTATCTATTTTCATGTCGAAAATATACCATCCGGTTGTGAATACAACCTCCCATTTTGGAGAAAAAGTCAGTATGACCTTTAGCACACCACTGTGCCGCAGGCCATGCGCAGAAGGTAGATGTACCTATGTGTCATTCTTTTCATGGATGCTATGCTCTATAAATGTCTGAAGCTGTTGTGACTGAGATTTAAAGCCTGTGGACAACTAATATACCACAGTTATCAGTTTCTTTTTCTCAACAGTGTTTATAATTCTCAGTGTTGCTACTGTCCGTTTCTAAAAACTGTATTGTAGCTTTTGGGTTTTTTTTCTCTTAGAACACTCTTCATCCTTCTAATTGAGCAGTCTCCATTGACCTTCATGATGCCTATTTACACATCCCCATTGTTCCTCCACACAGCAGATATCTTTGTTTTTGCTTAGACCAGGAAGTTTTTCAATTATGGGTTCTGCCACTCAGAATCTTTTCCGCACCCAGTCTTCACCAGGGTTATGGGAGTAGTAGCAGCCTACCTTCAAATATACGGAAACATCAATTCTCCAGTATTTCGACGACTGGCTGATTCACATGTCAGGATCTGATGAAGATCACTTGGTCCACCATAACTCATTTGGATCTCCTACCCAGCCTCGAGATGTCAGAACTCATTCCATCATAGGACTTTGTTTACATGAGGATGAACTTCCTCACGAACTAAAACTTGGTCCAGGTTTCCCTGGATCGGGTAGATGGCTCGCCTAGAGATCCAGCTAGCAAAAACATTTTTATCCACTCACTTTATTTGTCCCTACTTGGAACCTTGAATGCCTCAGCTGAATTAGTTCCTTTAGGATGTCTCCACATACATCCTCTACAGTTCCTCCTTCTGGCAAGGTGGAAACCACACACAGATTCTCTATCAACCCTGATAGACCATTTTTTTACCACCATTTGTTTTAGTGGATGAATCAAGGCAGATTCTTGATGAGGGTCCCCATGCATGCATCCAGTCCACATTCCTATCTGTTTACAGATGTGTCAGATTCAGGCTGGGGAGCCCATTTAGGGCCTGAGGGCATAATTATACACAGTTCCAGGACTCTGAAAGAATTGTCTCTCCACATCAACCACCTAGAAATGAAAGCAGTATTTCCAGCATTGCAATGATGTATCAACCTAATAAGGGGCTGATATATCATGGTCTCCTCAGAAAACGCATCTATTTTAGCCTGTATATGATGTTATGGAGTCACACATACCCCTTTTCTTTGCATGGAGGTCAGGAACCTTTCCCTCTGGGCAGAATTCCACAATCTGAGTTTGCCATATTCCAGGCAAGATGAATGTATTAGCAGACCTCCTGTCCAGAACAGACTGAGCTATCCTCATAGAATGGTCTCTTCACCATTCAGCAAAAGAGTATATATTTTCACATTGGGGAAGGCTTCTAGTGGACCTGTTTTGCAAGCTCAACAACAAACTTCCCTTTTACATGTCTCCTGTCCTAGCTCAGAAAGAATGTGCAGTTGATGCATTCAGCTTCAGTGGGATTCACATATGCCTTCCTACCTTTCCACTGCTACCACAAGTTCCGATCAGATCATTCTCATTGCCCCATTTTGGCCCAGTGAACTTGGTTCAGCAATCTCCTATAGGGCTTGATAGATTGACCTAGGTCTTCACCACACAGGAGGGATCTCCAGTCACAGCACCAGGATCCCTTTTCCACAACAGCTCAGACATTCACCAGCTTCACACCTGGCTCATCTCAAATCATCTCTCTGCCAGAACAAATTTTCAGACAGTGACCAGTTGCATTATTCAAGCTACATCCAGGCTGAGAATCATCTGTGATTGGTGCAGTAGGAAACACCTTTATCTTATACATCCTTCTTTAACTTCAATTGCTGATTTCCTTTTGTTCCTCTTTGAGATCAAAAGATGTTCAATATTCACTATCAAAGGCTATCAAGCTGCCGTCTCCAACACACTTAAATTCTCACAGGGCACAGACATTGCCGATCTTATAAAGGTTTTTGAGCTTCAGAGACCGGTATCACATCCCTTATGCCTTGATGGAATCTTTCCTGTGTTCTTTGGTCATTAACCATAAAACCTTATGGACCATTGAGTGAAGATTTCTTTTTTGGATCTCACACTCAAAACTTGTGTTCCTTCTTATTGACTCTGGCTTTAAGATTTATGAAAAAGTTTATATATTGACATATTTATGGATGATAAAAGATATATACAATTCACTGTGAATGAAAACAAATGTATTTGTATTTTTATGGAGGTTTGATCATAAGTAATATAATAGAGTGAAAATGAAGTTTTGTAAAAATTCAATAAATTTATTTCTCTAGAATTCATAGTGAAAATTTAAAAGTTAACTTTAATGTAAAATTGTAATTAGTCCTAGAATTTCAAACACAAGTCTTGTTAAATAAAGTTATGAGTAAAATGTTTTATTTGCTTTCAAATAAAATCTAGTGCTGAAGATGTTGACATGCCAGTTGTGGCCTTTAATCTTGAATTTACTAATGTACTAATTATGACCTGAAGTATATTGATGTGGCAACAGTCCTTTGATAATAATAACAGTCACAATAATGTAATCCAAGAAATCCTTGTTTAATTCCACTGTTATTCCAAGTTAAGGTCTCTGTCCAAGAATATAATAGATACACACTTTATACTTCCAGAGAATAATATTTTGAATACATAATTCAAGCACAGATTTCCCTTCTCTGCCAACTTGGTTTTCTTGCAAAAAATCAGTTACCTTCAGTAGCCCCCATACTCATAGACCCCCAGTCTCAGTAAAATATGCACAATGGATAATCAAGATAGATTTTTTTGCCCATGAGTGCTTTTTTATTCTGTCTTAATGTCTCCTAAGCAAACAGAAAGGTGGGAAACTTCTTGCTTCCTATGAAAGGCTCCATAGACATTTCAGCTGCCACTGTCTCCCAGTGGATTGTCAAGGCAATCAAATGAGCATACAAGTCTTTCACTGATCAAGACCTCATTAAAGCCCATGAGGTTTGAGCCACTGATACCTCCGGGGCCTACTTTTATAATTCCTCTGTAGAGGATTTTATGAAAGCAGCTTTTTTGGTGCTCCCATAATACCTTTTCCTTCTACTTCTGCTTATAGCACAACAGAGTGCAGTCTTTTTTTTTTTGTGGGTCTCATTGTTATGGCACAGCATGTTAATCAGCATGTTAATCGGAGAGACACAAACAGTCTGTAGAAGTGGACCTCTCAATCTATGGTGAGTACATTTTACTTTTTCTTTTTCTGTCAGCCTACCCAATTTACTGATAAAGTCAGCTAAACAATACTGACAGGATAAGTAATTGCTGCTATTAAAATGTGGATTTTGGGAGGATAAAACTGATTTTAATTGTGCAGTACTTACCTGTCGCTATTGTCAAATACCCTCCTCCTGCCCCACTGATATTTTGCATAATTATGGTCTCTGAAAAGATGACAAAAAACATCTATCTTCTGTACATAGTCTGTGGCAAAGTGGTTTGCAGAAGGTCAAAGGGCAATACTGACTTTATCTCTACTTGAGGAAGAAATTATTCACATTATACAGATGGTATATTTTCAACTTGAAAATAGATAGCTAAGCATTAGCAACAGGTAAGTATCGCATAATTAAAATTAGTTTTATCCCACCCCATCCCCAAACTACATTTAAAACAATTTTAGACTTTAATTTGCAGAAAATGATGTGCATGAGATGTTCAGAATTTTGGCTGCTCCTTCACCAATCAGTCAACTGGAGAACACTATAAAATGTTGATTTTTTAGGCAGTTAGATGATCAGGAAAATAAATATCAGGGTGTACATCTTATAGGACTAGCATTTATTGAGTTTTGTTTCTTTAAGGATTCAGGGATTGTTGTATGGACCGTGAGTTCTTAAATAATGTCTCCTCTTACCTACAGCAGTCATCAAACACATAATCCTCTGTAGATATATATGGAGATTGCTTAGGCCCTGCGCTTGGTACAAGTACTCAAAGAAAATGTTTTTTGGTACATCACCATGACTATAAAAATAATCACAAGTGAAGACTTGGTGGTAATGCTTTATCAACAGTGCTAAAATCATTGGTATGGCTGGACCGGAGTTTGAACCCATGACCCTCCACATCCAAGGAGGTTGCTCTAACATCTTTGGCCACCGGAACATTTGGCAAACAGCTTGAAAATCCTATTGCAGTTTGAATGGATTGTCTTATCAACATGGGGTTTTCACTAAAGGACATGTCTAGTGGGTTGTAAATTTCAATGGGACTGAACTGATGTCCAATTTAATAGCTATGGCAACTATTTCCTTTGTATTGCTACTTCTCCAGGTTGGATGAGCATGACATGTAGGTTTCAGGCCTTTAGTTAAAATGGTGCAAATCTGACATCCAATATGGCCAACATGGTAGCTGTCTTAAAATCTTAGGACAATGACAACTCTGCTTAAATAGAGGAGTAATATTGCTTTGGGGGTTTTAGCCATAAGACTTCTTATGATGTCCAGTTTGTCTTGAATGAATTTTATGTCTGTTTGATACCCAATATTTGCATCAAGGCTTAATCTTTGTGTGGCATGACTTCATAAGCTGCACTGTAATTAAAAGATTTGCTTGTGTCAGCCATTGCAAGATTTGATTTTGTATTGAACTAATGTCAGGATTATTACATATTCTCTACATCACTGCCTGGCCTGGTGTATTTGGCTGTACCTTAAATTATTTTGTATCATGATCTGTACCTAGGTTCCCTTACTTAGACACAAAATGTACATCCACACACATAAAGCTACACTCAAATATTGTAAACAAAAATCCACTCACATACAAACTCCAAGGTATTTTAAATTGCTCACAGTCTGTTGATGTGAAAGTAAAGAAAATGTATGTACCAAAAGTTGACAATAGGACCCAACTCATCACTTAATTTATTCACCTTAGCAACATTTTTCTGATCTATTGTTACTTCCACATTCAGTCACCATCAAAGAGCTCTCAAATATTTGGTAATGGCAAGAACTGTGCTAGACAGTGTAAGGGGTGGTCTGTTTCCCCCTCTACATTGCATCCCTTGGCAGATCAGCATCTAATGATGCCAAATGAAGAATTTTTTGTGATTGTTATTAGTAGAAAGGAGGCTAATCCTAGCTGTTTCTGTGAGTGCAGTGGCAGATCTTTCTCTCTTCCTTTTTGTAGAATAATAATGCTCATTTTCTGCTGTTACGGGCAACTTGCATCCCTTTTCATCACTCACAAATTTTCTCAAGGCCCTGCAGTTGGGACAGATTCTTACCTAACCAACCTGAACTGTAAAGACCAACATCTTGCCTTCTAATGCCTAAATGGAATCGATTTTGTCTTGTGGTTTCATAATAAAGCCCCCCCCATCAACCTTTTGGGTGAAGATTCCTTTGAGAACCTTACCCACAGAACACTTTTTTTTGCTAGCCCTATCGTCTGTGAGACGAAGGGTTGAGTTTCCTTCCCTACTTAAAATCACTTAATTATTTAGTGTCAATCCAGATTCTTCACATCATGTTGTACATATTGTACATAAGAGATAGAAGTCTTTATTATTATTATTATTATTATTATTATTATTATTATTATTATTATTATTATTATTATTATTATTATTATTTTATCCAATTAGAGCTTTTCATTTTTATTTGGCAGTCTATAAAGAAAGGAAAAAGTATTATATTACATGTATAAAAATTAGTTTAGTCCCACCCACCCCAAACTGCTATTTAAAGAAAACAGTAATTTTGCCACATGTGATCCTTCCTTGTATTTATTCTAACTGAATATTAAGATTTTGATTATTTTACTCTCAAAAATATATTTCATTTGAAACAAATAACATGTTATGCATTCTTTAAAAATAATTTTCTATTGCAATTTTATTTCATATTTTTCTCCTCAACAAAAGTTTTAATTGAATGGAGATATTTAAAGATCTGGTACATGGTTCATTATAAAGCATGTTTATGTACCATTGTTGGAATAAAACCTGTCACTGACCAGGCCATGGTGGTATATACAAATTGTTCGTGATGCATATTTGACTGTGCCTTCAATGAACCTAATCACAACAAATAACACAGATGAGTTGATATTATTCTGGTCAAATAATAGGCCATAGTGCCTGGGCCTGATCCATAAATATATACTGAAGTTTGAAACAGGACCTGAAAGCAAATGATGCCATTGTCTACTAATGTTTGCAATTTTAGTAATGTGCCTCCAGTAAAAACCTTTTTTAAAACATGTAGTATATATATATATATATATATATATATATATATATATATATATATATATATATATATATATAAAGAATTGGGACTTATTTTGTGAATTTTGCTTATTTTCACCTTCAGTATTATACAAGTTTCAAAAAACTAAACTATTATATTTTCTTACAGGACTACACATTCCTCATTTAATTAGAACTTTATCTTATCTTCCTAAACATTATTATTTTTTTTCTTTTACTTTTTTTACTTTTTTCTTTTTGAGAGTTTTGCTTTTTAATTGATACTCTTTAGCAAGAATTGTGCTGATTTGCCATTAAACCCTGTACATTTACTCATACAAAGATAAATGACCTATCATATGCTTAAAAATGAAGTCCACTAAACAACGTCATACCTATCCTTGTATGCATGTGCAGGATAGAAAAACGCTTTTTGTTGACCAGCTTTTTGTTGGTCTAAAACAGTAATTCTCAACTTAAGATTAATTTATATATAAAGTCATTAAGGGGAGGGAGGGTTGGTATACATATAACTTTACTAATCTGATTCTTGTTTTGATATTAATTAAAACCTTCAAAGATCACCAAAATTTGTGTGTATTACTGCAGTTTGTTTGAATAGATAATCCCAAATTATACTTACCAGGCCAACAAGTCCTCACACTACAAGTACCATTTTTAAGATGTCTTTGGTATGACATGGCCCGCAAACTCCCCCATCCAAGGTTGATGCTCTAAGCCACTAGAGTAGTCAATTTTTGGAGTACATGTGTTACTTTTTCACTGTTGCAGTAATTCAATATTTCCACGAGTGCAGAACATACAGAAATTTCTGAGTAGTCTTGTTAGAATTTAGCAATATATAAAATCATGTTTTCTTGATGACAAAATTAATTCAGAATATTGCAATATAATTATATTCATGAACATTTAATCACATATTTTAACATGTGTCAAATATTCCAACTTGTCAGCCTATTTTAATTTTCTGAAAGATATTCAATCCATATCTTTGTTATGTACTAGCACATTAATGTGTTAAGTGCATGTGTTCTTTAGTAAAAGAAAATTATTCTAAGATTTTCAGGAGATCATTTTTTTGTCTGAATTTTACACAACTTAGTCCACTAAATATTTTTTTGTTTGTTAAATAAGTTTCATCCCACTCAAAGTTTCTCTGCCTATCAGATAAACAGTGCAGCTAGTAAATTTAAGGACTTCAATGCTGGCACTTCCTGTTGTTCATGGAAAAGCTTGTAATGTCAGCACAATGTCTTTTATAGGGTGTGTACTGGAGTTTAAGCTTAATCATCCTACTTCAGATCCAGCTTTGAGATGACATGTTCAACAATGTACAAACACTTAGCAAATTCATCTGCTGTGAGATTTGGATCATTTAGGAAGGGGGCTGCAATAGTTATTTTCTTTTAACTCAGGTAAAAAGTTTTTTTAAATGATATAATATTGTGTTAATTTAGATGATATAATATGCAGGGCTGACAAGAAAGGGAGGGCAACTGGGGATATATCCCTGGGTCTTAGGCCCATAACAACACTTTAATTTTATAAAAGTAAAAGTTTGTTTGAACAAGAACTGGGAGAGGCCTGTGTATTTTTTTACCTAAGGACCCTTGATCTCACTTTATGGCTCTTATAATATGGTGTTAGTTTTGTTTAATTTTGCACACACACACACACACACACACATTAAAATTGCTCTAAAGTTCTTGATACCTTGACCTTTTGACCATAATAGCTGAGGATTTATGGCTGAAATCCTTTGCATCCTGCTTAACAAAGATCCAACAAGAATATTATCTAATGAAGAATGTTTGGCTACAGCTATTTAAACAATGTCAAGATGGATACATGTGTTCCCTGTGTAAATGGATTTCACCATTGAGAGGGTCTAATTTTCTCAAAGCCTAAAATATCACAAAGTTTTAAAGAGTTGTAAATAGCATTATTATACAATAAAGATTTAGACAGGAAATAGGTACCATGTACACTGGTATAAAAGAGTCTTAAATTCAGATTTACATCTCTTTTATTCCTTTTTTTTTTGACCAATCCATCACAGCTGTGGTCATTATTGATATGATCCACTATCCTAAATCTGTGTAAATAATAAGCTGATAAATATATCAGTCATGTACTACACACTGTAAACTTGTATCAGTTTTCACCTTCTTTAATAATCAGTTTCAAGTTGATATTCTGTAAAATTATCTGTAGAATATTTGAATAAAAGTTTAGTTAGATTTCTTGGATTTAATGCCATTTTCAGCACATGCTAGGATATGAGAGATAGTATATTCAATGAAAGAAGAACATGGGAAGTCCCCAGGAAGAACCACTAACCAATGGAATGCTTCTGGTAAGCTTTCACACATACCCTTGTTGCTTGAGCCAAAACCCAAACTTCCATGGAATGAGTTAAGACAAGTGAATATGAGTGCCATAGATCACCAAGACAACTCAAGATATTATATTTGCCATAAAAATGAAGATACTGTTGCTCCTTAGTTCTTGTAGTCAGTTTAGTTGGTAATTTTCAAAAGTTTATTGATAGGAAGGTTTTTGTTTTGTTTTTTAATTCCCACATTTTTTAAAAGGAACATGAAAAATACAGATCACTTATTAAGTGTGTGCATTCAGGAGTGCATGCCCATGTTCTGCAATAGAGTTCTATATTTTTATTTCAGGATTATTAAACTTTGTATACTTCCTTATAAGTTTATAGTACATCTGCAAAATGCATGGACTCAGAAATGCCATCACATATTGATTATATATATATATTAGAGCTGGATACCATGAAAAATTTTGTGTGACTATTTCTGAACATACCGTGAAGGTATACTGCAATAATATTAAAGACCAGTATTTTGCATGTTCTTTGGCAGGGGCATGAGTCTTTTTTTTAATTTAATTTCCATTTGTCAATGGCTGACAAATATCCAACTTGTCCGAAAGTTGGTTTTGGCCTAACATGTATCAATCAAGCTGTTCATTTGGACAGCTCTTTGGCATATGTGACATGTCAGATATGCATATAAAGGATCATAAATATAATTTTTTGATATTCACCAATAGTTTGTGACAGGTACAACAGATACAGCTTTTTTGTTTAAAAAATTGATAATATTTTTTAACTTTTTTGTTATGAACATTGAAAACACTGTTAATATCATTAATGTGATAACAAGATTCCTTGGGAATTTCCTTACATTACTTACTGACAAAATTACTGATGCACTAGTTCTATGAAAAAAAGTATTGTGGTACACAAGAAATAATTAAGTGGCAAACCAGTTTACAGGTGAACTGTATGCACCTCTGGTAGGCATGTATATTGTATTATAACTTTACTGTAGAAATGGCCTATGGCATGTCATTCATCTGCTTATCAATAATCCCAAGATGTTCCCCAAAATTGTAGGTATGAATCCTGACTGGGTAATAAAACCTAGTTTGACCAGATGGGTCAGGTGCTCCAACAGTTAGATAATGGGTACTGTATAACACTTAAGATTCAATCAGTCATAAAGATTTCTCCTCCTAATCTCTGGATGTTTTCCACCAGTGCAAACAATTCAAATACTATAATTTATCCATGAATTATTACTTCATTGGGGAGATCAATTCATGAAATCTGTTAAATGAAAGAAGTTAAAGTATAACTGAGGTTATAGGGTAATTAGGATGATAATTTTAGTATTTGATTCCAGGAGATAAAAATACATATTGTTAAGTATTGGAGATAGAAGGAAGATGTGAAATACATGTAACTAACAAAAATTGTATGTATGACATGCTACAAAATCCTGTTGTCCTTTCACCTTTCAGGCAGAATTTCTTATTTGCATTAAGTCATTGATATAGGCATGTAATTATAACTGTGGGGGTGGGGTGGGGTTGGAGTTGAGAGAAAAATAACCCAAGAAAAGGAAAACCTACGCAATATGACATACATGACTCTTTTTACAAAAAATTATGATCCATGTAATACCATAGGAATTAGATCTTTATTTCAGGCATTTCCTAATTATTTGGCATAATTTGTACTTTGATGCATTGTGACAAAATGTTAGTTATTTTGGGCCACTAGCTTAATATTTAGAGGATGAGCTGGGATCTAATTCAGTACAAAAGTTTTTACTGAGACAATATTTGAAGATTGCAATAGAAAGGTTTCACTTTTCTGAGGGTGATAGTAGCAGTGTTCATTTGAGGGCTTTTTCAGAAAGATTATATATTACCAGTAAAGTATTTGCAATTCATGTGCTACAGTGATGTTCATGGAACAAACATCAGTGCTGGTTGCTGGAGGGTGGGGTGGGAGGGGTGCATTTAAGGCATGGTAAAGTGTCTTCTGATTATATTTAATATATTTTCCTCTCAGGTGAACATAATCAACCAAGTTGATGCCCAGAAATACCTGTAAAATATTACCATATGCCATGCATTTAGCTTCCATAATCTGAAGATAGGGCAGCCACCAAAGATAAATAACTGGAAAATGAATGGTGCCACCTTAAGAGTAAGATCAGAGATCCATCCTACTTCACACTTTAGTGAGAGAATACCCCATGTTGATGTCTGAACCTGTAACAATAAAGTATGGAATCCCACAAGGTTATATTTCTAGGTTCATTGCTTTTTTTTTTTAATTCAGAGACTCCATTGTCTTTAGATCTCTGTACAGATGACATAACATTTTCAAATACCACAAACTTTTAGCATGAATTGGAAGTTTCTTTGCAGGTTGCCCTAAATAAAGTGTTGTATGAGCATTTCCATGATACCTAATAATAGTAAATCTTTTACTACTTAACTCAAATTGCATGAAAGAACAAATTGTGATGAACTCTGTTTAAATTCTAAGAATATAGATTTTTAGTATGTCTGTTATGATAGAGTACTGGTGTTTTTATAGGTAATAATCTTTGATGGAAGGAACATAGGAAAACATATTAATAATCTCAATTCTAGTTTATTGATTCCAGTAATAGGAGATATTCATCTCAGAAAGGCATAGAAACTATTTCAAAACAGTTACATAATGTTTTGATTTCATAAGATGGTTCACAAGCTGGCACATCTTAATAAAAGGACATTCAGGTTGATATAAAAAATCAATCAGGAAATGGGCAAAATTTGGCTGATAAATTAAACATTTGACCTGAAAGAACATTAATTTAGGCCATTAAAGAAAGGCAAGTTAATGTATAAAATAGCCTATAGCTGTACAGTAGTATTATCTTTTTATGGTGATTCTTCCAGTAAATACAAAAAGGTAAAACACTTCTCACATGAGATCTATTTGTACAAAACATAAATTTCTTTAAAAAATATGTGAAATGTTCAAATAAAGTTTTCAGGACACATGAACTTTGCTCTCAAACATACACCTGTATTCAGATTAAAAACTACCACCTTATTTCTTTATTTCACAATCAGTTTATATATATATATATATATATATATATATATATATATATATATATATATATATATATATATATATATATATAATCTCCGGTGAATCAGAGATTGTGTGTGTGTGTTTGAAGATTTATGAAAATGGTTATATATTGACATATTTATGGATGATAAAAGATATGTACAATTCACTGTGAATGAAAACAAATGTATTTGTATTTTTATGGAGGTTTGATCTTAAGTAATAGAATAGTGTGAAAATGAAGTTTTGTAAAATTCAATAAATTTATTTCTCTAGAATTCATAGTGAAAATTTAAAAGTTAACTTTAATGTAAAATTGTAAATAGTCCTAGAATTTCAAACACAAGTCTTGATAAATAAAGTTATGAGTAAAATGTTTTATTTGCTTTCAAATAAAATCTAGTGCTGAAGATGTTGACATGCCAGTTGTGGCCTTTAATCTTGAATTTACTAATGTACTAATTATGACCTGAAGTATATTGATGTGGCAACAGTCCTTTGATAAATCACAATAATGTAATCCAAAAAATCCTAGTTTGAATTCACTGTTATTCCAAGTTAAGGTCTCTGTCCAAGAATATAATAGATACACACTTTATACATGTACTTCCAGAGAATAATATTTTGAATACATAATTCAAGCACAGATCAAATACTGAACACAACAAATGATTCTGCTTTAAGATCCAGAACAATCTAAGTTTAAATTTTAAGGACTAGTACCATAATTATACTTAAGAACATGTTAAATATTATGCCTTGACTTGGACTAAGATAATAATCTCAATATTTAACCTATTCTCACAGAGAATTATAAGCTTTGTATTAGTTGTTTGCAGAAATTTTTTTAAAAATTAATTCTGGTCAGGTAGACAACAAATTTGATATTGGACAAGGTCAGCTTTAAGGTACAACTTTACATAAATCACAGCAGATAATGAATAAAAAAAACACAAGCAAAACAAGGCAATTTTTAATATACATGACAGTATTCATGAATGCCCCAAAATTATCTGTTTTGGCATCCATCTTGCATTCTGTATGTGAGGGGGATTCATTACCATCAGTAATATGATGACATAATAAGAAATTCATTACATACTGTAGACCTTTTTCTTAATGTACAAAGCATTTTTGGGAAACAAATCACAAAAAGTATTTTCTAAGACCTATTTATACTGATGTAAGGAGTAAAGAAAAAGCACATTTGGAGTTGCACTCGCATGGCCTTTTATATCTAGTTTGATGCAATTATGTTCTTGCAGTCACAAAAAGATATTTTTAAAAAGGAGGCAAAAAATTCTGTCATTATTTCAAGATGATATTGGTGCTTGCTTGAATGAGCTCATGAGTATTATTGGATAAACTTAGGTGGTTTAGTGCCAATCATTTTATTGGGACAAAGTCAGGAAACTTGACTTTTTCTTTCTTCTTGCCATTATATAAAATTGCTCTCATTTGTTTTTACAGAAAGTTATTTTCACCAGATTGTGTTATGGAAAAGAAAAAGAGCAAATTTTTGTCTTGCAAGGAGGTGACAGAAATGTTTGTCTTTTATCTTCTAAAAAATATCCCACATCCCCCATGATTTTGTAAAATAGTCTGTGCCTAACATGAATATGTACCTGGTCTCTAATGATATTTTCAATAATATTAAAAGTGGAGTTCAGATCCTGACTAATGCAGCAATTAAAGTAAGCAGACTACTTTGAATTATTGAAAAATGCCAAGTTGTTACCATGGAAACATTTCTTGCACTTGAATCAAGCAATACATGTTGTTACTTCTTTGAATGTGCACTTTCTATCCATATATTTATTTATGGAAATGGCATGTATTAACTTAACAGTTCAATGTATATTAGAAACATCTTTGCATGCAAATGTCTAGGGATGTTATGCATACCTCATTTTACCTCAATTTTAGTCTATGGAACCTGCTGCTTTTTGTGAAAATAGTTTGGCTTGGTAATTTTATCAGGCTCATATTTTCTGAACTATAAATAGAAACTAATAACCTGGTTATATGTATAGGTACAATATATACTCCTGTTCAAGTCAATTCCAGCTGCATACCTAAAAAATGACCCAGATCTGCCATTGCATAATGCAGCAGCAGACCAGGGTCTATGTTGTTTGTTCTGCTGATTACTTCTAACAAGCTGCTTAGACCCAGATCTGACATAGTCAGTGCATTATGCAAAGGAAGATTTGGGTCTGTGCTGTTTGCAGTTTGACTTGCCCTTTATGTGAGTATATTTGGTACTTCATTATTTATATTTTTGTACAGTATCTGTTCACATGTAGGACCACCAGGCCTGAAAAAATGTTTCAGTTCTTACTTGACATGCACAGCAAGAAGCAATGCCTATGTTATGGTGTTCTGTGTATGTTAAGGAAAGAGTTGATTTTGATTACCACTTATTGAGACCCTGCCTTTTAGACAAGCAGAGGAGCAGATTTCTTGAACCATGATGACATGCCAATAGATCAAACTGTCCTGTTCTCCCAGACCAATCCTACAAGTTTAGTCACATTTCACTGCATGGGTCAGTGGTGATTTCAGGTCAAAATATATGAAACTGAACAGGATATGAAATTTGAATTCATTAGAAAAATTAAATTGTAATGTATTCATGAACTTGTCATATTTGACAGGAAATAAAGATTTATACAAAAAATGTACATAACCCCAGCTTTATTTGAGCATTTAATCACCAAGACTTTTTTAAAAATATTTTGATGTTATAAACACACACACACACACACACAGAGTTCCACTGGCCAATTGGTTTGAGCCTCTGCCTCAGAAGCATTATGCTGCAGGTTCAAAAAACCCATTCAAGTCATACCAAAGACATAAAAATGGTGCTAGGCACTCAGCATTTAGGGATTAGAATCACTGACTGGTTGGGGTGGTGTGCTACATGTCTGCATCATAATGCCTCAGTGCTGGACATCACTATTAACTGCCACACTGCAGACATGCATAATGACTGCAAAATTGTGAAAGCTATGTTAAAAATCCAAATCACACACACCCACAAAATTGATCTGTACTGGAACAAAAATAACCAAACCCACTCAGAAGCATAGGGCATAATATAAAACCAGTATTTTATGTCAACACTTGACCCATGAGAATCAGAGAACATTTCTTGAAAACTGTTGAAGTATTATTGATGATTTTAATTTGTGCTGTAATATACTCACTTAAGCTTAGCAGATCTAGGTCAGTACAGTTTGTTAGGAGCAATCGGTAGAACAAAAAAAAAAAATATAAACCTGATCAGCAGACCCATTATTCTATGGCAGCTTATAAGCAAGTATATATGGTATATGCAGGGCCAGATTTAGGGCTTCCAGGGCCATTAGCACTGAAATATTGTGGTGCTGCCCTTCTCTACAAAATGTGAAATACAGAAAAAAGATATGAGCTAAAAGGTGGAAAAGTAGCAGGGTTGTCATCATTCCAAATCAGAATACTCTTACTTGCAGATTGAAACAGTTGTATACCAGTATAATTCATTTAATTTTATCATCAACAATTACTTTGAATTTTTTTCTGGTGCCCCTGTTGGTCAGATGCCCAAAGCATGTACTTTGTGTGCTTATTGGGTAATCCTGCATTGGGTAAATGGTACAGAGTTGCAGTAAGCAATATAATAAATATCAGGTCTGAATCTCCAACAAGTCTTTGATTCCTAACACCTTTGCAAGCAGTAGTATTGGTCAGTTGACCATTGATGTCAGTATGTGTTAGTGTTTTGATTGACATCAGTATATTAATCACCTTTGTCCTTGTGGATTCTAAAATGCATATAAAAATGTGGTTGAAGTAAATAAGCATTGCATAGACCATGATCAATTATTTTCCAGGAGTTATATTTAAATGTATATTATCAAGAAATATATGCTGGTGGGTCTGTGGCTAAGCCTTGTTACGCATTTAAATTGCCTTGAAAGATAATAAACCAATTGGAAGTTTGTTACAGAAATTTCCATACCCCTCCCCCAATCTAAATAGATTATTATTATTTATTTGTGTGGTTTAGATGTTTAATGTAACTTTAACAATTTTTCAGTCATATTGCTATGATGTCTGCAGTGTAATAGTTTACAGTGATGTATAGCACTGAGGCATCATGCCAGAGACATTTGGCATGATGTCCCACCCAGTCACATTATCATGAAAATGTAGGCATCTGCCTTGGATGTGGGAGGTCATGGGTTTGATTCCCGGCTGAGTCATACCAAAGACTTACAAAAATGGTACTAACAGCTGCCTCGCTTGACCTCAGCATTAAGAGAGTAGTGTTAGGACTGGTCAGCCTGGTGTCAGAATAACATAACTGGGTGGGACATCATGCTACATATCTATGGCATGATGCCCCAGTGCAAGACATCTCTTTACAATGCCACACTGCAGACATCATAGTGATAGGACTGAGACACTGTTAAAGGCTAGGTTAAAAATCCAGATCACACACTCATGCTACTTTTTAAAACATTTATTAGGCTGGCTTTTTGAACTTTTATGGAAGCAATACTCTATCTGAGATCTTGTGATACAATAGATGCTCAATTTACACAATGGATGCATTCCTGACATTGTGACATAAATGGGCATATATAATAAGAAGAACAACATAGACTATGTGACCATAGATAGGTCTCTGTTGTTTGCAGGTGGAAAAGACTTATCATTAAGTGAGTATTTACAATAGGGGTTAAAATATTGTTAGAAAGAAGAAACGATTCTTTGATGTTAATATACTGATAATATTTCTGTTGATATAACAGTATGAGTCTTTATGTAATATGTAGAATAAGCCCATCCTGACCTAACAGTTTGGGCTGAAGCATTTACCTATCACTGCCATCTCACCTCTGTCCATGTGGGTTCCAGTCTGAGGTTCATCAAATGTGGGTATGTGAGAAAGCTTGCCAGTAGCTTTCCCATAAATCAGCAATTCTTGCTGAGGTTTTCAGGCTTCAGGCAGAACAACAGTATAACAGTTCATCTAAATCCTGAAAAGGGCAGATCATAGTTTCACTAAAAAAGGCAAAGCAAATGAAAATTATTTTTAAAAGACCCAAGCGGCTGTTGTTCAAGGTACCCACATTTACAGACCATTCATACATCTCATGTCTGTCCACATGAGCTCAAATCACATCTCAACCAACATGGGTACCTGAAAAAGGTTCCTAGTAGCTTCTCTTGGGATGTTGGTTCTTCCAAGGGTTTTCCCAGGTCCTTTCTCCACCAGATATACTTAATGCCATGTATAGTTTAGCATATGCTGAAAACAACAGCCAACAAACAAAGCCAAAAATTAAAAAGACCCTTAATTTCATGTCACTTTCTACAGGAGACATATATCTTGCAATACAAATTTTCCAGTTAAAAAATTATCATACGATTACTTTTAGGATACTTTGCAAAAATTTGCTTGCTTACATCTGCTGTTTATTGATGAGGGTTTTCACACATGCACTCCACACAGTATCCTTAAAACACTGCAGAAGTATTTATGATACAAGTACATGTATTTTTAATATGTTTAGACTTGCTAAAATTCTGATCCAATGAGGAAGTCACAAACTCAGTTTGCAGGAGCTGGAGTGGGTAAGTTGTTAACATGCTGGATATGGGATCGGAAGGTTGCAGGTTCAAATCCTACCATCAGACCAGCCTGGGTTAGGTATCATAGTGTATCATTGGGCAATGCACTTTACTCCAGTTGACTTGGCATTAAATCACCTACTTGTTTTGCTGGTGCCTTAACACAAGCCAGATTTGGTGCACTATATTGGTGTGTAATTTCCAGACTGCATTCTTTCAGTAACATGATGTAGAGACAATAGAGACATGCCAGTCTGGAAGGAACATGGTACTCAAGACAAGATGACAGTCTGGGAGGAATGTGGTACTAAAAATAAAAAAGACATGGTGTCAATCTTGCAAATGAAATTATAGCAGAGTGTAAATTAAATACATGTATGTTAGAATTAAGGTTGAAATGGGGCAGAGTTGAGCTAAGTGTGCAAGATGGAGCACGAAACACTGTCTGCCTTGCTGGAGCTATATCCATATGTGCCCATGTAGAACCATGTTATAATTCATAATATTACAACTTTTTGAAGTCTGACTCATTGATAGAAATATGGATGTAAGCTAAAATAATAGCTACAGTTTGCTCAAGATTTCAAGAAGTTAATGTGTTGGTAAGAGTTATATAAATAGAATAGTATGGTTATGCAGGTAGATGCAACTTTTTGGAAAGAGAGGCCTCATCCAGTTTGTTTGTAGTACTGTAAGGCCTTACATTATCACAGCCTGTTATTGAAACTTTTGCCTCAGTCTTCTAATTAATGTGTATAGACTACATGTACAGGGCCTTTCTTTAGCAAGGTATATGCTGGAAAGGTGGTTATCTTATTATTGATGTTTTCCCATTGATAAACCTTCCATTATTATGGTCTTTATGTAAAGCTGTACCTCATCTTATCAGTTTAAAGGAGACCAGAAAAAAACTTTTCCTTTTATGTATAATTCTCTTCAAATTTAGATTTGACTAATGTTTATCAATGAAATATCATTGGTGGGTAGTGATTATATTATGTGGAAGATGCCATGATTCTGTAGATTGCTAAGTGTTGATGAAATGACAGATCATATGCTCCAGTGATGCAATGCTACTAGTCAGTTTTCATGGGAGCATGCCCATGCCACATGCCCATGCCACAATTCTGTAGATTGCAGAGTTTTGATGAAATGACAGGTCACATGGTCCCTGATGCAATACAAACAGAAACATGTGGAGATGGCAGCAAGACAGACAGGAGACTAGATTTGGGTTGCACATTCAAAAGTTGAATCTGCTTCCGAGATATGCTCATAACTATATCTATTGAACTGTGTGTTAGCTATGTGTTAAAGACCTGGAAGCTGAACTGTACAACAGTAAGAAGATGCTCATATTTCATATTTTGAAATTTATAAAAGCAATGTAATTTTTAAATGAATGCTTGTACATCGTGTGCTGTGCAAAAATGTGATAAGGATTAAGTGATCCGATGTAAAATTTAAAAGTTTACCACAATGCAATAAATTCATTTAAGAAGGATGAGGTTTAATCATATTATATATAAATTACATGTACATTAATTATCTACCCCCAACACACACACACACACACACACACACACACACACACACAAACACACACCACCTAAGGACTAATATCTTGAAATTATACATCCAATGCTGAAACACAGAGATAATGCTGAATTCTGGGGCAAAGAGACTAGAACAGGGACTGATTTATGTGTGGAACAATAATCATTAGGTATAAAAGTCATTAAAAACGGTTTTCATTGGTCCTTACTTAGTTTTTTCTCTAAAAAAAAAATAAAACAATAAATCTGCAAAGCAGAAATCACAATTAAGTAATTTAAACATTAGGAAGCTTCTTTCTTATGATTCAATTACAGTATAATATACATTCAGGCCACAGTTGGCTTATTGATAAATCTGATAATATATGCATGTCTGGAATAATAGTTTATGTACTTTTCCCCACCTACCTCCCAATCTTGTAATATTTCACATGACCTCCCCATTATACTGCATATATATATATATATATATATATATATATATATATATATATATATATATATATATATATATATATATATATATTCCAACGACAAGTTTAATTAATTAATATCACACAACAGTTCTTCTTCAGCAAATAGAATCTTAAGAATAAAAGCATCACTTTCCTCCAAATAAACTCAACCAGTTAAAACTGATATTCCTCTACCATATATGTAAAGTTCATTTACCATTTACCATGATTAAATTAAAAGAAGCAATATATGCAATAAAAGCAATAAAAGAAACTATATATATATATATATATATATATATATATATATATATATATATATATATATATATATATATATATATATATATATATATATATGCAGTATATGTGCCGCCAAAGAACTAATTCAGTAAATAGTGCAGATTTGAACTTTTAAAATGAAGTCCTAGGCCTCCTAAGTTAAAATAAAATAGGGCATGTTTATTTGCCAATCAATTGTTGGTGTTTATACACACAAACCCTCACACACTGTCATGGTTTCTTTGGAGCATGTCAGAAGGGCATTTCTTTTCACAGGATAAATACAAGGAGGAGAAATAACTGTTATAAGTCCTACTGGCTTTTATTGCTTGTGTACTTAAGTCAAAATTTTAGCAATTTTGCAGTTTAGCCACAGTTGATCAGAATGAAAATGGGGCCTGACTTGGAGGGGATAATAAAGCATATCATTGAGAAATGTTGTGTCTCATGGGTGCTCACACATTGGGGCAAGGGGGTATGGTCTATGTGAAACTTTTATTTTGCACCTGACCTATTTTTTTTAATTGCTGCTATTTAAAATGCCCAAGGAATAGTTTTTTTTTTTACCAGTTCCAGTCATTCAACAAACCTGACGGGCACATCTTTTTGAATACAGGATTGACCCAGAGTAAATTTAGATGGGCCCAGGTTGTTGGTCTATCAGACTATTTTTTAGATCTGTGAATTGATTGCTGTATTTTGTGGTTACCTACTCTGCCTATTTTCATTAGAACTCACGCATTTTACACTTTTCCAGGATTTAAAATATCCTACTTATGTCTGGAACAGTGCCATTTTTTAGCCTGAGCCTAGCATTTGTGTATCCTGGAGCTGCCATTTTTTTCTGGATCCCTCTTGTAACATTCCTTAGAGAAATGTAAGGAGCACAGAATGCTGTGTGGCAGTGGTCCCCAACCTTTTAGTTGCCACGGACCGGTTAACGTTTGATAATTTTACCGCAGCCCACTGAGATGGGACATTGTTTATATTTTAGATTGTTCTGATTTAATAATTTTAATTTAATTGTATTTAAACATGCCTTCAAAATAAAATTCAATTGCACCAAAAATGAATATAAATAATGAATACAAAGTGAATATAAACCCAAGAGAAATACACAACAGTAAATAAAATGGAAATAATTTAATGTACCTTGGGCGATCCTGTACCATTTGATCTATGGACCAGTACAGGTCCATTGCCCGGGGGTTGGGGACAACTGCTGTATGGTATTGCTTTGAAATTGACTTGGCTTGCAATAATACATTCCTACTTTCTTTATACCTTTTTCTTTTGGAAAAGAAAAAAATGTTGTCCACCTTTTCTTAATGTGCTATTACACCCATAAGCAACGCAAAACAGTATTTTCTTTTCCTCTGGCAGCTGCTGATGGGGATGCTGGTGTTTCTACTATGATGTCACATCACAAAAGTAACCAAATACTTGCAGAAACTTTGCATACGAGTTCACAAAATTTATCTCCTGAAGATATACCAATATTTAAATATTGGCATTATGGTTTCAGATGATACTTCAGAATAAGGTTTTTTTCTATTTTGTTTTTTATTATTCTATATTTCCATTGGTTTCTAGTCTTGTTTAAGCATACCTCAAGACTTACATCAAGGTCTGTACCTAATGCTAGGCCTTGTCTTATCAGTGTAAGCACACTTCAAGACTTTTCATTAATTATCAAGATCTACCATGAAAAGATAGCCTCATCATATTTGTGTGTACATACTGTAAGACCTTCCATTATCTACCACTCCTACAAAGTGTTGAAAACTTCAAAGAAACAGCTGTCAGCAGTTTGGGTTGCTGTGTGTATCCTCTTCAGTTTGAATGTTTTCATACCTTGCTGTCTAATATTTAGGGAATTGATGCTGAACAGATGCCACCAATATTAACCCAGCATCATCCCATGTGCTGTACTCCCAGATTATGTGTAAAAATTAGGTCTGGCTATGAACTGTTTGAACCTTAACCTGTAGTTTGTTTTATTAGCATGATGCTAATAACTACACAGACCATATTGTTTTGGCAACTTATGTACACAATCTGTCTTGACATAAAAAATCTGTATCATCCATTATGCTTACAATACCATTGACTTGGGTAAATAAATACATGTAGTCACAAAATAAATAGCTGCATTTGCAATAAAATCAATGCAAAACTCTCCCCAACTGGACAGTCTGTAGAGTTCCTCAAGATGCCACCTGTCAAACCTACCTTGGAGTGGACCAATGCATAGATCGAAAATGAGTAGATAAGCTTCGCCCCCATGGAGACTGTTACTGTGTGCCCCAAGCTTCCCGTTAAAATGGCTGAATCATCACAGAATACAAGCACCATGTCAGATTCTCTCTTGCATATTCCCGATAACATGTCACTTAAATACCTTCCTGATCAAGATAAACTTTCCAGGAAAGTGTTGCAGAAGGGTTTGAACTACTTTACGAAAGGATATCAACACGAGATCAAAGTTTTGGAGTTTGAAAAAAAGATTCGTGTAGAAGCAATATACAGACAATCTATGAAGAACCAGCCTCTGGACCATCTGCACATTGAAATTTACTGAGAAAACGTGTGAAGATGCATACTGTTCAGATGAAGTGGGGTAAGATTTAATATATTTTGTATTTTTTCTGAAATATTTTTAATGTTTGAACATGCATTTTAATATCCTGAAGTAATGGGAGATGTTATAGTGTAAGTCATGCAGGTCATGTAGGCAATCGATACCATTTCAGTAATGTGTATTATTTTTTGACAATTTGATTGCACATACGTTAAAATGGCAAGTATTCACTTTATTTGGATCCTCATACATCCATATTCCTTTAGAAAGTCATTATATTCACACTGTTCAAGATGTACATTTGGCAAAAACTAATGCTAAATTATGTAAATGGATATACAGTATTTGGATGAGATCAACCTAAAGGTATTAGCATGCTGTAATTTCACAATGAAAGCTGTTGAAAATAAAAATCTTAATATTCTGTTATCCTGGTTTCACCCTGAGGTCTTTTCTCTTGACCCAATTTAGTACCTGGCCACCTTTGTAAATGTCCACAGTGATCAATTTTAGTCATGGGTCATCCATATACAACTTCACACAATTTGGGCAGGTTTTTTTTTTTTTACCCTGCCCGACCCAGTCACAAAAAACTCTGCCCCACCATATGACATCACAAAGCTTTGACACATCAATGAAAATTGTCAAAGTTAAAATTGGTTTGAGGAGCCCTTAGTGGTCTAAAGCACTGACTATGGATCACTGCCATCTCACCTCAGTCTGCATAAGTTCAAGTAAATGAGAAAGACTGCCAGTAGCTTCTCGTGGATTGGTGGTTCTTCATGGGGTTATCCAGGGTTCTTCCTCCACCTTTAATACTGGCTGCCATGTATAGCCTATCTTGTGCTGAAAAAACAACAAAAATTGGTTTGAAATCCATTTGCGTTAGAAAAGCAATCCAACACTGTATTCTAAATTATTTCTCTGGTAGATGGCACTGGTGTTGGTTTTGTGACATTACATTTTTTAAATACCCCAATCCCCATGGTCATACTTGTTCAATCCCCTTCAGTCTGTGATGTCATATATTGATGACCTTTGAAAGCTTTTTGATGACATTTAAGGTGCAAAGCCTTCATTAGTCGGAATTGAATAGACGTTGCATAAACTATATTACTATTAATTTTTCTAAAAATTAATATTTAATTTTAGATGAGTTAATTGATTTACATGACCATTCTGACATACAGTATACTAGAATGCTGAGCTCACAAGTCAGAATTCTCAGGCAGCAGAAGAAAAAAAAACAGTATCTGACACCTCTTATTTTTATTTATGTCACTTTACTAATTGCAGTTACCAAAATGTAACTTTGACACATTTTGTGTGTAAACCAAATCAGTTATATATAAACACTTCCTCTGGTATTTCTGGTAGTGCTGTAAGCAGAACGTTTCAGATGTATACACTGATAACATTTATTTTACTAATTAATGTCTATGATATGTGAAAAATTTATTGTTGCAGGGTCAGTGGGTATTGCTCCCTTGTAGTAGGGCTAATTAGGTCCCTATAGGATTTCAATCTACATAATTTGACCACTGTTCCTGACCATGTGAGCTGCACATTACCATCAGAAATGCTTGTTTAAAATCTTATTCTAGAATGGAACATCAAGTTAACTAGTAATTACTTCCAGATTAAAATGAACACAACATACAATATAGCTTTAATACATTTTTTTTTCATCATGCTGATGTAACATAATTGAATTTATATAAATATTCATGTAAATGTGTCATCAAATAGAACAAGTAATAAGTTGTGCATTGAGAATATGTGCAAAATTTATAGATGTCTGAATTAGGCAATGAAGTAAGCACAGAAACAACATTGTAACACAATTATTTTATTTCATTTCTTTTACAGTTAAAGCACCGAAAGTGGATAAAAGGGACATAAGGTATCAACACCTGTAGTAGAGGGTCAGATTTTGTCAGTATTATCATATCAGGTACTATCTAATCGTAGTATATTCAGTGTTCATCAATAACAAATACATATTGAAAAAGTGTTAGAAGACAACACGCTGTCCATATTTTGTTGGCCTATTGAAACAAAGATGTAGGAATACAGTGTGATAAAAGTTTGTACGTTTTTAACTTTACCTATGAGACGTTCTGTATGTACCTTATGTTTGGCAATTTTGTTAGTCAGAAGTCTCTCAGAAGCTGTCATTTGCCTACATGATGAAGCTGGCCAAGTTTTAATACATGTGTAAAGCACTGCACTATCTGACTGCACTGAAAGTCCAAACCAAAGCCATGCCTAAGCCTACATATTGTTAAAAACAGTTCATCTTCCTGGCTATGGCTTTTTGTATCCCATTGTCCTGCTTCATATTTGACTGGACACTCTCTAGGGGCTAGAAAGGTCAATAAAAATCTTATATGTGTGATTTCTCTTTAGTATTTAAACAATTGTCTCAGTGTATTTTCTTTATCCTTTACAATTGCTACACTCAATGTTGTTTTTTTTTGCAATTAGTTTCTTCAAATGTTGAATTTCTATATATTTTGATGGCACTTAAGTTGAAGCTCTTGCATCTCTTGAACTATTTGACCTTTTGACCCTTAGATCCTGATTCTCAGCTGCAACTGCTAGCATATCCATTGCTGATATCCCTGAAAGAATGAGAAAAGTATTTTTTTTTTCATTTCAGACAAAATACCTGAGAGAAGCTACAAAAAATAACTTGGGACTGTGATAATACATCTGTGACAAGGGCTTCTACAGTGTGTTTAGCAAAGGTGTTCAAACCGATCAATGAGAACACAATTTGCATAAATCCATGTGACACTGAGGTATGGACAAGAAAGCAGGCCTTATATGATCAATGGTTTCCATGAGAGTAAAAACAGACTTACAGCATCTTATTTTGGAAAAGTAATATCAAGATCTAAACCCAGTGAAAAGTTTATTAACAGTTTATTTTCAAAACATGTTGTGAAAGTCAAAGTTCTTGAATATCGTAAAAGATACACAAAAACTGCTAAAGAGAAGTCTCTTGAATTGCATTTAGATTTCTAGGCATTTTTCCATGACTGTGGCTTTGTGGATAATAATGATTTTTAATTTTTGGTGCCTCACCTGATGGAAACTATGTGACAATGGAGTATGATGAATTGTGGAAATTAAATACCCCATCGCTGCTACAAAAATGACCATTGAAAAAGTGGGCAATGATATACCAGATTTCTATTTACAGAAGGATAAGCATGTATCATTAAAGAAAACACATATTTTCTATCTACAGATTCAATTTGCCAATTTATAGTTATTACAGGTTGTCAATTCTTTCCATTCATTGTGTACACAATGTATTAACCTATTGCTGATTCCTGTAGGTGTAAAGAAATAAACCAGACATTCCATTTATAACTTCAATGTTACAAAAATTAGCTGAATGTTACTGAGATTAAGTGATTCCATTGCTACAGTCTTCAAAATAAGTGATTAAATTACTTGCATAGGTCTTCAGTCTATGTAGACACCATAGACTCACAATTCATATGCATGTATGGACTGTTCAATCTGTAAGAAATAAATACTTATGCAAAATGATGTTAGTCAAAAAGTAGTTTTCATGTTTGTTTATATATAAGTTTTCTTGCTGGCTTACATGAACCATCAGCTTGAATGGGCTCTGGATAATTCTCAGTTGGTCGATTTTCTCCAACAAAGTGCTGAATCACACACACACACACACACACACACACACACACACACACAAGTGCTGAAAAATATGTATATTTACAAAACAATGCATTATATGACAATCAAAAGCAAAGTAAATCTGACATTTTATATTAATATCAGCAAAGAAACATTTTATATGTATATTTTAATTTCATTGTATGGATAATGTTATCTGAAATAAAGAATTCCTTTCTTATTCTTATTCATAATATAATTTTATGCACTATATCATATGTGCACAGATAATAACCCATTGTATTAACCTAATGCTCATTCCTGCAATACAAGTTAAATATATCAAGGGTCTGGTATGGGATAAATTTATACTTATAATTAAAGCACAAATATTAAAAGGTGACCTGAATTTCCAAGTGGTCAAATGCTCTCACCTTTACTGGACACTGCCATCTCACCTATGTCCTCATATGTTCCAGTCTCGGGCTCGGCCAATTTAGGTATGTAGAAAAGCTTTTTAATATCTTCTCTTGAGTCTGTGGCTTTACCCAGGTTTTTCATTTGAAAGATAAATCTGGCCGCCATATATAACCTATGGTGTACTGAAAATGTAGTTAACTTGTGATAACAACAATTACATAAACTAGCCTTACAAAATGTGTATTAGATCTTTTTCAATATAACATTTTTTCACTACTTTTATAATCTAAATTGAATTACATTTGAGCAAACAGCCTTGTGTTTATTCTGGCAATATTAAGCTGTTTGTGCTGTTGACTAGAATGAGATCTACACACTAATGAAATGCCTTTCATCTGGTTGACTGAACTAGATACCACCTTGTCCTATTTTTATGAAATGTAAAATGTATACATGTATCACTATGATCTTGGATGAGGTCACTTAGAATGAATGCTTTCTTATGAGTTTTTGCATCATATTGGCCAAGATTGTTCCACCTCTGGAAGCCATATTGGATCTGAATTTGATGAAACCTGAACTATAAGCTTGAATCATCAAGATCTTGAATGGATTTGATAATGAGCAGATGGCTGAGTATTAAACAAGATAATCTTGTATCTGATTGGTTGATATTGTTATTCTTCTAGAGGGCAAATTTCAGATCCAGTTTTTATCAGAATTGGAATATATGCATTTTATGAGTAAGGACTACTGACTGAGATGCATGCATATTAATAATGTGATTTTGTATCTGATTGGCTCAATTTACTACCACTCTGAGAATCAGATTTTTGGATCTGATTTTGATCAAATTGTCTTCTCTCCTTAAGATCTTGGATGGGTTTGATAATGAACTAGATCTACACATAATGATGATGTATATATTTTATCTAATTGGCTAAGCTTTTTACAACTCCTAATGGTGTGTTTGTGATCTGATTGCACAGTGAGGGAGATAATGAGATGGTCTTGATTGTGCTTGACTAGACTTCTTGCCACCTTGAACCTTTATTTTGGATCTGTTTGGTTTGTTTCTTTGATTATGAACAAGAGACAATGCATATTAATAATGCTTTCATTTTTAGGAAGAATTTTTTTATCAGGATATATTAACATTTTTAAAAATCAAGTACATAAGCCTGCTTGCTAAACTGTCCAACTGTTAAGCTATGCAGGTGGAGCAGTATCAGATGCAATTTTGGGCCTGTTGTTTCTAGCTCTGCTGGTATAGACCAGCACAGCTTGCAAGGTGCCCTGTTCTCCATCATCCTTCTTCTGCTTATCAGTTAGCACATTTTTGTTTATTGCTGTTCTGGTCCAAAATGAAAATAATGCTGGTCTAAAATTCTGTATGGCCACCACAGCAGCCATTTTGAAAATTTTATTGCTTTTCCTCTTATACAGAAGGTGTTATCAGCATGAGGCTTTTGCTGGAAGAATTTTTATCATGTCCAGTTGGTCCAGTTATGCCAAAACACTGTGCTTTATTAAAATCTTATTACCACTTTTAAATGGAAAGTTGTATCAACATTGGGTTTTTACCAGAGGATTTCTTATGTCTAGTTGGTATTTAATAAAAATGATGTATCTAAATTTCAATATGGCCACAATGGCAGTCATAATGCTACTCCAAAGCAGAAAGTTAAATCAAAATGGAGTTTCACCAGTAGACTTAATTATGATATCTAATTAATCCTTGATGAAAGTGGTGCATATCTGATCTCGAGTATGGTTGCCACAATAAACATGTTAATCTTATCACCAACTATTTGGGTGGGACATCATGCAACATGTTTGCAGCATGATGTCCCAGTGCTAGACATCACTATAAACTGCCACACTGCAGATATTGTAGCAATATGACTGAAAAATTGTTAAAGCTACATTAAAAATTCAAATCTCACACCTGAATGAATGGTCATATCAATATGAGTTTTCATCAAATGTCTTTTAATGCTGTCTAGTTTATCCAAAATGAAAATGGTATTGATTTAACATTGAACATGGCTGCCACAGTGGTTAATTTGACATCTTTTCACACAGGAATATCATTGATGATTTCAAAATTCAGTAGTTGAAAAGAAGAAATGGTCTTGAATTCCTGGGAATTCTTTTCAGGCATTAGAGCATCAGCCCCTCTATAGGGGCTCTTTTTTTTGACACTATGAACAGCATTCTTTTTACATTTACTTTACTACCTTCTTAAGGAAGAATGTTTATATCTATTGGTCAAAGACCAGAAAAGTTGATTAGATGGCCTGTTGATCATCATCTGTACCTTACTACATGTCTCTGGCATGATGCCCCAGTGCTAGACATAATTAAAAAGTGCTACCCTGCTGAAATTATAGTGTTATGACTGAAAAATTGCTAAATCAGTGTAAAAAAAAATCCTAATTAGACACTATTAAACATATTGATACAGTGGGGGTTTTTTTTGTTTTCAATGTTTAGGTTAACTCATGTCTTTGGTGTTAACGGATTAATGGTAACTGCATCATTACCAATTTTTGTGCCTTTATTTATATATATATATATATATATATATATATATATATATATATATATATATATATATATATATATATATATATATATATATATATATATAAATCTGCAATGGCACAGTGATTAGCATGCCAGACTCTCAATCAAAAGGGTGCAGGTTTGAATCCCCATCAGACAAGCCTGGTCAGGTACCATAGTAAGTCATTGGGCAAGGCACTTTACTCCATTTACCCTGACATTAAATAACCTAATACTGCTGTGCCATAAGTGTGCCAAACTTAATCTTTTATGTTTGTGGATGTATGTGTGTATGAATAAGTGGTTCTAGCTGTTGTAAGGGTCCAGAAATTCATACTGCATGACAGAAGGAGTCTTTTTAAAGCAATTTATTCACAATATTATTTTATGAAATAGGTAAAGGGGAGAAAAGATAATGCAAGGAGCAAGAATCATGAAATTCAACTGCAGAGAAAGGATCATGGAAATATGAAACCCCAAAGAATGTTAAAGTATTTTATAAGAACCTTTCCCTTCCCTCAGTACCCTCATCTTTAAAAAGCTTCATCTGATGGATAGTTATCTTAAAGAGATAATAAGTTCTGTGCCTTCTGTCTGTGCTATAGATTGGTGAAGAGGTTAACTACTATATCTACTCACCTGTAAGTTTGTTTAACTGCAGACGGCACAAACTCAGGTCTGCATTCATATAATGCAACAGTAGATATAGGTCTATGCAGCTTTTTAGGAGTAATCAGTAGAACAAAATGATGACCATGATATGCCAGTACATTATGCATGTGCAGATCAGGATCTGTTGTTTGCAGTTAGACCCATCTGGTGAGTAAAGATGGTTTGTGGTTCAGTCATGGCAAAACTGCATGACATGTACAGCAATCTTCTTTAAAATATTAGGATTATAAAGCCCTTTCAACTGACAATCTACACAAAATCAGCAATTATACAGTTAACTTGTGTCAAACACATGCAACATGTTACTAGTTTAATATTGTAATTTTTCCCGATAGTTGACCCACCAACCCATTTCACTTCACCTCAGTACCATTACAATATTGGCACTCTCTAAGTTAACATATGTTCTTGCTTATAAAGGAAAACAGTAAAGGTCCAGATCTGCCAAAGCATAATGCAGGTATGGATTAGGGTCTATGTTGTTTATTCAAATGATTACTCCTAACAAACTGCCCAGTGCATTATGTGATGGCAGATCTGGGTCTGTACAGTTGGCAGATCTGGGACTGTACAGTTTGCAGTTGGACTATGTTTTAATCAAGGATCAAAGGGGTTGCAGAAGCTAAGCTGGTTACCTGAAATGTCCCATGTAAAGATTGAAATCCTTGTCCTGGGTCATACTTTTATCAACAGGAAGTCCAGGTAGTTGTGATGTGATATTACCCATCTTGAATTAACTTGGGCAATTATATATTTTTTCTAGCACTGGCCATGTCTTTGATATTGAAAATGTAAATATGGTAAAAACATGAGTATGGAACAAACAAACATTTCCTAGAGCAAGTTATCTTTGCAATTTGAAAATAATGCCTGGAAATGCTTTACATGTTAGGGGACTTCACTGACCCAGTCCCCATTATGTCCCACAGACGCTCAGTTACTTGTTTATGCCATCCACAAATATTTTTTCCAGCTCCACCACTGAAAACACTTCCTGTTGTCATGCTCCATAAATAACCTTTTTTTTAAGAAAAATACATTTTAATTTCCTTTGTCAAGAGTCAGATTGTGCCCTGAGTGGCCAGGTGGTCTAAAGCTCCCACCTTAACCAGTCACTGCAATATCATGGCTGTGTGGGTTTTCCTGGGTTCTTTATCCACTAGGTATGCTGGTACAGCCTATCCTATACAGAAAAATGGTGTGAAACCAACAACAAAAACAATGTATCCAATCCTGTAATTATTTAAGTCAAAGCTAGTTAGTTCTAATGGATCCTGATATAAGTATTGTAATTATGGTGGATATAATCTGCAAAGCCAAACTGACCACTACAACTACCATATAAACTCACTTATAAGTCCCATGAAACTGCAAGCAACAAAGATCCTGATCTGCTGTAGCATACTGTGCCTGCAAATTAGGGTCTATTTTGTTTGTTCTACTGATTTCTCCTAATTTCACAGACTTAGATCTGCCAAAACATTATGCAATGGTAAAACTGGGTCTGTAGAGTTTGCAATTGGACTTGACTTACAAGCAAGTATTATGGTGGGAAGTAAAGTAAATGCATTGATTTGAATTGTATCCATCTGGTGACCTAGGCTGCTAGGTAAGAATAAATATTGCTGGTATCTACTGCAGTCCAATCTCCAAGTTATCCCATGGATGTAAGCAGACAAAAATAACAAAAACAAATAAGTAAGCAGACTATAAAAAAACAAACAAATATCCTTGAAGCTTTTGATTACAATACCACCTTCATATGTTCACTGTCTTCCTCAGAAAACAAAACCAAGTGTTCAAACAAGCAACCTTGGGGACCTAGTTAAGCTGTTCTTTGTGTTTTATGATTACTACTATTCCAAGTGAGTCATACAGTGTATTTCCATGTGGTAACTCCTCTTGCACTGAAACACAACACATGAATATTAAAATGTTCATTTGAACAAAGTAAATAAATTCTTGTTTTCTTCATGCCTGCATGTTGCCTCCTAAACCAATGAAGGAAAAATGTTTTTAAAACACTTTTATGGACAGTAAACTTCTTTGATATCTTTCCCAAAAGAGACCACCATAGATAAGATCTTATCCAATACCAAAAAGGTTGAGAAATTAGGGCAGTTTCCAGCACTAAAAGTCTAAAGACTGTCTGTGCAAGAAGTTTCTAGGAAAAATCAAGGCAATTTTTAGCCCTCAAAATCCCAAGTCTTTGTAAGATGTTTTCTGTGTAGAAACTGTGTGCATGTGTAATGGAATAATGCACTGACCTTCATCATATTGCTTAAGAAATGAAGTATCTGTATTCTTGAAATAATTTGTATCTACATATGCTGTTTGGGGTTTTTTTTGTATGGTACAGATTTCATGACTAATTACTTCAACCCTAAAATGCCAAATATTATTCACACAAGTAAAGTGCCTTTTATGACATTTTCATCAGTAAAACAACATTAGTAGTAGTAGTAGTAGTAGTAGTAGTAGTAGTAGTAGTAGTAGAAGGAATTTTTTTAAACAACATTGCTATTTTTCTGCAGTGTAGGCATATCAAAACCTTGAAGACCTTTCTGAGTTTGCTTTTATACATGATTTTTGTTTCCATCTCTCCCCATGTGAGGCCACCTGACAACTTTGATGATGGTCCCTTGTCAGTTATTGACACTTGAGCTGGATGTCCCTTGTCAGCTATTGACACTAGAGCTAGACCACTGTAGACTAGGGTTCATCGTAAGTTATTTCTTCCAGGGTTTAGGTGAAAACTTAAATGTTTATGCCATTACTTTCATTCATATGTGTTTTTGATCATGCCTCTCCTGGGCATAAGTCAAAGTGAGCTGTAGGTACAACTACAAATTGTTATGTGTGGTTTGTCATCCATCAAGGATCTATCAAAATAGTTGATTACCACTCTGGACTCCATATTTCTGATACAATTTCATTCATAGCAAGGCCTTAAGCTATGAGAAGCTGTAGAGGCCTTATTTGGTATAAATTAAATTTGAGAGACCCCTATAGACTGTGGAGCTCTAAGCTGCAGCTTGTGTAGTTTATACCTGAATCAGATACTGGATAAGTTCAATAATGAATGAGAGGGCTTTATATTAATGAGGTAATCTTGCATCTGATGGGTTGTCTTTGTTACCAGTCTGGCAGTCAAATATCAGATTTGAGTGTGATTACACAGAAATATGGTCTTATATCCAAATATTTGATGGGTTCTGTAATAAGTGAGAGACATGGGTATTAATAAGGTAATCTAGTGATTGGTTGATCACAGTACCAATCTGATCTTTCATTTGACAGTCTAGCCTGGATTCTACTCAGAATGCCATATTTCAGATTATACAATGTTGATCAAACCTGAATGGTAGGTGTGTCATCCAGTGCTTGGGTGCATTCAATATTGGATTGGAGGGTGTTTTAAAACAAAAGATGTATTTAAGTATATTTGATATATGCATCCAAAGGTCTAGGATGAAACCTCATGGGAAGGTGGGGGATGGTAAATAGTAGTTTGATATCCAAAGGTCACATAAGCAAGGTGTGAATATTTGTAATAGATTCTATCACTGATTTTACAGTATGAGCAGAAGATACTCCCCTTGTATGTCATCATATCACCATATGCATTAAACAGTTTGTGATACTATATGTGTCGCTTTTGTCATTCAGCTGCAAACAGCCAGTGTATGGCAGACCTTCATGTGTGCAGTTTATGAGGAATAATCAGCAGAAAAAACACATAAACCTTGATCTGCCAGCTTGTAGTGTGATGGTATATAAAGGTCTTGCTGGATTCAACTTATATGCATGGTTATACAGTACATTTGTGTTTCATGTATAATTAGAGTTAATAATGATAACAGCTATTTAAAAAGGGCAGAGTTATTATGAACATGCAAAGGATAAAAGATTTCACTTATTGAAATATATATATGTCAATTTTCACATTTTGTAAATGCTTATCATATTACAAAGCTTTAATCTTGTTTGGTAATGGTCATCATTATGTCATTAATTTTATCAAGTGTAGTCTTTAACTATTCCAGTCATAGACCATAATAGCCTAGAGATGGTCTATTGTCTGTCATCTGTCATTCATCTGTTATTGCTAATTGTTATAACCTACATGGAGGATTACCTTGAAACTTTACACACATATTCATGCCATGGTCTAGTTGGTCTTTAATTCAAATGGTGCTGCTCAGATATCCAATATGGTCACCATAGTGTCCATCTTGAAATTCTTGTTATGTCTACTCCTAATGTGTTTTACTATCAACATGTTCATTTCTCAAAAAGACTTCTTATGGTGCTATATGAAAATCGTGCCAATCAGCATCCAACACAGTTGCCACAGTAGCCATCTCGAAAATCTTTTTATCATGACTTCTTCTCTACCAGTGGTTATATTAGGTCTCACAGGACAGTTTTTGGGGGGCAAATTTTCATCTGACTATGACCTATTGCAGAAGAATGATAATAATATTACAATAACGCTACAATTAAAAACTAATGATTTTTGTTGAAAGGATGCATATAAGATTCTGACTAAGGTATTAAGATTAATCCCTTATGCAACTGGTGGTTTTGATACTGAACCTTTACTACCACCAACCATGCTTTTTTACATTCATTTTTGACAGAAAAGAGCTATTTTAAACATTTTCTGTGAGAAGGCAACTAAAAGAATCAGTATGTACCTTATTCATCTTGAAGGTTCACTAGTACTATAACAAATTAACATACTTTTCATTTTTCCTCAACCATGTAGATTTTTAGATATTTCCCTCTGTAGCAGACACATGTAAAAAATGTAAGCCAAATCGGCTGCTCATTTGCAGCCCAAGTTATGCATTTGATCTCCAATGCTATTCTAACTGTGACAGGCAGTCACCAACAAGGCAATCCATTTCCAAGCCTAAGTAAATGTAAACCACATTACAGATTTAGCTTATGTGTGAATTGATGAATACTAGGTTTGGGATAATTAGGCTAATACCTCTTACCTTAGAAATTAAAGAGGTGTAAAAATACCAAACTATTCAGTGAGACTTAGGATGGGATTTTGCCTGAAAGACTTCATATGCCTTGGCAGCCATCTTAAATCTTAAAAGTATTTTTATTGCTACTTCTAATAAATGGAAAATCATATCTTGAAAAAATGTGATCTCTACTCCTCTCCAAATGGATGGCTATATCAACATGGAGTGTTTACACTCATACTTAGTTAATCTCAATTAAAATTTGGACACTCATATATCCTGTTACTTTCTTGAATTTTCTTGTCACTATTGCCCCAGAATGAATGATTGTTTTGACAAGAAAATGAAAATGGTGCCAGTCTTATATCCAATATGGCTGCCATAATGTCTCAGATATCTTGTTGAAACTACTCCTCTGAATGGATGATCATTATGACATGGGGGGGGGTCACAAAAAGACTTTTAATGAAGTCTACTTTGTCCTAAATGAAAATGGTGCCAAGCTGACTTCCAATAAATGTTCCAAAACAGCTAATTTGAAAACTGGTATTATAGCTGATGAATATCAGAGATGTATTTTTAACATGAGGCAATTAAAGGTAGAAATGGTCTTAAATGCCTGCTGTTAGGACATCAATTCCTTCAATGGACTTCATTCCATTCATTAGATGCATACCTGTCTGTGTGTGTGTGATTAGAATTTTAACATGGCTTTACCAATTTTTCAGTCATACTGCTACAATGTCCTCAGTGTGGCAGTTATTAGTGATGTCTATGGCTGGGACATCATGCCTCAGACATGTAGCATGATGCCCACCCAGTAACTTTATCCTGACACCAGGCCAACTATTCCTAACACTAACTTCATAATGATGAGCACCTAACAAGGCAGTTAATACCATTTTTATAAGCCTTTGGTATGACTCAGCCAGATTTCAAATCCTCAACTTTCAGCATCCAAGACAGATTCTCTAACCACTAGACATTAGATGCAATGAATGGCTTAAAAAAAAATGGCTTATAAATGTATAAATGGATAAGCAAAAGCTTGTGATCAGAATTGAATTTCCTTAATTTTTTTATCAATGTGGCTAAACATAATATCATTTGAAATTTTATTTTCATTATCAGTCATTGTCTATACATCAACATTGTACAATTTTCCTTCAGGTACTTATTACTATTACCCTTAGTACAGCATATACAAATCTACATTTCCATGAAAATATAGAAAGTGACTCCCAACCAATTAAAATTAATGGTTGATGATCAGTCTTTAAATGTAAAGCTATACTGACACTGCAGTGTCCTAATTAAGCTAACATTCCCAATATCTTAAGAATAGTCAGGTGGTAAAATCTTTACATCCCATTACCATATTTGCTTGTGTGTAAGTTGAGTCAAAGTGCAAACAGTGAAGATCCTGAAATGCTGTTAAATACACCTGCAGATCAGGAACAATCTTGCTTTTTCTGCAAATTATTCCTATCAAAGTGCATAGACCCAGATCTGCTGTTGCATAATGTAACAGCAAGTCTGGGTCCGTGCAATTTGCAGTTGGACTCAATTAATAAGCAATTACATTCATTATTAAAGCCATTCAATTTGTATATAGATTTTATTTTCAGATTAACTTAGAAAATTTAAGTCATTGGACCATATTACTAGCTGTACTAAACACCTTTTCTATTAATACATGCCTGAAAAGTGTCTGCCCATTATTTCTCAAATTTATTGAAATTGTCTATTTAAAAAGTTGGCACATTCTGAGAGAAGTTTTAGTTTTCTTTTTTTTAACCACAAGTATATGAGTTTTGTCAATAAAAACGCCAAAAGTACTTGGAAGGGTGCCAGTGAGAATACATAGATTAAACATCAGCAACCGTTGATGTAGGCATCAGCCACATTACCTGCTGCCTTAAGCCAAATGAAAATTTAGCAACAAAAGGAGAAAAACATAAATAGTGTATTACTTACAGTAAATAATAATGTGTGACTAGTTCAAACATAGCTTGAAAAGTTGCATATATACAGCTTTGAGCCAAGGGATTCATCTCCATGTTTAGGTGAGATTGGGATGGGGGAGGGATACAATTAGTGCATGGCACAACTTTTTAAGGGCCAAGACCTTGACAAGAAACATATTTACAAAGGGTCAGATTTTCCCTATCCTGACTTCATGCATGCAGTGAATCTGTGTAGCAACCTGTAACATACCCAAAATTATTTCAAAGAGATGTGGCACCATGTAACATTACCTAATTTACATAGAGATGTAGACACCTGTAGCTTCATGTTAATTATTCCAGAGATGTACCCACCCATAAATCAGCTAAATTGTAGGAAATGTTTGTATCTGTTACATCACCTACATTGAATCAAATATGTAGCCATCAGTAGCAGGACCTGAATTTCATCAGAGAAATTTTGTGTTATAACTATATGAATATCAGTGATGTTACATAATTGTTGCCAACAGGATGTATGTAATCATATCTACTCTTAATAGTATAAAATATATTTATCTGACCCAGTTTACATTTTTTTTTTATATTCTATCCAGCTGAAAAGAAAAACAGTTTTACAGGACTGATAATTTTGTTGCCTTTGCCTGAAAGATTACTGAAGATAAAATATATATATATATATATATATATATATATATATATATATATATATATATATATATATATATATATATATATATTTAGTATATTTGCTTTACTAAAAATACAATTTCCTGACAATCCAAATTCAGGGCCTATTTAATTCATTAAGAACACAGAAGTCTAGACACTGAAAAGAACATAGTCTGTAAGTTCTTTATGATTGTATTATGGTGGTTTAAAATTAGACAAATGTTGATACCATATTAAAATACCTGACATGTAGGTAGATTTGGAGCCAGAATTTACAAGTTGGGATGAAGATAGAGAAGTGAGAGATAATGCTTCAAGTATTATTTTAAGTATTATCTTTTGTTTGAATCAATTATGTGGATTTTGTAAGGTACACAAATTATCAGTTTTTAGCTCATCTTGCCATAATAACAAGTGAGTTCATTTTATGGTTCATTGTCAATCTTCCATTGCAATATCCAGCATCCAAAGTCCATTGTCCATCATCCATAGTCCATTGTCCATCTTCACTCATCCATTGTCCATCATCCATAGTCCAATATCCTTCATCCATAGTCCATTGTCCATCATCCATAGTCAATTGTCCATTTTCAGTCATGCATTGACTACCATCCATATCCATTGTCCATCTTCCAACATGTACTTTCCCTCATCCATAGTCTCTTGTCCATTTTCCATAGTCCATTGTCCATCTTTCATCATGCATTGTCCATTTTCCATTGTCCATCTTCAATCATGCATTGGCCATCATATATAGTCCATTGTCCATGATCCATAGTCCTTTTTCCATCTTCTATCATGCTTTATTCATTATCCATAGTCCATTGACATATTTTTTTACTTAAACGTCTCATTACAAAAGAATTTGACCAAATCTGAAAGCATCATGGCATAAGGTTTTGTTTTCTTCAAATTTGTCCAAATTCTGCCAATTCATGATCAAATATGGCCATTATTGCTGGGGAAAAAAACAACTTTTAAATAATTTTTGTTCTTTTATGCAGTTGTTCTGGGTTTGATTCCTAGGCCAGGTCATGTCAGTAGCTGTATTTTGCCTTAGACATGACAGTATACTCTTCTCTCACAATGTAAAAACTTACCTAATCCATCAGGCAAATCAGCAAGGTTAGCTCATCTAACCAGAAATTTTGATGTTCACTTCTGATGCAGACTACAGAGGAAACAAGTGATGTGGGAATTTATTAAAAACACAGTGTTGTCTTTTGGCTGAGGAACTAAGAGCATGTCTTATGCATTCCAATAAATGTTATGTAATTCCTGTACATATTTAACCATATTCAAGACAGATTTTATTTATAGAAAGACATTTATAAAAAATTGACATCACATTTACTTGCTGAGAATTATTACCATGAATTTGACCATGTTTGTAATTTGTTAATATTTTGAAGCAATTTTGATAAATTTTGTTAAATAGTTTGACAGTGATACATTATTTCAAGGCCATCATATATTCAGTGGCATTACTACCAAATTATTTTTAAATTTCTATTTTGTATGTTTTGCTATTGATAAATAAAATATAATAACCCAATATGTTTTCCTGCAGAAATGCTTCTTGATTTAATTACTGGCAACAAAGAAACCTGTGATCTTCAAAAAATTCTGAGAAAATTTGTAATCAATCCAGGCCTAATACATAGGGGTTATTGAACTTTCAACCTTCTGGTCAAGTCTCATGACCTTACCACTAAAATTCAGCAGGTCCCTTAAGTGCTGATGTCAGTAGTTTCCAAGTTATGACTTCAAGGGCAGGGACTCATGATGCTGAAGGACAGACCCAGGAATTTATGATAATAGTCACACCCTTCAAGTACTGGCATATACACTTTATCAACATTACAAGGGAGTTAATCTTTGCAGTCAGCAAAAATTAAGTCCCTTGTAGTGATGTTCCTGTATATATACTTGAAGGGTGGGACTATAAACAGATTTAAAGTTATGAATAAGAGCCAGGTCAAATCATCACTGATATTGGTATAGTTATAACTGATCACTGATATTCATATAGTTATAACACACACACACACACACACACACACACACACACACACATATATATATATATATATATATATATATATATATCACAAACATTGACAGGCAATGTAACAACTGTGCACTCTAAGTATTACTTTTCCTACTGCAGTTTTAATATGTGTATGCAATCTGCATTCAGGTTTTGACACTGACATGACAGCTGCTGATTTAAGCAACATGAGGCAGACTTTGACCTTTTGTCCCTATGATTCAAGTGACACCTTTGGGAATCTTACTTGTTAGTTTATAGTTTAAGCTGACTTTTAACTTAATTTTGACAGCTGGGGAGTTAATGTATAAGTGTAAATGTAATTTTTATTTTACAGGTTCCTCCTGGTGCTTTGTGTAAGCATATATGTCTTTTAAATAGCTGGGCAGGGGTGTGGAGAAACCCCTATCAAAAATATGTTATATAAATTTCTTGTTTGTTGTTTATATGTGAGGTATTTGCATGAGACCATATAATAAAAATAGTGAATTTAATAACCTTTACCTGTTTGTATTAGTACAATTTTTATCTTTTTGTAAGATTCTTCCTATTTTCTTTTTCTGCAGAGTTTGCCTTCAGTGAGACCAGAACCCCAGGGTACAGTCCCTATTGATCTCCCAGAAGGGCCTTATGGAGTCCCAGACAAGTTTCTCCATGGGTAAATACCAGTACTTGTGTTGGAGTACATTTTAGAAAAATATTATGGTGCAAATTTTATATAAGAAATCAACTTTCTAACAAATGTATTTTATGAATCACTGCTTAGTTTGAAAAATAAAGGATTCAAACGATTTTTCACCAGCATAAAGTAGCAGCTGTTGTATCTAATGAGTCTAAAATGGTATGTATCAAATTGATATGTTGTGTCTAATTAGTCTAAAATGGTATGAATCATAATATGTTGTGTCTAATTAGTCTAAAATGGTATGTATCATAATGATATGGTGTGTCTAATTAGTCTAAAATGGTATGTATGATAATTAGATGTGTCTAATTAGTCAAAATGGTATGTCTCATAATGAGATGTGTCTAATTAGTCTTAAAAGGTATATTATCTTACTGAGATGAGATGTTGTATCTAATGAGTCTAAAATGGCATGTATGATAATGAGATATCTAATTAGTCTAAAAAGGTATATTATCTTACTGAGATAGGTCAGTTAGGGCTGTTTTAGGTTGTTTGGCATTTAACAACAGACTGACAAATAAACACACAAGAAAGGTATGGATAAATATATCATTTTATTGTTACTAAAAAGAACTGTCATATCATGGGTAATCTTTCCCAGAATACAAAATCAGCATTGGACAGTAAATGTAATCGTATGTAAACATGCACACCAAATTTTGGAACCTGAATCTTTCAGAGAGAAAAAGAAAGATGGGGTGTGATCTCTTCACATGTAAAAAAGACAGATCTAATCCTGAGATTAAGACAGATCTAATCCTAAGATCAAGATAGATCTAATCCTAGAATCAAGATAGATCTAATCCTAAGATCAAAATAGATCTAATCCTAGAATCAAGACAGATCTAATCCTAAGATCAAGACAGATCTAATCCTGAGATTAAGACAGATCTAATCCTAAGATCAAGATAGATCTAATCCTAGAATCAAGATAGATCTAATCCTAAGATCAAGACATAACAAGAAGCTTGCTGCTGAGTATTTACATGGCTAGGCATACTTTCTTCAGTTAGTAGGTGTGCTGACCATAATTTTCCTGGCAGAAATGTTGACCATATTATCTCAATCATAATAAGTTTTGACAAACTTTATATATTCTTGTCTTCTTTGCTCATAAGTAAAACTGTTGCTCTCTGGCTTCACTAGTAAAGGAATGCTTCTGGGGTAGAAAGTTTTTAAATTGCTCATTGGAAACAGGATCTAGGCCAGATGTTTTCACAATGTTTGTAGAGTATCTTGTCAGAGGTTTTAATTGAGTGGGATCATGTGATTGGTGGGAAACATAATCTGGAACCTAAAATATTCATTGTAGGTTAATCAACTTATGTAATCATTGATTGGGTATTGATTTTCATTCACTGGGTATCAATTTTCTGTAAATGTTTGATAGCAATGTAAAATCTGGGAAAGATTGGACATCAGATGACATGGTTGAGATAATATAATGAGAAAGAAATATGCTACAGTTTTAATAATCATAATAATAGTTTTCTAAGAGAAAATTATAAATTCAAGATGAAAAATACAAGTCCTTGGAACAATGTAAGTAGTACATGACCTGCTTTTATCAGTCATGAGGTCAGTGGTTTCAGACTTTTTTCTTGCAACATTTTATTCAGCATGGCAATCCAGTGCCTGACATTCTGTGATCTGTACTTTGAAAACCACTAATGTTGGCTAAATCTTCTGTAACGGGGAAGGATTTAAAAACATTAAAACCCTCCTTAATTAATTCAGCATTATTAGCTAGGGAATGGTCTCCCATGGTGTTATTGCCCAGTGTGGACAGATAGATGGAACATTACAGATAGCTGAGCAAATTATTGAAAAAAAATAAATAACGAGTCTCCTTTCAATAAATAACAAATACAAAATTTTAATCAATTAATATATAATTAAAAGAAAATCACTTTCATCCAACAGATTTAACAAATTAAATGTACTCAATGCTTAACCAAATTCACTTTCCAAACAATGCATAACTAAAATTTACTTTTCTATCCAACTGGGTTACAGTGGCAGAATTTAGACGCAGTCCAATTTTACATCATATTACGGTGTTGAATTCCCATGCTTAGACAGCATCAATAAATGTTTCCTATCAACTCGTTTCCTCGTTTAATGCATGTGCATTGATCCCCTTTCGACCCTTGACTATTCCGACATCTTGTAGATGTGGGTTTCCCCTTGACTCATCGAGTTCCTTGACTTATCCCTGCTTCTTTCTCTTCTCTCTATCTCTCTGAATATGACTCTGCTTCCTTATGTATATAGTATGTTTCATGCTAGACAAATTTCACTACTCATATATATATATATATATATATATATATAATTTCATACTTAGACAATTGAATCACACTGCATAAATTATGACATAATGTGATCTCTTAACAAAAAAATGTCCATAAAGGTTCTGTTTTTGGCAAGGTATCATTTGTGAATAACTTTAAGTCAAAGTTCGTTTCACATAGCGTATAATTCATAATTATTTCCCACATGCTTTCTACAGACAAATTCATTTGTATATTCCAGCATAATTACTACACATCTTATTTACATTTGGCTAGTCAATGCAGTTCACTAAAATAAATGCTCCATTCTTTATGGCATAATATCCACTAAATCTAGCTACACTAAAGTAACTTGCATGAACATTTAAATATTGTGAACTCGTATATAATATACACTTGTCATTAACTCAGAGCAAATATCATCCTATAAAATCAATTTTATATCCGAAGAAATAGGACACATTTGTATATTAGGGTCAATTCTCAATCCTTATGAAATTCTACACATTTAATATTTAATTACATGCAATGCGTCAATTTTCTCAATGAACTAATATTTGTTAAATCAAAGAATTAAATGGCATAAAACTAACATATCAAAAGAGTCCTATGAAATGAACACATGATACATGCATGAATCATAAGCATATCAACATATTTGCAAACAATCAAATGAAATATAATATTAAAATGGAAACTAAAATTACGTACCTTAATGCCGTTTCTTTACACAACCTTGTTCAAGCCTATAGCCTGTCCTTTTTAAGACAGCTGTCTGGCCCTTTGCTATGAGTTCCCTTTCAACGAAAAAACAATATACTCTGGGTTCCCCCAGAGTCAACTTAGTCTTCTCTCAAGAAAAATCAGACTAAAGAATTTTGGTAAGTGGTAGCCCTAAATTGTTTCCCAAAGTGTATGCCCTTAATTTCCCTGACCAATCAGAATAACTGTTCATAGAATTCTCCAAATAATCATGTCTATCATCAGATTTCACTAGCCTAAAATATGCTGCAATTAGTTTCCTTTGAAAAATCAATTATTTGATGTGTGTCACTGTACTGGTAAAATGACCTGGTCAAATGCTACTGAAGCATAACATAACCCCTTTTATGTGTTCATAGATGAAATAAATAATTAGTGAACTTTCTCAAGACCTTTCTGGCTTGACTATGTCAACTTCAAAGCACAATTTATTTAACCTGAAGTTTCAGTAAGCCTTCAAAATTTGACACACAACATCCTGGCTTTCTGTTGTAGTAAAAATGATATGATCTCAGTAAATATGTCATACACAAAACACTTTACAACATTCACTTTTCTTGATATACTTGAGAAGAGTAATGTCGACAATAATATGAAGCACATTGTGTCATCCTTCCATCTATCGTTTACTAGTTTTGTTTAAGCACAGTATCTAGAGCTGTCTACCATCTACAGAGGATGGTTTGTACCCTTATCCACTCAGAATCCAAAACTTAATGTGAAGAAAAATTATTTTCTGTACTGCAACTTGAGTTCTCCACCTTTACCGTTGCTAACTTTTTGGGTAGCTTGTACTCAGTTTTAGGGAAAAATCTATAAATTTCAGGGTCAGAAACTGAAATATTAAAGTCAGTTGACTGAACAACAAATAATGATTTTGCACAATAACATCATTCTACACCATTAACAGTTTCCAAACTATGTGGATAGCATATCAATTTTGGGGTCAAAATTTTGAATGGCAAGGTCAGTATGGCTGAAAGAAGACAAATGACTTGTACACAGTAACTTGAGTTGTCCACCATCTACAGAATCCACAATTTTTGGATAGTATGCAATTGGGGTAAGGAAAAACCCTGTCTATTTTTGGGTCTAAATCTCAAATGGCAAGGTCAGTGTGTCTGAAAGAAGACAAATGGTTTCTGTACAATTACTTGAGTTCTCTACCATGAACATTTTTTTCCATACTTAGTTTAAACTTGGAGTAAGAAAGAACCCTTTGATTTTGAGGTCAAAGGTCAAGGTATTTGTTCTTGAAAGAAGGAGAAAGATTTCCAACCAACAACATTAATTGTATATTGCATACATAGATCAGACTTTATGAATGGCTTACACTTGTCATAAGGAAAAACATTATCAGTTTTGGGGATAGACTGTCAAAGGTCAAAAACTGAAAGATGGCATTGTGTTTGTACAAAAAATTCAGACATATTGGACTATTAAACACAGGGCAAACTTAAAATGTGCCAGTGCCATATACAGCATTGAATCAAAATCTATGTTGTTTGTATTTGGATTGATTTATACAGTATCTTAAATCTGCAGTTAAAGATACACTATTGCAGATATATATTTAAAGATAAAATGTAGATACACCATTGCAGATGCATCTTTTAAAATAAAATGTAGTTACAGATACCAGTGTATCTATAAGAGAGAAAGTATAGGTTTTTTTTCTCTTTCAGATTTCAAAATGCAAAACATGGAACAATGCAGGTGCATCCTCTTGAATATTCTGAGAAGCATGTAAGTATAATGTGACCAAGTTTCTACAATAAACCTTGTGTGGATAAAACTTCTGTGCAATTTTAGACTTAATAGTTTCACATGACACTAAATTTTAAACATTTATTTATTTATGTTAGATTCATTTGTGAAGTTTTTTGGTATGCGCTTTGTATACACAGGACTCAACATGGAAATCACTCTGAACAGGTGAAATGATGCTTTTGTGTATTAAAAATCTGAATGAGAAGCCAATAATTGTATTGCATGTCAGACTCACATCCAAAAGGATATGGGCTCTATACAGTCACAACATTTAATCAGCACTGGTCAGCTGCTATGATGTTTTCTTGGGCAAGGCACATTACTCCAATTTCCATGGCACTAAATAATCAGCTTGTTTTCTCTGCCATAGAACAGCAGTCCAAACCAAATTTAAAAGACCTGTTGGTACATGTTAGTCACAAAATTTTTGCTTGTCATTGTGCCATCATTTTCTCAGCTCATTGGTATTACATTATCATTAGTAATTTTTGATGTTACCAGAGCTAGCTTTCTCATTACAGAGATGAATCTTTACTTTTAATTAATCTAAGTAGAGTATAGTTTTAAAAAAATGGAGGATAGAAAAATTATGTAATGTAAATAATACCTATACAACTTTATTAAACTTATGTGTCTTGGAAGAATTGTGACCGAAGAAAATTTATTTAATACCATGATACACTGTACAACAATTTTGATTTCCAGTCTCCAGTATTTCTTCTATGAAAAGACCTAGGTTCAAGCCATTAAGTTTGTTCAGGGGGAATAGATGAAAATTATTATGACATTATTATTTATATTGTAAATCAAGCAAGGGCAGGTGAGTAACATGTTGCCCGTTTGTGTCTCTTGTTTAAGAATTATGGATGTAGTGGTGGATACAAAAATGTTTAAAGTTTATTTTTGGAGTTTTCTTTTTAGAAATCTTTCCAATGTAAGCAGCAACTTGTCTTTTCTGATTGTTTCTCATGCTGTAGTGTGATGTTGTCATCCACAGTAAACTGGGACTTGATAAGACCCCTGGATTTTATGATTGTCAATGATAATTAGTTCATATAATTGATTTATTATCCTTCCAATCCTTTAATGCACTCCATTCTCCTCATATACCTATAACCCAGGGTTTGTCCTGAATGGAGACATTCTTACTAATTACTGGTCCTACTTGTATTTACTCTCTACTCAGGTTCTTGTGTTATTCCTGTTCATAGTGATTCTGACCCTCATTATTGTACCAGAAGTACTTGAGTCGGTGAAGTAGCAGAGGAAGTGAAACTTCCTGAGGAAATAGTTTTCAGAAACCACTAGAATGTCTTATTTCCTTTGATAAAGCCAATGCATTTTACTTCATCACTAACATTGATCTACAAGTGAGCAGTACTTAAACAATTTCTGCAGTCTGTTATAATTAAGAACATTGATTTAATATATTTCAGCACAGTGTTTATGGTAGGGCATAGTCATTACTTGTCAATATAATCATAATGATGAATGGAGTCTTGTAATCATTATATGGTAGAATATTGGAACTGAATTTGAACGTATTTTCATCACAGTGGTGAGATATTGGTATCACATTTCTGTCACATCAATATTAAGATTATGTGAGAATGTTTTTGAAAGCTACATATTGTATACATTATAACACCATCCATGGCAGTCATGGAGTATAGCACCTTATAGTGAGACTGCCATATAAAATGAAGTACATCATACATTATAACACTACCTTATAATGAGTTACATTATACATTATAACACTGTCCATGGCAGCCATGTAGTATACAACCTTATAGTGAGACTGTCTTATAATGAAATACATGATAAAACTGTCTATGGCAGCTATAGATTGTATCACTTTATAACCAGAGTGCCTTGTGCACAATATATGCAATTTTATTATAATGCAATAAAATGGGATCCATGACCACCTTATAAAATGTGTAATTATGACAGGAACTGAGGGAAGAATGTTATAAGTTAATGCAATGTACAGAATAAATTGTGTGGAACCCCATACAAAATGAACTGAGTGTAGTGTTCAGGACAGTCATATGATCATATACATACTAGCTAAATAATGTATAATTATTTTATTACATCATAAACCTTGCATAAATTTATTTTTTGAAAGAATAGTACCTGATAATCTCATAGCTACTATTGTTGTATATACACAGTGTACTGGTTGTAGTATCATTTGTTCAATTAAAATCTAGCTTTCTTGTAAGTTACCCATTGATAATAAACTAAATGGTAACTCATTTTCTATGCAAAAAGATTATGTCATACATAGCTAAAAAAAACCTGCTTGCATGATAGTTGACTTCTCAAGAAAGGTCACATAACTTGAGATCATTAAAATCTAATTTTTTAGTTATTTCACTTTAATCCCAATTATTTTAGCCATCTGTTAATCCTAATTTTTTTTAAGTCAAATAATTTCATTTTTTTTTTAGTTGTCACATAAACGTTTTTTTAAAAATTCATATGAAATCCATTAACATGAAATTCATGTAAGGTGAAGTTATATAAGTCAGCAGATACCTTTATTTAGATCATAAATTAGATATTTGCATTTTAACTTTTGAAGCCATGTTTATGCTGCATTTTGGTTTACTCAGTTGTGTATAGCCAGTTATGTGTCTTACATGCAACACACTTAAAGTTACATGATTTGCTAAACTTCAAGACACAGTCAAAAATAATAAAACTGGTCAGGACCAAGAGTGACTTGACTTCCCCAGCAAATGGGAGGGAATGCCTATCAGACAACACCCTCCCACATGATCTAGTTATAACCTTGTTGGACTTCTTGCACACTTATGCATTAGCTTTTATATAAAAACTGAGCTTTTGTATCTTATTCATGTTCCCAGAATTTTCCTTATGTGGTAACATTATGTGACTAAAGTTTGTATAATGATATGCTATAATATTACATGCAAACGGTTTGTAACAAGATATGATATAATATTATGTGCCTTAAGTTTGTACCCTGTAATATTTATACCCAGACATGCTATAATATTACATGCATAAAGTTTCTACCCAGATATGCTGTTATGTTATATGCCTAAAGTTTGTACCCTGATATGATATATTATATGCCGAAAGTTTGTACCCTGAGATGCTGTAATAGTATATGTCTAAAGTTTGTACCCTGATATGATATATTATATGCCGAAAGTTTGTACCCTGAGATGCTGTAATAGTATATGTCTAAAGTTTGTACCCTGATATGATATATTATATGTCTAAAGTTTGTACCCTGAGATGCTGTAATAGTATATGTCTAAAGTTTGTACCCTGATATGATATATTATTATATGCTCATCTTTTTTCTCTGTTAACTTTACATTGTCAGAATCATGCAATATTCACCAATATTGAACAACTTCATACTCTATCCCACGTGCAAAGGAACTATTTTCTAACGTAAACAATTTTTTATGAATGAACTAAAGCAGATATTTCATGGACAGCCACATACCAGCAAATGTTTCATAGACTGACACATACAAACTGCTTTGGCACATTTCACGTTTATATTTTTGATACAATGTTTCAGATTTAACTATATATAGATGCTATAGAGGTTCCTCACAATAAAACACAAGTTATACACATAAACTGTCTTCTTTAGTTGTTAATAAAAATGGGCCACAAATACACTTACAATTTACATCCTGAATTTCCTCAAAAAATATAATTTTGTAGGTCTGTAAATCTGAATTAGATGAGCCATGTCATGGGTTCTCAAGGTTGATTACACATTTTGAAATTGTAATTTTGAGTATATTCCAAGTGTAGTTACGTCCTCCTTACTAAACTCAAAATGAAACAAACCTTCAATTCCTCAGCATCTTTTCGATAATTGCAATGGAAAGGCTTCATAATTTTCCCACATTGTGATCTAAATCATTCAATGACAGAAAAAATACATGTATACCGATGTAACCACAATTCAAAACATTAAATTGGCAGACACTGCTGGAAACCGATGCAAGTCACTTCATTTAGATATATATCCATACATTAATCAAAAGATTGCATTGAATCGACAAAAATACCAAAAGGTATTCATTCCACATCAAATGAAAAAGTTGTTGCAATGTGTATTCATTAACAATATTACTCCAAATTTCAATTTTAAATACAGCTTGCGCCATTTTCTTTACAAACTTACGTCTAGCATGCGACCAACTTCATATTTATCTGGGCGGGGTTATGCGCTCATTAATAATGTTGTGTAATGTTCCATCAACGCTTATGTTATTAGTTCGGAATATGGCATTCATTTAGTTACTTAGTTTCTTTCAATGTATTTTTGTTTATATATTTAAGCCTTGGGAAGAATAAGAAATGAGCATATAATAAAGAGGTTACTGTATTTGTATGGGAAAATATGAACTCATTTTGTCGGAAGATTATACTGCACTATCAAGGTCGTGCAGTATATCCATCCGAAAAACTCGTTCATATTTTCCCATACAAATGCAGTAACCTATAAATATTAATTTGTCTAATGTTTTTACTCTGATATGCAATAATATTACATGCCAAAAGTTTGTACCCTAATATGCTATAATATTATATGCCTAAAGTTTGGATCCTAATATGCTATAATTTCCTTCTTAGCCTGCTTATTATAAATCTTAATGTTGTTCACAGGCAAGACTTTGCTTGGTTTTGTGTGTTTAACACCAATTTTCAGCACATGTTAGGCCTCTGGAAGCTACTGAAAAACTTTTTCACATACCAGCATTGGCTGGGCTGAGACTCTAATCTGCATGGACAGAGGTGAGATGAGAGTAATCTGTATCCACCCAGGTCTCCCTGATTACAGGTGTGATGGCATATTCTATAGAACCCTTACTATAATGACTTATCTAGGAAATGTATGGAGGTAATGGGAGAACACAACATAATGACTGATATAGGAAATATATGATGGTGTGGGGAGAACACAACATAATGACTGATATAGGAAATATATGATGGTGTGGGGAGAACACAACATAATGACTGATAGAGGAAATAAATTGTAGTGTGGGGAGATAGGGACCTGATTGTTATGAATGTCTCTGTGCACAAATATTTATGTGCTTAAGTTTGGAATTAATAGTCAAATTTGGTCAAAGGCCAAGGTCACTGTTACTGTTACATGAAAAGTGGCTTCTCTACATTTTCATTATTGCCATATAACAGACATGGATCAAACCAAGTGGATGGTCTACACTTGGGGTAATGAAGAAATCTGTTAAATAGGGGAAAAAAAATTATTAATTTTTAAACAAAAATGTTAGTTATCTGTACAGGGAATATTAAACATGGTGCAGGCAGATAATGTGCTATTTATTTTATTCTTGTTTGGATATTTTTAGTCAGTTTCTTGACAAGGAGTAGAAGAGCTACAGGAGATTCCATAATTGCAGAAGAATCTGAGCATAAAAATTAAACACATGCTTTAAACTCCAAAATGAAGAATCATACTCTGAATCACATGATTGAAAAGAAGTTTCATTAATTCTAACTGAATTTTAAAATATTTCTTCCATTTCAGTGGGAAGAAAACAAGAGGAAGATGGACTTTATGATGCTGAGAAATACACAAGGACTGCATGCCCCATTAAGACTGCAGATGGAATCATTTATTGTTAACAAAGTGAGACATTCTATATTCAGTCTGATTTTGAGATTCCATTGTATAATACATGTATTTTCATTAATTCAAAAAGAAATATTTCATCTATTTCCACAAATCAACTGCTGTGGCATAGTGTGCAAGAAATGAAAGTATGCAAGTTCAGATACTGCTCAAGCTAAGTCAGGTTTGCTGCATTAGTGAGTCAGAGAACAAGACACTTCACTCAGTTGATCTCTATTATATAACCTTTTATTTCATGATGTGCCACTGAACCAAAATGCAGACCTGTTGATGTGCCACCTAACACCAACTCAAACCTTATGATGTGCAATAAAGGCTAACTCAAAACTCTCCACAATGTCTAGAAGTATTTGTTTTTTTATCATGTCTGTGATAAAATTATGTGTGTGTGAAAATCATGGCCTTTAAATTATCATCGTGACCTAAATACATATGCAGATCTAGTGAGCTTGATTACACAAGATCTTAGCTTACCAGTTTACAAGGCTGAATCAGACCTGAAAAGGTATTAAATAAGTGGTCAAGTATCTTTGTTATGTATGGTCATTATAGGGTCTAGACACTTACTCAAGATGTACAAATCTTGTGGTTTGTTTGAAATGTTCACACATTTATAATTAGAACAAACTAAAGTGTTCTGTTATTCATAGTGGATTCTATCCTTTTAGTTCCATTGCCTTTTCAGTTTCTGTATCCATTTAGTTCTATTTGGTTTATTAACTGAACTACCAACATAATGGTTAATAAATTCAGGGCTGGTATTTTAGCTTAAAAATAAATGAAAACAAAAATTGATACTTCAGGAGTGTGATGAAGAAAATGGGTGATCCTTTGTGGATTTGATATTAGTACTATTATATGTCCAAATATATATGGAGTGTGCTTAACACTTAAATGGACAGCATGTTTAAAGGTTAAATCTCAACCTATGGCAGAAGTGTGGTTGCCATGCTTTTGAATGTAGTCACACTGTCAACACTTAATATCCTTGCTGATGTCTTCCAGATAAGACGTTGCATTCACTGACATAATTTCCTGACCAGAAATATGTTTATCAAAAGCAAGACAACTTTGAGGACAAAATCACTTATTGAAATGGAGGTGTGGAGGAGTGCATGAAAACAGCCTCTAGAAACAGAATTTCAGCTCTAAGTGTTTACCCATCATTATCTTCTCTAGACAAGGTTAATTGATCAACTTCATCATTGTTGAAAAATGTGTATTTATTTTGTTTGTTTTTTATAGCACTTTCAACACAATAATGGCAATGTCTTAAATAGTAATTGGAATCTATATCATTCTCAAGTTTGGGCATTAGACCTGCAACCTTTTGATTACAAGTCCAACACTTTGCCACTGAGCAGCCTCGGCTTTCACTGTGGAATAGAGAGCATTAATGACACTTGGCTAGTGAAATTGTTCTTTCACGGGCTCTTAATCTGTCATAAAACTGAAAAACAAACACACTGAAAGCCTGTTGTGGTTGCTTGAACCTGCCTTTATGTGCTGAATATTTTATTTGTTTGTTACTTACTGTATATTTTATTCATTTCTAATAAATTCCTGGCTGCAGTCAACACTGACATGGAAGGGATCTGAGCTGTTAATTCTGTGATTTCAATAAAAGAATTAATGAAATGATATACAGTGTGTATATGCATTGAAAATTTATAATTACCAGTTGGGTGGGGGAAAATGACAAAAATTTGCCCCTATTTGATTTGTAGTTGCTCCTTTTTTTATCTTATGTTGCCCATCCATCCGTTAGTTACCAATTTTTCTTCTGCATAGAATATATGGAGTTCTCCACCATGTACAGTTATTAGACTTGGTGCATGGCTTGCACTTGCCATTAGTAAGATGGCTATCAAATCTTGTAGTTCAAGGTCACTCTAACTAAAAGAGAAAATGATAATATTTATTGCATCACTTGACAAAATTATATAAAAAAATGTTTTATGTTTATTTCAGCCACAGAGGTTACCTGGTCTACACTCCTCCAATATTCTTTATGACTCAATTACAGGGAGGGATGAACTTCTAACATTTGAAGATGTTTTAAACAGTAAGGAGCTTTATACATATATTTCTATCTCATTGTAAATTAGTATCCTATTGTGAACTGCCAGGACTCTTGTCTCATAATATGCCAACAGAATAGGATACATTGGAGCTGCATCAGATGTCATAAGAAACTGATTACTACACAGTTGTTATTTATTCCTGATTTTTATCTGTACATTTTGAAGAGGTAAAATTAATAATGAACAATGTAAGGAACATTCTGTCTCAATATCGAAAAATGCTGTGTAGAATGAAGATTAGGTAATGATCATGTAGCAACTAGTGCAGATCCTATATGCCATGTGCTCAATTTATCAGCACATCCATCAGCATAGAACCTGACCGACCTCTGTTTTATTTGCTTTTGTGATTATGAATCAGGGTAGCTTATGGGATGGTCACATGATTGTTATTGCAACTCCACCTAAACTACTTGGAAGATTGATCTAGCCCATGTTTTAAGTTGGTCCAAAATGAAAATGGGGCCTCTTGGACTTCCACTATGACAAAACCATGACAATCTTGAAATCCTTTATATTTCTGCTTCTGAATGGATGGTTATATCAATGTAGGGTATCTATTTAAAGACTTTTTATGATGTCTAATCATCAGTCCTAACTGAAAATCGTGTTATTTCTACTTTTCCTGAATAGAAAGTTATATGGACATGAGGTTTTCACAAAAAGACGTCTTGTTTTGTCTCATTGGTTCTAAAAAAAAATGATGCTAATCCAGTGGTCAATATATTTACCACAGTGGCCACCTTCAAAATCTCATTATTGCTGCCCCATTGGAATGAATGGTCTAAGTCAGCATGGGGATTTTTACTAAATAACTTATTATGATGTTTGTTCTAAATGAAAATGGTGCTACTTAGACAGCCAATATGGCTACCTTGTTATCACTCCTCCTGAATTAACAGCTACCTGAGTATAGGGTTTTCACTGAAAGACTTTTTATGATGAAAAGTTTGTTGTTGAAGTTGTTGCAGTTTCTGTAATGGTTTTGATTTTGTGTGATGGAGTTGTTGGCACAATCCAAACCCCCCCAGTCTGAAAAATAAGATGGTAAAAGATCAGACTTTACAACAGCTGTGTGAAGTCGGAACTGCTGTATGGCTCCAAGTATTGGAAAATAGTAAAGACAGATATGAGCAAAGTAATCTCATTTCACAATAGTTGCCTCCATAAAACCTGCAACATGTATTGGCCAAACATGATCTCCAATGTGAACTAATATGAAAAGACAGGATGTAACAAAATTTCCCAGGAGATCAAGATGCACAGGATCAATGGCTGAGACAAGAAATGATGATGCACCAAGAACGAATACCCAAGATGGCCCTCATATAAACACCAATTGGTAGGCATAAATGTGTAAACATAACCTGGTAAAGGAGTGATGACTAAGGTGGATGAGATAGGACTGTGAGTGATGCAGAACCCATTGATCAAGACCAACCTTGATGGCTGAAGATGGTTGCAGCATTATGTCCTAGATGGAATGAAAAAGACAAATAAAATTGTTTGTTAGAAAGGAAATATGATACTCATCAGACAAATCTTCAGTATAGCTGTCTCAATCACCATCTTAGAAATCTTATCACTACTGCTCTAGGATGTCAGGACATTTCACTATTGTGCTTGCAGCAATAAACTTCTTATGATGTCCAGGTAGTCCAAAATGAAAATGGTGCTACTCTGATATCCAATCTGGCTACAATGGCAGCCATCTTAAAAATTTTATCATTACTCATCCAGAATGGAAAGTTATTCTCAGTGTGGGGTTTCCACCCAAAAAAAAATTCCTATGATAAGATCTCTTTTTGCTTCAAAATGACAGTGGTGCCAATCTGACACCCAATATGCCTTAGGATATCAGATGGTTTCAACACTATTAGAAAAATGACAAAAATGGTCTTTCATTCTTGGAAAATCATTTTGGCCAGTACAGCATCAGTCCCATTAAGGGTTTCTTGTCCAGCTACCAATCTTGATCTCTAATTTATGTTCTTAGCTGCATATTATTAATAGTCTAATACAGTAGTATACCCTAATCTACATTACTGACATCCATGCTATTATATGAGTCTCATTTATAGAATCTGTTTAAGTGTTCTCCTAAATTTTTCATCTTCAAACTCTTTAAACATCACATTGAACACTGTGTGAAAGTTCTTTCTATTAATATAATAGTACAAAATTCTGCTACATTGTACCAGGGTTTTAAAGCTTCATGTAAAATCTCAAATCGGATTAAAATTATCCATAAATAAAACTGGTATCTGTAATATTGAAAGAAACATCAGAAGAAAAGAAAATACAGAATAGGGGGAAAAAAACTTGGTTTAATTTGTTGTTTCAGTAGAGGGATAACTGAAATTGTCATTTCATGCAATATCTGCAGAATTATTCCCCTTGTATATAAACCCAGACCAGCACCTGGTATTTATCAGTAACATCATATAGAATATCACACCTTTGCACTTGTTACTTCCTTAACCTTTTAGTTACGACTGCTGCATCTAAGCGTGACTTGTAAATAGCTCCTGAATCCCACTGACGCATATATGCAGAATTGATAAGCCTCATTTACTACCCCAGTGTCGCATCTATGCAGACTTGAACTGCTATGTTAACTAAACATTGATTGGTTGAAAGTACATAAGTTTACATATTTTGATTATCATAACCAATAAGAGGACTGTTTACTCAACATTTTGATACAAGTTTTGAAAGCTGAGAAACTAAATTTAGACATACTGGAAGAGCTTTCCTGCAATTTATGAAACGCTTGTAGTTGAGATAAACAGTGAAGGTTCAGTGCAAGCAATATCAAAAAGTTTAATGGATTATTCTTAGAAAATAGATTAGATATTGATGTTCGTCCCATTTTAACACCAGATGTAAGTGATTTTTAATCAGATGATGAGGACATAGTCCCACTTGCACAATGGAGTGATCACCTCGCTGTCTTTGAGATCAACGATTTTGATTCTCATGTCGGTTCAACAATCAAGCTTGGACCACTAAGCAATGACAAAAAAATTTTCTCAGATTGTTTCCTGAATGTCTGGTGGAAAATCTTGTGAAAGAAACAAACAATTATGCCAAGAAAATGGGAGACCAAAAGCAGGACCTGAAATGTTATGAAACCAGTATTACGGACATGTAGGCATATCTTACAATATACATCGTCGTGAGTATTATGCAGATATCCAAATATTCCATTGCTTGGATGACATCTGTGTATTTTGGGGTCTCAGGAATACTAGAAATCATGATTAAAGATCTGACAAAATATGGAGATTTTTCCATGCCAATGACACAAGTGTCAACCCACCCAGAGGCCAACCAGGACATGACAAGATTTTCCATACAAGACCTTTCTACAACAGTCTTGTATAAATGCCTGAAAAATTATGACCCTTCCAAAAACTAGTCTATTGATGAAGTCATTGCTTCTAAAGGGAGACTATCATTTAAGTAGTACCTGCCAAACCCACAAAATTTGGCATTAAAGTCTGAGAAAGAGCCCATCCCCAGACCACCGGCTATGTCCATGAATTTTAAGTATATATTGGAAAGCCCGATGAACAGAGAGGGAGAGTAACAGAAGAAGGATTAGGATCTAGAGTGGTCAAAGACCTTACCAGAAAAATAAGAAACAAAAACCACCATATATATATATATATATATATATATATATATATATATATATATATATATATATATAAGGACAATTTCTGTTCAATTCCCCCATTATTTGAAGGTTTACTTCAGGTTGGGATGGACTCTGTTGCAGTACAGTCCAAGGAAATATGAAAGGAATGCCAGAACCTTTAAAAGAAACCAGTGGTTTAAAAAGCCAAGAGAATATGAAAATCATTCAAAAAGAGACTGATCAGTGTTGCTAGAAAGACAAGAAAATTGTCCATATTTTATTTATTAACATTTATCTCCCACAGCTATCTAGTGTAACTCGAAGAGAAAAAAATGGCCGACAAAAAAAGTAACTTGTGCAAAGGTTACATATAGGTATTTGAAAAACGAGGGATATTGCAGACTAAAACAGAATTCAATAGTTTTTGCCATAAAGCAAAGAAATGGCGGAAATACTTTTTCTGCTTTCTCCTTGTACAAAAGATTCACCAAATCACCAGACCAAAACCAAGTCAGGAAGAAAAATAAAGAACATAGCTTGAATTCAGATTGAACTTGGCCAAACAGATGGTTGCTGGCTTTCAGGGAAGTAGGAAAAGAAAAGTTTTGTTTATTGTTGATACCAAAGGTATTAGGCACTGACCAGGACAGTTCCCAAAATGTGGGAGATGGAAGATGTGTGTAAGGGAAGGGAGGAGACATCAAGTTATCATAGGATGCAAACAATGCCAAGTACATTTATGTGTAAATAATGACTGTTTTGTGAGGTAACACTCTCAACTTTGTAATTATAGTGTGGATTTCATTCAAGTTTTATATGTACATATGTAAATATTGGATTTATTTTGAGGGATTCAAAACAGTTTACAAGACTGGGATTTCTTGTATAATGGGATGTAATAGTATATAAAGTGGAAATCTATTAATAACAGACACTATACTAGGTAAGCTGTTTTTTATTTCACAGAAATCCAACCAAAACTAATTAAATAATGAATATAAATGTAACCATGTTTTTATTGTCAGTTTCTGTAGTTAGTCATGATGATGCTCTAGTATTCAGCCTAGCAACCAACCTCAGTAGTCTCAGTAACTGATACGCTGTCACGCAGCAATAGTTAAACTGCAGAACAGCTGTAATAGCTAAAGGATTAATTAACCCTTTAACTACTACAGCTGTTCTGCAGTTTGACTTCTGCTGAGTGATAGGAATCCATTTTTGTTTATCTCAACTACACGTTTTGTACATTGCCGGAAATTTCCTTCCCGCATGTCTAAATTTAACCTCTAAGCTTTCCAACTGGTATCAAAATGTTCAGTAACCAGTCTTCTCATTGGTTATGATAATAAAAAATAAGTAAATATCTGTACTTTTAACCAATCAACATTTAGTTAACATAGCAGTTACATCCGCATAGATGCCACACTGGGGTTTTGATTACTGCAGAACTACACGCTCATAAGTGACACGGGTTTTAAACAAGGTTTATCGACACTGCATATATGCGTCAGTGGGGTTCAGGAGCTGTTTACAGTCGACGCTCAGATGCGGTAGTCGTAGTTAAAGGGTTAAGGCATAATTGAAATCAAAACTGTTGCAAAATTGTTTGTATCAGTCACTGTATATACAGAATGTGTGTCATAAATATACAATATGAGTATCACTGATGCACAGTATTGGTGCCAAACCACAATATGTGTGCGTGTGATTTAGATTTTTAATGTAGCTTAAACAATTGAGTTGTATCACTATGATTGCTGAAGTGTGGCAGTTTATAGTAAGGTCTAGCACTGTGACATCATGCCACAGACATAACAGCATCATGTCCCACCCAGTTCATTATTCTGACACCAGGCTGACTAGTCTTAACACTAACCTCTTAATGCTGAGCGCCAAGTGAGACAGCTGCCAGTACCATTTGTACAAGTCTTTACTGTGACTCCTATATCTGGGGTGGACATTCTAACCACTTAGGTCACCAGAATGGTCAATACATTTTATGGTTGCAATAGATAAACAATATGAGTGTCATATACACACAAAATGAGTCATAGATACACAATATGTGGTCATAGATACAAAGTATGTGTCATAGATATACAATGTGAGTGTCATAGGTACACAGTATGGGCATCAGCAGTAAACAGATTGAAAAAGATTTAAGACATACAAATTTTTTTTTTATTTTCATTGCAAAATAATGTGCCAGTCTTACAAGCATACAGTAAAGAAACCAATGATCTTTCACTTTTATTGTTTGCTTTTGTTACACTTTTGATGGATATATCAAGAGGTTTTTTCTTTTCTTCTTCTACAGATTCTGCAGATTCCGAAGTCATGGGACAGCCACATGCTATGATGGAAAAACAGCTGAATATTTTATAGAGCATTTTTTTAAATAGAGCTAATGACCATATAAGGGCTGTTCCAGGAAAAGATACCCCAGCCAACCCCCACCCCTGAGGGTTGGAATACCATGTTTTTTGTCTTGATAGATTTTAATATCATCATAATGGGTCATTTTCTGATATATTATTTATAAAAAAAGTGCATATTTTTGTATATTTGATAATAGAATACTTTGAACTGTATTTGGTAATTCAATCACTGTGGGCACAGACAAATAATTTGATTTCTCATAGAACATATGGTTACTTACTAAGCTAGATTACTATGCTTACATCCTACAATAATGAAAACTAATGAACTAGTCAAATGCTAGGATTAATATTAAAATGACACAACAGGGACAAGGGTTCTGCAAGTAAATGCACTTTATCTTAAAGTCATTTATGAAATGAATGTTGTATTTCCTGGATGGTATGCTGCATTCATAGTAATGTCCTCTGTTTTCATGCAGTATGGAAGAAGAAAATAGATCCAGAATGTTATCTGTATATATTATGATACAATAATAATTAGGGCAGCTTAATTAGCTTGTGGTGCACTATAAATCAACACCATCAAACTTTCAAATTGAATAACACATCTGCTGGTCCCAACTCAACTACACGTTTGCATATTGGTGGAAAAAAAACTGAAGTTGTGCAATGCAGAATGTCTGCTTGTATTTTGTAGACAGACTGTAAATTAAAATGCAAGTTACTGCATCAAAACAAATTATGATAGTTTACTATATATATATTTATGACATAAGTATAACTGTATTATTTATCACTTTACTATTTTTGACACAAATATCAATTTAATATGGCCTGCATACGAAATGAATACATGCAGACAAATTCCATTTCCATGTTACTATGAAACTCAGTATCAAAGGAAGTTATTTAAATTCTTAGGCACATGGGTGTTGACCATTCTATAGATTTTTTGACATGGCGTGAAAAATAGATTTAAAATTTTATTTGTGGTACCCCAAAAGTGGATCAGCATTCATAAATACACTCCTCACCATCCCAATGGTATATTTTTCCAGGAACAGTCCTAAATTGTTTTCTTTCCTTATCTTTCTCATTATGAAGAACATTTTCAAAGAAATGTTTTGTAGCAATCCTCTTGAGGCTGTTTCATATATTGTCAGTTTCAAAGTTCATGAAATAAAGTACATCCATTAATGTTGTTATTAATCTTATTTTACAACTGCATTTATTAGAGAACTTGTCTGGTGTGTAATTTTAAAAGAAAATGATTGTTTTCAAAGCAAACACAGTAAAATCTTGTTTGCAAGACATCCTTTTCATGTATTATCTGATGCTTATCATCCATTATACAGGAAAAACAGGGGAACCTCACTATAAAGTACTTCATTATAAGACAGATTCTCATATACACAGTCACATGATGGTTTCCAACTTTTAGGCTACCTGGGTCCATCATGCATTATATGTCATCTTTACCATCAGCAATTGCTTTGATTATGGAGGTCATGTTTCTAATTCAGTATTAATCTGACTTGGAATATGGACGTTTATAGTTATCAGCTCCATATATTAAATGTTATCTTGTATTTGATTTTCTGAGCTTTTCATCACACTAAAATGTTATATTTGATTGGCTGAGCTTGTCATCACATTAATGACTATGTCTAACAGTTTTGACCAACTTGGAAAACAGGATTTTATTATCATCAGTAGTGTAATTGTTTCACCAGACATTAGCAAAATAGCTACAAATCTACATGATATAAAGGTAGGGAGATAGCTGACATGGGCTTGTGTTCATACAATGTCACACAAGCTTTTTTAGTGAAATGGTCAGCTTATGTTATGTAAGCCATGTGAGTAATAAACCTATTGAGCCTCTAGTTTATTCAGTAGTTACTGGTGTAATATTTTATTAGATATTCCTCTTAATGTCAAAACCAGGTTGTAATTACCATTTTTGTTAAAGCTATATAGATACACTAATAGACAATGAGAATATAATATTTCAAAGATGATGTATTCCCTTTCTCATGATGCAGCAAAAAGAACTAAATGTAATTTTTTGTTAACTTTTTAACATGCAAGTTACTGAAGTCATAGGATTAGCAAGCTAATTCTTTGTTCATATAATAAACACCTTCTAAATTAAAAATTACCAAAATAGTAGATACAAGATTTTTATATCTGGTCTTGATAAAAAAAAAAATGTTACAAATTCAAGTAATATACTGAGGTTAATTCCACTATTGTTTTAGGAATATTTTCTACGAAAAGAAAAATATTTAGTCTTGATTTTTTAAGCACTTTTATTCACCTTATATGACTGATAATACTCTTTGCCACCTGTAAAGGCAGTGAATCTACACCAAGAGATGAAAAGAAGGAAGTGACCACATATATGATAACTCTAGTGAACAGTCTGATGAAACCTACAATGACAAAACATTGAAAACATTTTTTTGAAGGCCACTTTTTTGTTCATATTATAAAAACTTTTCAAAGTGTCCCCTTATTATAATTACAATTGGACTCATTAAAGAGCTCATTCATTGAGATGGTTGGAGAATAAGAGCTATATTTAGATTTTTATTTAGACAGGATGTGCCCTTGTGTGACTAGCATAAAAGTAGAAACCAAGTCTTGCATACACGCAGAAATCAACTGCACCAAACATAATGAAAACTAGAATGTAGGTGCATTTTTTTTAATCTTTACTCTCACAGATGCAATAGCCAATTATACAATGTCCAACTTATTTAATGGTTATTTTGATGAAAATGAACAAAATATATAATCTTTTTCTAGTTGCAATGATCTGTCAGTAGCACATGCCATCTATTTTCACCATTTTTGTAATCCAGTATGAGACAAAACTCTAGATTGCCCAGAAATAAAAATGTTCTGGGTATATCACACAATAATTGTTGATTTGTTGGTCGAGAGTTAAGGCATAATTTCAGTATATTACAAAATTGTAATTTTTGGTATCGGTTAGAAAATTATTGAACAAATGCTAGTAATGTAATGAAGTAACTTCCACGACTGTTTAATGAACATTTCTATGAAAAGAAAAATATATAATCTTGATGTTTGTATGCAAATGCTTCTATTGACATTATATGACTTTGTAATACTTTTTCTCATCTGTAAAGGCAGTGAAATTTCAGCAAGATGTAGATGGGGAATGATGGACAAGTGATCTTGACCCATAATCATGCTTATATTGTGAAAGTAAAATAGTGACTACAAAAAGGGAAGTGAACAGTCTGAAGAAGCCTACAAAACCCAAGACAAAAATCAAATGGAAACTGAACTTTTGACAAAAAATTTGATAGCAAAGTAACAAAACCAAAGAAGAAAAAAAATCATCTCACCCAGAACTAAATACTTGAAAAGCTAAAATCTTTGCAAAGGCTGTAATGTAGGAGAGCCATACAATTTAGACTTTGACTTCTCCTGTGCCATTAAAAATGGTCTAAATACCAAATAGTCCCAAAAGTGTTATCACAAGTCTAATTGCATTAAGTTTCTTCTGAAATCCAGTGGTATTCTGAATAATTTAGGATATTGAATGTGTTGAAGTGCAATTAGTCTCAAATATGCTAATATGCCAGTGGCCAGTAGAGTATTATAGACGAGCACTTTTTATTTTCAATGAATAATAATTTGAATAAATAATTATAATAAATAAATAAATAATGATACCCAAAATGAAATATTAAATGCAACAGTAAGACTGATTCTTCCATTTCCTGAAAATTGCACTTAGCAGAATTTTCCCTTCTAAAACATCCAACGTTGTTGACAAGACAAGATCTGTTACTAAAATAATAAAGGTCATGGGAAGCATCAGATAAACCAAGTATTTCCAATATCAATGTCCTAGACCCATAATCATTAAGTTCTATTGATAATGATCCTAATATATAACCAGTACTCGGAGAAATATTAACTATGTATTGTTTACAAAATACTGGTCAGGTACGCAATAAATTTGACTTTAGATAAGGTCGAGTCTAAAATAGAGTTGTACACAAATAATTGTTTGAAGAAAAAAGACTAACAAATGCTGTTAGAAACCAACCAAATATAGTTTTGAAATGATCTAACTTTTTCTCGATATTTGATTGATTAATTTCACAATAAATGCAGATGTGGCTGAAAGATTTTCATGTTTGCCCTCGTGTTTATCCTTCATGGACTATGAGCACATAATGTTACTGTTTGTCCTCTTGTTTATGATCTTTTCTGACATCGATTGAGCAATTAGCAATACTGTTAACTATCTTGTTAAATGCTCCATGGACATGGACTGATCATATAGTTACTGTTTGCTCTCTTGCTTATGCTAATTGGACATTGATCACATAGTGCTACTGTTTCATCTCTTGTTTATGCTCCATGGACTAAGCATACAGTATTACTGTTTGTCCTCTTGTTTATGCTCCATTCTGATTCTTATTTCTTCTCCATTTACATTGCATGTGCATATAGTTTACTGTTTGCCCTCTTGTTTATGCCCCATGGACATGTTACTGTTTGTTCTCTTGTTTATGCTTCATTCTGAAATTGATTGAAAAATTATCATTACTGTTTATGTTCCATGGACATTCAACATATAGTGTTTCTGGTTGACCTGTTGTTTATGCTCCACTGATATTAATTGGGCATATAGTGTTACTCTTTGCTTGTTCATCTGTCTGTACATCTGCCACATTATGATCAAAATTTACATGTTGATCATTTTGTTCAGGTACTGTGACAAGAACATCTCTAATTTCTATTTTTGACACAGTTATTTCCCCATATTTCTGCAACTACTGTGCTGATAATGAGCATAAATTGGCAAGCCAATATCTTAGGCCCATAACTAGTGAAATCTGTCTTTTGATTAGTCTGTGACCTTATTTGCACAAAACTGATGGCACTCCAATCACAGTTTATAAACTTACTCATGATCAAAAAATTTATTTTTTTTTTCTTCACATAAGCACTTTGCATCATAGGATAAAAAGTAATGATTCAAATTTAAGATGATGGATGGAAGTTATCCGCAGTTTCATGAGAATCAAAAGTATGATGCATTTGTCAGCAAAACCAGCAGCATATCAGAAATCTAGTTTCACAGTATAGTATAGGTCTGAAAATTCTGAAAGAGCCCAAGGTGGTCAAATGACCTAAGGCCCAAGGTGGCTAATTGGTCTAAGGCCCATGGTGGCCAATTAGTCTGAGGGGCTTTCATTTACAGATCACTCTCATATCTTACTTTTCTTCAAGTCTCGGTTCAAGCAGCGTGCCAGTAGCATTCTATGTATCAATGTTTTCCTCTTGGCTTCTTCCTGAAGCAAATATACTGGCTGCAACGTCATGTATCCATACAGAACCAAGCAAACTGAAATCTTTAAATTTAAAATTTGTATTTTAAAATACCTGTCAAGACTTTGTGTTTCCTCAAGAAATTTTATGAAAGAATGATCAATATAACCTGCTTTAAAATGTTACATTGATATTTTATTACTTTTGGTTTAAAAGTATGTAAAATGTCTTTTTTCTAGTGGAAGGGCAAGATACAAGAAACACAAGAAATTTTATCTCACATCAGTAGCCTGGGCAACATATGAAAACACTAGCTTTTGAAAGACAAATAATTTTAGCAATATGACAAAACAAATACTACATATTTCAAAAGGTATGTACACAGATGGTACCAGTACATATTTTTGGCAGAGATACAGAATTTGGCAGAGATACAGAATTGAAATGTTAGGGATAACAGTAACACATGCTAAAAAGAAAAACAATGATGTACTGTATGCTGATACACGTTTCTTAACATAAGTACATATATGACACATCGAAGAAGGCATCCATTTTACAGTTTTGTAGAAAATAAGTTTAATATTAAATGTGCTCTACTGCATAACTTTTCAAACATATTCTTTGCTTTCATTTTCTATGATTCACAGTGTCAAAGAATTGAAACTATGTTCGTGTTCTTTCTAATAGACTGAAAATAGTATTTAAAAACACAACTTTCGATACATATAGGGCTATCCTCATCTAAAAATGGAGCTTGACTACAACAATATGATCAAGTAACAAATTGAAATATAATCTGCATAAAGAGTGTGCAAGTGGATGTTGATTTATTTGTATTAAAATAAATGATTACTGCTGTCATCGATGCGATGAAATAGTTTTAATACATAGTAATGTACTCTATTTAAATTAAATCAGCTTTAGAGCAGCGGACAATGCAAGTAGTACATGTTTAATGTTAACCCCAAAATTACAAATTTCTGAACTTAGATAGCTTTGACAAAAATCAGCTTTAGAGCAGCGGACAATGCAAGTAGTACATGTTTAATGTTAACCCCAAAATTACAAATTTCTGAACTTAGATAGCTTTGACAAAAATATTGCTGAGATGTGAAAAAGAACACTATATTCAATTATGTTAATTGAACAAATTAACAATCTTGAGATAATAGAGAATAAATATTTCTAGTTTGAAATAAATCCAAGATACTACCCTCCCTGTCTGTCAGAATAATTAGTTGATCTCTTGGAAGACAGTATCTTGTTTTCCATATTTGCAGTGATTGTAAAAATTGTAAAAGATATTTCTTTCATTTTTAAAGTTTGTTTTAACTTGACATTGTAGGTCTTAAAATATTAAAACAAGTTTCTAACTGGCTGATTTTAATATGCATATTTGAATGGAAGCTGAATGAAATAACATTGACTCAAACATATCACATTGAACATTGTCAGTTTGACAACATTAAAGTGGTTTTGATGAAAGTGTTAAAAGTGTTTTGCACCTGGCTGTCATGGTGACCAAGATACACATTTGTACATTATGATATATTTCCTCCAATATTTTGATAGAAATGTTACAAGCATGTTGGGGAGGGGAAATATAAAAACATGTATTTACCACCTGGTTGATATGGAGTTTTAATAATTGCTATAGAAGCAGTCAAAAATAAAACTTGCCTAAAAAATACTCTACTAATGTTAACCAAATATAGTTATTTCTTTAAATGCCAAAGAGTATTTTTGAACTGACTGTTATGGGAACTAAAATGTTGTCACCTCATAAGGTCATGCAGGACAAATTCTAAATGAATAATTTGGGATTAAAAAAACAACACAAACGCCAATAATTCCGTGCAACTAGTTTCGCATATAATATATGCTTCTTCAGGCACAAAATGTTTTGAAATAAATGGATGACATCTTTACAGGCTAAAATAACAATTACGTCATTACGTAACTTCATAACTACGTTTTAACACTAACTGCATATTAACTAACATGATTTATTTGATAACCTGTCAAAAATGTAACATGCAATATGTTGGACAAACACTTCAACAAGTTTCTAAAAGAATGAATAGTCATCGCTTTCATATTAAAAATTATAAAGATCCTCAGTTTTCATCTAATATTTCTACACATTTTAACAACCATAATCACTGTCTACTCAATTTTTCTTTCATGCCAATAGATATTGTGCATTGAGACATGAACAGACTTATAAAAGAGACTTATTGAATACATAAATTAGATACTTTGTATCCTAATGGCCTTAATACCAATGTATTATATAAAATTGCATAATTTTCTTTTCAATTGTAAAATTGTATATCTTTATAACACTATAATTGTATGTATGACTGTTTGTCTCTATTATATTTTATTATTTATTATTTTACTAAATGAATAATTTAGTATATGATAAATAAATAATGTATAATGTGATAAATTATAATGTGTGATACTGCATGTGTTATGTCTCACACTGTATGAAGTTCTAGCAGTTGGAACTTCCCTCAATTCTAAGCCTTTTTCACTATTTTTAAGTGACAATTTATTTGGTACCAACATTTGTGTCATATTAAAATTAATAGTTATTTTAGGAAAGAAATCTTCAGAAAATGCCTACTGTCTGCATTTTCTTCCTTTTAAGAATTATTAACTCTATATTACTATTGCTGCATGCAAAGAAAATAATAAAAATTCCATAATAAAGGTGGATAAATTCCACATACTCAAAGCACCCACTATTTCACATTGGTTGATTGCAAAAGCATGTAGAAAATTCTCAGTCTACAACTAACCTTAATCTTCAACCTACAAGCCTGCCAGCTGTATTATAAAGTATAGAACTGGATAACGTTTCACCAAAATATATTAAGTTGTCTAAAAAATGACAGCCTATATATGGAAGCAGGCTATTTAACTCTTGTTTTTGACCTTAACATTTGGGGCAGAGAATAGGACTATGAATACTCCAGTCACTATTAAGTCTAGATATGCAATAGTCTAAAATACCTTGATGAATTTAAATATTATACCGGTACACAGAGTGTTGATTTATAATTTCCCAAGCTGTGACATTAAGCTTGAGACTGATATCATGGCTGTGGTGTCACTAATTATAATATGATATTTATAACTTGTTCAAGTTTTATTAAAATGTTTCAGTGTTCTAAAAGTTACCCTCCAGAAAACGCCTAAAGTTACATAATTAAAATTTCCCTTGCTTGCTCTGAACACAACACAACCTCTAATTAAGATACATATATATGCACAGGGTTTCATCGCTATCTCTCCATTTGTCAAAAAAGTTATGGGCTGGCCAGGCAAATGTTAAAAGAAGGAAGAAAAGATGTGTTAACATATGTCATATTAAAGATGGTTGTAGAGAACAAAACTGGATCAATAGTAATCTGATAATTTAATGTGATACCACAAGTGTAAATGGCTTGACCTTGAGAATTACATAGAATGTATGCAACACATTAGAATCTCATATATAATACCCACAATTGTCTTTCTGTGTGTCATGGCTGACAATAAGGAGTTCATGAGTTTTGAAACACCAGATTTTTGTTAATTTTTCTGTATTTTATGTACAATTTTATTTTAAACTCATCCCAGTTCTTTTTTCTTACTCCTATTTTTGTTCTGTCTAGATTGGGTATGATTCTTTCTATTATCTTAAATGACCTCAGATCTATGACCTGGATAAAATAGTGAATATGTTAATATTTAAGAAAACCACGAAAGTGATATATAAAACACTGTCAGACTGTCATGGATACATTTAGTTTCATCTCTCTAAATATGGATTTTAGTTCAATACTTGGCAGAAAATATATGAATATAAGCAAGTGATGATAAATTTGTGGCTAAGATTATGAAAGTCACAAAAAGTCAATATGTACAAATGTAGTGTTGGATAATACTGCTTATTACAGCCAAGGCTTCACAAGAAGGGAACCTTGAGTGGGAGGTTGTTGCATTATCTTTGCTAATAATAGTAATAAAAATAAATGTAATAATATTTTACTGATAGACTCTTGATAATGGTACAAGACACCAAAATATTTTATTTTCATTACTAGAGCAGCTTCTGAACTAAAAGCCCAACCTTGAAAAAAATAGTTTGGATTTTTCAAATTGAATCATAGAAGTGTGTTATGTGACATGACACAAAACAGGAATAAAATGATGGAGGTAGGGTATCTCACTATCCTAGAAAAAAATTAATGATACATTTGGAAGTTATTATCCAAGTAAAGTTTAGTTATACTACCATCAGTGTCTTTAGAGTTACAGTCCTAATATAAAACATGAGAAAACTTCACATATGACTTTGATCTTATGGGACAATGCTACTGATACACATGCTATGTACAATGGATGCACCCTTGACTTATGACTTTATAGTGGGAAAGCATTTCTTTCCATGATCTTTAGCAAAAGCCTATGAGTGACATTTTGGACTCACAAATAAAGACATTGTCCTTAGAAATGGGACTGGTGGTATGAAAATGACCCAGAATATGCTAAGCGACAACTTTTATACCAAGTTTTATGAATATTAATTTTTTTTTACAGTTTGCAATTTACAGCTCCAAACAAATAATATCTATCTTCAAACTTCAAAAGAGATCAAAGTATCAAATCCAACACCCTTATCTTACATGTATATGTATGTAAAACTTCCAAATTATCATATAACTAGTAATATCAAATTTGGAGTTACATACAGCAGTTTGGTTTTGCATATCATGAATCCCATAGGAATTAAAATTGACATCATAAAAGAAAACAATTAGAAAATAAAATAATTCTACGGAGAAATATTGCATGCAACTCTAACACAAATGAAATTAGTGTGGAAACACTTAAACAAATGGCTAAAATAATTTATCTGGCATATATGACTTAACCAATGGCCATTTTATTATGCAGTAGTCAGGCATATCTTGTTTTGCAAAAAAACAGAACCTAAACAGTAATCTCAAAACTTTTATCAAATCAGTTAAATACTATTTTTGGGAAAGCATTACATGGGAATTATGCTAACTTTTAAAGATCAAAATGTACCTGCATGACTCCACCAGAACCAAACTTGTCAAAAACTTTCATATTTGTGCAGTTGCTTTTGCTTAGGGAAAACATAATTAGGAGTATAAATGTCAAATGCACTCTCTAGCACACATTTAAGATTTTTAGAGTTTTTAACTAGTCTTCTAATTATATTAGTTTCATTACATTTGTTAATAATTAGTCACATGTGAGGACACTCTTAACTAATCAAATAAGAGCCACTGAGAACAGACTAAGCACTAATATTTATATGGTACAATGTCAGTATAGTCTGTCTGCTGCACAATATCAGTATACATACAGTCTGTTTGCATTTGACTTTATGTGTATGGTGGAACAGAACCTGAATTGAAAGATATAATGAAAGATCTTGACAACAAACCTAATCATAACTGCAGGAGTTGGATTATGGATACTGAACCATACTCTCAAAGTTTTCAACTTGGCATCATTCCATCCCATGGTTTCTAAATGTAAACCAAGTGTAACTGATATCCTAATGACCTGTAAAGACCCTAGCAGCACACCAGCAGGGGACCAGATATGTACAGATCCAGGAATTATAGGCCAGTTTCAAACTGAAAATGAGCCACATAACAATTACACATCTGTAAAAAATTAAGTGAAGATAAATGCATTATTATTAATCAGCCCCCTCCTCCACATAATCATCATTATTGAGATGCATCATGTTTTATTATAAAACAATTTAAGCAACATCTTACAGTGAAGGCCTTTACTGCCAATTTACCAGTGAACATAGTTTATGTTGTAACAAAGAGCATCATTTAAACATTATGACATACTTATCATGCCTGTATATGATATCTTAATACTAAAACTTATACTCACTATACTACTAAGTGTAATAATAAACACACCTGCATTGATAATTAGATTTTGTTCAATTGGACTTTCATCTAAATGTTCACCAACTGTATGAAAAGACATGTTTAATATATAGATATTGGAAGGAATATTAGTTACCTCAATTGAGCATATATATGATAAATTATCAATTATTATCTTTAAATAATTTATATTTGCTGTGAAACATACTTTTACATTATCTTCCCATAAATTTTATTTATGGAGCTGTATACCCTGCATTCATTAAATTGCTGAAATGGTTAATAATACAACAACAAATACTGTAACTACCAGAACCACAAAAATCAAAAGCTATAGATAAAAACTTCCCTACATGTATCAATAGTTGTCACTACAAACTTAAGGAAAATCTAAACTGAAGAAAATGTTTTTGTTAATATAGTTCAATGGATCTGGAAACCTCTTTCTTTGTGCAGGATTTTAAAAAAATAAATAAAAAATTATGGCATACACTGTTTTGCTTGCACACATCAGGCTCTGTAATCAGGGTCTGAATTAAAAATAATTTAATCTAGATGATAATTCTTCATCCATATATTGTAACACCAAGATCAATCCCAATAAAATTACAATTGGAGTATAACACTGAGAATGAGTGTGCCTCTTAAAAACTGACTAATGTGGAGAGAATGAAGTTAAATTGAACTTTGATTTCTTTTCATCCATAGCGCAAGATGATCGTTTATTATGAAAACAAATGCATAAAGTTGGAGTTCATAACCATGACAGTCTTGATACAATACAAAATCAATATATTATCATTATCTGTATATTACAATCTCACATAAGATTGGTATATATTAGTACCACACAGTTAATTCATGGCTGTATTAATACCTATTTTGGTGAATGAAAATTGAATAAGACTTACTATTTTGGATTCAGTTGCAATAAAGTTTACTACAGTAGAGAAAATACGACTTGATTGTAATATCTAAAATGTAAAATCTGCAAAATCTTTACATTTCAACTATATCATAATATTTATTTTGAAATGAGTTTATACAAATGAAATCAAAATGGGTTTAAGGTTGGTAATGGTCACACTGACATAGACCCAGGATGGGCAAACTTGTCATCAATTGCCACAAGTGGCAAATTGACTGTGTATGCTTGGTTCACTGTTGTCCTTGTGTTTCACTTCTCATTTGCCACACCTCAGTGGCTAGATTGTAAAAATAGTTTGCCCACCTTGGACTGAGACAATTAGTAAATTATAAAAGAAAAATGTCACTAAATTATGTTTTTTAGGATTACTACATTATTCAAGTATTGTTGACTTAAGTTAGAATATCATATCAATGAAGATAACACTAACAATGACTTGGACATTTTGAGCTTTTGGTGAAAATGTTGGAATTATGTGTATGAAGTGCTAGATTAAGTAATGATTAAATTGGATTGCCAATACCAAATCAGCAATAATAACACTCACAATGACTTGGGTGTTTTATATCTCTGGAAATTTATACTGCATGACAGAAGGAATTTTTTTTAAAGCAATTTATTCACAATATTATTTTATGAAATAGGTAAAGGGGAGAAAAGATAATGCAAGGAGCAAGAATCATGAAATTCAACTGCAGAGAGAGGATCATGGAAATATGAAACCCCAAAGAATGTTAAAGTATTTTATAAGAACCTTTCCCTTCCCTCAGTACCCTCATCTTTAAAAAGCTTCATCTGAAAGATAGTTATCTTAAAAAGATAATAAGTTCTGTGCCTTCTGTCTGTGCTATAGATTGGTGAAGAGGTTAACTACTGTATCTACTCACCTGTAAGTTCCTTTAACTGCAGACTGCACAAATCCAGGTCTGCATTCATATAATGCACCAGTAGATATAGGTCTATGCAGCTTATGAGGAGTAATCAGTAGAACAAAATGATGACCCTGATATGCCAGTACATTATGCATGGGCAGATCAGGATCTGTTTGCAGTTAGACCCATCTGGTGAGTAAAGATGGTTTGTGGTTCAGTCATGGCAAAACTGCATGACATGTACAGCAATCTTCTTTAAAATATTAGGATTATAAAGCCCTTTCAACTGACAATCTACACACAATCGGCAATTATACAGTTAACTTGTGTCAAACACATGCAACATGTTACTAGTTTAATATTGTAATTTTTCTGGATAGTTGACCCACCAACCCATTTCACTTCACCTCAGTACCATTACAATATTGGCACTCTTAAGTTAACATATGTTCTTGCTTATAAAGGAAAACAATAAAGGTCCAGATCTGCCAAAGCATAATGCAGGTATGGATTAGGGTCTATGTTGTTTATTCAAATGATTACTCCTAACAAACTGCCCAGTGCATTATGTGATGACAGATCTGGGTCTGTACAGTTTGCTATTGGACTTGTGTTTTAAGCAAGTATATATGGTATCATAGGGGTTGCAGAGCTAAGCTGGTTACCTGCAATGCCCCATGTGAAGATTGAAATCAGGTTTCCTGGGCCATAAGTCTATTTACAGGAAGTCCGAGCAGGTGTGATATCACCCATCTTGAATAAACTTGGGAAATTATATTTTTTCTATCACTGGCCATATATTTGATGTTGAAAATATACATTTAAAAAAAACATGAGTGTGTAAGAACCAAACATTTCCCACAGGTACTCCACGCGAGCTTGATGTTAAAATGAACAAAACAATAATCTTAAGGAAAAAGTCATACAAAGTTACAAAAATACCTCAGATTACCCCTATGACCCGTTCTGACATTGACCCCCCCCCCATCATACTATTTAAGAGACAAGGTTTGTAACTTCGGAACACTTCGTTCCACCTATGAACTTATTTTCCTTTGTTATTTTCGTCTCTAACTGTATACAATCATATTCTATATGTTGTTTTACTCCTGATATATTTTTCTATCCATCAAGCCATTGTTGACTATTTTACGTTGCACCAAACTGAAATTACGGGCTCCAAAACGTGCGAATTTCTCGAATTTTGTCAGAGTGGACACATCTACGCTCAGGTAAAACCTTTTGAGCAAATTATATTTCGCCGTTTATGTTTGTGGCGCATAGTATATATGTTTTCAAACTGAGTTTCGCTTACATGGGTGAAGAAGAAAATGTTGAATTCTTCGATGGAACAGGGATGTATCATAGATTCCATCCACACCGAAACAGGATAAAACTTTCCGAATGTGTACGGATTATAGGAAGGTGAATAGTGTGACAAAAACAGACTCGTTTCCACTGCCAAGGATCGATGATTGTATCGACAAAATTGAAAATGCCAAATACGTCACTAAATTCGACCTTTAGAAGGGCTTTTGGCAAATTCCCCTAACAGAAAGAGCAAAAGAAATTTCGGTATGTGTGACTCCAGATGAACTCTACCAGTACAAAGTGACGCCTCTTGGGATGAAGGGTTCTCCGAGCACTTTTCAACGCCTTATGAATATGATTACTTCTGGTCTAGATAACTGTATTATATATTGATGTTGTCATCATTTACAACAACACCTGGAAAAATCATCTAACTACGATTTGGAAGTTCTTCGACAGACTCACCGATGCAAATCTTACTTAATAGATGCTAAGGTCAAGGCTGTTTCAGAATTTCTAGTGCCTATCAATAGAAAACAGCTGATGCGATTTTTAGGTATGGCTGGGTACTATCGCAAATTTTGTTCTAATTTTTCTGACAAACTTGTTGAGAAAGAAAACCAAGTTTCTTTGGACTGAAAAATATCAAGAGGCTTTCGATAGACAAAAAGCCATACTTGAAAGTGCACCAGTTTTAACGGCTCCAGATTTCAGTCAGCCGTTCAAACTATATGTAGATGCGAGTGAGTTTTTGGGTTGGAGCAGTTTTGCTTCAAGATGACCAAAATGGTGTTGAACACCCAGTGTGTGTTATTTCTTTAAGAAATTGAATAAACACCAGAGAAACTACTCAACAATTGAGAAGGAGTGCTTGGCTTTAATACTGGCATTACAGCATTTCGAAGTTTATATTAGTTCGGCTCCTCCTCCGGTTGTTGTTTTTAGTGACCACAATCCTCTCACTTTCATTGGCAAAATGAAAAATAAAAATCAGAGGCTGTCGAGAAAGAGTTTCTGTTTTACAAGAATACAATCTTTATATCAGGCACATAAAAAGGAAAGGATAATTTGATTGCAGATTCACTTTCCCGTGTGTAGAAATGTAATTTTTAAAATAAATTACATAAGAGTTCTTATGTAATTTTTTTACCTTATGTAGAATTTACATCTGCTATGAAAAATAAAGTTTAATTACATAAATCTTTCTTTTTTTTCTTTATGGGGAAGGTGTTATGACCCTGTAGTTTATCGTGTGTGTCAAGAAATTTTGTATAAATCTTTTTATTTCATTGAATGTAATTATTAATATTATATATATATATATATATATATATATATATATATATATATATATATATATATATATATATATATATATATATATATATATTTGGGGGCACCTAACAGATGCCCCCTCCCCACTTAACCGAAAACAAATTATCTAAAAAGTTTGTGTTTTTGTATTCCCCTCCCCCGATATGTAGCTATGTTTTATTTATAAAATTTGATCCAAAATTTTTTTTTGACGGGGTATTTTTTTCCCTAGTGTTTTCCAAAGGTTCATTCCTTCGATATATATGTCTAATATGTTGTTGAAAAACATCGTGTTTACTTGAGCCGTAAATGTGAATCATGTGAGCACGTGCTGTGTATAATGACACAAAAACAACGTATTTGCTTCATTTGATGTATTTTTGTAAAACAGACAGTCGTAGTCGAGAGTTATACACAGTCCTAGAGTCGTAAAGTCAGTTTATTGTAACATCTTAGAGTTATACAACTTCTATTACCTCAAAAATGTATTTTTTTTTTGCTAGAAGAAGTCTCTTCGTATGTCTACGTAGAACATTATGTGTTGTTAGAGGAGCTAATCTTACTTCGTTTTTCTGAATAATTGTTTTTCTGGAGAACAACATTACTCATTTGGACAAAGACAATTTCTCGAAAGTATTTTAAATTGGAATGGAACAATACAAACTGTGCTTTATTGTGTAAATTCTGGAATTGTCTGTTAGCCTTGTCTAACGAAGTCATCCGCCATTTTGGACCGGAATTGAACTTCAGACTGTGTTTAGAACCTTTTAAGGACTTATGTTTCTATTTTGAACAAACAATTTGGATCATTTCTGTAAACCGTTAGTCTTGTTTAACATATTTATACGTTTTCTAGCAAAATAAATTATATTTGTTACAATTTATAAAGTATGTTGTATTCACTTTTTCTTTTATGTTACTTTGAACAAGTCGATATGTAACAATATATATATATATATATATATATATATATATATATATATATATATATATATATATATATATATATATATATATATATATATATATATATATATTTGTGACAAAAAACGCATTATGTTCTCACATACAGATTTATACTTAGAATCTCATTTCTTATTTCCATTATACGTCCACTCTGGCCTGTAAGTTTGAAGTTTATAACGGATTATGAATACGAAAGTACACGGTTTATTGGCTCTGATACAATTAACCGTTCGAGTGGATCCCGCGGTGAAAATGTATTTAATATGTACCCTTGCTGGGCCTGGCTAGACTTTTGATAAGATCTATCTGAAAACTTCCATCCACAACATCCATAAGTGATTGATAGCAATTGATGATGTTATATTTACACTGCCCGGCGATATGTGACGACCGGTATCAAATCGGTTATGTTTTAGCATAACAGATGGTGCGGCTATTTTTTCCACAATTCAATTATTCCAGGATAATATTCTTCAATAATATCACTAAATGATTTTTTTAATTTCAGCGTTATTTAAATCTGGTATTCTTTTTCTGTTATTTTGTAATGATTAAATAATAATTGATTAAGTTCTTGATTAACGTAACCATCTGTACTAAGATTAGTTGCAACGTTTATAATACTTCGATTAGCGACGTATAAATCAAACAATATCGCATTTAAGTGTTTTATTGACTCGATTAACTGATGTTTTACACCATCATCATAATGTTGTGATAATGAAATAAGTAAACTTATTAAATCATTAAATATTTTATCGTATTCAGGTTTAACAAACATCTAAAAATCTTTTAAAAAATCTTTCACCTACAATCTCTCGATCTCGCACCCCTTGCGTCTTGATAACAGTAAATGCTGATCTAGTTATCTTAGGGATTCTTTTAAATCGATAAAATAATAATCATTGTCGTTTGGATCAGATCCAAATCTGACATAACTCCCTGAATATTTTTCTCTATATTCTGGATTTTTAATGAATTTTTCTTCATTTGTTTTAAATTTCATTTTTAGTTGGTTATGAAACTCCATTATAATTCGGTGCAACTTCAGGCCATCCTAACACTGATCTGATCAAACTTTGATAGATATCTACAACATAATCAGGATAATTTATTTCAATCGCCGCTGATAGTATTGGTTCGTAAACAAGCTATCGCTATTTTAGATTTTTTCTTGTGATAGATTTAATTATGCTTTTGAACTCATTAATCTGTTCTATTTCATAACTGCCCGTTGAAATTCCTACAGCTTACCAATCAGGTGTTCCATCCGGTTCATTCTTATTCGCAAACACCAGTGAATTGTTTGCTGGTAATCCACCGAATGGTTTCGACCTGATATTTGGTCAGCTATGATAAACGCGTAATTGCGTTAATGCAATTTCACTTGCAAGTGAAATTGCAGTTGGAAAATTAACACTAAATTCAAGATTGGTCGAACTTACTGATATCATAGTAGTTTTTGAATACGTCGTATTAGTCACGATCTTTTGCAATAGTTCTCTTGACGACGTCAAGGACTCAGACATAATAGTTATCGTTATTATTTAATTCTCCACTTTTTCGCTTTGATTATTGTCACTGGCGATCATGAATGCTTCATCGTAGGTTTTCATTATCGTTGCGAAGTCCTCATCAGATATTTTACTATCACTGAGATACAATGGAATATATGAAGCTTAGTTAATGTGAGCAGCTGTTGCTGTGTGTAATTTCATCGTGTACTAGCGTAATTTATCCCTCGCGCATGTAGATATTTTCTTAGCGATAATACTGAAAATACCTCCGCATGTTATTGCCGTAGAAACTATAATTGTCACAAATGCTGGAGCCGTCATCGTTAACGTTGATGATAATAATCCGAATCCAGCAACAACAGCAGAAACCGAGCAAACGACTATATCAATAACAACCATACGTCTGCGATTTTTTTTCTTACTTTCACAATGTAATCGACAATGATATTTTTGTAAGCTCAGTCTGACACTTACACGCCTGATTGTATCTATGACGTTGAACGTCAATTAAAGACGGAATCATCTGATTCATTATACATAATGACGTCGTCTAATTAGGTAATTAATTCAGGAGCTTTAGTTACAAATTCCAGACACCACCAGTAATTATCCGAGACCATACTTGTATCCGATGATTCTAGAGTAAATGTTTCTTCAGAATCTTTATCCAATATTACAGATACGGTTCTAAAAAAATTATTAGTTAATGGAGATGTTGTAATTATCTTAAATTCTACACCGCTAAACACAGACAACCTTAACACACCAGCGACTTGTTCAATGTGTTTGATAGTTTTATTTCGTGGTGTCCATGTAGATGACTCTGATGAAACGACGTACACAATGTTGATGATCTGCTTGTGAAGAATTTTAAAAAGATTCGTTTTCTCAACAATATCAGGAATTCCACTAATGACATCGTTTAGTTTCGTGTTAACTTCAACGAGTTTTATGTCAACAGTTGGTAGTGTTCCAAAAATATATTAATGAATCTGTTCATATTTCTACGAAAATTCAGTAACGTTTGTATATGAATGCGTTAATTCCATCGCTGATCGTTGTCATTGCTGTCACTTGATCGCTAGCGATTTTAATATTGCTATCGTCGACGTATTTTTTGTTGCATCTTTATCTGCGGTTGGGTTTCCAAGATATGTAATTTTCCCCGACATTGTGTCGCCGGTTTTCTTAGCATAGTCCTTATCTTAAAAATTAACAGCATGTTTTTTTTCTGTTTCTAATTTTTGTGGTGATTTTTTTTTTATTTTTGTAATCATTTCATTATATATGCTTTTTATTCTTTTTAAGCGTTGACAAATGTTGTAAAGTGCTTAGAGCTACTAAAGTCCTCATTATTATTATTATTATTATTATTATTATTATTATTATTATTATTATTATTAACCGACTTACCAGAATCCTGTATTTTACCCTGATCAGCAAAAGTAACGATATTATTAATAACCGCGGTGGGAATTCGTACAAGTACATCTGGTAGTTGTATGTTGCTCGTTTTTAATCGATATTGTTTATCCTGAAAAACAACGACTTCATTTTAATCCACACTAGTGATATTTAATGAATCATCGATTTCATTTCTTAGCTGATCAAGAGTTGCGTAGTTGCGTAATTAGATAAGTCGACTTTCTGATCTTTCTTCAATCGAGATCTTCCATAAATATCTACCACTATGTTTATTAGTGTCTGTTTAAATACGACATCGTAGTATATTCATGTACGACTTATGAGGTGGCGCTGTTGATTTTGATACAGCATCAAGTACATTAAGTACTTCTCGAGAGATATTGGAGGATCCGTTTCTTTGTGTTGGTAGCGTTGAATACCAGATTGGAGCAATTTTATTGCTGACATAATGAAGAAATTCCCTTGGTAGCGCCAACCCATGCGAATCCAAATAAACAATTCTACGTGGATCAATTGCATATCCCTCCCATTCGGTGCCTGGTCCAGAGTCTTTATCAAGAATAATACCAGTTTCAGTATTATTGGGATGTTTTGGTAATTGATCACGCATAAAAACTCCTGAATTTTTTATATTTAGTTGCTTAGCTGCATCAAGTAAATCAAAATTCAATAGTGGAACTATTGTAGGAAGAATCATCGAACTGTTCATAGTCTTAGACCTGTTTGATATCAAAAGGTCACATAAGTAAGGAGTGAATATTAGTAATGTCTTCTGCCACTGATTTTATAGTATGAGCAGAAGATACTCCCATTGTATGTCTTCATATCACCATATGCATCAAACAGTTTGCGATACTGTATGTGTTAACTTTTGTCATTCAGCTGCAAACAGCCAGTGTATGGCAGACCTTTATGTGTGCAGTTTATGAGGAATAATAGTCAAGGTAAATTTTCACATTTTGTAAATGCTTATCCTATTTCAAAACTTTAATCTTGTTTGGTAATGGTCATCATTATGTCATTAATTTCAAGTGTAGTCTTTAGCCATCCCAGTCATAGACCATAATAGCTCATGAGATGGTCTATTGTCTGTCATCTGTCATTCATCTGTTATTGCTGGCATAAACTACCTGGAGGATTACCTCAATGGCTCTGGAAAATTTTGTTATGTCTACTCCTAAGGTGTCTTACTATTATTTCACAAAAAGACTCTACTGACTATGACCAATGGTTATTTTAGGATTTTGTCTAACAGACTTTATATGCCTTGGTAACCATGTTAAAAAATTTTATTGCTGCTAATAATAAATGGAAAATCATATCTTGAAACAAATGTGATCTCTACTGCTCTCCAAATGGATGGCTATATCAGCATGGAGTTCTTACACTTATACTTAATTTATCTTAATGAAAATTTGGCCACTCATACATCATGTTACATTCTTGAAAATTTTCTTGTCACTATTGCCCCAGAATGAATGATTGTTTTGACAAGAAAATGAAAATGGTGCCAGTCTTACATCCAATAATGCTGCCATAATGTCTCAGATATCTTGTTGCCACTACTCCTCTGAATGGATGATCAATATGACATGGGTTTTTTTTTTTCACAAAAAGACTGCTAAGGAAGTCTACTTTGTCCTAAATGAAAATGGTGCCAAGCTGACTTCCATAAATGTTCCACAACAGCTAATTTGAAAACTGCTAATATAGCTGATGTGATGAGATTATGATTTTTAATGTAGTTTAAAAATTTTTCAGTCATATTGCTTAGATGTCTGCAGTGTGGCAGTTTATAGTGATGCCTAGCACTGGGGTGTCATGCTGCAGACATGTACAATGATGTTCTCCCACCCAGTTAATGATGAGCATCAAGCAAGGCAGCTGTTAGTACATTTTTGTAAGTCTTTGGAATGACTCGACCAGGGATCAAACCCATGATCCCCCTCATCCAAGGTGGACATTTCAACCATTAGGCCACTGGAACAGATGGCATTATAACTGAAGAATATCAGAGATGTTTATTTTGAACATGAGACAGTTAAAAGGTAGAAATTGTCTTGAAAGCCTTGTATTAGGGCATCAGCCCCTTCATAGGACTTACAAACCCAATATCTTACACATTGTCAAATGGTAAAATCTTTATCTACATCCCATTACCGTATTTGCTTGTGTGTAAGTTGAGTCAAAGTGCAAACAGTGAAGATCCTGAAATGCTGTTGCATAAATACACCTGCAGATAGGAACAATCTTGCTTGTTCTACATTCATTAGATGCATGTCTGTTTGTGTAATTAGGATTTTAATATGGCTTTAACAATTTTTCAGTCATATTGCTACAATATTTGCAGTGTGGCAGTTTATAGTGATGTCTAGTACTGGGGAATCATGCCTCAGACATGTAGCATGATGTCCCACCCAGTCACATTATCCTGACACCAGGCCTACTATTCCTAACACTAACTTCTTATGATGAACACCTAGCAAGGCATTTGTTAGTACCATTTTTATAAGTCTTTGGTATGACTTGGCCAGGGTTCAAACCCGCTACCTACAGCATCCAAGACAGATGCTCTAATCACTAGGCCAGCAGATAAAGATGCAATGAATGGTTAAAAATTGTTTTATACATGGATTAACAAATGCTTGAATTTCCTTTTTTTATCAATACTGCTAAACATAATATCATTTTTAAATTTTATTTTCATTATCAGTCATTGTCTATACATCAATCTTGTACAATTTTCCTTCAGGTACTTATTGCTATTACCCTTAGTACAGCATATACAAATCGACATTTCCATGAAAATATAGAAAGTGACTCCCAACCAATTAAAATTAATGGTTGATGATCAGTCTTTAAATGTAAAGCTATACTGACACTGCAGTGTCCTAATTAAACTAACATTCCCAATATCTTAAGAATAGTCAGGTGGTAAAATCTTTACATCCCATTACCATATTTGCTTGTGTGTAAGTTGAGTCAAAGTGCAAACAGTGAAGATCCTGAAATGATGTTGTTAAATACACCTGCAGATCAGGAACAATCTTGCTTGTTCTGCAAATTATTCCTCTCAAAGTGCACAGACCCAGATCTGCTGCTGCAATATGTAACAGCAGGTCTGGGTCTGTGCAATTTGCAGTTGGACTCAACTAATAAGCAATTACATTCATTCTTAAATCCATTCAATTTGTATATAGATTTTATGTTCAGATTAACTTAGAAAATTTAAGTCATTGGACCATATTACTAGCTGTACTAAAAAAAATTTCTATTAATACATGCCTGAAAAGTGTCTGCCCATTATTTCTCAAATTCTTTGAAATTATCTATTTAAAAAGTTGGCACATTCTGAGAGAAGTTTTTTTTAATTTTTTTTTAAACAGAAGTATATGAGCTTTGTCAATAAAAATGCCAAAAGTACTTGGAAGGGGGCCAGTGAGAATACATAGATTAAACATCAGAAACCAATGATGTAGGCATCAGCCACATTACCTGCCGCCTTAAGCCAAATGAAAATTTAGCAAGGAGAAAAGCATAAATAGGGTATTACTTGCAGAATAATAATCTTTAGCTAGTTATAACATAGCTTGAAAAGTTGCATATATAGCAGCTCTGGGCCAAGGGATTCATCTCCATGTTTAGGTGAGATTGGGATGGGGGAGGGATACAGTTAGTGCATGGCACAAGACTTTTCAAAAGCCAAGATCCTGATGAGAAACATATTTACCAAGGGTTAGATTTTCTCTATCCTGCCTTCATGCGTGCAGTTATTCCATGTAGCAACCTGTAACATCCCCAAAATTATGTCAAAGAGATGTAGTGCCATGTAACATCACCTTAATTACATAGAGATGTTGCCAACTGTAGCTTCATGTTAATTATGCCAGAGATGTAACCACCCATTATATCAACTAAATTGTCAGAAATGTTGTCATCTGTAAAATCACCTACATTACCTCAAAGATGTAACCACCTGTAACATGATCTAAATTACACCATATATTTAGCCACCGTTAAAATGACCTAAATTAAATCAAATATGTAGCCATCTGTAGCATGACCTACATTTCATCAGAGAAATTTTGTGAAATAACTAATATATCTGTAATGTTAAATAATTGTTGTCAACAGGATGTATGTAATCATATCTACTATTAATAGGAAATTCTGACCCAGTATTTATAGGTTACTGCATTTGTATGGGAAAATATGAACGAGTTTTTCGGATGGATATAATGCACGACCTTGGGAGTGCAGTATATCCTTCCGACAAAACGAGTTCATATTTTCCCATACAAATACAGTAACCTTTTTTATATGCTCATTTCTTATTCTTCCCAAGGCTTAAATATATATAAACAAAAATACATTGAAAGAAACAAAGTAACTAAATGTACGCTGTATTCCGAACTAAATACATAAGCGTTGATGGATCATTACACAACATTATTAATGAGCGAATAACTCCGCCTAGATAAATATGAAGTTGGTCGCGCGCTAGACGTAAGTTTCGAAAGAAAATGGCGCTTGCTCTACTTAAAATTGAAATTTGGAGTAATATTGTTGATGAATACGCATTGCAACATTTTTTTCCATTTGTTCTGGAATGAATATCTTTTGGTATATTTGTCGATTCAACGCAATCTTTTGATTAATGTCTGGATTTATCTACATGAAGTGACTTGCATCGGTTTCCAGCAGCGTCTGCCATTTTAATGTTTTGAATTGTGTTGATAATCGGCATGCGTGTTTCTTTTCTGTCATTGAATGATTCAGATCACAATATGGGGAAATTATGAAACCTTTCCATTGCAATTATCGAAAACACGCTGTGGAATTTAATGTTTATTTCATTTTGCGTGCAGTAAGGAGGATGTAGCTACACTTGGAATATACTCGAAATTACAGTACAATTTCAAAATGTGCAATCAATCTTGAGAACCCATGACATGGCTCATCTAATTCAGATTTACAGACCTACGAAAATATATTTTTTGAGGAAATTCAGGATGTAAAATTGTAAATATATTTTTGACCATTTTTAATAACAGCTAAAGAACACAGTTTATGTGTATAATTTGCATTTTATTGTGAGGAACCTGTATAACGTCACTATATAGTTAAATTTGAAACATTGTATCAAAAAAGTAAACGCGGGAAACATTTGCTGGTATGTGGCCGTCTATGAAATATATGCTTTAGTTCATTCATAAAAAAAATTGTTTACGTTAGAAAATAGTTCCTTTGCACGTGGGATATAATAGGAAGGTGTTCAATATCGGTGAATATTGTACGATTCTGACAATGTAAAGTTAACGGAGAAAAAAAGATGAGCATATAATAAACATTTATATTTTATGTATTCTATCCAGCTGAAAAGAAAAACAATTTTGCATGACAAATAATGTTGTTGCCTTTTTTTTTTACATTGCATGAAATGAAGATAGAGACGTTATAGATAATGTTTCAAGTATTAATATACATATTATCTTTTGTTTGAATCAACTATGAGGATTTTGTAAGGTACCCAAATTACCAATTTTTAGCTCATCTTGCCATAATACCAAGTGAGCTCATTGTATGGTTCATTGTCAATCTTCCATTGCAATATCCATCATCCAAAGTCCATTGTCCATCATCCATTGTCCATCTTCACTCATCCATTGTCCATCATCCATAGTCCAATGACTTTCATCCATTGTCCATCATCCATAGTCCAATGTCCTTCATCCATAGTCCATTGTCCATCATCTAAAGTGCATTGTATATTTTCAGTCATGTATTGACTACCATCCATATCCATTGTCCATCTTCCAACATGTACTTTCCCTCATCCATAGTCTCTTGTCCATTTTCCATTTTGTTGCCTTTGCCTGAAAGATTACTGAATATATATATATATATATATATATATATATATATATATATATATATCTATATATATATAGATATATATATATATACATATATATATATATATATATTTGCTTTACTAAAAATACAATTTCCTGACAATCCAAATTCAGGGCCTATTTAATTTATTAAGATCACAGAAGTCTAGACACTGAAAAGAACATAGTCTGTAAGTTCTTTATGATTGTATTATGGTGGTTTAAAATTAGACAAATGTTGATACCATATTAAAATACCTGACATGTAGGTAGATTTGGAGCCAGAATTTTCAATTTGGGATGAAGATAGAGAAATGAGAGATAATGCTTCAAGTATTAATTTAAGTATTATCTTTTGTTTGAATCAATTATGTGGATTTTGTAAGGTACCCAAATTACCAATGTTTAGCTCATCTTGCCATAATACCAAGTGAGCTCATTGTATGGTTCATTGTCAATCTTCCATTGCAATATCCAGCATCCAAAGTACATTGTCCTTCATCCATAGTCCATTGTCCATCATCCATAGTCCATTGTCCATTTTCAATCATGATGACCTAAATTTCTTGTTTGTTGTTTAAATGTGATGTATTTGCATGAGTCCATATAATAAATCTAATGAATTTAATAACCTTTACCTGTTGGTATTACTTTAGTACATTTTTTGTCTTTTTTGTAAAATTCTTCCTATTTTCGTTTTTTGCAGAGTTTGCCTTCAGTGAGACCAGAACCCCAGGGTACAGTCCCTATTGATCTCCCAGAAGAGCCTTATGGAGTCCCTGACAAGTTTCTTCATGGGTAAATACCAATACTTTTGTTGGAGAACATTTTAGAAAAATATTATGGTGCAATTTTTATATATGAAATCAACTTTCTAACAAATGTATTTTATCAATCATTGCTTAGCTTGACAAAAAAGGATTAAAACGATTTTTCACCAGCATAAAGTAGCAGCTGTTCTATCTAATGAGTCTAAAATTGTATGTATCATAATGATATGGTGTGTCTAATTAGTCTAAAATGATATGTATCATAATATGTTGTGTCTAATTAGTCTAAAATGATATGTATCATAATATGTTGTGACTAATTAGTCTAAAATTGTATGTATCATAATGATATGGTGTGTCTAATTAGTCTAAAATGATATGTATCATAATATGTTGTGACTAATTAGTCTAAAATGGTATGTATCATAATATGTTGTGACTAATTAGTCTAAAATGGTATGTATCATAATGATATGTTGTGACTAATTAGTCTAAAATGGTATGTATGATAATGAGATGTGTCTAATTAGTCTAAAATGGTATGTATCATAATATGTTGTATCTAATTAGTCTAAAATGGTATGTATCATAATGATATGTTGTGACTAATTAGTCTAAAATGGTATGTATCATAATGATATGTTGTGACTAATTAGTTTAAAATGGTATGTATCATAATGATATGTTGTGACTAATTAGTCTAAAATGGTATGTATCATAATGATATGTTGTGACTAATTAGTTTAAAATGGTATGTATGATAATGAGATGTGTCTAATTAGTCTAAAAAGGTATATTATCTTACTGAGATTCTGTTGGATCTAATGAGTCTAAAATGGTATATATCATAATGATATGTTGTGACTAATTAGTCTAAAATGGTATGTATCATAATATGTTGTGTCTAATTAGTCTAAAATGGTATATTATCTTACTGAGATGCTGTTGTATCTAATTAGTCTAAAATGGTATGTATCAGAATGAGATATGTCTAATTAGTCTAAAATGGTATATTATCATACTGAGATGCTGTTGGATCAAATGGGTCTAAAATGGTATGTATCATAATGAGATGTTGGATCAAAAGTGTCTAGATTAGTGTACATTACAATACATTGCATTATGTTATATTATGCTATAATATATTATATTATATCATATTATATTATTTTTTATTATATTATAATGAGATGCTGGATTTAATGAGACTAAATTGGTATGTATCATATGATGTTTGATCTGATGAGTCTAAATTTGTATGTATCATAATGAGATGTTGGGTCTAATGATTTATTTCATAAAGGAGATACTGTTGGATGTACTGGTCTAAAATGGCTTGTATCATAATGAGATGTTGGATCTAATGAGTCTAAAATGGTACATATATTATCATAAAGGAGATGCTATTAGATTTATGAGTCTAAAATTATATGTATCATTATAAGATTCTATCTAATATAATGTGTCTAAAATGGATGTATCATAATGGAGATGCTGTTAGATTTATGAGTCTACACTGGTATGTTTCATTATGAGATTCTGTCAGATATAATGAATTATCATAAAGGACTTCATCCAGAAAATGACTGACATCTTACTGATCCAAAATGATGCCTTGTTCATCCTAAATGTAATGGTGGTAATCTGATATCCATGGCAGCTTATTTTAAAACTTTTGTATTACTGAAGAATATCAGAGATGGTTTAACACTAAGCAGTTAAAAAAAAGAAATGGTCTTGTCTTGAATTTCAGAAAATTCATTTTTGCCCTTCAAGGGACTTGTCTTTTCATTTATAGAAACTATACAGCATTTAAGATTTGTAATTGATCTATGTGTAAATGATTTCATTTTGTCCAGTTTTTACATTGTGTCCTTTTCCAGCACGATAAGAGTCAAGGTGATGTATTTCCTAATTCAGAAAGTCTTCTTTTTTTCCATGACAGAATGAAATTTGTGTTTGTAAGTTTATTCAGTTTCATTAGAAATAGTATTGGTTAAGATGTTCAATTTGTGCATTTTTATGAATCATTGTATAAAAGGCATCATGTGATAATCTGTTTACAGCCAGAAAGTCTTGTAACCTTTTTAATATATAAAGACATTTAAGTTATACATGCCAACCATTACGCTTTTGGTGTAATCATTACACCATTTTTAAGCAAATTACATTTCCGCAAGACTGTATATGGATTTTCCTTTCTATGGCTGTTTTAAAAAAGTTTAAATAAAACAATTAAAAGTTGTTTTTACCACTTAATTTTTATGTCTTTTTTTCCACTCATATAAATTTGATAATTAATATTCTTAAAAAGGTGACTGCTGTGTAAGAATAATGTAAGAGAACTTTCCTTATTTGTGATCAATACAACTGAATATGACCCCATTTCCAAGACAACCCACAGAACTTTACCGAACAAATTCATTTTATTGATAAGCTAGTTATGGGACCAGTCTGTATTTTTTAAAGAAAAGGATGCCAGATATTAAGTGGAATGCTTTATGGTATGAGTTGTGGATGTTATATGTCCGAAAATGTTAGAGCAGATGGATATTTTCAAATTTCAAAATATGTCATTTTAGAAAAGTGACAAATCAACACCACTTTACAAACTTAAAAAAGGAATATGAGAGTAATGTAATACAGCATTCTGAGCACCTGACTGATCATTGCAGAAATCACAATTTTTCAATGAAATATATACATGTGGACAAGTTGAAGTGTGTGCTGAATATAAATAAATTTCAGTATATTCTGTGCTTGTATTCTGGTTCTAATCCATAAGGATTTTGCACTTTGTGACAAGAAATTTTGCCAGCTGTAGAACTAGGTCATTCATAAAAATATATATTTTTCATATGTGCTGTAATTCTGGCATGTAATATAAAGATTACACTTTTTATGCCCAGATTCTGATTTTTTGCTACTTATAATAAGTACAATTATAACCTCCAGGCGGTTGGCATGCATGTAAATTCAGTGCATTTGAAAACCATTAAAAGGAGGATATTTTATTGCTATGAGAGGGAATGGGCATATTTTCTTCTAGTATACACAAGTATTGGTAATTTACTTTGCAATGAGTTCTGTATGATGTTTTCAAATGACGTTGAATTCTTATGGAAAAGTCTTTAAATTTTATTAATATTAAAATATTTTTGCCAATTGAAAAGATCTGTATTTTCTATATTTTTTAAAAGAAAGTCCTATATTTTTCCTATCTTTATTTTAAAATATTTATGTATTCTTTAAATTTTTTACTTAAAAATGTCTTGACAAACTGAAAGTGTCTACATTACATATTCTGTACAAGTTTAACAGTTATCTGGACATTCCTGTTTTCAAGATTTTCCTGAGTACAAATAATTATTGCCACAAAAAATCATTTTGTCCATAACTATTTCAGCAGTTTTTTGTCTTATCAGGTATAAAAGAATTGGTAGAAGAAAAAATCTTGAGATTTGTCAAGTTCTCTAAATTGAAACATTTTAGTTTTGGAAAAAGAATGTTAATTTTTTTAATTTTGATGGATGTATGCTGTGTGAGTAATTATAGGTTCATGTATGTATGTAAAGAATGTATTTATATTGTTTAATGGCATGTCAGCACAATACTGGCTACATGTACCAATTAAAAGTAAGTTCTGAAAGTATACAGATAAAGAATTAGTAAAGGAAGTGAAACATCCTGAGGAAATATTTTTCAGTAACCTCTAGTATGCCTTTGTTTCCTCATATTAGTCACATGTTTATACCTTGTCACTAACATTGACCTACAAGGGAATAGTCTTTTATGTATTTATATTATGGATTTCTGAAATAGGTTAAGATAATGAATATGGATTTGTATTTCAGCAAAATGTTCATGAAATATAAAATGTAAATGATGTATATAGACTCTGTAAAATGTAAAATATTGGAGTTAACTTGGTATCACATTTCAGTCATGACAGCACCAAGATTCTGAGAAAAGTTTTGGAAATTACACATCTACATCAATTGCTGAAAGCAATAAGAACATGGGTATAATATTACAGCACTCTTTCATTATAACACTGTCTATAGGAGCCATGGACACCTTACAGTGAGACTGCCTTATAATGAAATACATTATAACACTGTCCATGGCTGTCATGGAGCATACCACCTTATAGTGAGACTGCCATATAATGAGTTACATTATACATTATAACACTGTCCATGGCAGCCATAGACTATACCACCTTATAGTGAGACTGCCTTATAATGAAATACATTATAACTCTGTCCATGGCAGTGATTAAGTATACCACCTTATAGTTAGACTGCTATATAATGAGTTACATTATACATTATAACACTGTCCATGGCAGTAATGGAGTATACCACCTTACAATGAGACACAAAATATACCACCTTATAGTGAGAAAGCCTTACAATGAATTGCATTTACATTATAACACCATCCATGGGATTTATGGAGTATACCACCTTATAGTGAGAATGATTTATTATGAAGTACAGTATACATTTTAACACTGTCCATTGGAATCATGTAGCATACCAACTTGCAGTGAAACTCCTTTATAATGAAGTACATTATAAAAGTCCATGGCAGCCATGTAGTATACCACCTTACAGTGAGATTGTCTTATAATGAAATATATTATACATTATGACACTGTCCGTGGCAACCATGGAGTATACCACCTTACAGAGACACAAAATATACCAACTTATAGTGAAACTGCCTTACAATGAAATGCATTATACATTATAACACCATCCATGGGAGTTATGGAGTATACCACCTTTTAATGAGACTGCCTTATAATGAAATATATTATACATTATGATACTGTTTCTGGCAGCCATGGAGTATACCACCTTATAATGAGACTGCCTTACAATGAAATACATTATACATTATAATACTGTGCATGGGAGTCATGCAGCATAACACCTTATAGTGAGACTGCCTTATGATGAAGAACATTATATATGTAATTTTGGGTATTATGTATTGCCAATAAAGGTAAAATAAAATAAAAGAAATATTTTAAAATTATACCCCTCCCCCATAAAAGGTTACTAAATCTTGCATTACTGAGATCATTTCCTTAGGTACCCATAATGTTCACATTATATAGTATGAAAATAAGTTCCCTATTTCAAAATTTTGAGGATATAAGATAATATGATCTTTATGATTATATTGTGTATGAAAAAGTTAAGATGTATGGTTTTATTTAGTTGCACTCTTTGGCAATGTGAGATAAAAGGAGGTTATAAGATCAAAGTAAGATTGCATGAATCAAAATTGAAGGTTCATTGTACTGTCAGGTCAGACATATTTGTCAGATATTTCCACATCCACTTTTACATGATTTTGGTAAATAGTCACCACATATATCCTATTATAAGCCCACCCCCTTCTTAACAAAAAATGTATTAGGCTTACTCCATAGGCTTATCATAGGAGGAGTACTGTAATTACCATGAATTCACTTTTATTAGCTCTCCATTTACAAAGCAGAGTAAAGCTGTTGTGTTACCTCAGGGGTTAGTGTCAGCTTCAGCATCTGTATGAATAAATAAAATGCAGTATGTACAGCTGTAGCAAACTTTACCATTTGTTTTTCCTAGTTCATTGTCCATAGTTTTGAGTGGGTTTTAGACACCTCCCTCTGAGGAGGGTGGTAACCTATTTTGCACCCTGTATATACCTTCTGTTTTACCTGGAATGATAAAACTTGTTGAGTGGTTTCATCTTGATAACCATACACTCTTTATAAATGTTGGTCACTGTGACCCATATTTTACTCTTTACTGACTTTGATTACATTGTGTGTTTAAGTTTATTTCTTAGGGACTGTTCATTTGAGAACCATTTAACTAAATGGTTGCATGTATCTCTATTACAACCAAAACCATACAACAAAACTAATGACCATGATCTACATTTCACATTTACTAGATTAAGAAAAGGTTATAACCACATAGTTTTTTTGTATGCTGTGTACATACTGTCTTATCCAGAATTATGAAAGTGCAGAAGTAGGTAATTATGAGCCATACATTTTGCACATAACTAAAGTTTGTGTTTGATTTTCATTTTTAAGGTACAGGACATAGTAGAATGATGAAGTTAATGACAATATGCATCACCATGACCTACATTTGAGCTTGTAATTTCTTTTTAACTTCTTGTTTAGATTGTAACCACTTGTGATTTTTGCATGCTGTATTATTATACTGTTCTTCGTAGAATTATTCAACTTTAATGAGGAAATTCATCTGGATAATTACTTTTATTCTGAAAAAGGTCTCTATGAATAGCAATTCATAATACTTCACTGTAAATTTTCTAAATTATGTTTGAATTTCATTTATTTGGAGCTTTTTATGTTAGAATAATGAATTTGATAATTGAATGCACTCCATTAATAAAATTCCCATCTAATCAAAGAAGAAAGCCAGTGCCAATACTTTGTTAAAAAAAGCACATTAATTTTTTTTTTATAAACAATGCATTAACTCTGTTTATAAAAAATACATGTACATGAACAGTGTTGGATTTATTTGAATGATTAAAATATTTAGCAACATATAACTTGTGAAAAGGATAAAATATGTACCTGGAAGTTTTGTAACTTGGACTATCAGATTACTTGTTGCTTGTGTGAATTGTTTTCTTCCCCATACATCATCAAACTGCAGAAATCTTTCATTTGGATCAAAGGCTGCAGTTGTTCCCATGATCATCTGAACATCAAAATTGTTAGCTTGTAAATTGTTGTCTGCTTGTATGTAGGAATTATAAATTCAGAGCTGCAGGGAGTAATGTACTTGAATGAATCTCTAAACATGTGAATTATGACCAAATCAGTTAGGACTGTTGTAGGTTGTTTGGCATTTAACAACAGACTGAGGAATCAACAGATGAGAAAGGTATGGAAATATATCATTTTATTATTACTAAAAAGAACTATCATATCATGGGTAATCTTTCCCAGAATACAAAATCAGCATTGGACAGTAAATGTAATCGTATGTAAACATGCACACCAAATTTTTCAGTAATTTGGCATCAAAAATCTTTGAGAAAGAGAAAGAAAGATGGGGTGTGATCTCTTCACATGTAAAAAGACAGAACTAATCATAAGATCAAGACAGATCTAATCCTAATATCAAGATAGATCTAATCCTAAGATCAAGACAAATCTAATCCTAAGATCAAGACAGATTTAATCCTAAGATCAAGATAGATCTAATCCTAAGATCAAGATAGATCTAATCCTAGAATCAAGATAGATCTAATCCTAAGATCAAAAAAATCTAATCCTAGAATCAAGACAGATCTATTTCTGAGATCAAGACAGATCCAATCCTAAGATCAAGACAGATCTAATCCTAAGATCAAGACATCTAATCCTAAGATCAAGACAAATCTAATCCTGAGATCAAGACAGATCTAATCCTGAGATCAAGACAGATCTAATCCTAAGACCAAGACAGATCTAATCCTAAGATCAAGACAGATTTAATCCTAAGATCAAGACATAACAAGAAGCTTGCTGCTGAGTATTTACATCACTAGGCATACTTTCTTCAGTTAGTAGGTGTGCTGACCATGATTTTCCTGGCAGAAATGTTGACCATATTATCTCAATCTTAATAAGTTTTGACAAACTTTACATATTCTTGTCTTTTTTTCTAAAACCTTTGGCATTTGTGAAAGTTTGCTTATAAGTAAACTCTTGCTCTCTGGTAATAGTGAAGGGTTGCTTCTAAGGCAAAAGATTTTAAAATTATTTACTGGAAAAAGGATCTAGTCCAGATGTTATCACAATGTTTGTAGAGTATCTTTGTCAAAGGTTTCAATTGAGTATGGTCGTGTGATTGGTGGGAAACATAATCTGGATCCTACAATTTTCTTTGTATGTGATGCAAGTTATGCAATCCTTTTGGGTATTGATTTTAACTCACTTGGTATCGATTTTCTGTAATGACATGGTGAAGAAACCTCAATTTTAAAGAAACAGCTAATCATTATCCATCTTTGCAGAAAGTAGACCCTCTTTTTACACAAACAGCATAGTCATCAATTTAGACATGTCTACTCTTGTAAAATCAGTGTTCATTGTAAAGCTTGAAATGACATGATCATTACATTACAGTGTGACCTCATTGATACAGTAACAATTGTTTATTTATTGTTTGATAGCATTGTGAAATCTGGGAGAGATTGGACATCAGATGACATGGTTGAGATAATATAATGAGAAAGAAATATGCTACTGTTTTAATAATCATAATGATAGTCTTATAAGAAAAAATTATAAATTCAAGATGAAGTATATGAGAGCTTGGGAAATTGTTAGTAATTAATAACCTGCTTTTATCAGTCATGAAGGTCAATAGTTTTCAGACTTTTTTCATTATGCATGTGACCCAACAATTATATCTTTTGACTAGATTTTTCATAATATTGTAACATTCCATTACATTTTAATCAGCATGGCGATCCAGTGTCTGACATTCTGTAACCTGTACTTTGAAAACCACTAATGTTAGCTAAGTCCTGGCTTCCTGTTGCAGTGAAAATGATTTGATCTCAGTAAATATGTCATACACAAAACACTTTACAACATTCACTTTTCTTGGTATACTTGAGAAGAGTAATATCGACAATAATATGAAGCACACTGTGTTAGTATGTCATCCTTCCATCTGTCTGCTACTAATCTTGTTTCAGCACAATATCTAGAGTTGTCCACCATCTACAGAAACATTGTGGATGGTTTGTACCCATATCCATTCAAGATCCAAAACTTAATTAATTGAGTGAAGAAAAATTATTTTCTGAAGAAACTTGAGTTCTCCACCATTAAGGTTGCTAACTTTATGGGTAGCTTGAACTCAGGTTTAGGGATAAAACTATAAAATACCAGGTTCAGAAACTGAAATGTTAAAGTCACTTGACTGAATGACAAATTCTACATTATTAACAGTTTCCAAACTCTGTGGATAGTATGTCAATTTCGGGGTCAAAATCTTGAATGGCAAGGTCAGTATGGCTGAAAGAAGACAAATGACTTGTACACAGTAACTTGAGTTGTCCACCATCTACAGAATCCACAATTTTTGGATAGTATGCAATTGGGGTAAGGAAAAACCCTGTCTATTTTTGGGTCTAAATCTCAAATGGCAAGGTCAGTGTGTCTGAAAGAAGACAAATGGTTTCTGCACAATTATTTGAGTTCTCTACCATGAACAGTTTTCACACTTAGCTTGAACTGAGAAAGAACCCTTTGATTTTCAGGCCAAAAGTCAAGTTGTCTGTTCCTGAAAAAAGGAGAAAGATTTCCAAACAACAACATTAATTTTACATTGCATACATAGATCAGACTTTATGAATGGCTTACACTTGTCATAAGGAAAAACATTATCAATTTTGGGGGATATAATGTCAAAGGTCACTGACTGAAAGGAGGGATTGTGTTTGTACAAAACAAATTCAGACATATGGGACTTTTAAACACAGGACAAACTTAAAGTGTGCCATTCATGGCCCTCTTATTATGTACCCATTAACCTCAAGGAAAATTAATGACAAGATTCTTTATTCAATACTTCCCCCTATATTGACCTATACTTAAGGATAGATATTCAGCTAGGAGTAACTCAAGAAAATGCACACAAATGGAACATTGTTTAGTGATTTTGGATTGTTTGGACCCACAGCTGTGTAAAAATATAAAATTGTCATGTTGTCTTGTTGGTAAAGAACTGAAAGAAGAAAACTATTAAAGGGAACTAAGCAAAGCAATAAAAGAGAATGCTGGTCTTACCATATACATGTATACAAGAAGTTGAATCCATCAGTAAACAACACAAACCCAGATCTGCCAAGGCATTATGTGCCAGCAGGTGTTTTTTTTTCGCAGTTTGCTTGGAGTAAATAGTAGATCAAACAACATTCATACTGATCTGCAGAAGCCTTATACAACATTGAATCAAGATCTATGCTGTTTGTATTTGGATTGATTTATACAGTATCTTAAATCTGCAGTTAAAGATAAACTATTGCAGATATATATTTAAAGATAAAATGTAGATACACCATTGCAGATGCATCTTTTAAAATAAAATGTAGTTACATGTACCAGTGTATCTATAAGACATAAAGTATAGGTTTTTTTCTCTTTCAGATTTCAAAATGCAAGAAATGGAACAATGCAGGTGCATCCTCTTGAATATTCTGAGAAGCATGTAAGTATAATGTGACCAAGTTTCTACAATAAACCTTGTGTGGATAAAACTTATGTGCAATTTTTTCACATGACACTAAATTTTAAATATTTATTTATGCTAGATTCATTTGTGAAATTTTTTTGGGTATGCGCTTTGTATACACAGGACTCAACATGGAAATCACTCTGAACAGGTGAAATGAGGCTTTTGTGTATTAAAAATCTGAATGAGAAGCCAATCATTGTTTTGCATGTCAGACTCACATCCAAAAGGATATGGGCTCTATACAGTCACAACATTTAATCAGCACTGGTCAACTGCTATGATGTTTTCTTGGGCAAGGCACATTACTCCGATTTCCATGGCACTCAATAACTGGCTTGTTTGCTATGCCATAGAAAAGCAGACCAAACCAAATTTAAATGACCTGTGGGTACATGATAGTCACAGAATCATTGCTTGTCAGTGTGCCAACATTTTCTCAGCTCTTTTGTATTACATTATCATTAGTCATTTTTCATGTTACCAGACCAGCTTTATCATAACACATCCACATTTACTTTTAATTAATCTAGGCAGAATTTAGTTTTAAAAAAGAGGATAGAAAAACTATGTAATGAAAATAATACCTATAGAACTGGACCAAATTTTTGTGTTCAAAGACTTAAGACAGAAGAAAATTTATTTAATACCATGATACGCTGTACAACAATTTTGATGACCAGTCTGCAGTATTTCTTTTATGAAAATATCTGGGTTTAATCCCAGTAAGTTTGTTCTGGGGTGACATGTGCATCTTTCAACTCAAGGTGACCTGCATTTTTATCATAGTTACATTGTAAATCAAGCAAGTCCAGGTGAGTGATATGTAGAGCATATGGGTCTCTTGTTTAAGGATTTTGATTGTAGTATTGGATACAAAAAATGTTTAAAGTTTATTTTTGGCATTTTCTTTTTAGAAATCTTTCCAATGTAAGCAGCAACTTGTCTTTTCTGATTGTTTCTCATACTGTAGTGTGATGTTGTCATCCACAGTAAACTGGGACTTGATAAGACCCCTGGATTTTATGATTGTCAATGATAATTAGTTCATATAATTGGCTTATTATCCTTCCAATCCTTTAATGCACTCCATTCTCCTCATATACCTATAACCCAGGGTTTGTCCTGAATGGAGACATTCTTACTAATTACTGGTCCTACTTGTATTTACTCTCTACTCAGGCTCTTGTGTTATTCCTGTTCATAGTGATTCTGACCCTCATTATTGTACCAGAAGTACTTGAGTCGGTGAAGTAGCAGAGGAGGAAATAGTTTTTAGAAACCACTAGAATGTCTTATTTCCTTTGATAAAGCCTAAGCTTTTTACCTCATCACTAACATTGATCTACAATTGAGCAATATTTAAATGCTATCTGCAGTCTGTTATAATTAAGAACATTGATTTAATATATTTCAGCACAGTGTTCATGGTAGGACATAGTCATTACTTGTCAATACAATCTTAATGATGAATGGTGTCTTGTAATCATTATATGGTAGAATATTGGAACTTAACTTGACTTAATTTTCATCTCAGTGGTGAGATGTTAATATCACATTTCTGTCACATCAATATTAAGATTATGTGAGAATGTTTTTGAAAGCTACATATTGTATACATTATAACACCATCCATGGCAGTCATGGAGTATAGCACCTTATAGTGAGACTGCCATATAAAATGAAGTACATCATACATTATAACAATGTCTTACAATGAAATACTTTTTACATTATAACACTGTTCATGGCAGCCATGGTGTATACCACCTTATAGTGAGACTGTCTTATAATGAAGTACATTATAACACTGTCTATGGCAGCTATAGATTGTATCACCTTATAACCAGAGTGTGCACAATATATACAATTTTAGTGTCATGCAAAAAAATGGATCCATGACCACCTTATAAAATGTGTAATTATGACAGGAACTGAGGGAAGAATGTTATAAGTTAATGGGATGTACAGAATAAATTGTCCATGTGGAACCCCATACAAAATGAACAAAATGAGTGTACAATGTTCAGGACAGTTGTAACATCATATACACACTAGCTAAATAATGTATAACTAATTTATTACATCATAAACCTTCCATAAATTTATTTTTGGAAAGAATAGTACATGATAATCTTGTTGCTACTATTGTTGTATATACACAGTGTACTGGTTGTAGTATCATCTTTGTTTAATTAAAATCTAGCTTTCTTGTAGGGTACACACTGATACTAAACTAAATGGTAAATAATTTTCTATGCAATAAGATCATGTCATACATAGATACCCACCAGCTTGCATGATAGTTGAGTTCTCAAGAATGGTCACATGACTTGAGATCATATAACTAAAATTGTTTAGTTTTGCTACCTTTTATATTTTTTAACTATATCTTTTTTCACTTCAATACAAGTTTTTTCCATCTGTGAATCCTAATTTTTTTTAGTCAAATAATTTCATCATTTTTAGTTGTCACATAAGAGTTTTTTAAACATTTATATGAAACCCCATTAACATGAAATTTGTGCAAGGTGAAGTTATATAAGTCAGCAGATACCTTTATTTTAGATCATAAATTAGATATTTGCATTTTAATTTTTGAAGCCACGTTTATGCTTCATTCCGTTTTACCCAGTTGTGTATAGCCAATTATGTGTCTTACGTACACTACACTTAAAGTTATATGATTTGCTTTAATTCAAGACACAGTCATCAATTGAAAAAATGAATCAACAAGATTAAATCCCTCAGATAAATTACAAAGATAATAAAACTGGTCAGGACCAAGAGTGACTTGACTTCCCCAGCAGATGGGATGGAATGCCTCCACATCCTATCAGGCAACACCCTCCTACATGATCTAGTTATAACCTTGTTGGACTTCTTGTACCCTTATGCATTAGCTTATATATAAAAACTGAGCTTTTGTATCTTATTCATGTTCCCAGAATTTTCCTTATAGGGTAACATTATGTGACTAATGTTTGTACAATGATATGCTATAATATTACATGCATAACATTTGTAACAAGATATGCTATATTATTATGTGCCTGAAGTTTGTACCTTGATATGCTATAATATTATATGCCTTAAATTTGTACTGTGATATGATATAATAATATGTGCCTGATGTTTGTACCCTGATATGCTATAATATTATGTGCCTTAAGTTTGTACCCTGTAATATTTGTACCCAGAGATGATATAATATTACATGCATAAAGTTTGTACCCAGATATACTTGTATGTTATATGCCTAAAGTTTGTACCCTGATGTGATATTATATATGCCTAAAATTTTTATGCAGATATGCTATAATATTAAATGCCAAAAGTTTGTACCCTAATATGCTTTAATATTATATGCCTAAAGTTTGGACCCTAATATGCAATAATTTCCTTCTTAGCCTGCTTATTATAAATCTTAATGTTGTTCACAGGCAAGACTTGGCTTGGTTTTGTGTGTTTAACACCAATTTTCAGGACATGTTAGGCTTCACATTGCAGCTAGTGCATTTACTGGAGGAAGAACCCAGGAAGACCCAGATAAGAGCCTCTGGAAGCTACTGAAAAACTTCTTCACATACCAACATTGGCTGGGCTGAGACTCTAATCTGCTTAGACAGAGGTGAGATGAGAGTGATCTGTATCCACACAGGTCCCCCTGATTACAGTTGTGTCGGCATATTCTATAGAACCCTTACTATAATGACTGATCTAGGAAATGTATGGTGACAATGGGAGAACACAACATAATGACTGATAGAGGAAATAAATTGTAGTGAGGGGAGATAAGAACCTGATTGTTATGAATGTGTCTGAACACAAATATTTATGTGCTTAAGTTTAGAATTAATAGTCAAATTTGGTCAAAGGCCAAGGTCACTGACTTAAATGAAAATTGGCTTCTCTACATTTTCATTATTGCCATATAACAGACATGGATCAAACCAAGTGGATGGTCTACACTTGGAGTAATGAAGAAATCTGTTAAATAGAGGAAACAAATTTATTAATTTTTAAACAAAAATGTCAGTTATCTGTACAGGGAATATTAAACATGGTGCAGGCAGATAATGTGCTATTTATTTTATTCTTGTTTGGATATTTTTAGTTAGTTTCTTGACAAGGAGTAGAAGAGCTACAGGAAATTCCATAATTGCAGAAGAATCTGAGCATAAAAATTAAACACATGCTTTAAACTCCAAAATGAAGAATCATACACTGAATCACATGATTGAAAAGAAGTTTCATTAATTCTAACTGAATTTTAAAATATTTCTTCCATTTTAGTGGGAAGAAAATAAGAGGAAGATGGACTTTATGATGCTGAGAAATACACATGCCCCATTAAGACTGCAGATGGAATCATTTATTGTTAACAAAGTGAGACATTCTATATTCAGTCTGATTTTGAGATTCCATTGTATAATACATGTATTTTCATTAATTCAAAAAGAAATATTTCATCTATTTCCATAAATCAACTACTGTGGCATAGTGTGCAAGAAACGAAAGTATGCAAGTTCAGATACTGCTCAAGCTAAGTCAGGTTTGCTGCATTAGTGAGTCAGAGAACAAGACACTTTACTCAGTTGATCTCTATTATATAACCTTTTATATCATGATGTGCCACTGAACCACAATGCAGACCTGTTGATGTGCCACCTAACACCAATTCAAACCTCATGATGTGCAATAAACGCTAACTCAAAACCGTCTCCACAATGGCTACAAGTATTTGTTTTTTATCATGTCTGTGATAAAATTATGTGTATGTGAAAATCATGGCCTATCTATTCCAAAGAGTTTAATAAAGTCATGGCAATGTATGCCATGGTTTTCTAGAGATTGGCTTGCATGTCAGGCTGCAAATCACTCAGTAAACATATTACTTTGATTTTGTAAAATGGATTTGAGATTATCAGACTTGCTATGATGTTATGATCAGTTTAATTTTACAGTGGTGTTTGTTTATGCATTCGAAAATAAAATTTGGTATTAAATATGCAAGATCCCAGTATTGAATGTGGAATGACCATGTTACCATGTGAAGATTCCAGTTTTACACATTTTTGAGTGAACAAGTAATTTTCAGTTAGTATGATCAAGTTCTGATCCATAATAAAAATTATTTTTCTTTGAGATAGCAAAGAAGACTGAAAATCGCTGGAGAGGACCTGAGTTGCACTGCTTCCACATTGGAACTATTTTCTAAGGCAGTCCAGTAATTTTGATTAATATCAGTATTATCACAATGCAGTTATGACTAATTTCATAACTGGCTTTCAAACATTTTGGAAATGCATGGCAAAGGACCTGATCCCTAAGGTAATATTTTTTGTGGATTGGGGTTACCTGTGCAGTGTATGTGTAAAGGGGTTGGTGTCAAAAGGCATCATCATGCAGTAAAGGGTTAAGGTAATACAGATATTTTCTTTGCTCATTACTAGTATTGAAGAGCATACTGATTTCTGAGCATAAAACTGGTGAACATAATATGAGAAATTTAGAACAACTGTTTACAACACCTGTAGACTTTGAATCTACAACTTTCATCATTTTGAAAACTTATCAAACTCTTACATTTGGACAGCTCTGATTTATAATATTTTCTGTTAGCACCATATTTAGCACAATTTATTGTACCTTTCTGATACCTTATAGTACTTGCCAGCACCCACAAGAATTTATTGTGAAGAAAATATATACTACTTGGAAAATATTTGAAAAAGCACTTAAACATAGAGTTTTTGGGTTGTTTCTAAGGATCTTAGTGCCTAGTTCTTTTTATTAACTATGGAAATTAAAGTATTACCTGTCCTTTCTCAAAGACATTCTATGTAAGATATTCTCCCAAAATATAGACTAGTTATTAGTAAATTCCCAATGGCTGACTGTGTCGCATGAAACATCTAAACATGTATGTGCATTTAGAGTTGTTTATTATTAAAGATAAATATGCCATGGCCTACAAAATATTTGCTTCATTGTGCATCAGAGTTATAGACCTTGATTCATAAAACTCCCTGTGGTAACAATTTTACTTTCAAGACCAGTCATGTGACCTACATGCTGTAAATCCCGACTTATAAGACAACCAGGCATACAAGACCAATTTGTAATATAAGAGCCTTTTTTGAGACTCTCTTGTCTTGATTAGCCACATTTTGGTTAGCAGAAAAGGTGGTTTATCAAGACCAGTTTAATTTTAATCTTTACATTATGATTTCACTATTGTCACTACACTTTCAAACTCCACATATTTAAATACTACTAAAAATATGATTTTGGGCAAAACCATGAAAATTATTTCCCACATAAAAAAGGAATCAATTCTGAGGTAAGTTCCCATTTTGATTAGTTTTATGTTTTTATGAGTTGCCAGTGTTTAGTTTGTCAGGCAAAATACCTGCATATGCTTCTGAATTTTTCATCTGTCAACAGATGCTTTTATTTACCTGACCTCAAAAACTGCTCACTTCAAGCCATTGTTTTTTTTGGGGGGGGTAATTAAAATTCATGGGAATAATTCATAGGCATATACTGTAATTGTTTGTCCAAGCAGCTGTGTACTTTCATAAAATCATAGAAAACTTTAAGATTTTGAGATTCTAGAAAGTTTAAGTCACTGTCCAGATTTTTAAACTGATGTGTTCAATTATTTTGGGCTTTTAATATGAGAGTCATTTCTTGAAAAGTAACATTTTAACAGTAATAAAACTTGTGTCAAAGCTTGGAGTATTTGCAAAATGTAATGAGCTGTGTACAAGTCAGTCTTACTGTGTATTTAGAAGCACCAAATAATTGAGTTTTAAGATTTTCTGTTTATAGAGTTAGTTTTATTAAAATAACAGAAAACTCCTTACAACAGTTCAATAATTATCACTTGTGAAATGTAATAATTAACATTTTTTAAACTTGACAATGTTATGTAGCTATGGATCCAACCAATCCAAAACAAGAAAGCAGTTTATAGATTGTGTGCATTATTTTTGGTACTTTTCTTAATTGAAGATCTGTCTCCATGTAAGTGTCTTTACATGAAAATGCATGGGAAAGACTCCATAATGCTGAATGATGTTTTAAAAATTCATGAAATTTGCAAAGGGTGAACATCATTGAGTTGTATTAAATACACCAAGAAAAGGAAACATTAATTGGGGAATTTGTTAAGAATTGCACATATTGAGATTACACTGAATTTTGTTGATATAAAAATTCATGGCAGATTTATGGCAGGTCATAAATAAAGATTTCTGAAAGTTTCATCTATTTTTTGTTGACTTTAATAAGTTTTTTTTTTTCCACAGGACTATTATTATTATGACAACTCAAACTATAAGAATATTTTTCCTGCAATATTTTAATATAAGAAAAAATATTCTTTTCAATTTTTGTCCAGTCTCTCATTGAGTACATACTTAGGTAATGTTATATTGATTCTGCTGTAATGTAATCATACAACATTATGAGTTGTGCTGTATGTTTTTATTGTACAAATGCAGACTACCTTAATGAGATTTTAGTATTGAGAGGTTTCATTGCATTTCATTTAAATTAATAGATATAGACACAGCCTGGAGAGCATAAGACTCAGTCAACCAAAAAATTTATTTCACAAGTAAAACAATTGTGATTGGGTAAAAATAATATCATTTGTGATTGGGTAAAAAATAATAACATTTGTGATTGGTTAAGACAAAATATGGAGCATAAATTCTGGTAGTTTTACAATTTCTGTTTTTTCATCAAAATTACTGCTTTATAGGCAAACTATTGCAAAGTTGTCAAAACAATATTTTCTTTGCACATCACATCCAGTTCTGTTACTAGAACCAAAATGAGGAAATTTGCTGAAAGCATGATTTTAATAAAATTTTGGAGAAAAAGAAAACTTTTAATTCCAAGTCAAATATGGACCAAAAATTGTCAAAAATTGTTAGTACAAAAATTTTAAACAACAGGTTAAAAATCACTACAAACTTTTTATTTGTTCATTGAATACATTTTTACATCTATTAACATAAAAACAATCTATTTACAAACAATACTATCACTTCATAAAGTTAAGATTACAGGACGACATCAAGCCTAAATATGTTTCCATGTAAAAAGAATATTTTACAAGAAGTAGATGATCCTAAAAAAAACGTCTGAATTGATACAATTCTATATTATACATATTATACGTGAAAGGGACTGACTCTCCTGGTTGAAAAGAATTTCCAGAAATTTAAGGTAAGTTTGGGATTGGCACCATTTGTATTTAGGACCAACAAGACATAATAAAAAGTCTTCTGGTTAAAGAAGAATGTCAATATAACCAGTCATCTCGCAGATGTAGTCATAACAAAATTTTAAGGGTGGCCATTGTGGCAGTCATACGTTTGATCGGTACCATTTTCAGTTTTGACCAACTGGACAACATAAGTCTTCCTGTGAAAATCCTGTGCTGATATGGCTTTTCCAAGTTTTCAAGATGGCAACTGTGGCAGACAAACTAATTGTTTGAATGGAAACATTAAGTTCAATAACAAAAATTGTTTAGTAAAATTAAAACCATGTTGATATGACCATTCATTCCAAAGGAAAAATGATGGTAATATTTTCAGGATGGTTGCTTTGGTGGCCTTACTCATCATCAAACTGGCACCATTTCCAATTAGGATTAACTTCGTGTTGATAAGACTGTCCATTTAAGAACTGTATAGATAACGCTTTAAAAGTGGCCATTATAGAGATGATACTGGATGTCCAGGCAGGTCCATTTTCATTTTGGACCACTTAGACCACAGATTGAATGCATTTGTGAAATTTCTTGTTAACTTTCCAAGTAGTTTATGAGGAATTGCCATAACAAATGTGTGCTAAACAGACAGATGGGTATAACTATAACAAACTAATCATAATGGATGGATGGACAACAAACAATACACCATCCCATAAATTATTCTGGGCTATGACCAGAAAAGCTAATAAAATGACCCTATTCTAGTATGATGAAAAATTGAGAAGCCAAATACATGCTAATGATAATAAAAGAAGGAAGTTGTGAATTATATGTGAAGCTTCATTACTTCTTAAGGGTTTCACATTTACTCTGACTTCTTCACAAATGAATGTAATTTCTTCATCACTTTCACTTTTCTTGTGATTGTCACTGGTGTAGTTGGCATATTCGCTAATTTCAATGGCATATTTTTCAGTTCTTGTGGCATTGTTCTGAATTCTTTTAGCATAGAACCCCAGTAAACATTTGCAGTCATCAATTGATGATCTAGCTGTTCCATTAGTCTTGGAATTTTCAGGGCACGGGTGGCATTTCATTTGGTCATTACTGCTGTAAGATCCTTCTGGACAAGCTTTAATAATAATAATAATAAAAATAATAATAATGTGAAGAATAGCACAAAAATATCCTATAACAACAAGACAGTTTCACTAAATATTAAAATACATGTAGTTTTATTATTTTAATTATTTTAAAATATTATATAAAATTACCATTATAAAGATTGGAAAACATTTTCTGTTTTCAAAGTACAAATGAAATTTCAAAAGAAATAAATTTTAACTCTTGGAAGCCAAGATACCAATTTGCATTTAAATAAATGATTTCCAATTAATCCCTAAAAAAACAAATATGTTTCTAGTAAGGTATTATTCTCTGGTTGTTTATGTACAATCAGGCATCTGCTGGATTATCCTCTCTAGGTATTGGCAAGAATTTATGGGTGCACTTTTCATACTTTCATGTTCACAGATTTTTAAACTCTTTTCAATCTAATCTAATTGTTATCCAATCCAATTACCCGAATTTAATTACTTTTTATTGGTGAAATGACAGCCAGGTAAAATAACAGCTGTATAGGCTAAGCTATTCCAACATGATAGCTTGTCAACTTTTTTAATATTATAGATTTTGTAGTGGGAATTTGCATGCATGCTGAGTCAACACCAAACATTTTGTAGAACTGGCAACATCAAATCAAATTTAAATAAGGGAACTCCATAGTGAGATGAACTGGTACATATTACCTAGGGAAAATATATCCAGGTGTTGGAGATAGTGAGGACAAGAACAAATGTATTACAGAATTACTAGCAATTGTTAGTTAGCTCAGTCTAATTGGGTAGAAATTGATTAAAATCATTAGTAAAGAGTATTTAATCCACAGTGTTTTATAGAAAAATCAGTGCTCTCTCTCCATAAAAACCTCATATGGGTATGTCTGTGTACCATCAATGCAATGATTGGGACATTACATACCTTCACAGTCATATCCTTTGGATTTATTTTGGTGCACATAGCCATCTGGGCATTTATCTAAAAAGTAGAGAACAAATTGAAGACAAAAGGTAAAAAGATATAACTGTTTGCTATTATTAGAGTCAAAATATAAATATACTTCTTCATTGAATATAAAACATATATCAAAAGGAAAATTATGATTTATGCTTGTATAATAAACCCTGATTTAGTTAAAACATCAGTGACAGATAAGCAATGAGTTTGGAATCTAATTGCATTTCAGATGAAGGACTAAGTTATTATTACTGAGAAATTTTAGAATGTGAAGGCAAAAAATTAAACTGGAATAAGACAGTGGTTTTCAAACAAAAACCTGCCTAGCTTCTCTTGATTAATTCCAACAGGAACTAACTAACATATAAGGAACCATGTTATTTGGCTGCAGGGTTAAAATTTTCACAAGACAAAATTTACTCAATTCTTTTTCCTGTTGAATAAAAAAGGAATTTAAAGATGACATACCATCACGTGTCCCAGTTATATAAAAACTCCTTTGAATTTACTCAGTGGTACATACTCTCTATTTACATAATGCTAATTTTACTTTCTGTTTCCATGTTAAGATAAAAAAGACTGAATGCAGAGAATTTAAGGTATCAAAATGCACATCATCATAACATGCTAACCTGACAAGTTTGGTTGATATAATTTTAACAGTCTGAGAATTAGGCTCCAGCAACAGAGTGATGGATATAGCAACAGCAAAATCCCCTACCCTCATATAAGATGCCAGGGAATTAAGAACCTCCCAAAAGACAGCCATGTCAAAGGAGATGACTGTTATAATAAAGGCCAGATACTCTTTGAGCATGAAGGACTTTACAAAGAAGAAATTCTTAACAATTCTGAACATGTAAAATGAGGCTATTAGTGGTTTAAAAGACACTGTGAGGTGCTACAGTAACCCAGCAGTTAATGTAATAGACTGGTGATCAAAAAAATGCAATTCAATTCCTACCATTATATCAGACTGTATTAGATACTGTGAAGCGTACTTGGGCAAGGCACTTTACTCCTCTTGCCACTGCCCGAAAACACCTACTTGTATTTCTGTAATGACCAGACTGCAATAGTATCATTTGTCTTAAAGTTTGTGATCAGCGAACAAGCAACCTTCTAGATATTATACATGTCTATTTGTGTTGTTCTTTGCTTTTAATTTCCAGTTTAAATCAGATGACTGCAGGAAATGATTGATAAACAGATGCCAAAAGAATTTATGGCAGATTTATGGCAGGTCATAAATTAAGATTTCTGAAATTTTCATTTACTTTTTGTTGACATTAATAGGATTTTTTCTCCACAGGAATATTATTATTATAACAACTAAAACTATAAGAATATTTTTCCTGCAATATTTTAATATAAGAAATAATAATCTTTTCAATTTTTATACAGTCTCTCATTGAGTACATAAATAGGTAATGTTATATTGATTCTGCTGTAATGTAATCATACATTTTGAGTTGTGCTGTATGTTTTTATTGTTCAAATGCAGACTACCTTAATGAGATTTTAGTATTGAGAAATTTCATTGCATTCGATTTTAATTAATAGATATAGACACAGCCTGGAGATCATAAGACTCAGTCAACCAAAAATTCATTTCACAAGTAAAACAATTGTGATTGGGTAAAAAATAATATCATTTGTAATTGGGTAAAAAAAAAATAACATTTGTGATTGGTTAAGACAAAATATGGAGCATAAATTCTGGTAGTTTTACAATTTCTGTTTTCTCATCAAAATTACTGCTTTAAAGGCAAACTATTGCAAAGTTGTCAAAACAATATTTCCTTTGCACAACATCACATCCAGTTCTATTACTAGAACCAAAATGAGGACATTTGATGAAAGCATCATGATTTTAATAAAGTTTTGGAGAGTGTTAACTATTAACATATAAACAATTTCTTTACAAAAAATGCTATCACTTCATAAAGTTAAGATTACAGGACGACATCAAGCCTAAATATGTTTCCATGTATAAAGAATATTTTACAAGAAGTAGATGATCCTAAAAAAACGTCTGAATTGATACAATTCTATATTATACATATTATACGTGAAAGGGACTGACTCTCCTGGTTGAAAAGAATTTCCAGAAATTGAAGGTAAGTATGGGATTGGCACCATTTGTATTTAGGACCAACAAGACATAATAAAAAGTCTTCTGGTTAAAGAAGAATGTCAAAATAACCAGTCATCTCGCAGATGTAGTCATAACAAAATTTTAAGGGTGGCCATTGTGGCAGTCATATTATACGTTTGATCAGCACCATTTTCAGTTTTGACCAACTGGACAACGTAAGTCTTCCTGTGAAAATCCTGTGCTGATATGGCTTTTCCAAGTTTTCAAGATGGCAACTGTGGCAGACAAACTAAGTGTTTGAATGGAAACATTAAGTTCAATAACAAAAATTGTTTAGTAAAATTAAAACCATGTTGATATGACCATTCATTCCAAAGGAAAAATGATGGTAATATTTTCAGAATGGTTGCTTTGGTGGCCTTACTCATCATCAAACTGGCACCATTTCCAATTAGGACTAACTTCGTGTTGATATAACTGTCCATTTAAGAACTGTAGAGATGATGTTTTCAAAGTGGCCATTATGGAGGCGATACTGGATGTCCAGGCAGGTCCATTTTCATTTTGGATCACTTAGACCACAGAATGAATGCATTTGTGAAATTTCTTGTTAACTTTCCAAGTAGTTTATGAGGAATTGCCATAACAAATGTGTGCTAAACAGACAGATGGGTATAACTATAACAAACTAATCATAATGGATGGATGGACAACAAACAATACACCATCCCATAAATTATTCTGGGCTATGACCAGAAAAGCTAATAAAATGACCCTATTCTAGTATGATGAAAAATTGAGAAGCCAAATACATGCTAATGATAATAAAAGAAGGAAGTTGTGAATTATATGTGAAGCTTCATTACTTCTTAAGGGTTTCACATTTACTCTGACTTCTTCACAAATGAATGTAATTTCTTCATCACTTTCACTTTTCTTGTGATTGTCACTGGTGTAGTTGGCATATTCGCTAATTTCAATGGCATATTTTTCAGTTCTTGTGGCATTGTTCTGAATTCTTTTAGCATAGAACCCCAGTAAACATTTGCAGTCATCAATTGATGATCTAGCTGTTCCATTAGTCTTGGAATTTTCAGGGCACGGGTGGCATTTCATTCGGTCATTACTGCTGTAAGATCCTTCTGGACAAGCTTAAATAATAATAATAATAATAAAAATAATAATAATGTGAAGAATAGCACAAAAATATCCTATAACAACAAGACAGTTTCACTAAATATTTAAATACATGTAGTTTTATTATTTTAATTATTTTAAAATATTATATAAAATTACCATTATAAAGATTGGAAAACATTTTCTGTTTTCAAAGTACAAATGAAATTTCAAAAGAAATAAATTTTAACTCTTGGAAGCCAAGATACCAATTTGCATTTAAATAAATGATTTCCAATTAATCTCTAAAAAACAAATATGTTTCTAGTAAGGTATTATTCTCCGGTGTTTATGTACAATCAGGCATCTGCTGGATTATCCTCTCTAGGTATTGGCAAGAATTTATGGGTGCACTTTTCATACTTTCATGTTCACAGATTTTTAAACTCTTTTCAATCTAATCTAATTGTTATCCAATCCAATTACCCGAATTTAATTACTTTTTATTGGTGAAATGACAGCCAGGTAAAATAACAGCTGTATAGGCTAAGCTATTCCAACATGATAGCTTGTCAACTTTTATAATATTATAGATTTTGTAGTGGGAATTTGCATGCATGCTGAGTCAACACCAAACATTTTGTAAAACTGGCAATATCAAATCAAATTTAAAAAAGGGAAACTTCATAGTGAGATGAACTGGTACATATTACCTAGGGAAAATATATCCAGGTGTTGGAGTTAGTGAGGACAAGAACAAATGTATTACAGAATTACTATCAATTGTTAGTTAGCTCACAGTCTCATTGGGAAGCAATTGATTAAGATCATTAGTAAAGAGTATTTGATCCACAGTTATTGATAGAAAAATCAGTGCTCTTTCTCCATAAAAATCTCATATAGGTATGTCTGTGTACCAGCAATGCAATTATTGGGACATCACATACCTTCACAGTTGTATACTTTGGATTTATTTTGGTGCACATAGCCATCTGGGCATTTATCTAAAAAATAGAGAACAAATTGAAGACAAAAGGTAAAAAGATATAACTGTTTGTTATTATTAGAATCAAAATATAAATATACTTCTTCATTGAATATAAAACTTATATCAAAAGGAAAATTATGTTTTATGCTTGTATAATAAATCCTGATTTAGTTAAATCATCAGTGACAGATAAGTAAAGAGTTTGGATTCTAAAAGCATTTCAGATGAAGGACTAAGTTATTATTACTGAGAAATTTTAGAATGTGAAGGCAAAAAATTAAACTGGAATAAGACAGTGGTTTTCAAACAAAAACCTGCCTAGCTTCACTTGATTTATTCCAACAGGAACCAACTAACATACAAGGAACCATGTTATTTAGCTCCTGGGTTAAACTTTTCACATGACAAAATTTACTTCATTCTTTGTCCTGTTGAATAAAAAAGGAATTTAAAGATGACATACCATCACGTGTCCCAGTTATATAAAAACTCTTCTGAATTTACCCAGTATTACATACTCTCTATTTACATAATACTAATGTTACTTTCTGTTTCCATGTTAAGATAAAAAAGACTGAATGCAGAGAATTTAAGATATCAAAATGCACATCATCATAAAATGCTAACCTGACAAGTTTGGTTGATATAATTTTAACAGTCTGAGAATTATGCTCCAGCAACAGAGTGATGGATATAGCAACAGCAACATCCCCTACCCTCATATAAGATGCCAGGGAATTAAGAACCTCCCAAAAGACAGCCATGTCAAAGGAGATGACTGTTATAATAAAGGCCAGATACTCTTTGAGCATGAAGGACTTTACAAAGAAGAAATTCTGAACATGTAAAATGAGGCTATTAGTGGTTTAAAAGACACTGTGAGGTGCTACAGTAACCCAGCAGTTAATGTAATAGACTGGTGATTAAAAAAATGCAATTCAAATCCTACCATTATATCAGCCTGATATTAGATACTGTGAAGTGTCCTTGGGCAAGGCACTTTACTCCTCTTGCCACTGCCCTAAAACACCTACTTGTATTGCTGTAATGACCAGACTGTAATGGTATCATTTGTCTTAAAGTTTGTGATCAGCGAACAAGTAACCTTTTAGATATTATACATGTCTATTTGTGTTGTTCTTTGCTTTTAATTTCCAGTTTAAATCAAATGACTGCAGGAAATGATCGATAAACAGAGGCCATATAGATTCCAGGTTATGCAATGGGAGTTACTCTGGTATTGTGGTACATGTAATTCTAACAAAGTATTTTTACAATGGCATATACTTGTCCTAATGTTGGAAACTTGATGTATATGTTACACAAAGTGTAAACTAACTTGAAAATGGATGCAACTTCCATGGCACTCATTCTGCCACCTGCCATCCAAAAGAAACTTATCAGAGAGAATTAATGAAATGCATCTGTAACCACATGTGATGGGGAGGGTGGTGCCAGGATTATCAATGAGAATGGACCAATAACATCAGCATGAAAAGTACATATCAACCTCAGACTGTTTAAAAAATTTCCAATGAAAATTAATAAATTGTGTACAAGAAAGGAGTCAACACCTGTCAAATGCAAACACCTCCATAAAATAACAACCATCCATACTTCATATTTTGATGCTTATTTGCCATCATAGATTTGATTTCTTAGATCTTGACAAATATGGTAACCATAAGATCTAACTCTTGTATAATATCATTGGAAAATTATCAGACAACTAATTGGTTGACTGAATGTTACAATAATAGTGATTTTAAGAAGATAAAGATTCTATTTAAGAACATGGTGTACAGCCATTATTTGGAAATAAAATAGTGTACTTGTCAGCAATCCCACTATTTTCCCAAAATCAGCTGGTGATACAGAACTAGTAACTTATGGTCATGTAGTGTATATATGATAAGTACACTATAGGTGTCACTATGCAGAGAAAATACTGAAACCTTCAAATGCCATCATATTATGAAACCCACAGTATTAAAGGAAGCAACCATGTACACCAAGCAAACTAATCCCCACCACACAGAAATGTCTGCTAGGAGAATTAATGATTTGTAGCAGATTTTATGGGGGGGGGAGTTCATGGAGTATACATAGAAGTAAAAAGCATCATGCATTTTGCACCAGAAATGAAAGTGTGAATGACTTATCGATGGTGAACAAAAGCATTAAAATAATAAAAATGCAGATTTGTGAATAGCAAGATTAAAACTCAATACATCACTATTTTCTAATATGTATGACTGATTTTGTAGTTTTTCTGGAAAGCAAAACTTTTTTTTTTTTTATGGCTGCAAAGCAGATGAACACATTGAAAATATTTAAATTAAAGAATTGTGAACAGCAAAAGGTACATCTTCACCACTAATTACTAAATAGTTGGAATGGTTTAGTCTAAATAAAACGAAAGTGAATGAAGCATGGATGGACAGGCAAATGGATGGATATGTTATTTAAAAAAATGAAACAGGAAATAAAAAGGTAGATCTACATCATTATTGTAAGTCATACAGGTAATTTAGGCATTCAGTACCATAATATTTTAGAATTTGATTTTATGTACCTTTAAATGGCAATTATTCACTTTATTTGCATCCTCAAAAATCCATATTTCTTTGGAAGGTCATTATTTACACACCCCAAGAATTATGTATGGCGAAATCAATATTAAACTAAAATGGATATTTTTGGATGCTACTTCTAATTCACACATTCTGTCACCTGCCATAAAAAAGAAACTTGTCAGAGAGAGTTATGCATCTGTAACCACTTGTGATGGGGAGAGTAATGCCAAGATTGTCCTTAGAATGGACCACCAAATAACCTAAAGATGTCAACCAGTACAATCCAGATTGAATATCATATATTGTGATGTTACAATGAAACCCATGCATGTTGATAAATAAATTCATACTACCCTACTATATTGTGATAATTAGTCTCAACATGATCTTTTCTTGACCCAGTTTAGTTTATAGCCACCACTGTAAAAGTCTATAGTGATCAATACTTTTTATCTGGAAGTTTCTTGATAACAGTGCAGATCATTAAATATTCAGGATGAATAGACTTTGGTTAATCAAAATTAGCATTATATTTTACATACATGACCTGAACAATTTTACTATAGTTATGTAAGAGTATCAGATTCAGTTATGATATCCTAAAAATGGCTTTGGAGTTTTTCTTTTAAAAACAAAAGTGCAGATAATGGATGGATAGGCAGACTGACAGACAAAGCATTAAACTGGAGAACTGTGTATAGAAAAGAGACCATCTGAAGCATTAGTTCTATAAGTATGCCAGATCTGATTGTGATATATTGAATGGCTTGCACAATGGTTATTGGTAATGATGGTTGGAATGGATGAAAAAATAAATGGATAAATATGTTAATAATATTGAAGTGGTAAAATTGTGAATACCAAAAGGCATAGTTGTACTACTAATATAATATTAGTACCAAGTTTCACAAAGAGATCTTAAACAGCTTTGTTCTGTATGTAAAAGTGCAGTTAAATGATAGATGGTTGGACAGAAAATTGGACAAAAACATATCAAGGTTTTGAAACTATTGAACTGTGAATAGCAAAAGATACATCTGGACCGTTGATTCAATATGAGGACCAAGCTTCATAGAAATCTGATATCTTGAACAGAGCTATGCTCATGAAATAAAAATGGTCATGGACATACAGTCAGATGGACTGATTATGTAAACACAGCAATAGGTCTATCTTCCTGTATTACACACCATGGAGACCAAAATATGTTCTGCTGATGACCAGTGCCTCAATTGCCATTTATGGATTCTATGAACAATTCTTAATCAAAACATGTTCATGATTTTTTCATAATGACTAATTAGCTGCTAGAGTGAACTTTTGCATCTAAGATCATATCTGTATCTATATCATACCTATATCTAAGATCATACCTATATCTATATCATACCTATATCTAAGATCATACCTCTATCTATATCAATCCTATATCATACCTATATCTAAGATCACACCTATATCTAAGATCATACCTCTATCTATATCAATCCTATATCTATATCATACCTATATCTAAGATCACACCTATATCTAAGATCACACCTATATCTATATCATACCTATATCTAAGATCATACTTATATCTAAGATAATACCTCTATCTATATCAATCCTATATCTATATCACACCTATATCTAAGATCATACCTATACCTATTTCATAACTACATCTATATCATATCTATATGTAAGATCACACCTATATCTAAGATCATACCTATATTTATGATCACACCTACATCTAAGGTATAACCTATATCTAAGATAATACCTATAGTTATGATCACACCTATATCTAAAATCATACCTATAGTTATGATCATACCTATATCTAAGATCATACCTATAGTTATGATCATACCTATATCTAAGATCATACCTATAGCTAAGATCACACCTATATCTAAGATCATACCTATATCTAAGATCATACCTATATTTATGATCACACCTATATCTAAGATCATATCTATATCAAAGATCATACCTATATCTACTTAATTTTTTGAATGTTATTATTATTATTATTATTATTATTATTATTATTATTATTATTATGTTCATTCATCAATTTTGGATATGGTATGTTTTGTCCATGTAATGTTTAACTTTTCTGTTGTGTGACACTTTAAATTTATTATAGGTTTGCATAATGACAGTGAAAAGAAAGGTACTAACTTCAAACTTACATTTAACTAAGAGCATTATGTCAGTAGTAGCATTCTGATCTCGAGTGTAAGCATGGAGAGTATAGATCCCTGCCATGTTTCTTTCAGCCTTCATGAAAATAATGCCAACAGCATTGCCCTCTACACTGAAATAAAATAATGCAATCCGATTAAAGTTTATATATTTTCACAATAAAAATCATAAGACAAGCACTGATAAATGATTATGTTCTGCCAAATTTTGGAATTCTCAGCTTATTCTTAGTTCTATGGGTCATGGACCAGACTGCTCATATAATTACCTTTTGTCCATCGTCCATTCATTTGTAGCCTGTCATCCATTCATTAGCACAAATTCCTACTTCCAACATTACCATAAACCTTAAACACACATTCATCACAGGTTCAAGTTGATCCAAAGTGAAAATGGTGCTGCTCAAACATCCAATATGGCCACCAAAGCAGACATTTGGAAACCTTGTTCTGGTACTCCACATGAGTAAATGGTCACATCGACATGGAGTTTTCATCAAAATACTTCTTGTGATGTCTAGATGTCTAAATAAAGTGGTGTCAATTTTATATTTAATATGGTCACCACATCAGCCATTCTGAAAGTCTTATTTATTCCTCATGAATGAAGTCATATTGGGCATGACCAAAAGACTTAAATGTGCCTAGCGGACCTTAAATAAAACTGAGATCATCTGATATCTAAGTTGCCTACCACAAATGCCATCTTAAAAATTATGCAGGTGCTTCACATTTTGTGGAAAAGTAATACTGCATGGAAAATCTTGTCACTAATATTACTGGTTGGTTGCTTACATTGTAATGGATTTGGAAAATGGTGCCAATCATGCATCCAATATGGCTGCACTGAGTATAATGTGAAATTCTAATAGCTCAAAAATAAAAAATTAACTTGTCTTAAATTCCTACAAATTCTTTTTCTGACAGAAGACCATCAATCCATTTCAAGGGACTCTCATCAATACCCTATTACATAAAGAGTTGCATTAGATGTTGGAGGGATGAGTCATTATTAGAAATGATACACTCTGAAATGAACTTTTCTCTTTCATAAATGTTAAAACTGTAAATTGATAAGTGAATCTAAAGATAATAAAAGATCATGTTCTCATCATGTCCAAAATTTCAATCTTAGACTGCTCCAGTGGCCTAGTGGTTAGAGCATCTGCTTCAGATGCAGGAGGTCGAAGGTGCAAAGCCTGGCCAAGTCATACCAAAGACTTTTAAAAATGGTACTAACAGCTGCCTTGCTTGATGCTCAGCATTAGGAGGTTAGTGTTATGACTGGTGGCCTGGTGTCAGGATAATGTGACTGGGTGGGACATCATGCCACATGTCTGCGGCATGATGCCTTAGTGCTAGACATCACTATAAACATCGTAGCAGTACATCTGAAAAATTGTTAAAACTATGTTAAAAATCTAAATCACACACACACAATCTCAATCCTTGTGATGTCTTTGTTATGTCCAAGATTTCAATCCTTGTCATGTCTCTATTATGTCCACAATCCCAACATTAATTGGATTGTTGTTGTTATTATGGGTTTAATGCCATTTTTCAGCACATGATAAGATATACTTTAGTATAACTGGTAGAGGAAGAACTTGGGGGAAAACCCCAGTAAGAACCACCAATTAATATGAAACTTTCTTGCATACCCACACTGGTCAAGCACAAAATCAAAACGCACACAAAGTTGTGATGGCATTGATCAGTAGAGATGAGAACAACATGTAGCCCTTAAATCAGATTGCAAAAATATTGCTAAGATGATCCAAAGCAGTGCAGTTGCACGTCTAGCATAGTATAGTTGTAGTAATTCATGACTATAGAAAGATGAAAAATGTACACTTCAAATAATAAAATATCGGTAGTGATTGCATAATTTTCAAGCTTTCTTGAATGTTATTTCATATAAGTAGAGCTCATTTAAAATATTGTTGACTGATACTCAATTTAATGTTTTTAATGTACAAAAATTACCTTTATGGCAAAATATTCTCCCTTACATCAATATAAAGAAATTATTATTTTGGATTTTTTCATTGATGCTATTTGGCATTTATATCTTCAATTTGCTCTTTTTTATCATTATCATTTACATGATTTAATAGTTTCACTCCCTTGAAAACTTAATTAACTATTTTACCTGTGCAAGAATGAATGCATGTGCAATTTATACTGTTGGCATGACTACAAGAGAAATAAAGATATCAAGATATGCAAAGGAGAAGTAATTAACAAACTGTTGAAAATATTTCTGTCCAGTAGATTGAAGTGTAATAGAAATTAATTTTGAAGACATGACTTTCACCGTGGATTTCTATTAATCAGCTTCCCGTCCTTGAACCATTCAAATCTTGGCAATGGATAGGATTTAAATGTCACAACCATGACCACTTCTATTCCTTCTTCCACCTCATACAAGTCCTTCTCTGGGGTCAGGAATACAAATGTCTTATCTGTAAAACATGATTTATATTAGTAACTAAGGATTTTGATGTGAAGAATGGCCCTAATATAAAAATCTTTGTGAATTTTCGATCAGAATGCCTATTTGACTGCAATGGTGAGTGAAAATAAATAAAAAAATCAACATTTACAATATCATATTACAAAATCATTACATAGCTAAAGCTATCAAGCAAGACACAAATATATGAATAACCAATTGCCTATTGAAGGGATTTGTGCTCTGCTGAGTGAATTCAAGATAAAACCACTTTTTCCAATTAACTGTCTATTGCTGAAACCATCTCTAAGATTCATATGTAAAATGACAAGATTTTCAAAATCAGCTCCTGTGGTACAAATACTGGATGTCAGCTTAGTGCCATTTCCATTTTGGATAAAGTGGACATCATTACAAATCATTTGATTAAAAAAAGTCAAAATAATCCATTCAGGAAGAGCAGTGACAAGAATTGTCATAGAAACCATATTGGATGTATTTTTCTTTAGGACCAACTAGGTATCATAATTCTACTGGTGAAAACCCCATGTTGGCATAGCAATCCCTATGGAGAGGGGTAGATATAACAATATTATCAAGATATGACTTTCCATTTAGGAGTAGCAATAACAATATTTTCAAAATGGCTGCTGTGGTGGCCATAATGAATATTTGATCAGCACCATTTATATTTATGACAAACTAGAAACTGTAAAAAGTCTTCAGGAGAAAAAACACAACTATATGATTCTGTTCAATTACAGTTGTAATAACATAATTTTTACGATGGTTGTCATTCCAGCCATATTTGATGACAGACTGGTATCATTTTTATTTCAGAAAACTATACTGGATAAGAAATCCTTTAATGACACTAGAGTTTCAAGATGGCAGCCATATTGAACACGATTTTGGCAACATTCTCAGTCAAAACCAACTAGGCATCACAAGACACCTTTTAGTGACAGTCCTATGTTGACTTGACCATCAATTCTAGAGGAGTGGCAAAAAACAAAATTTAAAAAATGGTCATTGTCATGAAAATGTATGATGTCCTTGCAGCACCATTTTCATCTAGAGACGCATAGACCTTGCTAAAAATGTGTATGTAAAGTTTGAAGATAATCCTCCAAGCCGTTTATGCAGTGCATCGGTAACAAACATGTGATACTTGATGGATGAACGACAGGCAACAGACTGTCACATAAGTTTTTCTGGTCTTTGACTAGCAGAGCTAAATGAATAATTCTCATCAAGAGGTGTAAATAAAAGAAAGATTACGATCAATAAGCAGACGTACAGACAAACAGACCTATAATTGTGATGTTGACTTCCTTGAAAGTTAACTGTCCGGAGTTTAGCTCTAATGTACACCTGTATGTTCCACTGTCATTCAACTTAGTATCATTCAGGTGAAATTCACTAATTATCTCATCTCGATTCTGTGAACCATGCACTCGAAAGGCCGGAATGATCATTGGCTTCTTAGATCTCTATTTATTAAAAAAAAAATCATCAACATTCTAACCAAGTAAAGCTTTACAAAGAGATGGAAATATACATAAATTTAAAGATTTGTCAATGTGTAAATAGGGAATCCAGTGCAATTAACAAATAACAAATCGATAAACTTATACAAAATTGGCTTCAGTATAAATTTGCCATAATGTTAAAGCTTAAGTCACTGTATTCAACAACATTTTCTAAAATATTATTTCAAGGTATGAGTAGCTAGGTTTTAATTTCATTATTTTTTCTATATTTCTTAATGTTTGTTAATATTTATTTTTTTATCCGTTTTGTTAGTAGTAGGAGAAAGTAAGAATCCGAGCTCAACAACCCCTTCCAGACCTCCAAACAAATACAAAATACCTAGGTAACGTAATAGAAAACCTATTGCAATCAATAATTGCGTTAAGAATCCGAGCTCAACAAATACAAAATACCTAGGTAACGTAATAGAACACCTGTTGCAATCAATAATTGCGCTAAGAATCCGAGCTCAACAACCTCTCTAGACCTCCAAACAAATACAATAGAACACCTGTTGCAAAATACCTAGGTAACAGGTAAAATTTAATTACGTGATCTTCCAGAATAAGCAAAATGATGTGTCAGACTCAATTTTCCAAATCATTACGATTTAGCAGAGCGTGGCGATTGTGGACTAAATTACGCATTAGAATTCCAGTAAGGTAAGTGGTATTATATAAAATTTTATGTTATATCATACTTCTTTTGATAGTCTTTCTCATATTTGCTGATCCTCATGGGTATAATATCTGTTAACATATTGTCAATAATACGAAATTCACGTATTAAATCGTCCATACTATATTTTACTCCTCGTAGGTAAGATCTTATTTGATTAAGCAGTTTCTTGTAAGTTATAATTGATGTTCCGCAGCCGTGCTTTTTTATTGAAATTTTAGGTTCAACTTTTTTACAAGCTGCTGTAAGAGAAACACCAACACCGGATATGATTAACAAAAACGGGTTTAATGATATACCACTTGAAATTATGCCAGAACTAGTCATTAACAAGGGTAGATATGATATTACTCGAAGTATTTTGTTATAATATTTGTAACATTTTTTTACGCACCAAAGTTTTTTGTGATAATATTTGTAGTATTGTATTAGTGCGTCAACATCCTGTCCTGGAATATCTTTTGAAATATGATTGAAATCAACTATACTTTTTTTCATTATAATATTTGTTCACATAATCTCAGGCTTGATTAAGTAACTAGTTGAGGTGTTTCAGCCACAAATTCCAGACAATACCAATATGACGCAGCAGTTAATTTTTTGTCATCAGCTATTAGCATAAAAGTTTCTTCAACATCTTTGTTTAACACAATAGACACAGTTCCAGAGAAATTATCAGTCGAGTGACGCCATGGAAATAATGTAAATATATTAAACTTTGCACTGCTCAACACGGACAATCTATACACACCAGTGACCTCTGCAGTATGTTTGAGAGTGTTATTTTGCGGAGACCAAGTAGACATTCCAGAAGCAACAGTATAGACAATATTTTTAATCTGCTTGTGAGGAATTTTAATCATACTCGTTTTCTCAACAATACTAGGAATTCCACTAATAATATCGTTGAGTTTTGTGTTAATATTATCGAGTGTAATATCAACAGATGGCGGACTTCCAAAAAATTCGTTATTGGTTTTGTTTATGTTTCTGCGAAAATTTAAAAACGTGGTGATGTGATTAGTAAAATCAGTTTTGAACTTGGTGATTTCATTGTTGATATCATCAACATATTTCTTTGTTACAGCATCAAAATCAGATTCTGGTGTTCTAAGATTATTGATGCCATTATTGTTCATGTTGAGAAATGCACGCATTATACCGCCATGCACTGACACGTACTTTGATTCCTGATCATCAACATATTTCTTAGTAGCAGCGTCATTATCCTCAGTTGGGTTTCCAAGGTATGTGATCTTGTTCTGGTTCATAACAATGTTTCCCGTAAATAAATCACCTGCTTTTCTAACATAATCGTTAACTGACCTACCCGAATCTTCTATCTTACCTTGATTGTTAAAAGTAACAATATTATTAGCAACTGCAGTAGGATTTCGTACTAGTACATCTGATAGTTGTACATTACTCGTCTTTAATCGTCCTTGTTTGTCCTGGAAAACTACAACTTCATTTGGATCTACACTTGCAACGTTTAACAAATTGTTGATTTCATTTTTGAGCTTATCAAGAGTCGCATACTTGGATAAGTCACCCTGGTAACCTTCTGTTAATAAATCTACTGCTAATGTTCCAAATTTTGTATAGTAGCTCATTATACATACCGTTCTACACAAAATTGTTGGTTTAATATAACATAAAATTATACGATGGCGAAGATAATAAACTTTGACACCGAGCGATTGGTGAAGCATAAACATAGCAATGAACTTCCAGACTGTCATTATCTTATTGTTGGGCGAACTGGATCTGGTAAAACAAATTTGTTATTAAATCTTTTACTCAATAATAACTTTAACTATGATAAGGTGTATATTTACACCATCAACCCCCAACAAGACAAATACAAATTATTAAACGAGTATAATGATAAACTTCGTGATGAACTTGGCATTGGTGATGATATATTTTTGATAAAACAACCAGAAGAACTCGTTCCAGTGAATGAACTCGATTCGTCAGAGCATAAGATAATCGTCTTTGATGATATTCCGCTAAACAATGAGGAAATGAACAAGATTAGATCATATTTTTCACTATCACGTAATAAAAGATGTAATTCTGTTTATCTTGCCCAAGGTTTTTATAATGTTGATAGGTTTATTAGGCGAAATACGGGTTGTTTCGTATTATTTCCCGGACTAGATAATGTGGATGTGAGAAATATTGCAAACGAACAATGTGGTGATGTTACAAAAGATAAATTTATCGAATTATATCATCGAGCAACTAAAGATAGATATAGTTTCTTTTTATTTGACAAGCTAGCGCGTGATCCAACCAAGATGTTTCGTTGTTGCCTTGAGACGTTTCTATGATATAATTTTGTAAAGCGTATAAAAATAATGGACAAACATCAACAGAAAATCGAATTACTAAAAAAGTTTCTCGAAACTCGAGCGGCTTTTAAGAAAAAGGTGGAAGAAGCTCGACGTGGACAAGTTCAAGCAGAAGAAGAAAGAACCAAATTTTTCAAACCTGTTACTGAGGCAATGCTTGGCAAGCAGCCAGAAATACCAACATTGTCTCCGGAAGAACTAGCAAAAATGAAAGAAAAGGGTTTGTTTGGTTTACTAGGAGAAAGATCGAAAGAAGAAAATAAAAAAATTGCAGAAGAACTTGTAAGAGACATTGTTGATCCTATTGCACGACAGGTTGAATTTGATAGATTAATAAACGACCCTCTTGCACTTCAGCAAGCTATAACAACAAAGGCTGTTAATCCCGACGAGTTAAGGAGGTTAATAGAAAAAGTGTCAGAACAAACTGAGGAATTAGCTGAGAAACAAAAAACGTTACAAGAAAGTATGATAAAAATAATGCCTCTTGAGGATGCTATAATATTTTATAGAAAGAAAGCTAGGGTAAAAATAGACGATTCCGAGTATAACGAGTTTATGGAAAAATATGATATCACTGATATTAATAGTATTCGAGATTGGCCAAAAGAAAACTATGATAATTTGATAGAAAAATTAAGAGAAATTATAAAAGATGGCTCACATGCTGATGAAGAAATTAAAGATCAAAAAGATATTAAAGATATTTTAGTATTAGTTGATCAGATAAGAGATGAAATTATAGCTGAAATTTTTCTTAAAACATCAATACAATATCGAAATAAACCAGGAGGTTATAAGAACAGTTGGAAATTTAAAAGATTGTTTGATAAATACGAAGATGAGCGAGATAAAAGATTACCGGAAAAAAATGGAGGTGGAGTTAAAGTTTTTACATCAAACGCAGACATAGTTGATCGGCTAATGCTGTTGATATCCTCTAAAGAAGCTGGTAATGAAAGTGTAGAGATTGATAACGAAATTATTGATATACTTGATCATCTAAGATCGAGTGGATTACTAACATCATCCGAGTACGAAATTTTACACCGCGATCTTATCTAAAATATTAGTATAATGCAAACAACATTATTGCTTGATTCGTCACAAATAACAGGAAACAGCGCGAATTTTACAGTAAATTACAACCCACCAATAGAACTAGATCCTGCAAAACAGTATGAGATTGGATTAATTTCTTGTACTTGTTGGAACGCCATGCCGAATATTAAAACTGGGATTAATGATGAAATTTTAATCGTTAATGTTAAACAATCTCCAACATCACAAAAAGAGTTTATTGATATACAATACAAACTACAGATTCCACAAGGAGCTTATAACATTACTGATCTAAACAGAACAATAAAAGAGCTTCTAACAAAAGCTGGTGGGAATGCTGATAATTTCGAATTAGCGGCGAATTATAACACCTTACGAGCTAGGATAACAGTGAAAAGAAATATGAAAGTCATCTTTGAAGAAAGAAGTTTTGGAAAGATGTTAGGTTTTACTAGAGTTTTATACTATACCACCGGTGAAGATAAATCTTTGACATTTGATGGAGAACTACCAGTAGATATCACAGAAGTAAATACAATACTCATCAATTGCTCTATCGCATCTGGATCTTATACGTCAAAAGGCAACCGCGGGCAAACGATCTACAGTTTCTCACCAGAAGTCCCACCGGGTTCTCTCATGCAAATCACTCCGCGACAGATTATCTACTATCCAATAACACCGGAGAATCAAATTACAAGCATTACAATGCAACTCACAGACCAATCTGGACGACAAATAGACGTGAACAACGAGATAGTCACGTATTACTTACACCTACGCACTGCCTAGGCATGTGATTTTGTGTACATAATTTTATAAAATGAGACGAAGAAAAGTTTATCGAAGAAAAATCATAGGTGGATTTTTTGGAAATATATTTACAACAATTGCAGAGAATATTCCAGGAATCGCGCGTAAAGTAACGCCCATTGCACTTGACGCCGGTAAAGCTTTCGCTACAGGGGCGGCATCTTCAGCAGGCACTGCAGTAGGGCAAAAGATTGCTGATAAGATTAAAGGACCTTCAACAACACCTACGGTGTCGGAAATAAAACGAGTAATATCAGATATTGCGCCAACAGAAGAAACAAAACGAGCTATGATAGCTACAACAAAAAAATTATTGTCGCCGAGTGGTGAAGAAATAGTACGTAAACTTGTAAAGAAAACAGCGCCGATGACCCCTGCTGCCTTTTAATTTTGTGTAACGATTATAAAATAAATGTCAGCTAAAAACTATCTCGACTTTGCAGAAGAAATTGATACTGACGATGCTGTAACAGAATTAGAGTATGTCGAGTATCTCGATGAGAACTCGAACGAACCGAATAAAACCGGAGTTAGAACTTTTAACACAAGAGACGAGGACGTGTTTCTACTACCCCATAAGGCAATGTTAGAAGTGCGTGGCCGAATATTAGATGCAGCAGGTGCTGATATTGCAGCTAATGTAGAAATCGCTCTCGTCAATAATGGTTGGAGCTTGTTTAAGAGTGCACGATACCAACTGGCCAATCAAACCGTAGAAGATATTTCGATGCACTTACCCATAGCGAGTACAATACTAAACATCGTTTCGTTTAGCGATGACTATTCCAGATCAATAGCCACAAATATGATGTGGTTCAAAGATACTGGACTAGGGACAACTACCTCTGGCGAGTTTATTTCAAGAGGTGTTATTATACACGGAGCTGATGCCGCTGCAGATGCTGCAATTGTAAGAGATTTTCTTATTGATAATGCTAACAATTTTGGTATAGTCGCACCAGGTGCAGCTGCTGATGCAAACGCCACAAGAGCTTCACTTATTGCCGCTTGTCGTAATCTTGGTATAACTCCACCAGCGGCAGGCGCAGATGGTGTTGCGATGTTAAATTTTATAAACGGTGTTATTAGTGCACGTAACATAAGATATAACGAGGGATTTACCAAACGAAAAACATTTGCCGCAGAATCTCGCCAAATAACGATGATGCTTCCGTTAAGTACAATCTTTGGATTTTGCCGTGATTATAACAAAGTGTTTCGAGGAATAAAACATACGCTTATATTAGATCGAGCTGATCAAAACGATTGTATAATACACGCCGGTGGAGTGGCTGAGGGACAGTTTTCTATTACAAGATTAGCACTGTGGATGCCTCGGGTTGTCCCTTCATTAGCTAAAATGATGGAGCTCGAATCTTTACTAGCCACCTTTACAAAAAAGATACACTTCCAACAGAACAGGATTTATCAAACAGCCATTCCCAACGCGACTGATTACACGTGGCGTGTAACGACCACGCCAAGCGAACAACTACCGCGACACTTGTTCGTCGTATTTCAACGACAAGCACGTCGTAACAATCAGGAAATAAACAACTCCATATTCGATAACCCAGACGTTAGACGAATATTTGTGAGAGTAAATTCCAAACAGTATCCCGAACGTGCAATCGAATGTAATTTTACCATAGACGCCACCAGAAACATCTCTCGGCCGTACATGTATCTTATGGAAGCAATGCAAAAATATCAGAACGCGGACAGTGGATCTCAAATATCAATAGATGAGTTTCGAACGCTCTATCCCATCTTTTACTTCGACGTATCAAAACATTTGGAGCGTGTTGTGGGATCGACTGCAGATATTGAGGTCACGTGGACACTGGGCGCTGTGCCAGGTGAACAGTATAACGTATACGCGCTATTGGTTAGTGATCGATTTCTGACCATCGATTCAATCAAAGGAAGAATGACAGTACAAGTTTAATCTAACAACTTGGATATAACATTATGAAAACCAAATACACAACTCGAGAAATATACCTAACATCTGGTCAAGTTGAAAAATTATCAGCAGCTGTTGCTAAACGCAGCTCTGTTTCTTTGATGATCTCTCCGGAAACTTCAAATAAAATTGCAGTAAAAGTCATGCTAACGCAACAACAAATCAATAAACTCGACAAAGGAAAACCATTTGTGCTGAAATTATCTGTTTCTCAGGTAACTGCAATGTCAAAAGAAGGTGGATTTTTTGGACCAGCGTTATCAATAATAGCTAGCAAAGTTTTACCAGTACTTGGTACACTTGGACTTGCGGCTGCGTCAGGAGCAGTCTCTGGCGCAACGAAGAAAGCAGTCGAAGGTCGTGGTATCAAACAAATCTATCGTTAATTTTATGTAATAGTATAAAATAAAATGCCAACGAAAAAAACAAAATCATCGAAAAAAAAGAAAACAACAAAACGCAAACAAACAAAACAAGGAGGAATTATTCCTTTCGCTCCACTTTTGGCGGGACTAGCGGGAAGTCTGCTGCCAAACTTACTAGGAATCGGACGCGGATTAACTCTACCAGGGACCAGACGTTATTGAGCAATTTTGACATCATTGAAAAATTGAAGGACGTTGTTGGATTTCGAGGAGTATTTTCCAAAGATGAACTCGATGACGTACCAACAGGCGGTTCTTGTGTTGTAAATATTGAAAACTTCAATGATGGCTCTGGCACCCACTGGGTTGCTGTCCACGATAACAATTATTTTGATTCGTTCGGACTTCCTCCAAGCGATCTCATAAAAAAATATATTTTTAAAAAATTTGATAAAATAAATTATTCGTCTAATCAACTACAGCCGATTGGAACATCAGCTTGTGGTTATTATTGTATCATGTTTGTCAGACAAATGCACCAGAGTAAAAACTCTGGGAGTAAAAACTTTTTAAAGTTTATTTTACAATTTGATGAGCATCCTTCTCATGCGAATGATAATATTGCAATCAATTTTATCTAAACTCCTTGATATAATAATGTCAACATACTGTCTCAAATGCAAAACTAAAACAGAGAACAAGGATGAGATGACGGAAAAAACGAAAAATAATAGAACGATGTTAAAAAGTATTTGTGCAATCTGTGGTAGAAAGAAAAGTATGTTTTTGAAAAAACAAGTAGGATCTAGCGTTGATAGAGTTATCTTGATCGACGATTAATCTTATGAAACAAAATAAAATAAAATGAAATGCAATTGTGATTGTGACAAAGATCTTTGCATAGAACAAGATAAAATCATTACGTACTGTCAACGTTGTAACAACAGAGAAATAATAGGGTTAGGTATAGATATACATAAACTAATTGGTAAATTACCAAAACCAAAAGGCGGTTGGACTTTGCCTGGTCATCGTTATACAGGTCCTTACAATCCGCTAGATCAACAACTAGATGAAAACGACAATCCATTGCCAGGACAAGAGCCTTATAATCAAGTGGATGCAATAGCAATGCGTCATGATATCTGTTATCGTGATCATGAAAACTCGAAAGCAGATTGTGATAAAGTAATGTTAGACGAATTACATGATATGGAGCCAACAAATCTACGAGAACGTTTTGATAGAAGATTTGTTCAAGGAATGATAGGAGCAAAATATAAACTCGGGCTTGGAAAGCCTCGACTCGGAGAGTCTCGACTCGGAAAAGAATTATACGATGATCTTGCAGTCGAACTACACAGACCTAAAAAAAAAAGTTTCCGAGACGTAAAGTTGTTGCAAACGCTGTAGATGATATCTGGGCAATAGATTTGGTAGATGTATCTAATATGGCTCAGTTTAACGTTGGCGCTGATGGCGCTCCAAAGAAGTATTTGTTTAACGTTATAGATGTTTTCAGTAAATACGCTTTTAGTGTGCCAGTTTCAGATAAAACAGGAACGTCAATCACTGATGCGTTAAAACAAATAATAACGAGTACCGAAAGAAAGCCAAACAAAATCTGGACTGATCATGGAGCCGAGTTTTTTAACAAAAAGTTTGAACAGTTTCTAGAACAAAATAATATTAAAAAATACGCTACAGGAAACGAAGGCAAAAGCGTTGTTGTCGAGAGATTTAATCGCACGCTAAACGAAAAATTACATAAACATATGACAGCTAAAAACACCAACAGATACATCGATGACCTTTCTCAAATCGTAGGCGAATATAATAACACGAAACATCGAACCATCAAAATGTCACCCAATGACGCTATCAAAAATCCAATATTAGCAAACGAAAACATGTACCGCAGACATAAATTTAAGGTCGGTGATAAAGTTAGAATCTCTTTGACTAAAAAGATATTTGAAAAAGGATTTACTCCAAACTGGAGCGAAGAAGTATTTGTTGTTGATAAAGTACTCTTAACAATACCTGTAACGTACGCGTTAAAAGATCTGGCAGGTGAGCCTATAGTAGGTAGTTTTTACGAACAAGAACTACAAAAAACTGAACAAGATGTTTTCGTTATCGAAAAAGTGATTAGGAAAAAAGGAGATAAAAGTTTAGTCAAATGGCGTGGGTATAGCGATAAATTTAACAGCTGGATTCCAACCCGGTCGATTTTATCGACTGTGAAATAATGCTATTATAAATTTCCTCATACTTTCGTTTGATAGATTTGCATTTTACTGGTTTACATAATGATATTAGATATTGTCTGCGATCGTCAGAGATCGTCATAAGATTAAAAATCTTAACAAATATGAAATCGAATTTGATATTTTTCTGTCGGTCTGGAATTTTAATGTTTAAAAAAGGTCTGATTAACTGCAAAAATACCTGCTGTTCGGTAACGGTAAAATTAAATTTTATAATTTTTTTAGCAATGTGATACTTGACATTATATTTTCCAGTGGTTGGTCTGCTATAATTATATCTGTTAACGACGGTGACTATTTCATCATCATCAGACTCGTTGTTATATAAAATATCATCTTCGTTATAACCAATGGATTTGTCTATCATACCATTAGAGATTGTGGAGACCTTATCGCTAGCAAGTCGTTTCATCATATCCATATTATAATATACTTTTTATCTAATTTGTTGTTATAAGATGACTGACAAGGTCAAATATCACCAAAAAGTTAATATAATAAACTACCACGAACTGACTGAAGCGGTAAGAAAATGCTTGTCAGGTTATAGTTCATATTCCGTTGAGATTTTTGTAATGCAAGGTGATTCTCATAAAATATTACTAACAGAAGCAGAAAAAAATAAAATTAATGAAAGTGCAGTAGTGACGCTAAAATTTGATTGCGATGATATTATAGCATTTGCTCATCATTGTTTGACTAAAACCGAATTACAAAATATTATTAATCATCATATCTAAAAATAATACTAGCATCATATTTGTTTGAAAAAGCTGATTTTGTTGCTCCATCAGCTACAAATTTTACTGCTCTGGGATTTATATTATAATATTTCGCCGCAGCTGTAATTGATTTGAATTTGATCTCCTCATCCGTTTCAAGGTTTAACGAAATAACAGGTTTTATTGGGCATCTAAAATTAATACCACCACCTCGTCCTTTTCTCACATTTTCCTTTTGGGTCACTAGCTCCAGATTTTCCAATCGATTGTCTGTTTTTACATTATTGATATGATTAATAACCAGACCATTGGGTATAGATCCGTTGAACACCTCGTAAACAAACCTATGACCAGTATAACAAACTCGATCTGTCGATGTTCCTCTAACAGTCACACTGATATATCCCATATTGCTCATATTATTAAGAACTTTTTTAGTTTTTCTGTTTCTAATAATACCGCGATCGTTAGCCTCGTATAAATCAAAGACCGGATGCGGCTGAAACTCGTCTTGTAAGGATAAATTTTCAATATTATCATCAGTGACTTTACCGTTATAATGATATACTCGTTTCCCCTCTGGAATGTCATCGCAAAATAACGTGTAAATAAAATCTTTTCTAAACATCGTAATTCTTTCAGTATTATCTCCCTTTACACTAATCGTATAACCCGCTGGCGTTGCTTTACCAACAGATATTCCAGTAATGATATTAATAACCGAACCAAGTGCATTTCCAGCGTACAGGTTGTACTTCGGATAAACATGATATACCTCTTGCTCACGTGCGCTTGTCAGATTTACTGTCATTATATTATAGGTGATATTTTTTATCTCTAATTGTTTTTCTAGCGCATGCGCAGTGTGCGGTAAATTATCAATTAGAGATTATATTATAATATAATAATGTTGAAATTGCGTGATATAGCCAAGAAGAGACTTATTGGAGAACCTGTTAAAATAGCGACTGCTTTTGCAGGTTTTGATAATAGTTATCAGTTTGATAATCAAAACGTTTTAGTAAATTTTTCTGAAACAAATCTCTTTCATCTGCTACAGACGACTGTAAAACGTGAGCTTGAAAAACACAAGGGTCTAAGATTGTTAGTGCAATATCACGTTATATTTTCAAAACTACTTTTGACGGAAGAATCTACTAACAAGGAAATTGCAGACCCTTACATCAACGCAAAATCTAGACGTGTTTTACTTGGTAGTGATCTTTTGTCACTATCTAATGAAATACACCAAGAAATTTGGAAAAAAATAGAAGAATTTACCGAATTAGGTTCGGGTTGGAAGTTTGAAATGATCAAGGAAATTTTGTTTCACACGATGAAATATGACGCATTACGCGGTAGTTCGTATATCAACCTGCCACCAAAAATAAAAAATAAACAGTGCTGTATAAACATAAAAAACGTCGATAGCAAATGTTTCCAATGGGCTGTTCTTTCCGCGCTATTTCCAGCAGAAAAAAATGCTGATCGTGTTGAGAAGTATATCAGTCACGTGTCAAGATTAAATTGTGCTGGTATTGACTTTCCAGTGGCAGAAAATCAAATACCAAAGTTTGAAAAGCAAAATAATATTTCGATTAACGTTTTCGGATTAGATGAAAAAGAAAATGTCTATCCGAGGTATATTTCAGAAAAGGCTTCACAATCGACTATCAATTTACTGTTTTATAAAAATCATTACATTTGGATCAAAAACTTTAACAGACTAGTTGGAAGACAGTATAATAAAAATAACAACAAAAAGTTCTTTTGTTATCGCTGCTTGCACGGTTGTAGAGACAATGAAACATTACAAAAGCATTTGCAGTACTGTAGTGACGTACAAAGAATAACAATGCCATCTAAAAAAGATAGCGTGTTACAGTTTGTCCATCATAATCATAAACTAAAAATTCCTTTCGTCATATACGTCGATTTCGAATGCTTACTTCAACCTGTACTTGGCGTAGAAAATGATCCTAACCAATCGAGTACAAGAAAAATTCAAAATCATGTTCCATGTGGAGTAGCGTACAAGGTAGTTTGTTGCGCTGATTCGAGATTATCTAAACCAATCCAACTCTATCGTGGTAAAAATCCAGCTGTCTGGCTTCTCAAGCAGTTGATTAATGAAGTTGATAATATTACTTATCGTTTGAAAAGAGTAACTCCAATGTTAAAATTAACACCTCAACAAGAATCCGCTCACGAGCAAGCGAAAATTTGTTATATTTGTGAAAAAGCTTTTGATGATGACAACAAAAAAGTACGTGACCATTGCCATTTGACCGGACAGTATCGTGGAGCGGCTCATGACCAGTGTAATTTAAAATTTCACGCTCCAGATTTTATTCCAGTTATTCTTCACAATTTTCGAGGATATGATAGTCACATCATCGTAGAAGCTTTTGGTGATCCTGAGATAAAAGCTCATCTAAAACTCAATAATGTCATCAAATGCATTCCAAATAATTTTGAAAAGTATATGTCAGTTACGCTAGGTAAATTACGTTTTATTGACAGCCTGCAGTTTATGGCAGCATCGTTAGATGAGCTAGTAAAAGGTTGTAGTAAATTTAATAACCTAAGAGACTGTTTTGGAGATAAATTTAATCTATTAGCTAAAAAAGGAGTTTTTCCATACGAATATCTCGACGATTGGAGTAAATTTGATGAAACATCTTTACCTAGCAAAGACAAATTTTACTCGCAACTTAAAAACGAAAATATCACTGATGATGAGTACAGGTATGCACAAGATATTTGGAAAGAGTTTGATTGTAAGACTTTTGGTGATTACCACGATTTGTATTTGAAAACTGACGTGTTATTATTAGCAGATGTTTTTGAAAGTTTTCGAGAAGTGAGTTATAATAATTATGGACTAGATCCTTGCTGGTATTATTCTGCCCCTGGACTGTCATGGGATGCTCTGCTAAAGTTTAGTAAGGTAAGGTTGGAATTACTGACTGATGTTGATATGTTCAATTTTATCGAAAAAGGTATCCGAGGCGGTATTAGCGTGATAACGAAGAAATATGCTGAAGCAAACAACAAATATTTGAAAGAGTATAATCCTGACCTTCCTTCGAAGTATATAGTTTATCTAGATTGTAACAACTTGTACGGGTATTCGATGGCAGAATCAATGCCATTTAATGGATTTCATTGGATCACGGCTGATCAATTTCTATCAGAGACAGAAAAAAAGATACCCGACGATGTTTCGTATTTCGTTGAAGTTGATCTCGATTATCCTATTTCACTACACAGATTACATAACGATTATCCTTTCTGTGCGGAATCGATGGTTATAGATTATAGTTTGTTATCAGAAGAACAACAAGCGTCAGCATCACCAAGGCAACATTCCATGGTCAAGAAACTAGTACCAAATTTGCTTCATAAACGTAATTATGTTTTGCATTACAAAGCTTTAAAACAAGCAGTCGATGCTGGTCTCGTGTTGAGAAAAGTTCATCGCGTACTAAAATTTAATCAGTCGCCGTGGATGAGAGGTTATATTAACTCAAACACTACAAGAAGAGCTGCGGCAAAAACTGATTTTGAGAAAAACTTTTTCAAACTGATGAACAATTCCGTTTTTGGTAAGACGATGGAGAATATTAGGAAACGCGTAAATATCGAACTAGTCAATGATGTCAATCGCAGAAACAAACTTGTGTCAGACGATGATTTTGTGAGCATGAAAATATTTAATGAGAATCTTGTTGCGATACAAAGAAGAAAAACAAATCTAAAACTAAACAAGCCGATCTACGTTGGAGCTTCAGTGTTAGATTTATCAAAGTGGCTGATGTACGATTTTCATTATAATTTTGTTAAAAATCAATGGCCGGCTAGTAGATTATTATTTACTGATACTGATTCGCTCGTATATGAAATCGAATGTGAGGACATCTATCAGGACATGCATGATAATAGATATCTGTTTGATCTTTCTGATTACCCACGTGACAGTAAATTTCATGACGACACAAATAAAAAGGTTATTGGTAAGTTCAAAGATGAAATGAACTCGAGCGCTATCAAATACTTTATCGGATTACGTAGTAAAATGTATGCCGTATTGTTAGACAATAATAAAATAACAAAAAAAGCAAAAGGTCTGCCTCGTGATTTTGTTAAAAAGTTTATAAAATTTGATGACTACAAGTATGCGCTTGATGGTGGTGTTAGTTTTATAAGAGCTATGTCAATTCGGACAAATCATCATAAGCTCGAAACAGATGTCCTTATCAAACGCAGTTTGAGCAATTTTGATGATAAACGTTATTGCGAAAATGGGGTAGATACATTTGCACTTGGGTATTGTCATGATGATAGAGATATACTTGACATTATCTTTGCAAACTAAAATTTTATCTAAACTTTAAAAATAATGTTTGAAAATTTGACAGTAACAAATAGCTACAGTAGCAAAATCAAATATCTAATGATGGACGGCAAACCATTGACAGTTGAAATTAATAATGAAACATCAGGCATATGCTTTAGTGGTAGCCGTGACAAGTTAAAACTTTCGCTCATCAGATCTGATGACAGCGAGTATTTTAATTATCTCGAACAATTGTATCAAAAGTTGCTTGCGGAATTTAAAAACTTTCACTGTCCGATTAGTCAGCAAAAATACACCAAACTTACAATTGATCTTGATCGGTCAAAGGTGTATTTTATCGACAAAAAATACCCTCTTAACAAATCACAAATAAAAGATTTGTTTGAGTCCCGTCGTTATGTCAGCGGTAAAATAAAGTTTAGCCTCTATCACCATGATAATGAAATATTTTTGATATCTACAGTTGAGACATTAACAGTTGGTAATGAGGTATAATACCACTTACCTTACTGGAATTCTAATGCGTAATTTAGTCCACAATCGCCACGTTCTGCTAAATCGTAATGATTTGGAAGATTGAGTCTGACACATCATTTTGCTTATTCTGGAAGATCACGTAATTAAATTTTACCTGTTACCTAGGTATTTTGCAACAGGTGTTCTATTGTATTTGTTTGGAGGTCTAGAGAGGTTGTTGAGCTCGGATTCTTAGCGCAATTATTGATTGCAACAGGTGTTCTATTACGTTACCTAGGTATTTTGTATTTGTTGAGCTCGGATTCTTAACGCAATTATTGATTGCAATAGGTTTTCTATTACGTTACCTAGGTATTTTGTATTTGTTTGGAGGTCTGGAAGGGGTTGTTGAGCTCGGATTCTTACTTTCTCCTACTACTTTGTTTACCTGCAGATTTCATTTTTGTTGTAACAATATTCTTACTATTCTTCTCGTAATAATCCACATATGAATTATTAAGTAATGGCATTTAGACAGAAATGTTTGCCTAATATTTTCAAGGAAGCATGAGGTGATCGGAACATAGTTTGGCCATGCCCATCACTGTTCACTTAACAGAAAAAGCAGAGAATCTTTCTTTTGGGAAGCGTGTTAGAACATAGCAGCACTGATTCTGACAATACTTATTCTGACCAAAATACAGGTTGATTCTAACCAAACTCCAGGCTGATACTGGCCCTAGCAAATATTAAGTTTTGTCTTGGATTTAAATTTGACTTGTACAATTGTATAAAATACGATATTTCTCGTCATTTCCCAAAGTACATTGATCAGTTCAAAACTTCATTTAAGGAAACAAAATCCTAATTTTACAGGAGATAACGATATGTTTTTTTTTTTATATAACAAATGAAACAATATAAGACAGTGTATCTTCCACTACCAATTTAATAGTCCTTTCAGAAGTGAAAGTGTCAAAACGATTTTGAAGACGGTGGTCATGGCAGTCATGCTGGATGTATGACTGGTACCATTTTCATTTAGGACCAACTAGGTATCAGAAGACGTCTATTATAGCAATAAATAATGAGGCAACTTTGTGTGCAGTATTAAGGAGAGATATACGTTAGCATATTTATATCTTGTACCTTTATCACCTTTAGGAATACAATAACTCCTTTAAGATTTACTGAAAAAAGAATAATCTTGTAACCATAGTTAATTGACTTATGTGTAAAATTTTCTAACTCAGTCCCAAAAGAAGGAATACAAATTTAGCAGGAAATCAGTTGGAAGCTGGACTCAAGATTATTCATGTTTTTTGTATTAAGACACTAAAGCATGAGGTGAAAAGGTTATTGACAAGGTCTTTCATCGACCAGCAGCCCGACGCTACAAGGCTCGTCCAAGAAACGCAGAGGAGGTCTTGCAACAATACACGTTTTAGACTCAGGATAGTTCTTCTTTCGTCATTTCGTACTGTCGTCTCTCTCAATCGATCTCGAGCGGATAACGTCGCAACCAAGACAGCGACCAAGTCGGTGACCAGAAGAAGACCCAGTCTGCGACCGTGCGACCAGTCGAAGACCAGAGGAAAACCAGTCAGCGACCCCACGACAAGTCGGCGACTGCGAACGATACCGTGACCAGTTGGGGACTCTTTGACAAGTCTTCGATACAGTCGGCGAATAGAGGAAAGCCAGTCGGCGACTCTGCGACCAGTCGGCGTCCCTACGACACAGTCGGCGACCCTGCAATACAGACGGCGACTGCGACTAGTCGGCGACCCTCTGAGAAGTCGGAGACCCAGTCTACGACCCTGCGACAAGTTGGCAACAAGAACAAGACCCAGTCTGCGACCGTGCGGCCAGAAGATGGCCCAGTCTGCGATCGAGACTGAGACAAGTCTGCGACACAGTCGGCAAACAAAGGAAGACTAGTAGGCGACCCGGCGACAAGTCTGCGACCCAGTCGGTGACTACGACCGAGACAGCGACACAGTTGGTGACTGCGACTAAGACAGCGACACAGTCGGTGACTGCGACCAAGACCGCAACAAGTCTGCAATCAGTCGGCTACCGAGACTGCGACATTCGGCGACCCTGAAACAAGTCGGTGACTGCGACCAGTCGGCAACCCTGCAACTAGTCTGTGACCAAGTCGGCGACACCTAAAAAGCCAGGAATGAGACGGTATCCCGCTGAAGTTGGAATCTATTACACTCTGGAGTGCCAATGATCAGATTCAGCAGAGTATCACTCCTAATACAAGACCTATCATAAAGAACCAGAGATAGCGATACTCAGGGCAGTATAGCCGAGGGAGGCTCCATTACATTATAATGCTGACTTTAAATCAAGTGGTTACATGAAAGATGTTTTTATACTATGCGCCTGTTAATTATAAATATTTCCAAAGGCTATAATGAAAATAAAATAAGTTGGTTTACTTGCTTTAGATTTTTCTCATAGGATAAATATTCAACAATAACAGGAAAAAGATTGTAAAAATTGAGTTATTCATCAATAATTCATCTTAACAAAATATTTATTTTGTAAATATAATGTGAAGAAAACATGATACACATCAAAAATCAATAAAAGACATAGATAAATTTATATTTACTACTGTTTGGTAGTACTGAAAATTGGTTCAGACTGGCCTGATTATAAAAAGTTTCAAAATGTTTTCAGAGTTAGTTATTCAGAGAATAACTTTACGTTTTCTTTTTGTAAAGAATGAAATTCGTCTAGTTTAAAAAAAAACCAAATCAATGGATTAAATTTTTTTGTACTGATTTCGGCTATAAATTTATGAAGCACTATCTGATTTAAACTGTAGTACTGAAAATGAACCCTGTATATTTTCTATGCTTGCGAAAGCAGTAATGAATACGAAAAAACGTATGTGTCTTTCATACTTTTTTAAAATGTTTCATGTGGTCCATTCATAATGGCATTGTATCAGAATCTTTAATGTGGTCTCAATCAGTCCGTCATTTTGTAGGTGCCAGTCCATAATTTGGCCGAAATCCGATTGTAATTTAGCCATCATTCAGACGCAGATAATTTGTTGTATCCACAAGGAAAGATGTAAATGCAGAAAGGCAACTTGGCTTGGAGTTACATGAAATTGAGAGTATCTTGGCTACATTTCCCAAAATAATGCACAATCATTCCTAGTTGGTTCCATTTATAGGCCTCTTTCCGCTCAATGAATTTGGAATAACTTTTTGAAACAAATGGAAAATGTTCTTGCACAAGAGAAAGAAACAAATATACTCAGCGATACAAGTAAGGACCTTCTCAATAGCAACAATCGGATGGAATTCATTGAATCATTAACCCCAGTCCAGCTTGTCACTATCCCTTGTAATTAAGCCCACAAGGGTAACATAAAAATCAAGCACACGTATTGATCACATTTATACCAACCTACCGGACAATGTGGCTTGTGACAAGGTACCGAATGTTGATCTTGGTGACCGTTATCCTACTTTTTGACACGAAAGATTAATTGCAAGAGAAATAAGAAAAATACACAAAATTATCACTTACAGATCATTCAAAAACTTTAATGAAGAACAAAATTTCAGTGAAGTAGAATGAAATCCAGCCTAATTGGCATACTACTGAAATCCTAGATGCTATGAAAACTAAAGATCAATTCAGGGCTATGAGGAACCATGCACAATATAAAGTATGGAGAAATAAAAAAAAACAGTTATGATTAAAAGGCTAAAAAAAAAATTACGATTAATCATTGCTTGAAAACAAATAGAACAACACAAACTCCATTTGGAAAGTCTTCAATGAAACCACTGGAGTAACAAAAAGATCAGACAAATAAAATTCACTCATTTCTGGTAAATGACACCATAGTCACTGATGACAATGACATTGCAAATGTTTTGAATGATTATTTTTCATCAACATTACCACAAAGTTAAAAGAACCAGTGATATAAAACAACTTTAATGAACTGAAAACGTTCTGCAGCAGCAAAATCTCTAAGGAGGCATGTTTTTCTATCCTACCAGTAACAAAACACTTTGTTAAAAAATATCTCAGTGAACTTGATACCAAGAAAGCTACAAAACTTAATCAGATTGGTCCAAGACTCATTAAATCTTCTGTCTTTGCTATTTTAGATAGCATGACATTCACTATCAATTTAAGTATTGCAGCCTCATATGTCACCAAAATATGGAACATTGCAAAAGTAACTCCTATTCATATATCTGGTTCTAAGGATGATGCTGATAACTACCAGCCAATCTCAATACTACCAAACTTGTCAAAATTGATTGAAAAACATGTCCATGACTCATTTATGTCATATTTAACAAACACCTGCTTCTACAACCTATTCAATCAGGCTTTAGACAGAAACATTTATGTGCGACAGCCTTGATCTCCCTTAACTGATAAATGACTTCAAGAACTTGACCAAGGATCTGTATTTGTAGATTTCAGGAAAGCTTTGGACATGGTGGATCATGAAATCCTTTTGAAAAACCTGAAAATCTGCCAATGTGATGAAAGCACGGTTAGATGGTTTACTTCATACTTAGTGAGAGAACATATTTATATAAATAATGTTCTGTCTAAAATTAGAACAATTAGATATGGAGTATCAGATGACTTAATTCTAGATACATTATTATTTATTTTATTTGTTATTGACCTACCACTTTTACGAAGGGACTCGATATCATCTGCAGATCTCTATGCAGATAACACAACATTGTCAAACATTCAATCCACAAAGCATGAACGCAGTTTCTTTACTGGATGCCCTAAACAAACTGGACAACTGGTCACATACAATAGCATAGTGGTAAATACTTGTAAAACTAAAATATTGTTTAATTACTTATCTCAGCACGGCAAAAAAAGACAAATATTGATAGTTATGAACTATGTCTGACATAGAAGGATAAAAATTCGCAAATTGTTTGTGTGATGTGTCGAATTTTGAAAACTTTTAGAAGCTTTGTTTAAAGGAATTGTATCAAAGTCAACTTAATTAAAGTAGAAAGGGCTAGAGATAGTTAGATGATTATTTTTCATTTCATCTCTGAACGTCAAAAGGGAATTCGTTCTAGCCGACGTAACATGACCGAGTCAGATGCTATGGTACAAGAGAATGACATAAGACCTTTCCCCAAAATCGACCGGTTAAAGGCAGCAGCTGGCTATAGATGATAGTTCAAAGTAATGATTAATTACGGCATGATTAGTTGTTTAGTTTTCTTGTCAATCCAAAAATTCTACGAACAGGTTTAGGAAACAGTCTATTCCGATTGGTTAATATGGATTTATGGGCGTAACTCTGTAAGAAATTAAAGGTTTTGCTTTAGGAAAATTCAGCAGTCTTCAATCTTACTTGGAAAAAGAGTGGTCGAGACTCCGGGAGATCGTGTAAGACGTTATCTCGTGATTTGGCAGTGAAACGAGAGTTTGTCTCAGCAAGTAGGCAAACTCTACATTTTGAATTAGTAAAAAGTACGTCTTCATTATTGAGTAAGGGGCCAGGTAGTTGTCTCAGTTAGGAGACTGACTATACGTGAGATTCGTGGAAACGAATAAAGAAACGGCAAAAGGTACGCAATCTCAGTTTCCCGATTTTAATATGTTATTTCATTTGTTGATCTATTTTGCAAATGTATTCTTGATATGATATATGTATGTATGATTTCATTTTGCAGGATTTTAGTGAAATGCTAGTCATGGCATTTTATTCTTTGATTTCCTAATTATCAATTCATTTGGAGAATTGGCAAGAGTGAATGTAATTAAAATTTCATTAAATTAGTTGAAAAGATTGCATGTAATTGAATCTTTAATGCATAGGAGTGATTATGAATTTTCATGAATGATTTAAGGAATGATGGGTAATATTTCATAGTTTTATGGATTAACTCTGTCTAAAATGAGTATGACCTAACATTACATGTATATTCATATACTACTTTGTAATATTTAATTGATTACTTAAGTGTATATCTATATACTAGTTTGTAATATCTAATTGGTCGAGTAAACTATTATAGAATAGTTAGATCTGAGGGTCTAAGCATATGTAACTTAAGACTGCTAGATTGGTAGAGTCAGCAGTCGACTGGGGGTAAACATACGGGTTCATACGGCTGAGTTGAATTTAATTGACCATCCCTAGCGTGACCCGAATTAAGGTCAGGACAAGCATCGACCGTTTATGTAAACATAACAGTTAGCTAACAGAAGTTACTGCGGCAGAATTTATGCCTTTTGTTCTGAACCGAATTAATGTAAAAATACAGATATACCTGAGAATGTGACCTATTGTCTTTTGCGAGAAATTTTGTTTATTGAAGGAAACAGCTTTCCTGGATTCACATGAGAAATCCCTGAACCATCATAGGACCAGAACAAATTCTACGCAGAAATCTACGTCCAGAGACGATTGTTAAGTCAGAGTTCGACGGACAAGAGTCCAAGACGAAAAAGCTAGACAAAGATCGACAGAGCAGGGACGAACGGGAATCTTGATGTCTGCATAAATTAGGTGATGAAGTCTCTCATCGTTGCACTCAAAGGTCACATCTCATTGGCAATGAGGATAGCAATTTAACGTTGAAAGTAATTTTACATTTAAAGAAATTTGTATTGTCTTTTTTATTTGAGTACATGTTAGTACCATTTTTCCTTCTTTTGTAACTAAGTCATTGGTTTCTTTTCATTTTAAATTCTGTTGATAAACTGATTAAATTTTATATTTGTTCATTGAAAGGGGGCTCGTCGTGTTTATTTCTTCAATATACTTGTTCAGTGATCTGCATTCTTCTTTCTATCTATCCACACTGGGTAAATCACACCGCGGAGGTCATTCCCTAGCAACGAACCGTAGTGAAAGAGGTTGGTGTGTTTTTAGCACGCCGCCAATTTGTCACAGTTTGTCATGATAAACAACTTTGTGGTTTGGTATTTAATGACATATCATGGACTGAACATATCAGTCAAAAAGTCAATTTAAGTTTATGGATAAGACATTTTCTCTATGAAAGACACAGAAAACTATTTTATTATAGTTACATACAACCTTATTTAGACTAATACAGTATGGGGTAATTCAAATCATAAAAACACAGCAAAGCTGTCATATCTTCAAAAAAAAGAGCATTTGAACTAATATTAATCCAGAAACAAAGCAAGGAAAAATTTAGCTGGTAAGTTTAAAATATTACCTATTAAAAACCGAATTCATTTGAGAAAAGCCAAATTAATGTACATGATATCCAAAAATAGTGCTCCTGAATATTTGCAATCACTATTTCAGTATAGGCTACCTGGCAATACCCCACCCCCCACATGCAATCCATATCTACCAAAACAGTAAAATATTCCCAAACCATAAGAGGAATTTTTTTTTTTAAAAAAAGTTTCCATTACTCTGGAATAGTATTCCACTTGAGAATGGTTATGCCTACTTTATTTCCTTCTTCAAAACCCAATATACTCAGTGGTTTTAGAGACACGGCTAAAATAAATACATTCCTTTGTATAAGTGCCTCAAGGTAGATTAGTTCTTAGCTAATTGTGTTACACTCTTTAAATAAAGTCATTATTATTATTATTATTATTATTATTATTATTATTATTATTATTATTATTATTATTATTATTATTATTATTATTATTATTATTATTATCAAGATATCAATTTTAAAAGAAAGAAACGATAACATTAACTTGTGTAGAATATATTGAAATCTCTAGTTATTGGAAGACAAAACCTACGAATTTAAAAAGGAATGCTTTAATATTGATTTGGATTGTGAGAGAAGCATGGCCCAATCGAAAATTCATATCTCTGATCAAGAGTCAATGCTTCTCTTAAAGTAGCGATAAATTCCTTCTCATAGCCAGAAATGAGAAGAAGGTTATGATGGAAAACATCTAAACAACAAGACAGAGTTATTATTATTATTATTATTATTATTATTATTATTATTATTATTATTATTATTATTATTATTATTATTATACGCTAACATAATTTCATACTAATTTATCATTTTTCGTCCAATATCTTTTTACAAATTTGGAGATAAACATTACTGCTTTATTTTCTTAGACTGTTTCACAAGAGATCATTTTTATCTTTTCTGATAGGACAAAACAAGTGAGTAAACCAAAAATCTCTGCTTTTTCCATTAATCTGTGTAAAAGCAGGGTGATTTTCTGTAGAAAATCAAAGCTGTCCCGAATGGAAGAAGAAAAGGTTGGAACAAATTTTTTTAACCTGCATATATGGATAGTTCCAGCGCATGCTCAGGCCCGTCCCAGATGTTACATACGTCTTGCAGGTGATGTTGAACGATTCACCAACAAGCATCAGGTACGACGAGGGCAGCAAGCTTGTTATGATGACCGGTCCAGCTGCAAAATAAATTTTAGAAAGTGATGAAGCATAAACCAATTTAAGCTAAAGGTAAGGCAATGTTTCCGTGTGTTTTGTCCGTCTGTCAAAACTGGTGTATCACTAGATGAAGGTAAGAATGTTTACCTAACCAAATCCAATCGTTTGATTTGACTAGCTCCTATACCAAGTGAGGATTTTATCAACCGCACTGTCAAACAAATTTGGCATTTTAGCTTTAAACGTGGCAGTCTGAATTATATGGTAAATTCTCAGTCATATCATGTCAGTGTCTTATTCACTCAAAATGGTGAAAACGCATTTGGGGACTTTGCAAGTCAGACAATCTGGGCACTAGGCAACGTAAAGGTGATCATGCATCTATACTGTGTGCGAACTAAATGAGCCGGGCGATATTTTTCAAAGAAAAATGTTTCGGTCCGTAGATGACTGGGTGGCATCACGTCCCACCCAGTCATATTATCATGACACCTGGCTGGCCAGTCCTAACACTAACCTAGTAATATTGAGCACGTAGTGAGGCAGCTGCTAGTAACATTTTTATAAGTCTTTGGTAAAACGCACCATGGGTTCGAACCCGCGACCTACCGCATCTAAGGCGGATTATCTAGCCACAAGTCTACCAGAGCGGTCAGAGAGACAGTTTGTGACATTTGAAATAAGTGTCATAAAATGATTTTTTCTATAATAGCTATTTATATAAGAAGAATATAGGGAATTATTATAGCTTTAATAGACGTGTTAACATTTTGGTGGTTAATAAAGTTAATTCTAATTGGCTAAGCTACACGAGGTGTGTGTGTGTGTGTGTGTGTGTGTGTGTTACAGATATTCAAGGTTCAAGTGATATCCATGAGGAAAATAGTCAGTGCAAGTTCCTTTCCGTGAAAGGGAAACCTGACTCCGAGAACAAGAAAAAGTTCTTTTCTCGTTATATTGTATAGGGTCGGGTGTCTGGAAAGTTGAGGACACGGGTAAGAGGGATTCGCTTTCATGGAAAAGGACGAGAGTCTCGGAAAAGCACAAGGTATGGTCACAATTGCCTACAATATGTTTGTTGACATAAGTTTGTAATTATTGTTTAATTTATTCGTTTTAAATTCATACATAAATTTTCCGGAGTTTGAAGCTAATGGTTTGCATGCATTTGTGTTGAATGTTATGTGACTTATGTATGCTAAATATTTCATGCATTACTTCTGATATAAATTTTTTGAATAAATGAATTTATCTATCTTAAATTATATGTATCACGTATCATTGGAACTGATTGAACTACATCTGGAAGTGATATGTCAAGCATAGGGGCTCGTAACATTGCCAACCATTTAACTACGTCATACACTGGTACAAAATAATAAAAGGGAGAAAACTTTTCTTCTTTCTCGCGCGACCAATTTAACAATCCACGTTGATATTTCGAGTTACAAAGTTTGGCTTACTATCATATTTGTAAGGAATGCCAGACCATTTTCCCACGCTATTACTCGACATGCCACGATCGCGCTCGCTTAATTTGAAAGGGAAATCCCATTGAATGGAATATTGGTCGCTCACTTGTTACAAGAAAATGACATCCTGCATTTATTTATAACTTATTTGCAGTTGGCCAATGAGAAGGCGGTATTCCATTCAATTCGTTATTCTTGCATATGAAGCGAGCGCGATCTTGGTCAGGTCGAGCAGTAGTGTGGGAAAATGATCTGGCATTCTACCAAAAAGGAGATAAGAAGCCCAACTTTGGATAGGTCTACAAAGTCGAATGCCTTAGCTACGCATCGGTACCAAATTGATTACGCTTCGAGAAATGTATCTTGAAATAGCAGCGTTGATTGTTAAATAGGTCGTTCGAGAATGGAGAGATATGTGCTTCCTTGTATTTTTTTATTCTATATGAATAACTGAGAGTTAAATTGTAATCAATGATACGAGCCTCTGTGATGTCAAGGAATTGCTAGTTAGTAAGTAATGTAATTAGGACAAGACGTGATGTCCATTAATTCAGTCATGTAATAAGTTTCAGTCTTTCACAGCTGCGCATGGCGACCGAGATAGTCCAGTTAGTGATTTACAGCAAACAGGTGCGCAGTACTTTTTTACTAAGATGTCTAGGTACGTCTTGATTTCCAGTTAGGATAGGGGCTAGCAGTAAGAAAAATACACTAATTTTATCATCGTAGGTTTTTTTTATTTATCCTGTTGCGAACTGCCTATAGTAGCCTTAGTCGGTTGAAATATGATAAGACGATGTATGAGCCTTAGCTGGGTTGAATTACGATACGACGATATCTGACGTAACAAGAGTGTGGAGTAGTGTTCGATTCAAGTAGTAAAAAAGCCTGATTATTTACTTAAAGGAAAAAATAGCTCCACATGTGCACCACGCAGTTGAAAGGAGAATAGATAACTAAGCACGGTTAATAAACAGAAAGAGCAAAGAGTTAGTGAAAAGATGAAAAAGGAATACTGCGATTCTGGCCCGTCGCTAACGTAGACTTTGAGATGATCGGAAGCAACTAGGTTATGCTGGCATGCTGAGCAAAATGAGCTTGATTGTTTACTCGATTCTCTGAGAAATTTGTTTAATCGGTATAATGGAACGGCTAATTGCATTTCTTATACGTTTTATAATTATGTTTCTTAGAGAAAGTGTATCATTCAAATGTCGCGATCAATTTTTATTAGTTTATGTAATTGATTAAATTGTTAAATTGTAGACAAATTGGGCTCGTGTTCTTTTATTCTATATCTCTGCTTAGATCTGTGTTATTTCATCCGTAATTTTCCTATTTTATTTTATTGCTTACTCTATTCGGGCAATAACACAGTGGTCCATCATCTCCTAGATAATGATAGCCAAGCCAAAGATGCCATAATTTAGTGGACGGCCACGGACACTATTTTATACCCGGAACGTAAAAGAAAAATACATCGTTAAATTATTTCAAATAGAGCCTTTAGTACGTCATTTTGTCGATAGACTGATAAACACATTATTACAAATAAGTACACAAGGAAATACGTAGTCGGACTTACTTCCTTGCTAAATTTCCCTAGACATGTTGCATACAGCAATGTGAATGCATTCCTCAAATTAATATGCTTCCTGATGATAGCGATAAACGAGGGGCATTCCATCGTTTGTCACTGATAAGTTTAGAATAATGTTTAACACTTTTATTGGTAAGATGATATAAGCAAGGTAGCCGCATGCTCCACTTTTTTTTTCTTCGGGAGAATATTAATGTTGATATTTTTAGATAAATATCAATGTACCAACTACTGGCAAACTTGACAGAACTTTTTATCTCAGAATAAACTTACATCCTGGAACCATATTCCAGAAACTACTCACAATGAGTGCATTCTTCGTTTCAAATATTGTTTCAGTTAAGTTTCTTCATATTTGCCATATTTTCTTAAAAGAACTATATATTTATCAACATTCTTTAACTGCTTAAATTCACCCTTGTAGTTCTCATGCAAGTAAATCAGCATGCTTTTTTGAATATCTAAAGATGAGATTAAATGTGTATTAACGCGTAGAAACTGTGTGAATATGAGAGCAGAATCCGCCATCTCCTTTTTGTGGCGGGTGTGGGGAGGCATCTACACAGACACGCATTTTCTAGTTGATGTTTTCCGAACAAATTTACCTTAAAACCTTTTTATAATGAGAACCCGTAAACCCCGAAAAGCAAATTTAGTCATACAAATGATTTTAAGACTGATTCTTATCAGACCGTGTTCAAATGAAAATTGAAGTTCACATTCTCTTTTTCATGATTTGTAATAAATTCATAACAATTACTAAAAACTGCTTCTTTCTACACACACTCACATGAACAGATAGATAGATAGATAGACAGACAGACAGACAGACAGACAGACAGATAGATAGATAGATAGATAGATAGATAGATAGATAGATAGATAGATAGATAGATAGATAGATAGATAGATAGATCTCAAGTATGAAAGCAAAATAACTGATATACCACGAGATGTATACATCTTGTATTAAAAGGAAACTTGGCTTGATTTTCTTTTGAATTAAACGTTTATACAACGAGTTGTATATTAAGGACACAGCGTACATCCTATACATACATTTTATTTATAAAATAAGCAATGCACATGTTTATCTTTTGAACTGAGTGAATCTTGACTACAGGCAACTAAATTACTGATGTAGCGAATGAACTCTTCACATCTCAGACCGATGCGGTGGCCTAGTGGTTAGAGCGTCCGACTCAGAGGTCGTGAGTTCAAAACCCGGTAGTGTCATACCAAAGAAATTTATAAAAATGGTACTAGCAGCTGCCTCGCTTGGCACTCAGCATCACGAGGTTAGTGTTAGGACTGGTCAGCCTAGTGTCACGTTAAGGTGACTGAATGGGAACGTCGTTGCCCCAGTTCTAGACATCACTATAAACTGTCATACTGCAAACATCGTACCGATATGAATGCAAAATTGTTATAGCCACGTTAAAAATCCACAACAGACGCACACTCTTTCACATCTCTGCCAAATGTGTCTGCTACATAATGTACTTCCTTGTCTTTTGCCGGCTGTTCACAATCCGCTTTGCAAATTTATAAATTACTTGTTTTCTTTTCTTTTATGTTTGATCTTTTATTTACTTTCATATTTAAACATAAAAGATGATGTAAACGAAGAAATTAGGGCCATATAAGCATAACATGGTAGCTTTTTAAGCACTGAACGTGCAGATATTTACTTACCTGTGAATTTAATGAAGCGAGTTTGGAATATAAACGACGCAAATGAGGAGTCAATAAAGGCAATTCAAACATTTAAATGTATTTTCATTTTATGTAACTGATTTTATAAAAATGATTATTATGCTTTAATTAACGCTGCTACTGACCATAGAATGATTTATCCTACATCCCTCTTTCCCCTTTCCGTTGGTCTGTTTGTATTTCCTAATACCCTCTTCAACCCGCGCGCCTGTTCCATACAAATCACCTCCATGGATCAGGATGGAATATAGAGAATTCAGGAAGTTTAAGACCCCATGAAATGTCCACAGAAGTGAATAACAAGCCAACAAGTGTTCGATTGGCAGCCTTTATAACTGTTGTGTTGTGCTGTGATGTGTTTGTTTTACTGCATTATTACTGCAGATTCTAAAAAGTACGAAGGAAACAGATGGATTAAAATGTATTCACGTACTAGATGTTTTTGTTGAGGTTAGACAAGTTCCATAAAGATGCGTTTTGAGAACAGAAAGCACACTTGTATTACGTAAGCATGCATGTCTGTCTCTCTTGGTTGTTCATCAACACTAATAAGTCTACAATTTTTTTTTCCTTCTTGAGAACATTAAAACATAATCAACTTGTCAAATAAAACCGAATAATTGTGGCGTATTAATTATTAGCAAAACTCCATTAAATTTACCTCCTAAATTTTGCTCTTTAAATGTAGTCAGTTTCTGTTCACTTTTTTTTTAGATTCCCACTGGGTTAAGTTGGCTTGCGTGAAAAAAGATCGGTGTACAAACTGGACAAAAAAATCTTAATTTTAAATGCATAGACCAGTGTCGAGTGCATATTTGTTTGTTTTTTTTCAACGATGTTGTTACAAGGTATTGCAAATTTAGAAACAAATGTAATCAACAAACTGGATTGCGATGAAACTGTATCATCTTTAAATCGTTTAGAAAACTGGTCAGGGAATTATTAAGTTTCTTTCCTTGTTTTTTATTTCTTTTTATTTTCGTACCTCGCTAATAACTAATCAGAGGAAATTCATCATTGATCTATATAATCGATAGCCTACTACTGAAACAATCTTTATATATGCGTATTAATGCGCCATGGCATGGGTGGATCACAGAGTGATATGCCAACCAACAGCATTGGTATAAAAAACTGCCATTTTATTTCTAATGTATGTGGTGGGTGGGTGTGTGTGTATATATATATATATATATATATATATATATATATATATATATATATATATATATATATATGTGTGTGTGTGTATGTCTGTGTGTATGTCTGTGTGTATGTCTGTGTGTATGTCTGTGTGTATGGGGTTTATTGATCAAGGATGAAATCATTACTTACGATCTGCTAAATATTGTAGAATGAAATTTATTGTCTGAGACTGAACGCTGCACGTGAAAAACCCTGAGAAAAACTGTTCCGAGTAGTCCACGACAATGCCTTGTTCCGGATAAAATTTGTACTTTTCCCTGGGCACGGAAACGAAATTTTTCTTGAACTCGACCGAAATATCGGGGCGGGTCGTTCTACAGGGCAGGACAAATGGCTTGTTCTGGTATACAGGCTGTATTATAGGGAACTGGGGTGCTTCAAGTACAAATGGATGGGCAGGGTCTGCATAAATAGAATTAAATAAAACAAATACATTAATCATAATACATAGCGTTTTTCATTTCAAATGTATTATATATATATATATATATATATATATATATATATATATATATATATATATATATATATATATATATATATATATATATATATATATCTTTAAACCTATTTTGACCGTACACTTGTGATAAAAACCAATGACCACTTTATATGGTTGGTGGTCATTACAAGTACAAAGAGGTTTAATTATTATTAGAATGTCATTACTGAAACTAAAATATATGACCAGTCTACATTGTTGTAGATGGGTCAGATTAATACAAATTTTAAAAAAAATTCATAGAGGAGTGTGTATAAAACGTGTATTATTCAAAGAACACACCAAAGAGAAGTTAGCTATTTCACTTCAAATGCAAATGCAATCATGACTTTCCCGTACATAGGTGAATACGTGCATGCATACATACATACATACATACATACATACATACATACATACATACATACATACATACATACATACATACATACATACATACATACGTACGTACGTACGTACGTACGTGCGTGCGTGCGTGCATGCATGCATACGTACGTACGTTCATAGATACATACTGTTACATTTAACTAAAGTTATCCAGCAAAGCTCAGTTAGCCGAATACAAATTATTTTAACCTTTTCTGATGAACGACGTAATAACTTTTTTTTAAAAAAAGGAACATAGTGTTTATTTTTTATACCTATTTGCTCTCCTGAAATGCGAACAATGAAGACCGATCTAATATGTTACAATGTATCAGTAGATAGGGTGACACTATTTATTCTACTGATAATGCAAAGAGCACACAGCAAAGACCCCGATTATGCACCGACAGATTTAGGTTTAAAGATGATGGTTTGTACATTGTTGGAGTGTATAACGTTTTGAAAAATTAATATTTTACATAAGTAAACGTCTAAACAATTTAAAATCACATACATTTTTAACTTTTCGTATGAACCCTAATTGTAAGCAGCAATGTAATTGTTTTTTTATACAAAAAGTGAATATCCTTAATTTCTATACATCATGTTGCGTGTCATTTATGAAAGAATTCGTACACTACTGAAAAATACTGGTAAAAGCACCCCACCCCTCCCCAAAAATATCCTCTTTCAAAAGAAAATAACATGTACCTCTCGCACCACACGCCAATCGAAAGTGAAATTGTTGGTCCCAAAGCTATTTTACGGCCGTTTGGTTCTTCTTGACAATGTCAGAGATCCTAGTTTAATTTAGGGCTCGTAAAGAATGGTTTAAGAGTTTCCAGAACTGATGTGAATACCGAATATTCCTGTTCGAAGATTCCTTGAATGTATTAAGATGGAATTTGAATATTCCTCAATGTTAATAAACCAATCGTCATTGCTTTACCTTCTATGGTATATATTTGCACAACCAACTCCAAACTCATTAATTTATATATAATTAAATTACATTTTATGGGTCATCCGCACATTTTAGGAGTCATAAATACATTTTAAGGTCCCGAGTACATTTTTTGAGGATTCAAACCAAAAATCAAATAAATATTGGTGTTATTATCTGTTTGTCCTGAAATCAAGTATGCTGAAGATGCGGAGTAATAAAGACAGAAACTCGAGTTCAGTTAAATGCAGTCAGATAAATCAACTATATATCATCTATTATGTATGTTATGTTTTTCTTTAAATCAGCGTAAACTATCTATTTTTTGCAATCTATTTGAAAGCTGTAACCTTTTTCTTTAAATCCTCAGCCTCTTTCCCTATCCAGAAAATTAGTCAGTAACGTGTTAGAGATTGCTACTGTGCTAATGTATGTAACTCACGAATAGCTAGGGAATGTAACTCACGAATAGCTAGGGAATGTAACTCACGAATAGCTAGGGAATATCAGCTCAGACTGCCAAAGTTGATAAAGGAACTTTGCGGATTGTCGCTCGTGGCTTACGGTGGTGATCGAATAACGGTGATGATCGGATATTGGAGTTTCTGTTAAATATGGTATCTTCAGAAGTGATAAACAATTATTTCAAATGAAACCCCATTTGCGGGTGTTAACCTCGTCTTATACCCATGTTAAATATTGCAATAGATGTGAAACGATTTTGTCATTCTGTTGTTGTATGTTACGCTTGGGAATATTGACGTTAGCAGAAATCGTGAGCTCCTACCATATTTTCTGGGTAACTTGTAACATTATTTGAGTATAATTGATAATTGCATACTTACATTCCATGCTCAACAGTTTCATGTAGCGTAAGCTGCGATAAGAAGGCATCGTTTTCAGATTAATGAGCGCTAATTCTTAAATCGATTTTTAGTCGACAAATTCTACGGTTAAATTCAATCTTCTACATACATAAATGTATATAAAATTTAGTCGGACTCCTTCAATATCATGTTAGCTTGATGACATCCTGTCTCTAATGCTCATATATAAATACATGATTTGAAAAGTAGGTGTACCGTTTTGAATAGCTGAGAGTTTTTGAATGTGTTCGCGCAGGTCTCACTTGTGTTTCAGGTTCTGTATTCAATAAAGACACGATTCAGTCTAAGTCTAAGCCACTTCAAAAGTGACTGAGTAGATACCAAGTTCAACAGTTTGATGACATACATATTTTAATAAAAGTCACTAAAGATTTTTTGAATCACTGAAAAATTCTTGACAATATAAAATATTTAATCCAAACGCATCAATCTGTCAATTTCATTTCATTTATTACAATGATCATCCATTCAGTGGGAGTAGTGACAACAATATGTTTAAGACAGTCGTCGTGGCAGCCATACTAGATGTACAACTGGCACCATTTTCTTTTTTGGCATGACAGGCATCATAAGAAGTTTCCTGGTGAAAAATCCATGTTTATATAGCTATCTATTTTGAGAGAAGTAGAGACAAAACAATTTTCAATACACGACTTTCCATTCAGGAGGGACAGCAATAACAAGAATCTCATGATGACTGCCGTGTCGAACATAGTGGACATCAGATCAGCGCCATTTTCATTTAAGACTGATGTAGACAAAAAAAGTCTTCTGGTGCAAATCTGTCAATAGGACATTCTGTTTAAGTAGGTGGTTGATTTGCAAGATGACTGCTGTGGGTGCCATATTGGGAGTCATATTTAGGACCAAATAAACATCACATGAATTCTCTTAGCGAAAAGCCCATGATGATATGACTATTCGTTCAAGAGGAGTATTGTTAAAAATATTTTAAAGACAGCTAATGCTATAGCCATATTTGATGTCCGAGCAGTACTATTTTCATACTGGACCAGCTAAAACATGTGATGAATATGTCCATCCAAGTAATTTAGGAGTAGCCATTACAAACATGCAAACGGACGGACGACGGGCCACAGACCATCCCATAAGCTCTTCTGGTCCTTGACAAGTAGAACTGTTACATTAAGTCAATACCAATACAATGGATATGTTGTTTGTGTACGGTTTAATGCCATTTTCAGCACAAGATATGCTATACATAGCGGTCAGATAACTGGTGGAGGAAGAACCCTAGAAAACCACGGGAAGAACCACCGACCCACGAGAAGCTACTGACAAGCTTTTTCACATACCCACGTTAGTCGATCCTGAGACCCGAACCCACTTAGACAGAGGTGAATATACTGTGGATAAAATCATAGACATTTCAACTTCAGAAGAAGAAATGGGAGTCGAGTAGTTTGGTTTTGATTGTATTAATAATAATAATAATAATAATAATAATAATAATAATAATAATAATAATAATAATAATAATAATAATAATAATTGTGTGATTTGTGGGGGGGGCGCCGTTTTTATGCTCCCTACATAACAGACTGTGTATTTGGTACACACACAGTTATAAACAGTCAGATATAAATTAGTATAAAATAATATAAAGTTATTATTTTATACTACATGTATTACAGACAGTTAAATTGTAAGCAATGATACGAACCCCTGTGCATACACACTGATTGAGCCAAGACTATACACACGCGGGTAGATGCGACATGTGATTGATCTATAAGTGCATGAGACTGCTCGGTCAGACTGGGATCAACATATTAATATTAATAATAGTAACGTAGATGACGACTGAGATGATGACAATGATTGCGAAAGATAGTGACTTATTTGGATACAAATCTCTCTTTCTTGTTACAATTTACATTATTTGGTCTACCGTTAGAAAGAAAGACTGTAAAGGTGCATTCTACCTGATATATAGATGTAGATACTGGAATTTCTGTCTTTGGCATCAGAATATCTACATATGTATCTTCCCGTGTAGGAATGCCCTAGACTGGTTCCCATCAACCTTGCTGCGAAAGATTCTGACACAGTCTGGAGTTTGTCATGCGCATCATCTCCAAAAGAAGGGCCCTGAAAATAAAAATGTTATCAACGTTGGCAAAAGGCAGGGCAGGTGTTATACATGAAATTTAGCACATAGATTCACAGTATTTATTTATATTATGGAATATATTTGACTGTTGTTCCCTGCTCTATCTAAATAATTAACTCCTACGAACTATTAACTTAATAACAACAAGAAAGGTTACTTTGCCTAGGAACAAGAATCCAATGAAGGGACTGATGCTCAAAATGGGCGAAAATAATGTCCAGGAATTTAAGATCATTTATTCATTTTAAAAGTCGAATGTTGATACAGACTCTGATATTCTTATGCAAGAACAATATTTTCAAATTAGCGACTGCGGTACGCATGTTGGATGTCGTCAGCGTAGCACCATTTTCATTTCGGACAAAGCGGATATCATTAGGAGTCTTTTGGTGAAAGCCGCAATTCAGAATAATAATCCTTTCAGGAAAAGCGGGCACAAAATTTTAAATACCGTTGTTCTTGGCAGCCATATTGGATGTACGACTAGCACCATTTTCATTTAAGACTAGCTAAGTACCATATGAAGTCTGTCACTGAAAACCCCAAATTGATATAGTCATCCATTTGGAAACGAGCAGAAATAATATTTTCAGGATATGACCTTCCATTCACGAGTAGCAAAAACAAGATTTCCAAGATGACTGATGTGAATGCAACACTGGAGACAGATCGACAACACGTTTTATCCAAGACCAAATGGATATAATAAGAAATATTCTGGTGAAAATTCGACAACAGTATAATTTTCTGTTAAAATAGATTTGTGATGACAATATTTTAAGATAACTATCACAGCGACCATATTGGAAATCATATTTGCAACATTTGTTTGAGCAAGTAGATACCATAGGAAGTCTTTTAGTGAAAACTCCACGCTGATATGACCAACCGTTCAGGAGGAGTAACAAGATTTTTAAGAGGTTGCCATGGGATCCATATTGGATGTCAGCTAGGCAACATTTTCATTAAGGTTCAAACATATGATGGGATGAATATGTGTTGAAAGCTTTACTTCATTCATCCAAGCAGTTTATGAAAAGTAGCGATAACAAACTTGCGCTAACGGACATACGTCAGACGACGTTCAACAGACCATCTCCTAAGCTCTTCTGGATTATAACAGAGTTCAAAACTAGTACATGATTCATACACTAACATTAAAATGACCTGTCCACCTCCACAGTCCCTGGTTTGATCAGTTTTGTCACGCGTGAGTTAATAGCCATACCTTCAACATCGGCGTAAATAAATAAAAAACAATTGAAATCAGATTTCAGCTGTCCTACGTGACGATCTGACAGTGACCGCTTGTTGTACCATCAACGTAAAAATAAAACAAATACAATTTTAAAGTTTAATAACAAGTTTATGCGTGCGAATGGATGTGCTTAAGTGTGTGAAAACGTGTGTGCGTGCGTGTGTGTGTGCGAGCTCGCGCGTGTGTGTACAATTGTCCGGTCTCCCAGCTCAACCACCCATTCCACGGGGTACATCAATCCATCACAGCTAAGACTAATATTTCTGTTGGTATTCACAACAAGGGCGCCATCTATTAACCTATCCTCGTCTCCTTGGCTGAAGTCAATGATAGGAACTTGATTGTCATGACGACCTGAAAAATATATTGCCCATTAATTTTTATTTAATTTTATTTTATTTATATTACTGGATACTAATGATGCATACTCTTTTATTTGCTGATTTGTTGTTTGTTTGGTTGATTTAGTAACGTATTTGTGCTGAACCCTTTTGCGTCATGCTTATGTGTGTGTGTGTGTGTGTGTGTGTGTGTGTGTGTGAGAGAGAGAGAGAGAGAGAGAGAGAGAGAGAGAGAGAGAGAGAGAGAGAGAGAGAGAGAGAGAGAGAGGAGTTTTGTTTAACTGATATAATATTTTTTTTTACTTATGTGGGAACCACGATGTAATCGGAGTTCAATACACATACTAGTCAGCCAGGGTCGGCTTCTTCGCAGTGTAATTGAAAAAGGCATAACTCCCGTTTCCTCAGTATGACATAAATGCCGTTGAATCTTACCAAGCAACTAATCCTCTGGTATAATTTTGTTTTCCTTACCAAACTGAAGACTCTACAAAGATGTAATGTAATTTAAATGCACGCAGTAGCATCCGGTATGTGGCAAAAAATATAACGTCTGCGTTTACAACTTACAACATTATAGCTGTTTACTATGGAATCTTGGAAGGGTCATTAATTAAGAAAGGCTAAAAAAAAAAAAAGCCATGAAAGGGACATCGACAACAAAGCAAGAGTTCTTAGAAGGGACTGGCGCTCATCAAACTGAAAAGAATTTCCAACAATTCAAGATAAGACAATTTCGTCTTTTTAACTGCGAATTGTTCATATTCTTTAGCGACAACAAGATTTTCAAATTAGCTGCAGCGGTGGACATACTGGACGTCAGCTTGACATCATTTTCATTTAATATCAACAAGACAGTATATTAAGTCGCTTCTTGACTTTCCGTTTTCGAGAAGTAACGATAAAACGATTTTCAATATGGATACCATCATGACCATAATTGATATCAAATAGGAATCATTGCTGTTTAATACCAAAAAGAAATAACAAGAAATCTTTTGATAAAAGTACAAAGCTAACATGACCAGCCATCTAAGAGAAATAGTAATAAAAATATATCCAAGATGGCCATTGTGGGAACAATATTAGAGGCCAGGTCAGCATCATTTCATTCACTGCCAACTAGACATCATAAGAAGTTTTACAATAAAACCCCATGCCAATATAATTTTCCATTCAGGAAAAGAAACGATAACAAGATTTTAATTTAATTTCTTTTCTCTTTTCATGGCACCATTTTCGTTTAGATCCATCATTTGTCATAAGTATTCTGGGGGAAAACAAATGTTGATATGATCATCCATCCAGGAAGTATAGCGATAACATAATTTTAAAGATGACCGCTATGGGTGCCATATTAGATGTGTGTGCAACACCATTTTCGTTTTTGACCTGCCAGATCATGGGATAAATAGCTTCAAGGCAATCCACAATTTAGTTTAGGAGGAGTAAAAATAACAAACTCGTGGTAACGAACGAACGATGGGCGACGGACGAAATGCCATCCAACATGCTCATCGGGTCTATTACTATTAGTATTTTTAACAAAATATTATCGCGTAACCACGAGCTACTATGTCCATATGGAGGTCCCTTCTATGCTGACGTAATAATTCTTTACAAGACTGAGACAGTTGTTGTTATATTGTTGCATTCACCCGACTTCGTACTACGAATTCGCGCGGGATAAATCAAAGGATAACAAGGTAATGGGGTCCTCTGTATATCGGCCTGAAATGGTTGAGGCATTTGACTTGAAAGGAATACTTTGTAAGTTTAACACGAAAGCGTGACTCGTTACCAGAGAGAAGCTCATTACAGGTGTGTGTGAGTGAAAGGCATTTGTACTAACGCGAACCGGTAGTGAAAAAATACCACTAATGCCTGGAGGCATTAAGTGGCCTTGGCTTTTGACGGTTGTATTTAGATCTTTTAAATATTTTCATAGTATATGTAGCTGTCTTTTAAATCTTTATATAGTAAATTATATGGGCCTCTTTTGGGGTGTGTGTGTGTGTGTGTGTGTGTGTGTGTGTGTGTGTGTGTGTGACTCACAATAGTATTGTCTGGCAACGTAGCATTTGCACGAGTATTTAAACACAAACTTTCCTTTTTGGGGCTCAAATTTTAATTTTAGAGCTCGTCGTCTTTGCTAAGCGACTATCACTGACTTCCATCAGTTATACGAGAGTTAAGATATATATATATATATATATATATATATATATATATATATATATATATATATATATATATATATATATATATATATATATATATATATATATATATAATGTTTGCGGTGTTTGCGGTTCCTAATGGTATTTTGTCAAATATATAACTTTACCAAACTAAAGCAGCGCCCGATATTGGGAACGATCTGAGTTCAGTGAAATGTGATTATCGTTAACAGATGAGTCACATTCTGAAACATTACACTGCAAAATACACTTAGTCATCTGCATTTGAAATCCCTTCAATGCTTAAGAGATAGACAATATAATTTTCCGGGGATGCGGATTTGTTCAGATTTTTGAACTCCTGGTCAATTTTTCAATTGATATATACGTTCTTATTTACTAAACGTAAGGGAAAATTTTTTCAAGCTATTTAGCGGCCGAAAATTTTTCTTCTTGATAATCTCCCGCTGATAATTAAACGGTCGGTCTCTGGCTTAAGGTTCCTTCCACGGTCTGATTGACATAACCTCGCTCAGTGCATGAGAAAAAAAAAAAAAACGATCGGATACATTAGGTCACTATAAGTACGCTAAATACGCCAAAATTCCAACATATCATCGTATTCAAAATTCACAACTCCTAAGGGTTTGTTTATTTGCCAAGATGCCTTACACAATATTGGTATAGGTCCACCAGTAGGCACAACTGGTCTGATTTGACTAACGTCTGCCTGGCTGAGATAAAGCCAGGTGAATTTAATCTTTGGTGGTAGGTGGGGCTGGGGCCGTATTGCGGGGTCTGCCTTTGGACGTCCGAATACACCCGTGGCTATGATGGCCCCCCATACTCATCCCACCAAGCAGAAAGGCCCAAATATGGGCCAAGGGCCCTCTTAAAAGGACTGTCGCCTAGCCAGGGGCAACAACCAGGTCGCACGTGTACCTAGTACAATGCATGATTATAATTAACTTACTACAACTACGACGATCATGTTGTTAACTACTGTATCTGCCCGTGCATTTCATTTAAACAGATTTAGTTTTCTCTCCTGGCTCATACCGATATTAATAAACGATTTCGTACTCCAGCTCACATTTCTATTTAACTAAACTCACCTAGAGGGATGAGTGCCGATTGGAGGATGCTGAGGAGCTATAAATCAATTACCAGGAAGTCTTCTAATAATGTCAGACAACCGATAGCATCTCACCTGACGTACCGGCAGCAGAGATTTAGACATTTTCGGTACATTGGGATAGGTAACTACTACCTTATGTACCGAATGAAACGTTCACATTCGTTTGACTTATAGGTCACTGCAAACTTTCCAGTTGACATTTTCTTCAAGAGGGTTATTAGCTTTCCAGAAAAAGAAAGAAAAAAGGTGAAAAAAGAAAGAAAAGACTTACAAATGAATTAGCCTATATAAATAGTATAACACTCATCTAGAGCCTCTCCAGAATGGACTCGTTTGATATCTATCCAATATGTTCCTTGGTCGGTCATACCTTTTGCACTAAAAGTAGTAGTTTTCTTTAGCGATTATAGAGATTCTGGTACAGACAAATGCTATAACAAAGAATTTGTTGTTGCTATCTATTATTCTTTATACACGTGAATCATTATATATATATATATATATATATATATATATATATATATATATATATATATATATATATATATATACCAGACAGAACAGACTGTGCTGTCCCTGGATTCTGTAGTAAAATCTTGATAATAGTAGGCAGAAATAATAGTTTAATACAAACAATACTATCATACATGTTAGAGAAATTATATTCGTACTCTACAGAGTTTCGAACCCAGGTCCGCGAGTAAATGGCACCCATCGCTTTGTCTGCACGCACCAACCCATATACCGTCATGACTAAGCACGCATCACAAAAAATGATGGCACTGAATTGTTGTTATATAAGATCGTGCGTAGCAGACACACTCGCACGACGACCTAGTAATTAATTCTCATACACACACATATGCACACATACATTCCTAACTGATATCTAATCAAATCTGACCTGCTCTGATAAAAAATTTCATGATTTACGCGTCATATATATATATATATATATATATATATATATATATATATATATATATATATATATATATATATATATATATATTCCTTGTCTGAATATATAGATTTTAACATGTTTTATTTTATTTATTAATTCGAAATGTATCTGTCTTTCCTGTGCTGCTTTTTTTAAGTAAATTGTGCAACATAGCGTAATTTCATCTTGTCTGAAGCCTAGGAAAAAAAACAAGGGCGTTGACTCTTTGTTTTATTTTTAATCTTGTTCGCTGTTCTCGTGGCACTGATACCCGACTTACAGTGGTTTCAATTAATAGAGAAATCTAGTGAACGATCAGATGCATCTGAATGTGAGTACAACACGTGGCGGTCTGTAACTACTTGCTTCTTTATCTGTGTGGAACTAGATATCATAAACAAGAACAAGACCACCAGTTAATACTGACCTGTAATTCATTCCAAGAAACAAATTCTCGATTGTTGTTTCCCCATTTCCAAATTTAACGGCTAGAATACCTTCATTCAAAATTTGCGTCCGCTGATACTTGTGCTTATCTGTTTCCAGATTACAGAAGACTTTCTTTTTCATTAAGTCAAATTGGTTCAGGTTAAGGGCGTTGTTTATGACTGGTCGAATTTCAACTTCTCCGCAGAACCCAGACATTCATTTAACTAGCAAAACCGTTTCAGAACAGGGTCAACAATGCGCTCCGGCAAAGGAGGCATAACGCTTGCGATCCCATCGCTGAACCAGTCTAAGTACGGGCGTAAAAGCTAGAAACTTTAAAATGTATGTTCAAAACGATTTTTGTAAATATTATATTATTGCATTTTCTATTTTTTAATGCTATGATTGTTCTCAAAGCATTGCATATTCTAGAGATTTATTTCCTCTCTACACCATCGTCGTTAACAGACTCGCAAACACCTCAACTATCTAGCCATTTATTATCCAGTTTTGGATATTATCCTTACGCCATCAGCAGACAAATTACTAAAGCAATCAGTACAGAAAGCGAATGGAACCATGGTTATATGACAATCTTGCAATGACTCACTGTACCACAAGACCTATGTTAAACTTTTACATCTTCTGTTGGTCAATTCAGTGAATTGTCGTCTGTTATATTTTTGCTGCAACCCTTGAATGATATCTGGATTTCCATTTTTATCAGGATCACCTCTTTCAGTTTTCTGCATAATGTTATTCATGGTCATCCCTGTTAAGAACCAATGAAATGTCACTTTATTCAGGGTAAAGACCAATGAAATGTCACTTTATTCAGGGTAAAGACCAATGAAATGTCACTTTATTCAAGGTAAAAACCAATGAAATGTCACTTTATTCACGGTAAAGACCAATGAAATGTCATCATTCTTGGTAAATACCAATCAAATGTTTAAATTTTTCGTTGGAAAAGCTGATGTGTTCGATATTTATACCTTTATTTTCGCTGCACCATTGACAAATATAAGCCTGGAACAGTGTTGTTTTTACTGACAAACGTGAGCGATAAGAAAAAACACCAAATATTTATTTCCCAAATCTTCAATTTTCAAAGTTGAGAATTTGTATGAACCACCTAAACCAAATGCATCAATAACCAGAAAATGGGTTTGACCCATATATAAAAGATATAGATTTTATTTGAAAATCTTCCAAATACCGGGAAACTTACTCAACTATAGTTCATGTAAGATATTTTATCATGATTGTGTTGTGGCACTTGTGTCCGATGTACATTGAAGAGTATAGCACAAGAAATATTCGAAGTGGTTTGTTGGCAAGTTCAACTCGACCTTTTGCTAAGAGAGTCGTACAATTATATATATATATATATATATATATATATATAAATATATATATATATATATATATATATATATATATATATATATATATATATATATATATATATATATATATATAGATAGATAGATAGATAGATAGATAGATAGAGAAAAAGGGAGACAGACAAACAGACAGACAGAAACAATTCACGTTATATTTTTATAGTCAGAAAGGATATATTTCGTACGGATTTGCATGGACACAGGAATTCAAGATAAAAGCATTTTTTTTCATTCTAATTTCTGAGTTTTGAATCCATCTCTAGCATTCTTCAGCGATAACTAGGTTTTTAATGTCAGACTGGCATCATTTTGGTAAAGGACAAAGTAGACATTATTATAAGTCTTTTTATGAAAACCCCTTGTCGTAATGACAGCCATATTGAATAAACGACTAGATTTTCATTTACGACCAACCAGACATGATATGAAGTCTGCTGGTGAAAATGCCATGTTTCATTTGTTGGAGGATATTACAGACATCAATACTTTTAAAACAGCTACCATGGTGGCCATATTATATGTAATCGTTTTCATATAGGACTCTCTAGAAACCACAGGAACTCTGCTAATGAAAACCCTACGTTAATAATGACTTTCATTTAAAAGGAGTAGAGAAAACAAAATTATCAAGAAGACCAAAATACTGAATATAAGGTCAGCACCAATATAACGTTGGATCAGCAAAGCAGTATGAGAAGTAAAACCCAGTGCTGATCTGAGCATGTACGCAGGAGACCTATTGATAACATAATTTTCAAGCTGGCCACTGTTGTGGCCAAATTGAACAACAGATTGGAACCATTTAGATATTGTAAGACGTCATCTTATGAATAAAAAAACCCAAAAAAATATTAGTACGACGTTCCATTCAGGAGAATTAGTGAAACGAGTTTCACAATGGCCGCTGTGGCGGCCATATTGGACCTGAAGTTCGCCCACTTTTAGTAAGGACCAACAAATATAAGATCTGTTGAAGTGAAATCTTCAGGTTCATACGACCATCAATGCTGGAAGACTAGCGATAACAAAAACAAAATTTTCAAGACATCAGATGGGCACCCCTTTTATATCAGACCAACTAGATATCATAAGAGTATTTTAGTGAAATCCTTATTGTGCTCCGACAATCCATTCAGATGTCTCTTTTGGCGACAACATTGAATATCAGATAACCATTTTAGCTAAGGAAAACTGAACTTCATAAGATGTATTTTGGTGAAAATACGACGTAAATAGGACTTTCTGTTTAGGAGCAGCTGCGATAAGAAGGTTGTCAAGATGGTGGTCGTGGCCACCACAGAACAAACTAGATATCATAAGAAGTCTATAGTGAAAAGCCGATGTTGATATATTCATCTATGCAGAGTAAGTAACAATAGCAACGTTTTTTTTTAATCGACTGCCGTTATAGAAACCATACTGGATGTCAGATCAGCACAATTATTCGTTTGAACCAACTAAACATCGCGAGTCGTCATAACATGTGACGATCTATTTAGGATGAATAGCGATAGCAGTATTTGCAAGATGGCTGCCTTGGTAGCCATATTGGATGAATTAGAAGCACTTGATCAATTTAAGCTCAATTACATCATGAGACGAATATTTGTCTAAAGTTTCATGGTTAATCCTCCGAGTATTTCTTTCGGAGAAATAACAATAACAAACTTGTGCCAATGGACGAACGGACAATGAACAAAAGACCATCCCATAGACTTTTTTAGTCTATGACTGGTGGAACTAAAATGTAACGCCTGCCACTCAAAGAGAATGTTGTTGCATTTACTTAATTTGTCAGAGTAGAGGTAATAAAGGGAGGGGGGATATCCAGGTTATGTTCTGGAAATCATTCCATGCTACTATTTTATGCACTTTACGATAACTTAATCTTTCTACCTACCTCTATTTACTTGAGCACGTGAGACTGGCCATAGGATGAACATTACACACAGAACACGAAGCACCTTAATGCCCATTTTTAAGTTAATCCCATCCAACAGTACTCTCCAACTCAGCAAGACGTCTGCTCCAGAGATGTTTACCCAAGAAAATGCAGCTAAGTAAAACAATATGGAGAAAAGTTAATTCATTCAATTAACTACAACACTTGGAGTACTACCTTCCAAATACTGAGTGGTCCATGCGCCAAATGAGGCCGAGTTTGGTTTCCAAGGATGATCATCTATCACTTCTGCACAACATGCGCGAACTAATAGCAAACTATATTCTCCAAGTTCTCTGTAGCATGATTAAAAATACACAAAAATAAATAGACGCACTGGTACCATTCGACTGTCTAATTTTAAAACCATACGCATTCAGTATTCCAGAAGCGCACAAAAACCGAAGAGATTCGAGTGTTAAAAAGAATTATCCGACTAACTTACAAATAGACCAGTTAATTACAGTCAAGACCTGGCTACAACCCACCACTTAAATGATCAAAGTACTGACAATACTAAGATCAAACGATCGATATTAATATGTTGGATTCCTCGGAAATATGTAATATATAATATTATTTCCGCAAAAAAGAGTTAATCCTCTAAGAGAATTTTAAAATGGAAACTGTTTTATTGAAGACCCAAGAATTTGCAAGATTTTTTAATTAGAACTAAACAAATAGAAAATAAAAACGACAATTTTCGTCTTCTAATTGTACCAGACTGGTGCTCTCTTATACACAAACATTCTAGAAAGTACTTCTTCCAGTAGCTCTATTACAAAAGAGGTATTTTCTCTACGTTATAACACAAACTGCGTATCAACTGATCTGATTTATTTGATATAAATGTAACATGCAATATGTTGGACAAACAATTAAACAAGTTTCTAAAAAAATGAAAAATAGTCGCTTTCATATAAAAAGTTTTCCTCTAATATTTTTATATATTTTAATACTAATAATCACTTTCCTCGATTTTTATTTCATGACAATAGATACTATGCACGGAGACATGAATAGACTCATAAAATAAACTTATTGGATTCATAAGTTAGATACTTTGTATCCAAATGGCCTTAATAATTTTATATCTTTTATAGCAATATATATATATATATATATATATATATATATATATATATATATATATATATATATATATATATATATATATATATATAATACTGTCTCTATCTGATTTTATTATTTCAACTGTTTAACGGAAATTTTTGTCTGTTTTCAAATGTGTATCTATGAACTATTCTAACTCAGATACAGTTACATGCAATACTGAATGATCTAAAGAATCAGCATATCCGTAATGGAATACTCAATTCATGAGAATAAAGTTGGTTAATTGGCTGAAAAATAATTAATGGAACCTAGCATAATTTTCATTTCATTGCTGTCCCGCACTGGTACTCTTGAATATTAATGGAGATATTGCACCAGGGCGAATTTTTTTTTTTTTTTTTTGTATAGTGGGCGCACAGAAAGGTTTCTTTTTCTTAAGAAAACCTCTTTCTTAAAAACGAGCAGTGCAGCGTCTCGTTTTGTTTTTGGGTGCGTGTCGTTTTAAACAGCTACTCAGATGAATCCTGCATGGAGTGTAAGCTAGTTCTTTTTCGGGTTTCTCATGCATATAATGTGTTGAAATGTTATAATAAGTTAACATTACGGTCTACATGGATTGTATTGATTGTCAATGTCCATGGTGGCATTCATTTCAAAGTAGTTTGTTAGTCGTTACAAATCAAGAAATCCAATTTGAAAGCACACTCGGTTTGACAGATTCCCTGAACACGGAGATTTGTCTTTCATCCATTTGTCTCCGATCGTAGGAAGAAACGTGTCAGGCTATCTAAATTTAATCTTTTGTGTCCTATCATTTTTCGATTATCTTTTTTTTTTCTCTTCAGATCAGTGAAGTAATTCCTGTATAGTTGCAAGTTCCATACACATGCACTCTTGCTCATTTGCTTATATTTAAAGGAATGGCAAACGTTAACTAAATTATGTCTCATTTTAACGCAATGAAAGATTTTTGAAATAAAACTGACGCCAAACGAGAGCATTTATATAACAATTACATGTTTTGTTATTTACAGATTAAATAACCAGATATTGTATACATACATACATACATACATACATACATACATACATACATACATACATACATACATACATACATACATACATACATACATACATACATACATACATACATACATACATACATACATACATACATACATACATACATACATACATACATACAGACAGACAGACATATATACATACATACATACATACATACATACATACATACATACATACATACATACATACATACATACATACATACATACATACATACAGACAGACAGACAGACAGACAGACAGACAGACAGACAGACAGACAGACATATATACATACATACATACATACATACATACATACATACATACATACATACATACATACATACATACATACATACAGACAGACAGACAGACAGACAGACATGCATGCATGCATGCATGCATGCATGCATACATACATACATACATACATACATACATACATACATACATACATACATACATACATACATACATACATACATACATACATACATACATACATACATACATACATACATACATACATACATACATACATACATACATACATACATAAGAGAACTGACATTGTTTACAACTTGAAGTAGTCTGGAAATAAATTTAATGGGAAAATGACCTTCATCCTGGTTATGTCATTGTGTCTTAGGTTTGTATATTGAATTTGATTATATTAGAATTGCTGATTCATATCCTATCATCCAATTTGGATCAATCTTATTGTTTCAGTTTTTAATTTGTGAAGATTTATTTAAATTGTTTTCTTGGCCTACCTTATTACTTTGGAATTTTTGGGGATTCATTCAAAGGCAGTCTGGATAATATCATTATGATACATTATGACGGCACAATAGCTCATTCGAGGCTATTGGCAAATTAGCTCGCTCAATATTGGAATTTGTTCGTAATAACAGTGAAATTTAATTTGAACTCTATACAGTTGGATTTATAATAGAATCTTTAAGACTATTTGGGATTTAATTCACAATACTGTACGTTCTATTTAAACTATATATATATATATATATATATATATATATATATATATATATATATATATATATATATATATATATATATATATATATATATATAGTGTGTATGTGTGTTAATTATTAGGAGAATTGTGCCCGTGACATTATACTCGCCAAACGATAAATTCTTTTTTTCTGCTAACCACAAGAAAAATATATTAACGATCTTATTAAATTGTAAACTTTGCAAATGTCGGTGTTTCTTGTCCCGCATACTAAATACATATATGAGTGCAAGGGCTGCTTCTTTATCTCATACATTTCTGTTCAAAAGCATGTCGTGCACGTCGGAAATTACACTGCACTCTACTCCCAAGTGAAATTTCTTACCAAATTCTATGGTTTTCATGCTGAAGAGTTTTCTACTCTTGTGGCATGTCACCCGATACGACTGGAGTCACTCTCTTAAATATGAAACTGTGTCTTCTATGTCAGCCTGTGTATCACTTGACACAGTATACCGTTCTCCAGCAAACGATCATGTCAAGAGAGTGACTCCAGTCGTATCGGGTGGACATGTAGATATTACTGTACCACGTGCTGTACTCCCTGTTTGTCAGAACAGTCATCCAAATTTCATTTTTTACTCTTCATAATAAATGTATTTATTTTTTAACAGACATCAGCTCTCATCATGATTTTCACATATTACATTGTAGCCCATCCCATAGTTATATTGGCAATATAACAGGTTGAAACCAACCCTGTTTTGCGGGATATGTTTGCGAGGAGCAACTTATCTATTAAGTGAGTATGCCTTGTGTCTGGATTTATTATTTTATTAATTGGAAATACAATATGTTTACACGAAACCCAGATCACACGTGGTATTCGCTATCTCCTTGAACGACCAGTGTGTGGCACTGCATGACTTAATCAGTGTAACTTTGTATATCGTAGGATGATATCGTGACGTTGCTAATTATACCATTATTGCTTAGAATTTCGCAGGCGAAACATGCATATATATAATTGTTTACTAATCAGATTCATTTAAACTTGGCCAAGATATGACCAGGACCGAGAAACAAAATTTCCTGGCAATCGTCCCTGCTTACGCTTTTGCTAAACGACCTCGGGGTACCTGACGAAAGCTTTATACTAAAGTGCGTTCTAACGCACCGAACGTTATAATACTCAACTCTTTTGAGATAGGCGTATAAGAAGATACAAGGTTTTTACCTCAAGAAATTGCAGTTGCACATGTATATATATATATATATATATATATATATATATATATATATATATATATATATATATATATATATATATATATATATATATATATATATATATATATATATATATATATAGAATACAAATCATATGGCGAATAACAACCCTTTCAAGCGCACTGGATCCACCAAGAGATCACGTGTGTCAAGGATTAATTAAAATAGATGCAATAAACTGACGATGAACAGTACGAAACTAGTAACTAACTAGCCTAAGCGCTTTCGACTCTTAATGAGTCTTTTTCAAAGGAAAAGACAAAACATATATACGACAAACAAATAAGCACAAAAACGTTGTGTTTGTAAACCTCTACATGGCTGTCTTCACATGTGCTAAAACTATAAATACAACCAGCTTCCACAACTAGTCTATACAAGCTGGTTGCATTTATAGTTTTGTATTTGCCTTTGAAAAAGACTCATTAAGAGTCGAAAGCGCTTAGGCTAGTTAGTTACTAGTTTTGTACTGTTCGTCGTCAGTCTATTGCATATATATATATATATATATATATATATATATATATATATATATATATATATATATATATATATATATATATTGCTGGCTTTTCTTGGTGATTATCTGTTACGTACATTGTGCTTTATACATGAGCTTGTCTAAAATCACGGTCATGAATTTGTCAACAACATAATACAAAGCTAAAATTTTCTCTGTTACTGTGGATTACATATTAGGGCCATTGTCTTAATCTGAGTCAAGGACATTTGTATTCCCACATGGATGGACCTGTTGTACCCGATGTTTGCCACGTTCTTTATAATAATTCTAGCAAAATATTTTATCTCGCTAACAACTTTGAATTTTCTAGAAATGAACTTCTGTATTTCAACAAGCTAGCTATCATAAATCTTTACGAGTTATATATTGGAGAAGTTAAGAAACACAGACTGTCAACATTTTAAGATTTCCTTCTTTCAGACGTTGTTACGCTTGTCGAATTAAAGAGGACAGCAGATATATATATATATATATATATATATATATATATATATATATATATATATATATATATATATATATATATATATATATATATATACATACATATATATATATATATATATATATATATATATATATATATATATATATATATATATATATATATTAAATTACATGGCGTTTATATTCAAGTAGTCTGTAGTATAGTATCGGATTAAAAGGGTATCTAACCAAACACATGAGAGTTCCCATCCTGCTGAATACATTAATAATGTTACATTATGTGTGATGAAAGTCTTAGTATTCTCTTATTTCAATCTTACATTATCGTAGGAAACTAGAGTGCTGTATATGTTTTTCCGTCCTAATGTCTAGACATGCAATTATAACTTTCTAGAATACTTCAATAAATAATGTTTTCCCGGTCACCCCCCCCCCAAGAAAGTAATTTAAGAACCCAATTTTGGGTTTCGTTTCAAAATACGAAAACAAGTAACGCTCCATACAATGTATACAGCACCAGGAATACCGACATACACGTACCAATTGCCTTTTCACGCAATTTTATTTCTTCAATAACCTACATAGTAGGCCTACCATTTACTTTCAATCAACCCGGATCTACGACTGACATTCATTTTACACGCATGCCTGTCAAACGTTCAATGTTAATAGCGATAAAATACACAAGCATTCCTCAGATACACACTATAAAATGACGTCTCTTTTTATGTTTTACTTCTTTTTCTTTCTTTTTTCACCAAATCTATTTCGTAAATAATAATCGGCCGGTGTGATCAGTCCATCATTCTTAATACCAGTCTAAAGATAATGAAAATTACGTGACATTAGCTAAGGATCATATATTGTCACGTTCGTTCAGTCCGATGCTAGTCGGGTGCATAAACGTGGGGTATTTTCAACGCGTTTGATGTATAAGCATCGCCGCCGGCCAGTGTCAAGCGACTATATAAAGTCGCCAGAAGCTCAGCTCTCGGGGCCAATCTTGCAGCTCTCACTCATGTGTTATACATTGGTCGGAGATCAAAAGGAAACCCGCAGGGTAAACGGGGAACGTTCTACCCGCCAAGTACAGATACAAACAAGAAACACTGACAGCTCAGTTGATCGGGTCAGTCCAACAACATACAATCGGAATTCAACAAGAGGGTGGGGGTGATAAATTGGCGTCGTTCAAAACACACCAACCTCTTCTACTACGGTTCGCTGCTAGGAAATGACCTCCCGCGGTGTAATTTACGCAGTGTGGATATATAGAAAGAAGAATGCAGATCTCTGAACAAGTATATTGAAGAAATAAACACAACGAGCCCCTTTTCAATGAACAAATATAAAATTTAATCAGTTTAACAACAGAATTTAAAATGAAAAGAAACAAATTACTTGGTTACAAAAGAAGGAAAAATGTACTAACATGTACTCAATTAAAAAAAACTACAAATTTCTTTTACTATTACGATTACTGGTTTTTGACAGAATTCTTTTCTTCATTGCCTACGAGGTGACCTTTGAGTGCAACGATGAGAGACATCATCACCTATTTTATGCGGACTTAGAGTCTTCCGTTCGTCCCTGCTCTGCCAACCTTTGTCTAGTTGTCTGGACCTGGGCCCTTGTCAGTCGAACTCTGATTTAACAATCGTCTGAACCTAGACTTCGACTCAGAACTTGCTCTGGTCCTGTGATTAGTTTAGGGATTTCCAAGGAATACAAGGAGAGTTCACAAATCTTGGGGAAAGTTCAGGAAAGCTGTTTTCCTCTGCCGTTCCTTATTCGTCTTCTACGAACATCACGTATAGTCTGTCACCTATCCGAGACAACTATCCGGCCCCTTACTCAATAATGAAAACGTACTTGCTAGGAATTCAGAGTTAAACTAACTTTTCTCGCGAAATATTGAAGACTGAATAATTTCTTCAACGCAAAACACTGAATTTCTTATAGAGATACGTCCATAAATTACTATTAACCAATCAGAATAGACTGTTTCCTAAGTCTGTTCTGTAGTATTTTTGATTGTCAAGACAGCTAATCATGCCGTAATTAACGTTCTTTGAACAATCAATCATTGCCAAGCTCCCCTTCCCCTTTAACCGGTTGATTTTGGGAAAAGGTCTTATGTCATAGTCTTGTACCATAGCATATGACTCGGTCAAGTTTCGTCGCGTGGAACGAATTTTCTTTTGACGTTCAGAGATGAAATGAAAATAATAATCTAACTATCTATAGCCCTTTCTACTTTAATTAAGTTGACTTTGATACAATTCCTTTAACCAATGCTTCTAAGAGTTTTCAAAATTCGACACGTCACAGTGGGCCTAAATCTTAGATTCGAAAAATATTAACTGACCACGGGTAAAAAGTCGTTAGTATACCCGTGCTGATTTTGAGGAGTGCTTGTCGCTGTCACAATAATTATAATCCGAGAGAAACCACTCGTAAATTGGCTGGAGACGTAGGACAAAGAATTGTGAACAAAAAAAAGGAAAGCTTCAGAAGTTACTTATTTGCTCGATTTTTGCTAAACATTATGGCGTCGTAATTGTATGTATTGATAATATGTTTACTCAATTAATGAGATTGCTTTAGTATATAGAATTATCTTGTAATGTTTCATTTATAAGATTATTTGAGACATGAATTTGAGTTACGTAAAAAAATATGTAGACAGCCAGTTCATCTGAATTAATATAAATCGTTGATAGGTTACTTCGTGGTAACCAGTACCTTTAGTAATGCGTATGTTAGCGTTCAAGCGTGTTTGAATTTGAGTTTAAGGAAATGATTGATGTATATAAGATTAATTAAAATAGATGTTTGAATATATCAGAGCATATATATTTGAATATTTGCATAATTTGGTATGAGTTGTGATGTAAAGATAAGCGTCTGATTATTGTGATTTTGTCAGCATAATCGAATTATGAGTATGTGCTGATGTGAATCAATTATCATTGAATGTATACGAGTAATTGATATCGTGCTTTTATTATGTCGTGTTATTATATTGTGTTCTACCATACAAGAGTGCATGCGTATTTTGGTGTAAATGGATGCGTGACGGATGAAATTGGACAGCCTTATCTGATGATAAGATATATGTGTAGTGTAAGGTGTGAGCGCCGAGAAAAATATTGTACCAGCCTTGAGTTTTCAATAAGAAGCTTTTGGGGGGACAACTTTCAGTTCGAGGTAATAGTCCCGAGTCTCAGAGAGAGAGAGAGAGAGAGAGAGAGAGAGAGAGAGAGAGAGAGAGAGAGAGAGAGAGAGAGAGAGAGAGAGAGAGAGAGAGAGAGAGAGACTGTCGGTCTAGTCAATGTCGGCAAATTGGAGTTTAAGTTGAAGAGGGACATAGAGGAGGAGAAACGTAGTCTTGGAGGAGCAAAGAGAGGAGTAGGAGAAGGAACTTGTAGGGAATTAGGGAGACGAAGAGAAATCAGGAGATGAATAAAACACAAGGACGGTGGGGAGACTCTCTCACAGTACAAATCACATGAAAGGATAGGCTCAAAGGGTCTAGAAAAAGAGGCGCATTTGAGAAATTCAAGTCATTAACTATTATTGGTTTATTAAATTGTTGTTTTTGAGTTTCATCCTTTGTACCTTGTAGCATTTAATCGTCGGCATTGCTGACTTGAGTCTCAGAGCTGTACCACAAGCATTTACTAACCCAACTTCCAAACTTTAAATCGAGCCTGGATGGGTCTCCTGCCATAATCTAAACAAATATTGGAATCACCCCCACCCCAATTCTCTACGACCAAAACTATATAGAGGGGTGAACAACCCTTCATATATATAAACTTTATTTTGATGCACGAATGGTATATATATATATATATATATATATATATATATATATATATATATATATATATATATATATATATATATTGTTTAAGCAATTTGTAGGTTTGTGTGATTACATGTTCATGTTTGATTATTGGAATTCGGTGCAATGGGAACTATTCCTTAGCATGAAATAATTAGTCAGTTATTAGGAGCAAATTTCTAGGAGAGAAAGTGTTGGTGAGTTTCTAAGATGCCATGGCCAATGAGTAGCAAACTCATACCCTATCCGCATGACTGTTCCTGTCGTGATGTAGCACTTTATAAAACCTAATGGTGTATATCGGTGTTGTGACTGCAGCGGCAGTATTTATGGTAGGAAACTGGTAAATTACACAATGGGACAAATGAGAAAGGACGCGGAAGATACCGTATATGTTGCCATAGTGGCAAATGTGATGTAGGTTTACTGGTGTTATGTGCCTTGAAACGGTAGATCGACTGGCCTCAGGTGGGCAGTTAAAATAGTCCCCCCCCGTGTTAGGGATAGTTGTACAGTTTCTACGGTGTGAATTACTAGCGGAACGGAAAGTTAATGTAGAGAAACTGTGAGGATGTGCTGTTGATGGTTAATTGGCAAGTTGTAAATAATGTGGTCTTGTATTGATTATTGTAAAATTTATGTATAGAATGGACACGTCGGGCTTTCCAACTTACAACTGAAGTTGAATAGAAGTCTTTGGAAATATGGGGTAAATTTATGACTTCTAGCGGGATTCGAGCCAGGTTTTTGACACCGCTGGGTCAAGCAAAAGAAGACTGGTTTGTAACTATATATATATATATATATATATATATATATATATATATATATATATATATATATATATATATATATATATATATATATATATATATATATATATATATATATATATATATATATATATATATATATATATATTGAATGCCGTTATAGGTTTGAGAACTATTTTAGTTGTGGCATGGGTTTCCACAGGTGTCAGAAGGCACTTCCCGCAAGGCAGTCTAGAGTTTTTATGAACTTCTGAGAGAGTGACAGGTGTAAGGTGAAGTTGCTTGCTTTAGCAGCATGCAGAATGGAGGCAACGTTTGTGTACCTCTATATTACTTTCATGTACTAAGGCTGAAATTTCTTTGTATATCGTACTTGTGGAAATTGTACCTGCTCTAAGCACGCATATAAATCAGCCCGATTTAGTATACAGAACACTAACTCAGTTATTAAAAAAGCGACATCGAATTTTGATATACCAGATAATACCTGATTTTAAAGTGCAATGAATGGACTACTAAAGGAATGAATTACTAAATATAAAAAGGTATTAAAATGTAATTGGCTCTGTTATTTTTAAAATTTATCTTTGAAGTTTAGAAAGTAAAAAGGACCAAAAGGATCTAGCGTTTTTTAAAGGTGCACATCTGAAACAAAGCCAAGATGCATACCCTACAACTCATCAATCACACACCAAAATAAATAGAACTTGAATTTCTTTTCACAATACCACAGATCTATAAGGTTATTTGATAGAGCCACGATAACTCTTGAGGAAACATGGGCAATTCCTTTTCTTCAAAAGTTTTTACTATGCAAAATACGAAACTGTGGAGGGCCAACTAATTAATTAAATATAAGAAAAATACAAATTTAAACAAAATTACAAACAGATCAGGTAAGATATACGATCATTTGCATGCATTAGAAGGAGGTACTTATTTTAGTTATGTAGGATCTTACGATTATACTAATCGTGAATATTAAACCGAGTGTAGCGCAACATGCATAGTAATAGCCGAAATTACATGAATACCTGTATATATATCCATAGTCATAGAGGCTTTCACACCAATTGTGTCTGGACTGTTATCGACTGTATTTAATATTGACAGAAACGCATTTTATATGAAAAATAGTATGTACATAAATTACCACCCCCTGTTTAGTTTGTCCAAGTTTATATGTACATAAATTACCACCCCTGTTTAGTTTGTCCAAGTTTTATACAAAATTCAATTCTCCTTGCCACACATTCGATTGTTCATTTCGTCAGTGACATTTCTTTATCATTGGACACAAACCTAATGTTGCTGTATAAAGCAGAAGAGCACACACACACACGCACGCACGCATGCACACACATACACACACATACATACATACATACATACATACATACATACATACATACATACATACATACATACATACATCCATACATCCATCCATCCATCCATCCATCCATACATACATACATACATACATACATACATACATACATACATACATACATACATACATACATACATACATACATACATACATACATACATACATACATACATACATACATACATACATTCATACATTCATACATACATACATACATACATACATACATACATACATACATACATACATACATACATACATACATACATACATACATACATACATACATACATACGAGCATTCCTGAATCAAGTCAAGAGATTCAATGCTTTCATTAAACCAATTATATTTATACCATATTAACACTCATAACGTCTTATCACTATTTTGATCTAAAATTTGAACAAAACAGTGACAACGATAAAAAAAATGCTAGATATGACAGATTGAATAAAACATAAAATATTGGAGATTTAATAAAAAAAATTAATTTTTAATTGTCTCAGTTCCTTTTAAGGGAGATTAGTGGGCTTGTTATATATGTGCTATGATGTGTACAGGAAGGGTGAAAATGTATATGAGCGTTTTATTGCTCCATACCTTGAAACAGTAAATCCCTATTCAAAAGCATCCTTTGCCATTCCTGTTATCTTGTAAGCGTGTTTATGACCCTCTTCTCTATTCTAATTAATTCATTCTCATTTGTCTTTTCTAATTTGTTTATTTTAATGTTTTTCCTTCTCGCTTGTTTATTCTAATTTGTTTATTCTCATTTGTTTGTAATTGGTTTTTTCCCATTTGTTTATTTTCAGTTGCTTATCCTAATTTGTTTGTGAATTCAAGTATTTCGTAATTATCCTATTTTCTTCCTTTACACATTCATTTTTTTGTTTCTACTTTCTTTCATTCTTTTTCTTTCTCACTCTGCTACAACGCATGTTTGTTCACTTCTTTGCATATTTTTTTTTTCAAACACAAATTTGGTTGATATGATAGCTGCTGACATCGTAAATTAAATTAGGGAGACTAAGACTGTTAATTTACGTAAAAAATGGATTCAAACTCTGGTAATTGCGATGTCCCATTTCATTCAACTGAGTATCATGAGACATTTAGCAGTACGTGTGTGAAAGAATGGTTTATTATTTTAAAATTCCATACCTTTATGGTCCACAGACATTGATGCAGTGTATAATAATATGGGGTCTGTATAAATTGAGAAAAGAAATTTGACTATCATTTATGAATAAGCCAATTAGTTCTGTCATTCAAAGTGTGGGTTCCACTCAAGTTGCACATATCTTACTCCCTAACGTAATGGTAAGACTGCGATGTGAACATGGGTACACCATTTAAAACATTCTGAAACAAGACTAAAAGATATATGTGTGTGAATATATATATATATATATATATATATATATATATATATATATATATATATATATATATATATATATATATATATATATATATATATATATATATATATATATATATATATATATATATATATATATATGCATGTGTGTGTGCTCGCGTGCGTGCGTGCGAGTGTGTGTGCACCAAGCAAAAGTATGTGAATCCGCCCTCCCCCAGGGGATTGAGGAAATCCACGTACCATTACTGGTTGTGGAAGTTGCTACGGATAAAATAGCAGTTCAAATAGATAACAAAAATGTCAGATACAAGTAAGGTAGCAACGTTCTACCACCATATGGGGATTCCAGAATGTTAGCATTCCAGAATATTAAATCTGGACTAAGGATAAGTACCGTCCTAAAAGAGATGCTCCCCACCTTCTTCAATGATATGGACTTCACGCTCAAGCATGGTGCATGGGGCTGTCAAGTAGATAAAAAGTGATCAAGGTGCCAGAAAACTGGAAATGCGCCAGGAGCCTTAAAATTCCTCTATCCAAATCTACCTAAGCAACCAAGATACGTAGTGATTTTGTAAATGTGAACATAGATGAAAAACAAACGGAGTTATACATTCCACATGCGGAGAAAGAAAATGATGCAAAATTCTAGGAGAGTGGCAAATAAGGAATTGATTTCCGCAAGAAGAGAAGACCCACGAAATTAAAATATAGCGAGTTAAACGCAGTAAACGTAAACGAAGACAATAACGGAAAAGAAATGGAACAAAGGGCATCAGACACTCTGCAAGAGGTGATGACATCTGGAATGCATGCACAAAGCATATTAAAAGTAGGAAACTAAGAAGGGGTAACAAACCCAAGCGATGACTTAGATAGGAAAAACTTTAAAGGAAGTAGCCTACACAATGAGGCAAACAAATCAGAAGGAGCACAAACACTTCCATCAAAACAAATGTTCCATGATATGTCAGATGACACAGGACATCCTGTCTCAGACGAAGAGGATAAAGAAGGGTGGTAAACCTTTAAAGAAGGCTAAAATCTACTCAGAGGGGGAACCAACAGTCCTCATTGGCCTACAACCCGAGTTCCTGAGTTCAAGCATAGTACACACGGGACGCAAAAAAAACCAAAAAAAAAACCAAACAAAAAAAACATTTTCGGCGAATGGCCGAGGAGGGGCACAAACAGGAAATACAAACCACCACTAAGAACAAAAATTCTGCATCAGTGGATAGCCATCATGAGTTAATGATATGGACAAATTATAAATATTCCGCAGAACGGAAAGGAAAACAAGGAAATAATGGAACGATTAACGGAAAGCTCAGACAGACACGATGACGGTAGTGTAATGGAACGATTAACGGAAAGCTCAGACAGACACGGTGACAGTAGTGTGTGTGTGTGTGTGTGTGTGTGTGTGTGATTTGGATTTTTAACGTAGCTTTAAAACTGTTCAGTCATCGCTACGATGTCTGCAGTGTGACAGTCTATAGTGTTCTCTAGCACTAGAGCACACATGTTTCAGACATGTGGCATCCTGCTTGCTCCCCCAACCCCAAGTCACATTGACACCAGGCCGACCAGTTCTAACATTATCCTCTTAATACCGAGAACTAAGCGAGGCAATTGCTAGTGCCATTTTTATAAGAAGGAAATCGACCTATGGCAGGTGTGCCAAACGAAAAGGGTACAAGCCCCATTACTGCAAGTCTCGATCCTAGGAAAAATTGGGATCCTGATACCAGGAGCCCCAAGAAGTACCAACACTTTCAAATTCTTTGAAAATGGGAAACTCTACTCAAACATGATTAGTATAAGGAAACAAGGTTCCCAGCTCACCCCCTATTTTTACCCCTCCAAACAAATACAAGCTATGTCCTAAACTACACCCCCACCTTTTTTTTTTACAAAAGTATTAGTAAGGTTTTTAGCTCACCCCCTCTCTGTTATTAAAGTGTTAGTGAATCCAGGTAGAGATAATGTTATGTACGTGATCGATATCCAGGTAAGTTAACACTCTGTCATTATATCACAACAGGTGATACCCTACGTACCCTGTCATGTATTTTACACAACAACAGGTGCAGGTGATGCCATGTGATCGGTGAATCATCCAGATAAGCTCGCGTCATACAGAGGTTGTGGACCAATGAAATCTCATAATATTCACACGTGATCGCCCGTGTATAAAAGACCTATAGATTCTTAATTACGCAGTAGAGCCGGCCTTCAACGGACAGAAAATCAAGCGGAAATTAAAACATAAGAAAGATGAGTGATATTATTTTATACCTCATTACCAATGATTAATGTTTCAATTGTTGATATTAGAAATATTTCATTATCACGATTGTAGAGACTAAATTTTACTTTACCGCTCACACAGAGACGGGACTCAAACAAATCTTTTATTTGTGGTTTGTTCAGAGGATATTTTTTGTTTGTCGGTAGAATATATTTTTGACCGATCGAGATCAATTGTGAGTTTAGTATATTTTTGTTGGCTAATCGGACTGTGAAAGTTTTTAAATTCCGCTAGCAACTTTTGATACAATTGTTCGAGATAATTGAAATACTCGCTGTTATCAGATCTGATGAGTGAAAGTTTTAGCTTGTCACGTTTTCCACTAAAATATGTACCTGATGTTTCATTATTAAATTCAACTGTCAATTGTTTGCTGTCCATCATTAGATATTTGATTTTACTACTGTAGCTATTTGTCATTGTCAAATTTTCAAACACTATTTTATAAGTTTAGATAAAATTTTAGTCGGTCATCATCATGACAATACCCAAGGGCAAGTGTATCTACCACATTTTCGCAATAACGTTTGTCATCAAAATTACACAATCCACGTTTGATAATGACATCTGTTTCAAGCTTATGATGATTAGTCCGAATTGCCATAGCTCTCATAAAACTAACACCGCCATCAAGCGCGTACTTGTATTCATCAAATTGCATAAACTTTTTAACAAAATCACGAGGCAGACCTTTTTCTTTTTCGTTATTTTATTATTGTCTAACAATACGGCATACATTTTGCTGCGTAATCCGATAAAGTATTTGATAGCGCTCGAGTTCATTTCATATTTGAACTTACCAATAACCTTTTTAGTTGTGTCGTCATGAAATTTACTGTCACGTGGGTAATCAGAAAGATCAAACCGATGTCGATTATTGTACATGTCCTGATAGATGTCCTCGCATTCGATTTCATATACGAGCGAATCGGTATCAGTAGACAATAATCTACTGGCCGGCCACTGAATTTTAGCAAAAATATAATGAAAATCGTACATCAGCCACTTTGATAAATCTAACACTGAAGATCCAACGTAGATCGGCTTCTTTAGTTTTAGAATTGTTTTTCTTCTTTGTATCGCAACAAGGTTCTCATTAAAACTTTTCATGCTCACAAAATCATCGTCTGACACAAGTTTGTTTCTGCGATTGATATCATTAACTATTTCAATATTTACGCGTTTCCTAATATTTTCCATCGTCTTACCAAAACCGGAATTGTTACTCAGTTTAAAGAAGTTTTTGCTGCAGCCCTTCTTGAAGTGTTTGAGTTAATGTAACCTCTCATCCACGGCGGCTGATTAAATTTTAGTACACGATGAACTTTTCTTAATACAAGACCAGCATCGACTGCTTGTTTTAAAACTTTGTAATGCAAAACATAATTACGTTTATTAAGCAAATTTGGTACTAGTTTCTTGACTATGGAATGTTGCCTTGGTGATGCTAACGCTTGTTGTTCTTCTGATAACAAACTATAATCTATAACCATCGATTCCGCGCAGAAAGGATAATCGTTATGTAATTTGTGTAGCCAAGTTGGATAATCAAGATCAACTTCAACGAAATATAAAACATCATCGGGTATCTTTTTTCTGTTTCAGATAGAAATCGATCAGCCTGATCCAGTGAAATCCACCAAGAGGCATTGGTTCTATCATTGAACAACCATATAAGTTGTTACAATAGATAAATTATATACTTCGAGGGAAGCTCAGGATTATACTCTTTTAAATATTTGTTGTTTGCTTCAGCATATTTCTTCGTTATCACGCTAATACCGCCTCGGATACCTTTCTAGATAAAATTGAACATATCGACGTCAGTCAGTAATTCTAACCTTACCTTACTAAACTGTAGAAGAACATCCCATGACAGCCCAGGGGCAGAATAATACGAGCAAGGATCTAGTAAATAATTATTATAACTCACTTCTCGAAAACGTTCAAAAACATCTGCTAATAATAACACGTCAGTTTTCAAATACAAATCATGATAATCACCAAACGTCTCACAATCAAACACTTTCCAGATATCTTGTGCATGCTTGTACTCGTCATCGGTTATATTTTCATTTTTCAGTTGCGAGTAAAATTTGTCTTTGTCAGGTAAAGATGTTTCATTAAATTTACTCCAATCGTTAAGATATTCGTACGGAAATAACCCTTTTTAGCTAGTAGATTAAATTTATCTCCAAAACAGTCTCTTAGGTTATCAAATTTACTACAACCTTTTACTAACTCATCTAACGAGGCTGACATAAACTGCAGGCTGTCAATGAAACGCAATTTACCTAGGGTAACTGACATATACTTTTCAAAATTATTTGGAATGCATTTGATGATGTTATCGAGTTTCAGACGAGCTTTTATGTCAGGATCACCAAAAGCTTCTTCTATAATGTGACTATCATATCCTCGAAAATTGTGAAGAATAACTGGAATAAAATCTGGAACATGAAATTTTAAATTACACTGATCATGAGCCGCTCCACGGTACTGTCCGGTCAAATGGCAATGGTCATGTACTTTTTTGTCAGTCCTGACATTGTCAGTATCAAAAGCTTTTTCACAGTATAATAAATTTCTGCTTGCTCGTAATCAGATTCTTGTTGAGGTGTTAATTTAATCGTTGGCGTTACTCTTTTCAAACGATAAGTAATATTATCAACTTCGCTAATTAATTGCTTGAGAAGCCAGACAGCTGGATTTTTACCACGATATAATTTGATTGGTTTAGATAATCTAGAATCAGTACAACAAACTACCTTATACGCCACTCCACACGGAACATGATTTTGAATTTTTATTGTACTCGATTGATTAGGATTATTTTCTACGCCAAGTACAGGTTGAAGTAAGCATTCGAAATCAGCGTATATGACGAAAGGAATTTTTAGTTTGTGATTATGATGGACAAACTGTAACACACTATCTTTTTTAGATGGCATTGTTATTCTTTGTACATCACTACAGTACTGCAAATGATTTTGTAATGGTTCATTGTTTGAACAGCCATGCAAGCAGCAGTAACAAAAGAACTTTTTATTCTTATTCTTGTTATACTGTTTACCAACTAGTCCGTTAAAGTTTTTAATCCAAACGTAATGATTTTTATAAAACAGTAAATTTATAGTCAATTGTGAAGCTTTTTTCTGAAATATATCTCGGATATACGTCCTCCTTTTCATCTAGTCCGAAAACGTTAATCAAAACATTGTTTTGCTTCTCAAAGTATGGTATTTGATTTTCTGCCACTGGAAAGTTAATATCTTTAAAATTTATGACACGTGACTGATATACTTTTCAACACGAGTAACGTTTTTTTTCTGCTGGAAATAGCGCGGAAAGAACAGCCCATTGGAAACATTTGTTATCTACGTTTTTTCTGTTTATACAACATCTTTTATTTTTTTATTTTTGGTGGCAGGTCGATGTACGAACTACCGCGTAATGCGTCATATTTCATCGTGTGAAACAAAATTTCTTTGATCATTTCAAACTTCCAACCCGAACCTAATTCCGTGAATTCCTCTATTTTTTCAAAATTTCTTCGTGTATTTCATTAGATAGTGATAAAAGATCAGTCCCAAGCAAAACACGTCTTGATTTTGCGTTCATATAAGGATCTGCAATTTCCTTGTCAGATGATTCTTTCGTTACAAGTAGCTTTGAAAATATAGCATGATATTGCACTAATAATCTTATACTTTTGTGTTTTTCAAGCTCACGTTTTACAGTTGTCTGTAGTAGGTGGTAAAGATTTGCTGCAGTAAAATTTACTAACATGATTTGTTTATCAAACCGATAACTATTATCAAAACCTGCAAAAGCAGTCGCTATTTTATCAGGTTCTCCCATAAGGCTCTTCTTGGCTATATCACGCAATTTCGACATTACTATACTATAGTCTAATATCTAATTGATAATTTACCTCACACTGTGCATGCGCTAGGGTTGAAAAAACAATTAGAGATAACAAAAATCAACTATAGTATAATGACAGCAAATCTGACAAGCGCACGTGAGCAAGAGGTATATCACAATCACCAAAAGTACAACTTATACTCTGGAAATGCATTAGGTTCAGTCATTAACATCAAAACTGGAATATCTGTTGGCAAATTAACGTCAGCAGGTTATCAGATTAGTGTAAAGGGAGATAATACCGAGAGGATTACAATGCTTAGAAAAGATTTTATTTACACGTTGTTCTGCGATGATATTCCAAAGGATCAGCGTATATATCATATGAACGGTGCAGTAACTGATGACACCATTGAAAACTTATCTTTACAAAATGAGTTTCAGCCGCACCCAGTCTTTGATTTATACGAGGCTAACGATTGCGGCATTATTAGAAGCAAAAAGACTAAATAAGTTCTTGGTACTATAAGCAATATAGGATATATCATAGTATGTGTTAGAAAAACATCGACAGATCAAGTTCGTTTTTATGGTCATAGGTTTGTTAATGGGGTGTTTAACGGGCCTATACCCAATGGTCTGGTTATTAATCACAGCAATAACGTAAAAACAGACAATCGATTGGAAAATTTAGAACTAGTGACGCAACAGGAAAATGTTAAAAAAGGACGAGGTGGTAACGGTAGTAATTTTAGACGTCCAGCAAAACCTGTTGTTTCGTTAAACCTCGAATCGGACGAGGAGATGAAATTCAAATCAATTACAGCTGCGATGAAATATTATAAGATAAATCCCGCAGTCGTAAAATTTGTAGCTGATGGAATAATAAAATCAACTTTTTCAAGCAAATACAATGCTAGGATTGTTTTTATATATGATATTTTGTAATTCGGTTTTAGTCAAACAATGATGAGCAAATGCTATAACATCATTGCGATCAAATTTTAGCGTCGTTACTGCACATTCATTAATTTTATTTTTTTCTGCTTCTGTTAGCAATATTTTATGAGAATCACCTTGCATTACAATAACGTCAACAGAATATACACTATAACCCCACAAGCATTTTCTTACCGCTTCGGATAGCTCTTTGTAATTTACTATATTAAATTTTTGGTGATATTTTATCTCGTCAGTCATCTTATAATAACAAATTAGATAAAAATATATTATAATCATGGACTTGATGAAACGACTCGCTCAACTATACGAAGAAGATACTAGTGATGTCAGCGATAAGGTCGCGATTAGTATTACATTTTCCAAAGATTTCGTAGACAAATTTGTTGGTTATAGCGAGGATGATATTTTATATAACAACGAATCTGACGATGATGGTGAAATAGTCACTGTTGCTGACAGATCTAATTACAGCAGACCAACAACTGAACGATATAATGCCAAGTATCACATTGCAAAAACAATAATGAAATTTAATTTTACCGTTGCTGAACAGCAAATATTTTGGCAGCTAATCAGACCTTTCATAAATACCAATATTCCAGGCCGACAGAAAAATATCAAATTCGATTTTATATTTGTCAAGATTTTTTAATCTAATGACGATTTCTGACGATCGCAGACAATATCTAATATCGTTATGCAAACCAGTAAAAGGTAAATCTGTCAAACAAAAGTATGAGGAAATTTATAATAGCATTATATCATAATTTGTTTGGTTGGGATCCAACTGTTAAATTTATCGTTATTTCCACGCCATTTGACTAAACTTTTATCTCCTTTTTTCCTAATCACTTTTTCAATAACGAAAACATCCTGCTCAGTTTTCTGTAGTTCTTGTTAGTAAAAACTACCTATGATAAGTTCCCCTGCCAGATCTTTTAACGCGTATGTTACAGGTATTGTCAAAAGAACTTTATTTACCACAAATACTTCTTCGCCCCAGTTCGGAGTAAATCATTTTGCAACTACCTTTTTAGCAAAGAAATTCTAACTTTATCACCAACCTTAAATTTATGTCTGCGGTACATGTTTTCATTTGCTAATATTGGATTTTTAATAGCATTATTAGGTGACATTTTGATGGTTCGGTGTTTCGTGTTATTATATTCGCCTACGATTTGAGAAAGGTCATCGATGTATCTGTTGGTGTTTTTAGCTGTCATATGTTTGTGTAATTTTTCGTTTAGCGTGCGATTAAATCTCTCGACAACAACGCTTTTACCTTCGTTTCATGTAACATATTTTTTTAAAATTATTTTGTTCTAGAAACTGCTCAAACTTTTTGTTAAAAAACTCGGATCAGTGATCAGTCCAGATTTTATATGGTTTTCTTTCTGTACTCGTTATTATTTGTTTTAGCGCATCAGTCATTGAAGTCCCTGTCTTATCCGAAACATGTACACTGAAAACGTATTTACCAAAAACGTCTATAACGTTAAAAAAATACCTTTATGGAGCACCATCAACGCCAACGTTAAACTGAGCCAGATTGGATACATCAACCAAATCTATTGCCCATATATCATCTACAGCGTTTGCGACATCTTTACGTCGTGGAAACTTTTTTTTTTAGGTCTAAGTAGTTCGACTGCAAGATCATCGTATACCTTTTTTCCAAGTCCTAATTTATATTTTGCTCCAATCATTCCCTGAACAAATGCCCTATCAAAAACAAGTTCTCGTAGATTTGTTGGCTCCATATCACGTAATTCGTCTAACATTACTTTATCACAATCTGCTTTCGAGTTTTCATGATCACAATAACAGTTATCATGACGCATTGCTATTGCATCCACTTGATTGTAAGGCTCTTGTCCTGGCAACGGATTGTCTTTTTCATCTAGTTGTTGATCTAGCGGATTATAAGGTCCTGTATACAGATGGCCTGGCAAAGTCCAACCACCTTTTGGTTTTGGTAATTTTCCAATAATTTTGTGTATATCTATACCTGACCTTATTATTTCTCTGTTGTTACAACATTGACAGTATGCGACAATTTTATTTTGCTCAAGACACAAATCTCTGTCAGAATCACAGTTGCATATCATTCTATATGTTTAGTCGTCTACTAAAATAACCTCCCTGACGATATCAGGATAACCAGATCCTATCGACACTGTCGCTGGGGACACTGTCGCTTATATACTTATATACTTTTTTATTACACTGTCGCTGGGGACACTATCGCTGGAGACGTTTTCTTTAAAAACATATTTTTTCTTTTTTCGCAGATTGCACAAATACTTTTTAATATCGTCCTGTTGTTTTTTGTGTTTTCTGTTGTTTCATTAATATTTTCTGTTTTAGTTCTACACTTGAGACAATATGTTGACGTTATTATATTTGTAAGTTTAAATAAAATTAATTGCAATCTCATCATTAGCGTGAGAAGGTTGCTTATCAAACTGTAAAATAAATTTTAAAAAATTGAGATTTCTGCTCATCTGTCGGATAAACATTATACAATAATACCCGCAAGCAGACGTTCCAACAGATTAGAGTTGTTTTGACGAATAATATACCTTTTTATATTTTTTGTTCATATACTTTTTTATTACATCGCTTGGAGGAAGTCCAAACGAGTCGAAATAATTATTATTATAAACTGCTACCCAATGTGTACCGGATCCGTCATTGAAATCTTGCAAATTTATCACACACGAACTTACAGCTGACGGCGATTTTATTACTGTGAGTTCATCTTTAGAATAAACTCCATGAAATCCAGGAACCGCTTTTAACTTATCGATCATATCTAAATTACTCAGCGGGTTAGTCGAGTTCCTGGTAATGTTAGGCCACGTCCGATTCCTAAAATATTTGGCAGCAGACTTCCCGCTAGTCCCGCCAAAAGTGGAGCGAACGGAATAATTCCTCCTTGTTTTGTTTAATTGTATATACATTTGCATTTTGGTGTTGGCGATTTTGTTGTTGTCTTTTTTTTTTCTTTTTTTTCTGGCGATTTTGTTGTTGGCGATTTTTTTCCGTTGTGGCATTATAATATATCATTTACATAAAATTTTAAAAAAATTTATTCCACTTCCACGAATGATACCATTACCCTCAACAGCTTTCTTCGTTGCGCCAGAGACTGCTCCTGACATTGCTGCTAGTCTTAATGTTCCCAAAACCGGCAAAACTTTAGGTATTATTGTGCCAGCTAATACTGATAATGCCGGACCAAGAAAACCACCTTTGACAACAATATCGTTTGCCATCGCTGTCATTTGTGCAGCACTCAAATTTAAAATAAAAGTTTTTTTTTTACGATCATACTTCTTTGCTGAATTTTTTGTTAACATTAATTTTATTAAAACACCATCAGAAATATTAGGATTGATTTTTAATGATACCTGTTCTCGCATTGCAATAGCAGCTACTAATTTTTTAACTTGGCCATCGGTCAAATATACTTCTTTTACAATATATTTTGCCATTTTAAATAACAACTGTAGATTAAAATTGAACTGTCATTTTACCTCCAATATAATCTACCGTGATAAATCTACCACTAATCACTAATGCGTATACGTACAACGGCGCTACTGGAACTGCTCCAAGTGTCCAGGTAATTTCAATATCTGCTGTGCTGTCTACAGCTCGCTCGCTATGTTTACTAATATCAAAATGAAATATAGGATAAAGTGTACGAAATTCCTGTGCTGATATCTGAGATCCATCTTCAACATCTTGATACTTTTGCATTGCGTCAAGCAGGTATATGTACGGTCGAGTAATATTTTTATTAGCGTCATCTGAAAAATTGCACTCTATAGCTCGTTCTGGATATTGCTTTGAATTTAATCTAGCGTATATTCGTCTGACATTAGCGTGGTAAAATATTGCATTATTTTGTTGTTAGTTGCCTCGTCGGGCGTGTTGTTAAAATACGACAAATATTTGTCTCGGCAGTTGTTCGCTTGATGTTGTTGTGACCCGCCACGTGTAGTCGGTAGTATTTGGAACCGCTGTCTGATATATTTTATGCTGCTTAAAATAAATTCTGTTTGTATGCTTATCAAGTGTGCTTTTTAATTCTGACATTTTAGTGATCGACGGAGTTATACGTGATATCCACAGAGCAAGTTTGTTTATGATAAACTGTACACCAACGCCTCCAGATCTAAACATGCAATCGTTTTGTTCTGTTCGATCTAAAATAAGAGTATGTTTTACTCCGCGAAATACTTTATCATAATCGCGACAAAAGTCAAAAATCATACTTAGTAGAAGCATCATTGTAATTTGACGTGATCCTGTTGCAAGTTCTCTTCGCCTAGCGAAACCTTCGTTATAACTTGGATTTTTTTACGTCAAGTGTGTTAAGAAGCAAATTTAACATTTCGGTACCGTTTGCATCTGCAGCTGGTGGTGTTATATTAAGATTATTAAAAGCTGCCGTAAGGGAAACTCTTATAGCATCTGCATTAGCAGCTGCACCTGGTGCAGCAAAATATAGAGCGGCAGCATTAGTAATGAGAAAATTTCTAACAATTCCAGCATTTTCATCAGCATTAGCTCCGTGTACTATAGCGCCTCTCTTTAAAAATTCGGTTGATTCAGTTATACTCCGTCCAGTTTCTTTAAACCACATCATGTTGTTTGCAGTTGATCTCGAGTAATCATCTGAAAACGAAATAATATTTAAAATTTTACTTGCAACTTGTAGATGACCTGAAATATCTTCTATAGTTTGATTGGCCAGTTGACATCTAGCACTTTTGAATAAACACCAGCCTTTTTTATAAGAGCTACTTCTGCTCCAACTGCAATTGCAGCAGGTGGATTGGCTACTGTCATAATCAGACCACGAACTTCTAACATAGCCTTATGTGGCAGTAGAAATATGTCTTCGACTCTGGTGTTAAAGGTTCTAATACCAGCTTTATTTGGTTCGTTAGAGTTTTCATCAAGATACTCAACATACTCAAATTCTGTCACAGCGTTGTCGATGTCATGAGTTTCTGTTAACTCGAGATAATTTTTAACAGACATTTTATTTATTAGATTATATAAAATTCTATCGCGGCACTGTTACTTTAGATATTAATTCGTGTATGATCTGCTTGCCCTTTGGTGATAATATTTTTTTTTGTTGTTGTTATCATAGCTCGTTGAGTTTCTTTTGTTAGAGCGATTTCTGAGGTAGCTTGTTTAATTTCATATGCAGTCGGTGGATCTCTTTTTATTTTATCAGCTATTTTTTGTCCCACCGCAGTCCCAACGGCAGATGCAGCCCCAGTTGCTAAAGCCTTACCCCCGTCAATAGCAATTGGTGCAACTTTACGCGCTATACCCGGAACATTTTCAATAACTTATTTCCAAAAAATCCTCCTACTATTTTTCTTCGATAATTTTTTTTCTTTGTTTCATTATATCTGATGCTGCATAATTTTTACTTTTGTTCGCGTAGATGTAAATAATAAGCTACAAATTCATTATTAACATGTAACTGTTCTCCAGATTGATCTGTCAACTGCATTATTATACTTGATATTTGATTTTTCAAGATTTAAAGGATAATAGATAATATGTCTTGGAGTTATTTGCATGAGAGAACCTGGCGGAACTTCTGGTGAAAAACTGTAAATTGTTTGACCTTTGCTACCTTTTGATGTATAAGAGCCAGAAGCAATAGAGCAATTTACTAATATTGTATTTACTTCTGTTATATTTACTGGCAGTTCACTGTCATACGTAATAGCCTGATCAGGTGCATTGTAAGTTTTTTCAGTAAATCCTAACAGTAGTGCAATACTTCTTTCTCTTGGTTCAAGTCTGATTAACATATTTTTCAAAGTTATCCTAGCTCGTAATTCAAGATTATCAGCCACACCGCCAGCTTTTGTTATGAGCTCTTTGATTGTCCTGTTTAGATCAGTAATATTATAAGCTCCTTGTGAAATTTTTATTTTTTTTTGTTGTAGATATTGAAGATGTTGTAAACGTAGTAAACCACATTTCATCATTAACATCAGTTTTCACGTTAGGCATAGCATTCCAGCAAGTACAAGAAACTAATCCAATCTCATATTATTTTGCAGGAACTAGTTGGATAGGTGGAATATAATTTACTGAAAAATTTGCGCTATCTTTCGCAGATACTCACTAGAGTTTAGCAATAATGTTGTTTGCATTCCTTTTATATTAGATCATTTTACAAAATTAAGTCGCGGTGTAAAGTTTCATATTCGTCAGATGTTAATAATTCGCTCGATCTTAGATGATCAAGTATGTCAATGATTTCATTATCAAGTTCAACACTATCATTCCCAGCTTCTTTTGATGTTATTAATAACATTAATCTACCTATCATTTCAGTAGTTGATGTAAATATTTTTACACCAGTTCCTGTTTTTACTTCTGTACTTTTTTTCTACATGATTTTTATCAAATGTATCAAATTTTCTTTTAAAACTCCACCCTTTACCAAAAGGTTTTGCTCTTCTTTTTTCTGGTGTTTTTTTAAACATGAAAGCAATAATACTATATCTCATCCTATTATAAAATGGATTCATATTATCAATTTCTGTAATCGTGTTTAATTCATCTTTAGCAGCAGCTCCGTCTCTTAATATTGCATCTAATCTATCGATTAATGATTGATATTCTGCATCAGTCCACTCGCTTATATTATCAATATGTTTTATATTTTCTTTCTTTAAAAAAATCATCATACTCTTTAGGATCTATCGTATTATTTGCTCTTCTTAAAAAATGAAGTCTTAGCTCTCCAACTTCCATAAACTTTACAGTAAGATCACCAACTCTTTGTTGCTCCTCTTTGATATCTTCAGTTAGTTTTCTTTTTTCTTCATCAGATCTAGTAACAATTTTTGCAGCAGCTGCTTCTTGTTGTTCTTTAACAATTCCAACCAATACTTTTTCTTGCAGTTGTTTAAGTTCTTCTTCTAATAGTGGTTTAGTTTCAGGTTGTTTTCCAAGTAGTGCTTCAGTAACTGGCTTGAAAATTGTAGCTGTTGCTTCTGTAGAAGTCACTTGTCCACGTCGTGCTTGTTGTACTTTTTGCTTAAGTAATGCCTGAGATTGAGCAAGTTTTTTTTTTAAATCTTCTATATTTTTTCTGTATCTTGCTCGTTTGTCCATTATTATTATTATTATTATTATTATTATTATTATTATTATTATTATTATTATTATTATTATTATTATTATTATTATTATAAAATTGAAACCCCTTACTGTAAGTAAGCGTTAATACAACAGCGAAACATTTTAGTTGGATCATGTGTAAGTTTATCAAATACGATAAAATTCAATAAATTTGTCTTTTGTCACGTCACCGCATTGCTCGCTGGCAATATTTCTAACGTCAACATAAGCCAGTCCTGGAAATAATATAAAATAACCTGTATTTCGCCGAATAAAACTGTCAACATTATAAAAAAAACTTGAGTGAGATAAACAGAATTACATTGTTTGTTACGTGACAGTGAAAAATACGATCTCATTTTATTCATCTCCATGTTATTTAGCGGAATATCGTCAAAAACTACTATCTTGTGTTCATCAACATCAAGTTGATTAACTGGAATAAGATCTTCTGGCTGCCTAATTATAAAAATATCTTCACCAGCTTTAAGATCATCACGAAGCTTGTTATTATACTCGCTTGATAACTCATACTTATCTTGCTGTGGATTGATTGTGTAAATATAAACTCTGTCGTAGTTAAAATTATTACCAAGAAGCAAGTTCATAAGCAAATTTGTTTTTCCTGATCCAGTTCGCCCAACAATAAGATAATGACAATCAGGAAGTTCATTGTTATGTTTGTGCTTCACCAGTGTCTCTGTATCAAAGTTTAATATCGATGATTTTGCCATTTTGTATATTAAACTAGTGTTGATAATTTTATGTAGGACAGTAAATAATGAGTTACTATACAAAATTTGGAACATTAGTAGGAGATTTATCTACAGAAGGTTATCAAGGTGAATTATCCAAGTATGCAACTCTTGATCAGCTCAAAAATGAAATCAATAATTTACTAAATGTTGCCAGTGTAGATCCCAATGAAGTAGTCATTTTCCAGGACAAAGAAAAACGATTAAAGACGAGTAATGTAAAACTGTCAGATGTACTTGTACGAAATCCTGCTGCGGTTGCTAATAATATCGTGACTTTTAACAATCTAGGTAAGATTCAAGATTCTGGTATGTCAGTTAATGATTTTGTTAAAAAAGCTGGTGATTTATTTAGTGGGAACATTGTTATGAACCAGAACAAGATTACAGATCTTGGATATCCAACTACAGATGGAGACGCTGTAACAAAGAAATACGTCGATGATCAGGAAGTTTCAATCAGTAATGAAAAAACAGCTCTCAAAAATGAATTTCTTGGTCACGTGAACACGTTTTTAAGTTTTTGCAGAAACATAAACACACTCAAAAATGAATTTTTGGGAAATCCATCAAATGTTGACACAAGTATTAATATTAACACAAAACTCAATGATATTATATGTGGAATTCCTGATATTATTGAGAAAACGAGTATGATTAAAATTCCTCACAAACAGATTAAAAATATTGTGTATACTGTTGATGCTGGATCTGGTATGTGGACGCAGCAAAATAATTCTATCAAATACACTGCAGAGGTTTCCGGTGTGTATAAATTGTCAGTGCTTAGCATTGCAAAGTTTAAAATATCTATCAAATCATGGCGTTATTCAATTGATGAATCGTCTGGAATATTATCTCTAATAGTAATAGACAGAAAATCAAATGATGGCTCGTCTGGAGTATTATCTGTAATAATGAACAAACATTCTGAGGAAGAATTTATACTTGAACCAACTGATGAAATTTTAAAACATGGCTCTTATAATTGGTGTTTGGAGTTTGTAGCTGAATTACAATAACCAAGCCTGGGGATTATGTAAACAAATATTATAATGAAAAGAAATATAGTTGATTTCAATCACATTTCGAAAGATATTCCAGTACAGGATGTGGACGCACTATTACATTACTACAGATATTATAAAAAAAAACTTTGGTGCGTAAAATAATGTTACAAATACTACAACAAGCTCCTTCGAGTAATATCATATCTACCCTTGTTAATGACCAGTTTTGGTATAATTTCAAAAGTGGGGCATCATTAAATCCGTTTTTATTAATCATATTCGGTGTTGGTGTTTCCCTTACAGCGGCGTGTAAAAAAGTAGAACCAAGACTTTTAATAAAAAAGTATGGCTGTCTAACATCTATTATAACTTACAAGAAACTACTTGATCAGATCCGGTCTTACCTACGAGGAGTAAAATATAATATGGATGATTTAATACGTGAATTTCGCATTATTGACAATATGTTAACAGGCATTCTACCAATGAGGGTTAGCAAGTATGAAAAAGATTATCAAAAGAAATATGAGTAGCGTAAAATTTTATCTAAACTTAAGATATAATATCACTTACATTCCTCGTTTTTTTCATTCTAATGCGTAATTTAATTTCCGCCCTGTACATGTTGTTAACTGAAATCGCCACGCTCTACTGCGTAATAAGAATCTACACGTGTGATCACGTGTGAGCTAATAACATCCTTGTTTCACTACCTGTAAACTGAGACCTAATTGCGGTACAAAATCCAGGTAAACCGATGACTAACAGCCACCTGTAAAATATAGAGAGGCTAAACTGATAGATCTTATCTTTTCCGACTGAAATTTTATTTAAACTAACGAAATAATGTTTGAAAAATTTAACAGTGACAAATGTTGTTTTGCTTAACGCCATTTTTCAGCACACGATAGGCTATTCATGGCGGCCAGTATTAATGGTGGAGGAAGAAACCGGGAAATCACCGGAAAGAACCACCGACCCACGAGAAGCTACTGGCAAGCTTTCTCACATATCCACATTCGCCGAATCCTAGACTCGAACACACGCAGACAGAGGTGAGATGGCAGTGATCCGTAACGGACAGCGCTTTAGATAACTCGGCCACTCGGGGCCCGAACAGTGACAAATAGCTACAGTAGTAAAATCTAATATCAACAATTGAAACATGAGGTAAAAAAAAATATCACTTACCTTTCTCACGTTCTAATTTCCGCTTGATTCTCTGTCTGTTGAAGGCCGGCAGTACTGCGTAATTAAGAATCTATAGGTCTTTTATACACGGGCGATCACGTGTGAATATTATGAGATTTCATTGGTCCACAACCTCTGTATGACGCGAGCTTACCTGGATAATTCACCGATCACATGGCACACCTGCACCTGTTGTTGTGTAAAATACATGACAGGGTACGTAGGGTATCACCTGCTGTGGTATAATGACAGAGTTTGTGTTAACTTACCTGGATATCGATCACGTACATAACATTATCTCTACCTGGATTCACTAACACTAATAACAGAGAGAGGGGGGGTGAAATAAAAACCTTACTAATACTTTTGTAAAAGAAAGGGGTGGGGGTGTAGTTTAGGACATAGTTTGTATTTGTTTGGAGGGGTAAAAATAGGGGATGAGCTGGGAACCTTGTTTCCGTATACTACTACATGTAGTTAAAAAAAATTGTACACAAAATTTGTTTGTGTTTCAGATAGGTTTTCCCTTGTAACTGTACACTATATTTGTATCATATGTTTAAGATTGGTTGCATGGCTAGCACAGCAGTCAATATTTGAGTGTTGGAGAGAGAGAGAGAGAGAGAGAGAGAGAGAGAGAGAGAGAGAGAGAGAGAGAGAGAGAGAGAGAGAGAGAGAGAGAGAGAGAGAGAGAGAGAGAGAGAGAGAGAGCATGCATGTGTTAAAGGGTTTTAGGGCACGATAATAACATCTTCAGTATTTAACAACCCCGTTCAGAGACAGATAGACAGACAAATAGACAGACAGTGAGGTACACAGATTAAGAAAGCTATAACAATGATTAGCAGTTAATTCAATGGATACATTTATTTTCTTACACAGTTTAGTAAACCGGATAAATAAGAAGTGGTCAATATCAAGAAAAATACACTAATTTATTTCCGAAAGGAAAGTGGAAATTGAAAATTACAATTTAGTTTTAAAAATCTTAAGATAACAACGTTTATATTTTGCAATATTAATTCACATCTTCCAAAGACAATCATATGTACGTTTTCCTTTTTTTATTCATCAGTACGTTATTTTATCCATTCGAAATATAAAAAAAATCCCAGCATTGTGGGCGACATTTAAGTACCACTGTGTTTAAAATATTGCATACATTTTGCTTTTGAATTTGTTTTCAGTCCGATTTACAACAAGATAGTTAAATTAAGCTTGCATTATATGTAAAAAGGACAAATTGTGCATTAAGAAAAATTACAGTCTAAATGTACGTAGGGGTTTCCATGTTTAAAAATAATACGAACAGTAAGGTCACATGATGAACCTCAATACGTAGCCTTTAGACCTCGAGATGCTATCATTTCTATGGTACTGTTTGTTGCTGTCGCCGATGGGGTGAGGTCGTTTGAATGCACAATAATATATTTCTTGGAGCTTAAAAGTTTTGATGTTTACAGCTATATATAAAGTAAATCATTTGTTGTGCAAATGCGATCAAAACTGCTTTGGTAACATGGGCATTGGTCAGGAGGTCGGTCACGTGCCCCCTCCACCATATTGCATAAATTTCGACAAGTTTAATCACGCAAATGAAGCTGAAAATATGTCGCAATATTCTGTTCAAAGCGCTTATTTAGCTTTAGTTTCAGACTGCTTCTACTAACTATCTCGGCCATGCCTGACTGACCCCACTGAAAAATTTTGGTAAAGTATGTCTGAAGCTCTTTATGGCTTGTAGCTGCTCAATTTCCTAGTCTCAGGTAAATGTATGGTTATATAATTTCATGGGTGTATTCACACTTTTCACTTAGGTTAACCACCAATACAAAGTAAATTGAGGATTAATGAGTTAGATTTCCATGCTAGCGAATCAAGCAAGATGTACAACAGAATTTCCTATTGTTTTATTCTTAGCTCAGACCTTCAAATTTGTATCCGATTACAAACGTGAAAGAATAAAAATGTTTAATTTTGTTAAATTTATGTTTATTGCAATATTTCACTCACGCCTTCTTTAGTGCCTTTTGCTTTTAATAATACTAGTGTTTTTCTTGTATCCATTACTGATTACGTTTCCATGTTTGCATCCATAACGTGGATGTACCGCTAGCAGAATTATTTTCATTGATATAATCTATAGAGAACCAGTTTTTGTTCTCTTTCGCCTTTTTTCTTTCCATCCTTGTATCCACACAGAAGGATCGCCATAAAGATCAAACGATTCCATGCATTCCACAAAATAGACGAGATTTTGACCAAATCATATTCATTACTTTTTATCTTTCGATATCGGCATGCAGAACGCGTGTGCGTCGACTGGAGACTGCAGTCAGTTGACCCCTGCAACGTTTCAAATGTTATTTTATCAAGCATATCTATGCATGTTGTGTCTTGTAATTACATGAACTAATAAAAGCGCAGCCATATTGCTTATGCTAATGAGGTCGTAAGTTGGCATCGTCCATTACCTTTCAGGTAATGATGTACGATATAGGATTTAAGGTATTCAAATTCGTCTAACATTGCAAATTTTCAAATTGCGTTAAATAAATATACTTATTAATATAAGATACCGGACGCAGTGGGACAGTTATACTTTTGTCTTAATATTTCGTGTTATTTTTTAAGATTTTATTATAAGTGCTTGTCGCTTTTACCGATGTTGTTTCTTATTGGTTATAGTCACCTAGTGGCCTAGTGATTTAGTTACCTAGTGGCCTAAAGCTCTCACCTGTGCAGATCATTCACACATCTCAAGTTCGAGTCTTTCCTCGATCATGTGGGTATTTGAAAAAGCTTGCCAGTAGCTTCCCGTGGGTCGGTAGTTCTACCTAGGACCTTCCTGGATTCTTATTCCACCAAATATACTGAGTTCCATGTACGGTCTATCATGTGCTGAAAAATGGCGTTCGATCCTAAAATCCCCAAATCTTAGTGGGTATACAGTACCATGTCAATAGTGGAAAGCCACACGAGTAAGAAAAGTGGATGTCATTGTGCAATGATTGATTTCATATATGGTGACTATATAAATAAGAATTTATTTGTAAGCTTGTTTTAATTATTTATCTTTAAAACTCTATGGTGATATAAACAAAACCATGGTGCCTCATAGACAGAAATTGAGGAATAGTCATAAATATGCAATCATTCAACAAGCCAAAAAAGATTTGAATGACGGAGAAATATTTTTTAAAATACTAGAATATCGTGTTTTACGCTTCAGACACTATCGAAATTTTTTTTTCACAGGTGATAAAAAAGAAATAAGCAGGGAAACCAAAATCATAGAGCACGTGTTTTCTAGTAATCGCAAATGTTGACAATCGCATATAATCATTGCAGTGTCTGCCTTAGACTTTTTCAGTGTTTATGTTTCTGAAAGGTTCTGTCGGTGTTCATGTTTATGAAAGCTTTTGTCAATGTTACTGTTTATGAAAACTTATGTCGGTGTTCATGTTTATGAAAACTTCTGTCTGTGTTCATGCGTATGAAAACTTGTATACATGTTCCTGTTTTTGAAAGCTTCTGTAAATGTTCATGTTTATGAAATTTCTGTCAGTGTTCATTTTTATGAAAGCATCTGTCACTGTGCATATTCCTGAAAGCTTCTGAAATGTTCATGTTTATGAAAGCTTCTATAAATGTTCATGTTAATGAAAGCTTCTGAAATGTTCATGTCTATGAAAGCTTCTATAAATGTTCATGTTAATGAAAGCTTCTATCAATGTTCATGTCTTTGAAATGTTCTGTCGGTGTTCATGTTTATGAAAGCTTTTGTCGATGCGCATATCTATGAAAGTTTATCAGTGTTCATGTTTATGAAAGCGTTTGTCAGTGTTCATATTCATTATAGCTTCCGAAATGTTCATGTTTACGAAAGCTTCGATAAATGTTCAAGTTTATGAAAGCTCAGTCAGTGTTCGTGTTTATGAAAACGGTCAACAGAAGATTAAATAGTTCAAAATTCAAGATATGCACTGTAAGAAAGCAAATTAATGAATAATCTAATTGTTTAAAGAGAGCTAGAAATGGACAGCCCAAAACCATGAGGTCACTGGTATTTTTTAATGTCGCAGCTAATGTCCTTTGGGGTACAGACCGAATGTGTATGTTTGGAGAAAACGTGATGACGATTGGCAACCAGAGTGATTAGGTCAGTAGAGTGCAAACTCGCCGTTAAGGACTATATAAGCAATGTTTGTTTTTTATAGCTTTTTGTAGGGGAATGAGTTATCTGTAACGGTGATATAAATCTTACCTAACGTAACGGCAACATTGACTGGAAAACAAATATCTAAATATTTTAATGGAACTGTATGGCCAGTTATTGCAAAGAATTCCCAAATGGAGATTTATCATTTCAGAAGGACAACTGTTCAACTATTTTTCTGAAGACAAAAGAATAGACAGTTTATAAAAACTGAATCCTTGACCTGGCCATCACAGACCCTGGGCCTCAAACACTTAACATGGTCATGGCCGATCCTAAACCGCAGTCAATGAATCCACAGACTCGGGCTTCAATATTTTTTTGAGAATATGTGGCAGACAGTTAAACCCTAGCTTGGAAGTAAATGCATGAAATTAAACCTTGGGCTGATCTCAATATGTTTGTTCTTTAAATTATGGATCTCAAAAATTCAGTCTTTAACCGAAGGATTTTATGACAATAAAAAAGAATTTAGAGCAAAGTTTTTAATTACAAGTACTAGATATATAAATAGTATTTTCGTTAACTTTTTGTGGAAAATTATTTCGAAATAGTAATGAGGTGTTTTTTTTTCTCTGACAACGTCAACTTTAGTAGCTACTCACTTTTGGAAAGGCACTGTATATTCAATGTCTTCAAGACAAAATAAAAAAACAAAACAAAACAAAAAAAAAACAATGATTGAGAAGGAACTTTAGTCTTATTATGTGGATTTAGAGAATACTGACTAACGAGGAATGACTAGTACTTGAACATTTATGGCAAGGAAAGGGAAATAATTATAGGATTAAAGCAAAAACATTAACCTCCCTTAATTACTGGTCTTCATGCACTATAGAAATTTGTGTCAATACATGTGAATTACATTGAGAAACCATGCAGATCTTGATAATAAAAGTTCCATTTTGGTCTTTAAATATTCAGCAGACATTATAAAATGTGTATAGAAGGTTTTGTGAAATAAATGAAGCATTTTCCCCAAAACATTCAAATTTTATTAACAAGTATTTTGAGAATTTTATTGACTTATGGGGTAGATTGTTATTGACATATGGGTAGAATTTTATTGACATAAGGGTAGAATTTTATTGATTTTATTGACCTACTGGTAAGCAGATAAATATATCATAGAGTAGTTTCATTAATAATAAACATAGAGATAGAATATCTTTGTTTCAGCGTGATAATCTGAATAACAAAAATGGCAAAGTATTGTTAGTTGAACATCATTTTTCATCGACTGATAGTCTTTACATGATAGCCAGCATATTTTTTTAAAAAATTTTATTTGTTTGTAGCGGAAGAACCATAGAAAGTTCCGGAAAGAATCACCGACCCACAGCTAGATACTAGCAAGCTTACTTACATGTTGGTCGAGCCGAGACATTACTATACGGATACGTGCTAGCAATGGCGAGCTACGGTTAAAGGGCGCACAGGGCCAATGGCGTCAATGGCGCCAATGTGGATGATGATGAACCAAATGGGCAGAGTACGAGTCCTGAAGGACCGAAGCCATGAAACAGCTACGGGGTTTATGACTCACGGTGTTAATTTAGTTCACACAATAAACCTATGCAAACAGCATGATTTTAAAAATTCAATAACTTAAAATTTATGAGTGCTCATGATCAAACCTATATTTATTTATCAGTCCAGATGAAACTTGAAGTTAGCTTCTGTGCAGAGAAAAGTGTATGAGCCGGTGCATTTTCTGGACCTGCATGTGTTTGAAACATGTGCTTTCAATTCTGCACCAAAGAGTCGGGTGTTAATTTTAGTAACGAGTGTTCCAAACTCAAGACTGCTAAAGGAATGAAATTCTATCAATAAAACAATATCTCAATTTATTTTTAACTTACAGCTAGGATAAGCTCTCGATAGGTTCCTTTTTCCTAAAATATAACTTACATTATTAACCAGTCTTGGCAAGCCAAACCCATACATAATCTATTATATGTTCACCTATTTAAAGATTGGTCGCCAATTATCCTTACAATTAGTACCGTGTATTCTTTCTAGGCGCGTTGTGAGCTCATCTAGCGGTGCCCGCCGCCGTTGACTTTTCCTGGCATCTAAATTCTTTCATTTTTTTTTTCACAAGATAATCAGACACTATTTTCTGCATATCTCTCATTTCCACATCAGGTCTATTAATTTCGCCTCGCACAAAAGACTGTTGAGGATGTAAAGAAACCATTCCTTTTAACAAAATCGATTTATTTATGGACTGTTTGTTTACAAAAATATAGATATATCTACACAACAACTAGACCTACAAGTAGGTCTCTGTCTATTTATATCTAACAGCAGCTGCTGTCAGATATAAAAAAAGCAGAGACCTACTTGTTGGTCTACACAACAATTTAAACGCATATTGTTCTACAATTGTAATAGGATAAAGATTTGAAGAACTTTCGCCGAACCCAAGCAAACTTTCACAGCACATGCACGAGTAATTTTTCTTTAAATTCATAAAATACCATGCAAATAAAGTTAACGCAAGAAACAATTATCTCTGTAATTTGAAGTAGCCGATCGCTACCTAATGTATTACATAACTGGCAAGTCACTCAAGATCCAAACCAAATCATAACTGACAAAAATGTCGATAATAAGCAATAGGCATTATTTGAAATTAAGGACATCTGCGGGCGTATACAAAAATATAATCCCCACATACCCTTTCCCCTATATCAGACTAGTGGTTGTCTAACGGATTTGAGGATAGGCGTATATTTTAACTGATTTATGCATAGGCTATAGTATTGATCGATGTCTGGATTTTCCTCACTCGCAGTGATGCGAAGGAGGATGATCAGGTTGCTGGGGGACGCCGATGGATAGAAGAGTAGTTTGTTGATGGAGCATTAACTGGTAGAAAAAATGTTTCCAAATTATCCTTTTAAGAGTGCATTATGTAATTTACTGAAAGGTCGGGCTTCAAGAGTAGCAAAGTAACAAACACTATTTTGTGATTTTCGAAAAAGAAATAGCTTTTTTGGAGAGGAGGGGGGCGACCCAATACCTCACGCACGGAACAATCACCTTCCTACCTCCGTTTGTAAGCTACTGCGTACTAGAGGATCACAGATCCAGTAAACATATGTGGATACCATAATTTTTCAACCAAATGCGGGTGAAACTTTGCACCAACGAAATAAATAAATAAAAACAAAATGAAAAATAAAAAGTCTATTATTAAACGAGATGCTTATTGAGGTGATAAATCAAAGAAAATGGCCGTATTAAGCAAAGTGGAAGGAGAATGAGACAGGGGAAATAACTACTACAAACTACTGTCATGAAAATCTCCCTTGATTGTGTTATACTATTTAACTGGATCAATGGAATCCTACATCGGTACGTGTTAATATGGAACGCTATTACACAAAATGGAACAAATACCATATATACTAATAAACTACAAACGCCAATGATCATGAAATGCAGTGGTATAATGCGCATTCTGATCAGGTATATGTTGTTTGTTCTACTGATTATTCCTGGCAACCTGCACAGACCCAGATCTGCCGGCACATTATGCGACATCAGATCTGGGTCCTTTCAGTTTTCAGCTGCACTCGACTTATTAAAGAGTACATACGGTATAGGTAGGGAATGTTTCACGTTCAGGTGGACGATTGTGTGAAAATTATTGACCAATTGATATAATCTCTTTGTTTGCGATCAACTCAGGACAGCAAATCATGGCGTTGATTGAAACTAAACACAACCGTTACTTCATGAACCTACGTTAAAACCAAAGACGAATTCTCTGCATTATATGTTCCATTTTAAAAACAGATATCGTCATGTACCACGGGTAAGTAAATTTGAAGATAGTCCTGTTTCAGTTTAAATTCATCTAAAGTATATATTATTTTTAAAGTGACATCGTTTATTCGAAAAATTATATCAAACAATTGGAACTAGAAATACAGATTGTTGTTTTTTGTGCCCCCCCTCTGGTTCAGTCTGAAGATTGGATGAGTAGGGGGTCTTTTGCAAGCCAATTTCGAATTGGCAATGGTGAGTATAAACAACATACATACATACATACATACATACATACATACATACATACATACATACATACATACATACATACATACATACATACATACATACATACATACATACATACATACATACATACATACATACATACATACATACATATATCAATAATATAATATAATATAATATAATATAATATAATATAATATAATATAATATAATATAATATAATATAATATAATATAATATAATATAAAGCAGCAGGGAGGGCGAACCCTACAAAATTTTGCGACAAAATCGATTAAAGCCTCAGAATGCCAAATGGAGCCTTCCTACGAAATCTCATATTTTAACCAAAAAAAAAAAATAAAGACCCCATTTTACAAATGGAGCCTTAGCGATTTTGTCGTAAATATATTGTCATAACCACCCTCAAAATTGCTGCCAATTGCTATCATCTACGTCGCAAATATGTTGTCATATCGCCCTCCCTGCTGCTGATTAATACAAATTATTTAACCAAATATTTGATCAAGTCCAATACGATATCGTGACCGAGGGTCGTGTAAATTTATTGTTATAAATCCATATGGACTGACTGAGCATGACTAAAGTAATTTTTAAATCCATTGAAGTCCATATCGGAACACCATGTCTGCCAAATATTTCGTAGCGTATGTGTATCAACGCCATTAAATACAGCAAGAATATTGCAGTTATCGCGAATCACTTTTGGAATCTGAGTGTAGCGTTGAGTGACATATATCACATCAGTGTTTTTATGCCTACCTCGGGAAAATATTCTAGCAGGGTTCTTTTGATTATCTAACATTACATCATCGTACACTACAAGATTGTTTATGTCTCCATCGAGATTTTCTACTGATGGTGCATCATTAATATCAGTAATAAAGTCAATTACACTTTCACCTTTAATTTCTGATGCATTTTCATTATAATCTTTAAGCACTTCATAGCACCGTTGATCATCTACGGATGGTGCAATTAAATATAATTTATCCCACTTCATAAAGCGCATTATCAAATTAAGCAGCAATTGTGTTTTACCCGATCCAGATGGTCCGACTATAATGGCACGGACAGAATTCGGAAGCCCTGCGTGGTGTTTCACCGGTTCTCTTCTTTTAGTCGCTGAAAAATGAATTATATTCATAACGCTATATATAAATTATGGATTTATATTGTGTTAAATGTAAACAGCGTACTGATACAACCGATCAGACAACCATTACAACTAAAAACAATAGACTAGCGCTTACTGGTAAGTGTGTAACATGTAGTACAAAAAAATTTAGATTTTTAAAAAAAAGCAACTCGGAGGTGATATTGCCGCAAAACTTGGAAAACTCTCCGGAACCCCATGGGCAAAATACCCCGGAGAAAAACACCTTCCAGGATATAGTTACTGTGGTCCCGGAACGAGATTAGATATCAGACTTGATGATCAAATCAGCCGGGCCTGGTGAGTATCCGATAAATGCTATTGATAAGGCATGTCATGCTCATGATGTTGCATATAAAAGCAATAATTTGCAACAAAGACATCTCGCGGATGTAAAATTAATTCATACGTTAAATGCTATTCTCGATAAATCCTTCAAAGAAAAATTGGCTTCATGGTTGGTTAAATCATCTATGAAAGGCAAATTGGTGTTAGGTGCTGGTAATTGAAAACACTAGTGTTTTTATAGTATGGAATCTATTTATTTTTCTCCGAAAGGATACTGGAAGGGTAAAGCAGCAATCAGTAAACTCGCTAACGTTGCAAAAGTGAAAAAGTCCACTGCGAAAGATTGGTTATCCAAACAAGCTATATGGCAAATTTATCTACCACCGCCTAAACAAATTAATTATTCTCATTTTGATGTTACCGTACCCAATGAAGTTCATCAGGCTGATTTATTGTTTTTACCACATGACCATGGTTACAAATACGCGCTAACTGTAGTTGATATTGCGAGTCGATTTAAACAGGCAGAACCATTGAAAACAAAGTCAGCTTCTGAAGTCGCTTCTGCATTTGAAAGGATTTATAGACGAGGTCCTCTAAGATGGCCAAATCTATTACAAGTTGATCCTGGCAAAGAGTTTCAAGGTGTTGTTTTATCAACAATGAAACTCATAATGTTACAATACGACGGGGATATACTGCGTTACATCGTGATCAGGCAATTGTAGAACGATTTAATCGAACTCTTGCAGAACGGTTATTTGGATATCAATATGCAAAAAGAATTCATCCAAGAAAAACGATCTCGTGAATGGGTCCAAAGGTTACCGAGTGTAGTTGCAGCGTTAAATAACGAGATTACTCGAACTATTAATATGAAACCAAATATTGCAATAAAAAAATATATACCAGAAGAACCAAAGCGGGTTAGCACTCAGCCACTTCTCAGTGATGTTACTGTGAGATATTTATACGAACCAGGAGAACTTGAAGGTGGTAAAAGAAGAGCTACTGATCCTATATGGAGTGTTACTACGCATAAAATTTCAACCATAACGCGATCAACTGGTAGACCTCCAATCTACAGATTGGATTCAACTGCACCTCAGCGTTTTTTTACACGCGAACAACTACAAGTCATTCCGGACGATACTCAATTACCGCCACTTGGTCTTAACTAGCACCGTTACGTCTATTACACTCAAGACAGGTCAACATCACATTGTTTCTGACATGACCAAGACTGTTATTTTTCTGTCTACGGTGAATTGTCGAGGGTCTTTATCCGAATACTGACAGTGCATTATACAATTGCAACTGGCGCAGTGATTATTCTGTTGTTCTTTTAATGCGATTATTATTTCAGCATCAATATCAAATTCTCGTTGTTTTTTTTTGTCCTGCTGTTTGTAACCAGAGAGTTTTTTTTATTAATGATGCTAATATCAGTGCTATCATTGTTTGCATTAAAATCATCATCGAAAACAATCCTTCGTAGTTGATTTATTCGTCGTACTCTGGACACTGCGAGATAGACTAATTTTGACCATTCAATGCGATTATCAACTATCCAAACAATTGTAAAAATTAAAAAACCTTTAAAATTTTAGCTCCTTGGGGAATTTAACAGAGTAAAAAAAATTTTTTTAAAAAAAGAACTCGGAGTTATTGCCGAAAAACTAAAAAATCTCCAAAACCCCCATGGGCAAAACCCCAAAAACCCCTTCCAATATTTTATTTGGGGCCCCGAACGGATAATAAAACTTGGAATAAAATCATTTTAACCAAAATCTTTTTTAAATTTTTTTCCCGATTTCAATCAAAAAATTTGCAAAAAAACACCCGTGTTTTAAATTCACGTTAAACTTTTTAAAAATCCTAAAAAAAATTTTCTTTTGGGGTTAAAATTATGAAAAAATTGGTTTAGCCTTTGGGGAATTAAAAACACGGGTTTTTTAAAATATAAATTAACTAAAGGATACTGGGGGGTAAAGAGAACATAAATTTAATTAAAAAAGAAAAAGTATGCGAAAATTGGAAAAACCTTTTGGCTTTTATTACCCCCGAAAAAAATTAATAATTCCTTTGGTTTTCCGCCCCCATAGTTCATACTTTTTATTTTTTACCCCCCTGTTAAAAACCGTAATGTATTGAATGCGATTTTTAAAACCCAAAAATTAAAAAAAAATAGTTCAATCCTTGCATTTAAAAAATTTTAAAAGCACCCTCAAACCAAAAATTTTTCCAGTTGATTCAAAGACAATGTTGTTTTTCAAAATGAAACCAAAATTTTTTTAAAAAAGGGGGGTTTATTTTTTCAGGATGGGGAGTAAACAAATCGAAATTTGCAACTTTTTTAATAAAATATGCAAAAAAATTTATCCAAAAAAACATTGGAAATTCAAAACCCGGGAAAAAATTTTTTCAAAAAATAACGGTTACCCAAATTAATAGCCAAATTTTTTAAAAAAAATTTTAAACCGGGAAAAAAAGGGGGTAACTAATTTCATGATTTACTGGAGAATTAACAACCAGGGAACTAAAGGGGGTTTAAAAAGAGAGTCTCCAAAATTGGATTTCTACGCATAAAATTTAAAAATAAACAACTTAAAAACCCCCAATTAAAATTTTACAACGATCGCTTTTTTACCCCGGAAAAAACCAATTTGGACATAAAACCGCAGGTTTAAATACATTAGATTCATCAAAAGGTCCTAATTTTTTTTCAAACCAAGTTTTTTTTTTTCCTTTAAGAATTCCGATTTAAAATCCAAATGCTATTAAACTTTCAAGGGGGCATAATCTTTTTTTTAAATGGGATTAACGACAAAAAATTTTTTGTTTTTTGTCCGTTTTAAAGTTTTTTTTTTAAACAAATAGGCTCATTTTTTTGCAAAATCAATAAAAAACAACCCCCAAAATTTTTTTCGCGACCTAACTCGGAACAAATTTTTACCATTCAATGCATTATCAATACCAAACATTTATGGGATTTTTTCCCTGGACAGTTTTTTTGTTTTTTCTCCCAAGGCCCAGGGTTTATCCGAAAAGATCTTACAATTGCAACTCCTTTTTAATTTCCTGTCTTTTCCGTTTTTAATTTCAACTTCAAATTTCTGTTTTTTTTTCCTGTTTAAAACCAAGGTATTAAAACTTGGGGAATTTTTTTTTTTTACTCAAAAACTTTTCCTTTTCGTTGATTTTTCTACTTGCACTCAAAATTTTGGCCCATTTTAAAAATCTTATACTTTTCAAAAATTTTTTAAACCCGGGGGTTTAACTTGAAGTTAGGGTTTTAACCAATTGGGTTTTTTAAACCACGAAAATTGCCTATCCTAACGTTCTTTTTCTTAAAATCCAACCTTTTAAAATTTTGGGGGTTTCTAAAAAAAGGGGGTTTACCAACGGATTTAAAATTTTTTGTTTTTTTTGTTACCTAAAATTTTTTTAATCTTTTCTAAAAAACCCTTTTCCCCCCAAAAAAAAACAAGAAAAAAATTTTCAACCCATTCGTCGGGTAAACGCCCTTTACAAAAAACATGTGTAATTAAAATTGTTTTTTTACTCCTTTCATGGGTTTGAGAAAATTCTCTTTTCCCCAATTTTAAACTTTTTTTCCCAACCCACCCAATTTTTTTAAAAAAACTGTTGAACAAAATTTTTGTATTTGCAAAAACAAAAAACCTTTTTTTCCCCTGAAGAAATCTTTTTCCCATAACGTTTTAATTTCAACCTGGATCAAATTTCCTTGTAATTTTTTCGCCAGCCCCCAAACCCTTTTCCTTTTAGAATTTAGTTATCTTTATAATTTTTTCGAAAAAATTAACAACACTTCTCAACAAACAACTTAAATAAATTGTAAAATCAAAAGCTAGGTTTTTTAAATTAGAAAATTGGATTTTCCTATGAAAAACTTTTATAATTTTGTTTTTATTCAAAAGTTTTTTAAATTTCGATTTTTTTTCCATTGATTTAAATCGTTATTCGCATCCAACAATCGTAGGTTTTTTTTAAAATTTTGAATTTTTTTCCCCCTTGGAAATTTTACCTTATTCTTCCCGAACCCTTTCTTCAATTTTTTGAAAAAAAATTTTTTTTAAATTAATTTTTAAACCTCCATCAAAGTTTTCCCTAACTTTTTTAAAACAAGAACGGGTTCTTCCGACATTTTTTTTCGTTTTTAATAAGGGGTCTTTTGCATCAACAAATTTTTCTAAATTTCCCAATAAAATTGGAAAACCCACCTGTGTAAAATAAAAAAAAACCCGGGGAAAATTTTTTGCAATTTCAAATAACCCCCCAAAAACCTCAAAAAAAATTACATGGTCCTTTAATGAATCAGATTTCATTTTTTCCAAACCCTTTTTTACCAGCGTTTTTCCAGAAATTTTCCGGGATAACACAACATTAATAATCATATTCCTTTTACTTTTTCCAAACCGCCATTAAAAAAAAAACACGTTTAAAACCCCTTAAAAATTTTGGGGGCCCTTTTTTTTTTCCGGGCAAAATCCAACCGATAAAGTAAACAAAGTTAATACACGCTTTTTCCTAAAAACCCGGTTTTTGCACTAAAATACTTTTTTTTCATCTTTTTGTGACTTATTTCTTTAAACCCAAAATTTTCCAAAGTTAATTGAATCTTAAAAACTTTTCCCTTTGTAAAATTTTTTTTTTCAAAACGAAAAGATGAATAACTTTTAGTAGGGAGGATTTTTTAAACCCTGGGATAATTTTCCTGTTTTCCCCCAAAATTGTAACCGGATTATCTTTTTGGTTTCAAAATTGTTTGGGAGCTCCTTTTTTTTATTTCAAAGGCTAAATACCGCGATATCTTAAAACTTTTGGGGTTTAAAACCTTTAATTCTTTTGAAATATTCTCCTTTTTTCCCGGGGAGCTCCTGTCATTTTTTTGTTTAATTTAATTACCCCCCCAATGATTTTTTAAATTTTTGCCTTGTGAAAAATTAGGTTTTCCCAGGGACTTTTCATTGGGCTATTCCCAAATTAGTTCTTTTTAACGTACTCCCAAAAAATTTTTTTTCAATTTTTTAAGAAATTTTAAATTATTAAACCCCTGCGGTCCCAACAATGATTTTTCCCTTACTTTGAAAATTTTAAAATTTTTTTTATCCCAAATTTCCCCGTTTCTAAAGAAAAAACTTAAAAAATACCTTTTCCATTGTATGTATATCTTTTTCACTTTTCTGATAAACAACCCCAATCTTTTTAAATTTAAGGTTGGTTTCACCTCCTTTTAAACCCAAAACAAAATTTTTTTTTTCTTAATCTTTTTATTCCCTTTGGTACATTTTGGGGGGTTCACAAATTAATTTTAAAACCCCAATTATGGAATTTTAAACTTTCTTTTAAAAATAAACAAACTTTTAAATAGAAAATTTTTTTTTTTAATCTTAAAAGGGTTATTTTGGGATAAAAACCCCCAGCAAAAACTTAATTTGAATTCTTACTATTACAAATTAAAAAATTTTTGGGAAAAAAAAAATTTTTTGGGGGGTTAAAGGGAAAAATACAAATGAAATTGGGGGGAAAGGGTTTTGGTTGAATTATTAAAAACGAAAAAAAACGCGCTTCCCCAAAATTTTGGGTGAAAAAGAAACCCCCCCAAAAATTTATAAATTTTAAAAAAGCTAAAATTAAAACAAAAAATTTTTATAAAAATAAAAACAAAATTTAACCAACCATACCTTTTAATTAAAAAACCTGATTTTTTTTAAAAAGCAAAATGAAAAAAAAAATTGGTTTTTATATAAAAGGAACGAATTTGCCAAAAAAACATTATTTAAAATTGTATTGAAAAGTTTTGATAAAAATGGTTGTTATACTTTAAATTTCCTTTTAAAAAACCTTTTTTTTTCCAGATTTTAAAAGAAGAAAAAAAGAAAAGAAAAAAATTTTATGACCAAGGGATTAATTTTTTTAAAAAACGCGAAAAAGAAAAGTTTTTCTAAAAGAATTCAAAAAAGGAAAGACCCCTCAACAAAAAGGGGAAAATTTAAAACACACTCAAAAAAAAAGGTAAATTTTTTTCTCGAAAAAATTTTAAAAAATTCTTTAAAAAATATTTTTATTTTTTAGTTAAAAAAATTTCTTTATAGGGTTTCACCTGAACCCAAAATTTCTATTATAAAAAAATTTTTTTTAATTTAGTAAAAAAACACATTTAAAATTTTTTAATTAATATTTTTGATTTAGACGTTTTTTGGTTAAAACCGAAAAAACAAACATTTTTGATTTTTGTTATTGTTTTTGTTTTAAAAAGACGTATTAGAAACTTGGGTTTGTTGAAAAACCTTTATTTTTTTAAAATTTTTTTAAAAGGCCTGAATAAAAATTAGGTTTTTTTAAAAAAAAATTTAAAAAATTTTAAAAATTTTATTTTAACATTATTCTTAAAAAATTTTTACATTAAAATTTATTTTTTTTAAAAACCCCTAAATATTTTTATAATTTTTTATTTAAAAAATAAAACCCCAAAAATTTTATTTTTATCATTAAATTAAATAACCTAAAATTGGGGTTTTAAAACCCCCTTTTAAAACAAAATCCCCCCTTAAGGGGGTTTTTTTTTTTTCAACCAACGGGGTTTAATTTTTTTTTCTTTGTTTTTTGGGTGTTGTGGTTTTTTTGATTCCGCCCTTCCTTCATTGAAAATTTTACCCTTTTCATTCATTGTAAATATTCTTTAAAATCCTTTCATTCCTTTGTAAAATTCTTCATTGAAAAATACCTTCATTCATTCTTGAAATTTCTTTCATGTAAATCCTTCATTTTTTTAAAATTTCTTCATTGAAAAATTTTTCATTTTTTGTAAAATTCATTCTTTAGAAAATATTCATTCTTTTTAAATTTTCTTTCATTGTAAATATTCATTCTTTTTGTAAATACATTCATTTTTTAAAAACCCTTTATTTTTTATTTAATAATAAATGTAATACCTTATTTAAGTTAAAAGTTGTAAAGTCTTTTGGATTTTTTTTAACCCAAAAAATCCCCCGCCCTTCCCCCGGGGGGTTGGGGTAGGGGTTGGGGTTTTAAATTACCCTTTCCTCCCGGAATGGGAAGGGAAGGTTGGGGGTTTTTTTTTTTTTAATTAAAAAATTTTTAAAGTAAGAAAAAAATAAATTTTCAAAAAAATTTTTAAATTTTTAAAATACAAAAAAATATAAAATTTAAAATCAAAACAAAACTTTTTTAAAAAAAACAGATTTTAATGTTTTAAAAACGTTAAATAAAATTTGCATAAAATTTTCCCCTCCCCAAAAGTTTTTCAAAATAAAAAAACCCCAAACCCTATTTTTTTTGAAACAAGAAAAAAACACCTTTTTTTAAAATTAAACAAAAAGAAAGGGGGAACTCCAGTCGGCAAGTCTTAAAAAATCAAAGACTTTTAGCAAATCAACATTGCCCCAATAAAAACAGCACCAAAAAACAAGCTTTCCAACCCCTTGAATTCTTTAAAAAAATTTAACCCCCCCCCCCCAGAAGGGTCGGAAAACACCTAAACGCAACGCAGACGATTTTTCAGGGGAAAAACACGCTCCTGAACTAAACCCAAAATGAAACGCAACAAAACGGCATATCGCGAACCAAAAAAAAGGGAAAGTACCAAATTTAAAAAGAGCAAGGCTGAAAAACCAAAAAAAAAAACCCCCCTGTTAAAAACCCACGAGAATACAAAAGGGGAAATTGAACGATGAAACCCCGTTGAAGAGCAGTGATCATTGAAAAAGTTCCACAAAAAGGTTTTCCTTTTTAACGAAAATTCACTAAAAGCTAAGAAAAATCAACAATTTCAATTCGAAACAAAAACCAGTGCATTTGGGCTTCGCGTAAAAATTATTATAACAGGGGAGAATTTTTAAAAGACGAGTATAAAAAAACACAATAAAACGAGATGACTGGGTGGATTGGTTATTTAAAATTAATAAAGAAATCTCCGACAATTTAAAAAGGGATACATTGGAGTACAATGCTTTTAAAACGGGAGTTAATAAGTATGGTATAGAACAACAACAACAACAACAACAACTAAAAGAACAACAACAAGGTCGAGGTCGAGGTCGAGGTCGACAATCTCCAGAAATTCAAAACGTTTCCGAACCAGAAAGTTCTTCAGAAGAGAGTTATGGAAGTTCTCATCATGATTCTCATATATGTCCTAGTAATATCATTAATGATATATCACGACTTGAGGTTCTTATGGGAGGTAAGCGAGCTGGAAATAACTCAGTCGAAATAACTAATGAAGCATTTGATATTTGCAGACGATTATTCCAAGGTGGGATAATTGATATTCATACGTATCGAGAACTCTTGGATGAGCGATTGAAATTTCTGAAATGCCTGCATTTAGAAATTACAAAGTCATTTCAAATAAGATGATAGTACACTATAATCACGATAAACCAACAAACGTGTATGTGGTAAACTCAAGATTACCCGTTTATAAGGCATACTATGGAGACGGCCTTGGAAATACCATAGCGGGTTTATTCACAAGAATAGCCCCAAAAGTAGCACCAATTGCTAAACAATTAGCGATGAAAGCCATTGATGTTATTCGTAATAAGGGAATTAACGCTGTTGGAGATCTTGCAGGAACGGCCTTTTCTACCGCAAAGAATAGAATAACGTCATTGGTGAAATCTAGATTCGGACGAAAACCACCACAAATGGTTTCAACACCGCTACCTTCAACAACAATGATGACTGCAAATGTCAGTAAAGTGATAAATAACGCAGTGGAACAAAAACACGCATCATTAGCAATGACTTCACCAGATAGTAGTAATATTGTAAGTATGATAGCTGGAAGCGCTCTTGGTATGCATTTCTAATTAGAAAAAAAAACGTTTTTTGTATAAATGGCATTTTAAAAAAATTTCTGATCCAGCTTTATATGGAGCCCGGTGAAAAAAGATGATTTTTAAAATAACTACAATTTTGGCCATCCGCAAGAGAGCCTAATCAAAGGGGGGAGTTGAACTTCAAGTTCAATACAAGTAGAACTTTTTTCCGTGTGAGGCTTTTTTTTAATAGAAGGGGAGCTTTAACAAAAGTTGCACTGATACACCATTTGGGAAGACCCAAAAATCCGAGTTGGTTTCGTAAAAATGGCATTTTGGCCATTAAAAGTGCAAGATATATCGGGGGGGAAAAGAAATTTAATCAAAAAACAAAATTTAATTGCAACAAAATAACGGGCTTGCGAATATTTGATGATTTTACAAGGTCGGCTGGTCCTCTTGAGTTTCAAGGAACTTCTGTCATCTGACCTATTCTTTATTAAAGCGAAAAATGGCAAGATTTTTGTGAAAACTGTGAGCTAATCTAGACCGTGAAATTAGACCAGACGCTGAATTCGACATTTTAAAAAGGGTCAATGATAATTTCAATCTAGGATTTGCAACACGAAAAGGAGCATTGAAAGGACAGCGTCGACGGTTTCCATGTGCAATTCCGTTACATCACATATTCGGATTCTGTAGAAATGTCAGAAAAGTCATCTATGGAGCAAAGCATACTGTCACGTTAGTGCGAACGGAGAATGACAATGATGCAATCTGGCGTACTAATGGTGTTGATGATGGTAAAGTCAATTTAAATAAATTGGTTCTATTGATGCCCGTCTTGACACCAGCAGTTACAATAGAGCTACAATTACTATCGTTTATGGACACAGGTGGAAAATCATTACTAAGTTGGCTAACAACAACGACTGATACGAAGCAGGATAATATAGATAACACATTTACATGGCACTTAGCATCAAAACAAGGTGTTTCAGCTCCACGTCATATCTTTATAGCGTTACAGGATGCAAATCGAGTGGGTCGTCAATTATCTAGTCATATGATATTTGATCAATTAGGGGTAAGTGAAGTTTCGTTGAGAATAAACGGACAACAAGAGCCAGCAGAGATTGTACAGCTTAATTATGAAAACAACAACGTAGCAAGTGTATATCATAGATTATTGTCGTATATGGGTCGTGATCAAAATGTTGATACTGGTTTGCAAATATCGCAAATTGATTTTGAAAAACACTATCCGATTTATTACTTTTCATTGGAATATCTTGACATGATGAGACAATCTGTTGCTGATATATACTTCCAAGCTCGGGTACAACGCCCTGCTGGTATAGCAGATTATAGAGCAGTTGCTGTCATTCTCAGTGATAAATCAATGTTGTTAGAAGGAATTGGCGGACGAATGAGACTTATTGATGCACCAGTAGAAAACATGTAGTTAGGATTTTCACAATAAGATCAATTAAAAGTGTAAATTACATTTTAGAATAGAATGACATATAGTATTGTTAATGTCCAGTTGACTGATGGTCAGGTCAAGAAATTAAAATCAAAGTCGGCTAAAGAATGTGGAACTACAATAACGCTGAAACCCACTCAAATGTCCGGTGGTGCACATAAATTATCATTGACAGATCGTCAAATAAAACATTTCAATGATGCGCTAAAGAACAAACAAGGAGTTCAAATTGATTTTTCGAAAGCAGCAATCGCCAGTATGATAAAATCAGGTGGTATATTTCCGCTGTTAGCTGCTATTTCAGCATTGATTGCAGCGGCTGCCTCAGCGGTTGCGAAGGCGGCAGCGTTAGGAGCCGTTGGTACTGCTGCAGGAATAGCCCTGAAAAAAGCTACTGGGAATGGCTATAAAAAAAGGGAAAGGGTCTAAGACTGCCAGGAACTCCACACAATTGGTACAAGGGCACGGGCCTAAGAATACCAGGAACGGCTTATTAGTGGAAAAATCCCTTGGATTTTCACCAATGTCCAATTTTGATTTAATTGATGCTGTAAAATCGTTATCAATAAAAAAACATTAGAGGAGTTTTCATGAGAGATCAATTACCGTTAAAACCAATGAAAAATGAAACGGGTATTATCAATCTTGATAACAGCAGCGGAAAAGGAACTCATTGGGTCGCATATGCAATTGATCCACGTGGAATTGTCTATTTTGATTCATATGGATTAGCTCCACCAAAAGAATTCATGCGATATGTATCTACAATAACAAAATCATCTCCAATTTTTTATTCCACGCTACCAACACAACGGTTAAATGATCCACCGATATGCGGTCGTGAAGTATTAAACGTCCTTGCAGAGATATCTAGATTTCCAAGGAAACCACCACAAGTTGTTGTTAATGAATATACTAGTGGGCAATGGCAAAAACGATAGCGTTATGATTTAGAAAAACGTTAGCGTTTTCGTATAATGATTGATATTTGGGGACGACCTTTATCAGAGTAAAAAAAACAGAAACCGATAGTAAATTCGCTGTCGAAAATGTAAAAAAAATAATCGAAGATGAAATCGCCGAGACATTAAATTTGTCAAATGTAGATCCTGGGGAAATAGTTGTATTTCAAGATCGGCAGGGCAAATTGAAATCTAGTAATGTGTCATTGGATGATATCTTAATACGAAGACGTGACGTCGTTGAAGATACAATAGCGTTATATTCAAATGATGGAAAACTCAAACCGGGGATATTTGTTTCGACGATCACGGATAAACTAACAACAGTAGATAGCACAGCAAACGCGTTAAAATCAGTCAATGATGAATATAACAATCATAAAGCTGAATTTAATAAATTGTATGAATTACAAAAGTCAACCGTAGACAAAATCGACAAACAGCTGCTAGAATTCCTTGGAAATCCACCAGTAACCACACAGAATATTGCAGAGATAAAAGCATCTATGTTGGAAATTGCAACATTTCAATTAAGATACGAAGAACACGTAAAACAGTTTTCAACATTTCGTAAAAACATCGTTGAAAAATTTTTGGGAGGTCCACTTGATAAAATAGATATCAAACTTCCGGATATTAAAAAATCCATCGAAGAAATACCAGCGATTAATCGGCAATTGGAAGCAATCAACACGGATATTACAACGTTCAAAAACAATCTTCCGCTACTTGAAAAAATAAAGATTCCTCATGAGAGGAATATCATAAATATGGTATACACAGTTCTATCTGGATCATTAGATTGGGAACCTAAAAAGAATACAATAACTCTCACTGTGTCAAACAAGAGTATTTATCGATTAACAATAGTGTCACTGAATCAGTTTAATATATCATCATCGACTTCATATGGATACAACAACGTGATTTCAACGGCTATTGACGTGGGTGAATACAAACGGTTTACAATAACAAGCACTGATCCTAATTTAAATAAGACATCATTTGTATGGTACATGGAGTTTGTAGCTGATCTGAATTAGAATTTTTAACAATTAGAAACCACTTGAGATTTTAAAATAATATGATTCCGTCATCGCAATATCGCTGATCTGAATTAGAATTTTTAACAATTAGAAACCACTTGAGATTTTAAAATAATATGATTCCGTCATCGCAATATCGCTATGATACCGTCAAAGAGTTTTTAACGAAACTCAAAACACTCATTGATGAGTATGAAATAAAAATTAAAAAGTATCGCAGGAGAATTACCGCGATTGATGTTACAGTATACTCAGTATCTGGTATAATGGCCGGTGCTGGTATTATACTATCTTCAGTAACAATGGTAGCTCTGATTGCTGTCCCAATTGCTATTTCCGCGGTGACAACATTTGCTGGAATTGCAAATGCTATTACTAAAAAAATATCATCCTGTTCTCAAGAAAAACTTAACGACTAAATAGTAAAACATCAAGCAGTATCTAACGGTTACTCACAATTATCCTCGTTGATGTCATCATCGATTGATGATACGATAATTACCGAAGATGAATTCTCCGCGATGATACGTATTTATGATACTACGATTAAAAACGCTAGCGTTTTTTCATCTATTGCAAAATCAGACATTGTAAATAATAATAATAATGTCGCAAGAGATTCAACTACTTCAGCGGATAGCAGAAAATACCACTCCGCGGAAAACAAGCATGATATCAATATCGTCAACAAACCCTAAATTCAGTGTGAATTTTCCTTCCCCTGTTTCAGTAAAGGAAATCGCGTTGGCAAAATTACGAGTGTATCATAGTTGGCCTAATATTAGATCGGTTCCATTTGGTGGTCAGAGACCTAATAATTCCCTGATATTTGCATACAGAAATAAAAAAGATGACACTCCAGATTGGGACGTTGTTTCAATACCAACTGGGTCCTATCAAATTGAGCAAATTAATTATGAATTACAACGTAGAATAAAATCCATTACTAGAAAAGAATCAAAAATTGCGATAACAGTTCATGAACCAACACTATCATCTACAATTGAAATAGGCTCCCCTGGGTATGTTGTAGATATTTATAACAGTTCAATAAGAACAGTATTAGGTTGGCCCGAAGATCCACCTAGAAGTGATAGCATTTCCACACCCGAGCCGGTAAAGTCTGATTATATCACTGATAAGATAGCATCCGAGAATCCAGTAGAAAGTAATAGAGATCGCAGGAATACATCTTCTGATGATCTCTTTAGCAAGGCGATCACGGGAGCCGCGGCTAGTATTCTTTCTAAGATCATAAAGGAGAGGATGAGGAGATTAAAGGAAGAGAGGGATGAAAAGATGAAGGAGAAATTGAAAAAAGAGTTGAATGAAAAATTTAATGAGGAGTTAGATGAACGTCGTATTACTGATAAATTCACAGCGATAAATAATGATCTTTCGTTACTGCTAGTATCTCTAAGATCCGGTTCTCTCACTAAAGACGAATTCATCAGCGTGGTAGCTACATGTAATAAAATTATCGATGACGCAGAAAAATATCATTCTCGAAACATTCAAGAAATAGCAGATGATCCTGAATTAAGTAAATTTTTTGCAGATAAATATAAAATCCGCGTTGAAGATATTCCAACGTTTAAACTACCAGGATATAATGTACCAGAATTGAAGAAAAATCTCAGAGCGGCCATCGACGAGGGATTCAGAATAATCCATGAGGAATGGGAAAATAAACAACCCAAACCAACTATATTGACTCACAATAATTCTCAAAACGGCGACGGTAGAAATATCGCACCGAACAATGTGGATATTTCATCGGTGATCGCGCTTAATTTAACGTGTGATGTAATCGAAGGAAGTTATCAAATTAATATGGAACAATCAAATCAAGCCCGACAAGGTTACATTCTTTTTTCATTTGCACCAACAGCTCCTCCAGGATTTTTAATTGTTGAGACTCCGACTAATCCAGTATATATGCAATGTCAAAATAATTCGCTAACTAGAATTAATTTTACACTCACCGATCAGTCAAATAATTTAATTGATCTACGTGGTGAAGTATTATCGATTAGTCTGTTTGTGAAAAGCTAACAAATCATTTGTATTAACCCTGAAATCCTTTCAGCAGCAGGGAGGGCGAGATGACAACATATTTGCGACGTAGATGGCAGCAATTTTGAGGGTGATTATGACAACATATTGCGACAAAATCGCTAAGGCTCCATTTTACAAATGGGGTCTTTATTTTTTTTTTTTTGGTTAAAATATGAGATTTCGTAGGAAGGCTCCATTTGGCATTCTGAGGCTTTAATCGATTTTGTCGCAAAATTTTGTAGGGTTCGCCCTCCCTGCTGCTTATAATATAATATAATATAATATAATATAATATAATATAATATAATATAATATAATATAATATAATATAATATAATATAATATAATATAATATAATATAATATAATATAATATAATATAATAAATTATAATATAATAGTTTTCAACATATTTTTAAACAATAAATGTGGTATCTGAGATCTGAGATGTTGCATTCAATAAAGATACATTTAAATGCCATTATTCATTCCATACCATATAATTGCATGAATTAAGTCCTTTTGCTAGATTTTATACTCTTAAAGTTACTATTCTTCCTCAGGCCTTGATTGTAACGGGTAAGACTCCTTTTTTCTACATAAATGCAAGCCCGGCCCTAGGGTAAAGTGAAAAAGACATCCGCCTTAAGCCCCGCTGCTGACTGAAATATATACTCCGCAATGTAGTTTTTGTGGCCCCGCTAATCGCTTGCTGCATTGGGTCCCGCCGATCCTATGACTGTTTCTGCATAAATGGTAGTATGTAGTAGAAGTATGAATATATAAGTACCCATGTTTCTACATAAATGGTAGTATGTAGTAGAAATTCGAACACATAAGTACCCATGATTCTAGAAAAATGGTAGTATGTAGTAGAAATACGAACACATAAGTATCCATGATTCTAGATAAATGGTAGTGTGTAGTAGAAATACGAACATATAAGTACCCATGTTTCTACATAAATGGTAGTATATAGTAGAAATACGAACATGTAAGTACCCTTGTTTCTACATAAATGGTAGGTGTGTAGTAGAAATACGAACATATAAGTACCCATGTTTCTACATAAATGGTTGTGCGTAGTAGAAATACGAACATATAAGTACCTTTGTTTCTGCATAATTGGTAGGTGTGTAGTAAAAATACCAAAATATAAGTACCATTGTTTCTACAAAAATTGTAGGTGTTTAGTAGAAATACGAACATATAAGTACCCATGTTTCTAGATATATGGTAGAGTGTAGTAGAAATACGAACGTATTAAGTATCGATGTTTCTAGATAATAATGGTATTGTGTAGTAGAAATACGAACACATAAATACCCATGATTCTAGATAAATTGTAGTGTGTAGTAGAAATACGAACACATAAGTAACCATGTTTCTACATAGATGGTAGTGTGTAGTAGAAATACGAACATATAAGTACCCTTGTTTCTGCATAAATAGTGTTATGTAGTAGAAGTACGAACAAATAGGTACCGTTGTTTCTAGATAAATGGTAGGTGTGTAGTAGAAATACGAACATATAAGTACCCATTTTTCTAGATAAATGGTAATGTGTAGTAGAAACTCGAACATGTGTCTAAAGAAATGTCAGAATTTTGACTAGGGGAAAAATTAAAAATACATTATTCTCTGTCTCGTTTGAACATGTGCCTATCATTAAGGTTACATTTTGCAAATGTTGATAGTTTGCTTCAAATTTAACACGCTTATAAAATTGTTAAATGCATAGCGGTAAGTCCAAATCATAGAAGGTTATCCAAAACATTACTCTCACGTCATCACTGGCATTCTACCAGAGTTCGATATCTGGATTCACTTATTGGACGAGATAATTGTATCTTTTTGTGATTTTTATCCTTATAGAATCCGCTGACTTTGTTGACGGATAATTCATAACTTGTTTAAGTACTAATTATTTATTTCAAATAAAGTGTTAACACATATCCTCAACATCATTCAAAATTAACTGTAAGAAATGATTTGTTTGTATTTGAGAATTGGGGCAAAATATACGATACAATCTGATTAAACCGAATGTTTATACCAAACGGAAGAAGGGTTTTAATCCGTCGTTTTTAAGTATGGATACTGTCCTATAGGGCGACAATGACGACCGGAAAGCTGGGTGACACTCTGGTACAATAAATTGTAAGTACACACGCGCGCGTGCACACGTGAACTCCGAAACATCAGGAAAAGCGAAAAAGGAATTTTTATCGAAATCGATCCCTCCTTTATTTTCACATTTTACTAAAAGTGACCAATACAAGACTATATTGATTATTCGGAATAGCACTAGAGCAAATTTCGTTTTAAACTTGTTTCTTCGACTCAAAATCTAGAGAAGTAAACTAAATATTTGTTTGCTTTTTTCGGGTTTTAAATTTTTTTTACAGTTCTGTTTCATCCGATAGGCGGTTAATAATTTTGATGTGTCCAATTTTTCTCATATATTTACGCTCCACTGATCTCAAACATTGTGTTGATTTTGTCAGCACGAGTAAGTATAATTAAATTATTCCCAGGAAATTAGGTCTTCCGGTCAGAGCTGACAACTAGTCAAAATAAACTCCTAACAGAAATTGCGAAACAGATAGTATAAGAGAACGGAGTAAACAAAACTTATTAGTATTAAAGTTCAAACATAATTTTTATTACCTTTACAACACATCACTCAATGAACCCTCTTAAATTAATATAAAATACGGCCAATTTTAAATTATTGATCCGTGTACAAAACAAACGGAATTACAAGTATATATGTTTTTAAAACTCGCGCAATATAATACTTTATCGGTGTTTAACACAGCAAATTTGACTGTTTTGGTGGCCTACATGGTTAGGGCGTCCGCCTCGGATGCGGGAGGTCATGGATTTGAACCCCGACTGAGTCGTACCATTGATACCAAAGACTTATACAAATGGTACAAGCAGCTGCCTCGCTTGGCGCTCAGCATTACGAAGTTAGTGTTAGGACTGGTCGGACTGGTGTCAAAATAATGTGAATTGGTGGGACATGATGCTACATGTCTGGTGCACGATGCCTCAGTGCCAGACATCTGCAGACATCGTAGCCATGTGACTGGATATATTAATTTTTAAAGCTACATTAAAACACACACACACACACACACACGGCAATTTTACTGAATTTATCCATGTAAAACACAATCTACTGTATGCATATGTATGTAAGCCAGGCATTTTACCACCTTGTCCTTGTTGAACACGCATAATTTCCCTTATCTAACCTTACACAAAAGGCACTCAACAAACATACCCAACACCACACACATGCACTCACACCCACCCATCAACACACACACAAACATATATATATATATATATATATATATATATATATATATATATATATATATATATATATATATATATATATATATATATATAATTTAAAACAAACAATAGTATCATACAGGTTAGAGAAACTAAATTCGTACTCTACCGAGTTTCGAACCCAGGTCCGCGAGTAAATGGCACCCATTTACTTTCTCTATTATTTAATTTCTCTTACCTGTATAATAATATTGTTTGTATTAAACTATTATTTCTGCCCACTATTATCAAGATTCTACTACAGAATCCAGGGATAGCACAATCTCTTCTATATATATATATATATATATATATATATATATATATATATATATATATATATATATATGTGTGTGTGTGTGTGTGTGTATGTATGTATGTGTGTGTGATGTGTGGAAGTTTGAAGTCTTAAGGTGAAATAAGTTGTGCTTTGAAGTTAATATAGTCAAGCCAGAAAGTTCTTAAGAAAGTTCACTGATTTTTTTTTTCTTTATTTTATCTCTGAACACATAAAAGGGTTACATTAAACTTCAGTAGCATTTGAGCGGATCATTTTACCGATACAATGGCATAGGTGAGAAAGAACTCTGTCCATATCACTTCAAAGAGGCGCACGTCAAATAATGGATTTTTCAAAGGAAGCTAATTGCAGCATATTTAGGCTAGGGAAATAAGATGATAGGCATGACTATTTGGAGAGAATTTTATGAAGAGTTATTTCCGATTGATCAGTTAAATTAATGGCGTACACGTTGGGAAACAATTTAGGGGTATAGCTTGTCCAAAATTCTTTAGTCCAATATCGCTTGTGATGAATTCGATCAATTGAGGAGGGTTTTAATGTTTTGAAATCCCCACGTTACAATATATATATATATATATATATATATATATATATATATATATATCTATATATATATATATATATATATATATATATATATATATATATATAAAGAGAGAGAGTGGGTGGGTGGGTGGGGTGAATTATACGAGGTATGTACTGTGACATTAACTCGCAGCACACTAACTCATCTCACGTAGGGCCTGGCAGGCTCTAAGTGTTTGTTGGGAGGGGTATTTTTGTTTTGCTTGTCTGTTTTTGCTTTGGTTTTATTCTCCTGCTCTATCGTATTATGACGCGAATTCAATAAATCTCTTTTCAAATATTAAATTGGATTTTGTTACAAGTGACGATTGTTTGTTTTCAATAAATTACTAATATTGTTCACATTAGTACATAACTTAAGTTAGAATGTGTAAATCCTTTATAAATCCTCAATAAATAATGCAACTGACATCTCTATGAGTAGGCGCTCCCAATTCCAACGAGTAGTAAGTTACCCACTGCAGTGACACCTCAAGTATGCCAATCCTAAGAAGGTCATCTCGTTCAATGGGTAGATTTATAGCCCTCGCAGTTACTGATGTGCCGTGTATCTCATGGAGAAACATTATAAAGGTCAGTACCAAATACACTAGATGTTGCCCTCAACGGAAAATATAAAGTGGACTATACAAATATAAACTTATGCCAAGTAACAAAACATGTCTTGAAAGAAACCACGGTTATATTACAGGCTGACTGAATCTTGATTAAATTATATAGTTTGTGAATTGTGTGTTCTTCTAGATTCAGCAACTTGAATGTTTGTGGAAAAAAAAAGGTTACACTGTTATTGACCTTGCAGTCTACATCATTAGACATACGTATGGTAGTAACTGACATTATGTAGTGTTTGGAATCCCCTTATCATGAACTTCATTAAAGCGTTGAGTGCTATATAACATAACAGGTGGCTGGAATTTGCACTCGGGTATTCTGTGTGCTACAGCACGTTGGATGTTGGATTTGATACAGGTAGGATGTACTGAGTAATGATTTCTGAAAACAGAAATATTTTAATACTATTAAATTTGTTTTCATGTCAGATCGGACTATTTACAGTGTCTATGGACTATTTGCAGCGTTGACACGTGAATCTAGGACACTTTCGATTTCTTGACATTATAGTTCATATTTTTCATATTGAAAACATTTGGATCACATTCAAAACATAGTGATCCTAACGGCGAAATATTGTGAAAACATTCAAGATATCTTTGGATTTTTCATCAAAAGTCTAGCCATGGTAACGTTAAACACGCACTCGTCGTCATTGAAATATTTCGCCTTCTGGTGTCTACTATTAGTATATTTATTCAGCATCGGTAACTGTTCAACAATAACAATACCTACCAACTATTCGTCGACCATATCTGTCAACAATTCTACAATCCTATCAACGACGCCGCTGTCGAAAATGATAGAAGCCCTTTCGGATACGACAATACTGCCAGCAGCTGATGAGGATAACCCGTCCACGACCAACTACAACAATTGGACACCAAATATCACGACAATAACTAGCAAAGCAACAACAAATACGCTGTTAACAACTGGAGAGATTAGCACGTTTAACAACAGAACGATAACTAGTATGAAAACTGACTTCAACTCGGTGACAATCACTCAGAATATTAATGGACTAAGTAGCACATATACCATAACTTCCAGCAATCTGTCGACATCAACTTTGCATTCCTCTGAAAGTTCAATCACTAAATGGACTACTAACCCCCCACTCAGCCAAATCAGTAACGTCACTTCCTCTTCTGCTCAGCATGGGCAAGGTAACACGGCTTTTGAAGGAACAGAAATCGTTATACTGTTTGTAATACTAACTGTCAGTGCCATCGCGATTGTTATCGCCCTTGTATTTGGTCGAATGGAGTTTAGGCAGCCTAAGATAAATTTAAACAACCTGGAAAATCTGCCGTTTGAGGTTATGACTTCAATATGAACACCTTACGATAGCTGTCATCAAGTTGTTTTGAACAATGCATTTTCCAGGAGTAATATGGACCTTTTTTGATTCACCGGGATATCATTATCACATGTTGGATTTTTCCATAACTCTAATATATTATGACAGAAGCTGACTAAATGTTCTAATCTAAAAATCACATGTAGTCAAAATTTCCAAAATCTGAAAGTTAACGTTGTCTCGTTAACAACGGAGTAGATTGTAGTTATTAGCAAGGAAGTAAGGGGAAATAACTTCAGAAAGCCGAGACGGCGTCTGGTCAAATTACTTTATAAAAGATTAATTTCCATTTATGAAATGTAATGCAGTTTCTGTTTAGCTGTTTTAGCTCTAAATGTACTCGTTTTTGTTACTGCAGGTACAACTTTTGTAGGTACACACAATCAGCGTCGCAATGCATGATGAGAAATTTATATATATACCGACAAATATGTATAATACTGTTTAATATTATTGCATATAATATTTTATATATTATTTTGGATGAAATGATAATAATCTGATACATAATGGTTTATTGTGTTTTTCATGATAAACATACCAATTATCGAAAAATGTATATTTTACAGTTTTACATTTTTCAAGAATTTGTTACAATCATACGAATTCGAGTCAGTCGAAAATCAACGGAACATGATCACAAATCTTGTTTAGTTTGTGCGATAATATAAAAATTATGTTTGGTGGTTGTGATTTAGAATTTTAAAGTAGCTTTAAAAAATTTCAGTCATATCGCTACGATGTCTGCATTGTGGCAGTTTATAGTGATGTCTAGCACTGGAGCATCATGCCGCAAACATATAGCATGATGTCCCACCAAGTCACATTATACTGACACCAAGCTGACCAGTCCTAACACTAACCTCATGAAGCCGAGCGCCAAGCGAGTAAACATGAAAAAAAAAGCGATTTATGCGTTCAAATCAAGTACATACATATAAACACACCAAAAGAGAGCCATGCAAAGCAGTACATACATACATACATACATACATACATACATACATACATACATACATACATACATACATACATACATACATACATACATACATACATACATACATACATACATACATACATACATACACAAAAACATACATACATACATACATACATACATACATACATACATACATACATACATACATACATACATACATACATACATACATACATACATACATACATACATACATACATACATACATTCATACATTCATACATACACACACAAAAACACACACATACATACATTCATACATTCATACATACACACACAAAAACACACATACATACATACATACATACATACATACATACATACATACATACATACATACATACATACATACATACATACATACATACATACATACATACATACATACATACATACATACATACATACATACTTTGAAGACTCCGTTGTCGTTATCGGGACATAATATGGTGGTAGCTAATAAATCGTAGATTAAAATTATGAAAAATCCAGTACACAATATAAATGAACTATTCAGAAAAAAATTAAAATAATGAGAATTAAACATCTCGAAACAAGATTGGAAATTAATATATAACGTGGGCAACGGAAGCGTGTCGAGTTAACGGTCATGAAATACAATATTTTGGTATCTTGAGACACTAATTCTGATATCGATGTTTGTGACAATACAAACTTTACTTTCATTGTCGGTTAGATAGCGAAAGAGATATATATGATAAGATATCAGCAGCAAAACAAAAAAAACAAAAAAACAAAACCAGAAAAAGACTAACAGATGCAAAAGCTCCAAGAAAATATAATACTATAAATGAGCATATCAGATACACGTCATACTTGTTATTACCATTATATGTTTATCATTTTGACATGGTTACAGTTTCAATCCTGGTGTGATCTCAGATGCGTGGAATATTGGAATTATCAGCCCATCATAAAAAGATAGTGAAACACGGAAGATCCAAAAAACGAGAAACCAAATAATATTACTTGTTTTGTAGTTTTGTTTAAATTTGATATATGTTTGATAAACTTTTATAACTTTTGTTGTAAAATCCAGATATTGACGCGATTCAATGATAACTCTTCATCTGACTTTAGGAAGACCTTTATGACACAAGCTAAAATTTTTGTTTTATAATGTTTGATTGAACAGCGTAAGGCCTAAAAGTCTATCTCGTGTCGTTGTCCATTTTCAAAAGGCTTTCCATAATGTGTTGAATATAAGCATACAGGAAAAATCAGTTTTTATGAGTGTATCAGGAAAATGTTTTCATTTAATCACAAACATGTGATAGGATATAAATTCATATATACACGAAACAGGGGAAATTTGGTCTTTTTGGGATTGTATAAAATGGTGACTTCCTTTTCTTTATTATTAAAAGACTTTAAAAAAAAATATTTCCCAAGACGTATGTGATGGAATTGTGATAAATTTTTAGGTTTCTCATTCTTGTCTATTCAATATATATATATATATATATATATATATATATATATATATATATATATATATATATATATATATATATATATATATATATACAACAAATTGCTCTAATTTTTGCAGTGTATGCTGTCATAAAATGTTTGTCATCTTTAAAATATGTTAAATAATTTAAATAGATGCGTTGAGAAATGTTTACTAAAGATGTGATGTTTGGATTTATTTTAGAACAAATGAAATCATTTTTAATGGAACTTTGGAATTTGTAAACAAGTAAATAAGTTTTTTTTAGTTATTCACTCTGTTCAGAAAGGAAGATTTATGTTATGACGTGTCTTGTTTCTCAAGCTAAAAAGTAATTTTACTGCTGTGCATTTTTTTGTAAAAAAAAGACACCCCTCAAAAATGCAAGTAACACTATTGAAAAATGAACCAACCGAATCATTAATTTCAACTGGTCTTTAGAATTTCATTCGAAGTTTCTCGACCAAACGATTGTACTTATGTTAGCTCAGGGATGCGAACTGTGACAGTTTCAAAATACTAATTGAAAGTGGTCATACAGAAGTTTTATGATATGTTTTAGATCTTAAAAAAACCCAACTCCAATGTGTATATTGCATACAAAATATGGAGGAATACCATTATCTTTGTCATAGAATCATAAAATGCAGGGAATAATGAACATAATAAAGGAAAGGTGGCTACCGACAATAACGTACAGTCTGTACTCGCTTATAAGTCGAGTCATATTTCAAACAACGAATATCCTGATCAGCGCGTGAAAATCAGGGTCTATATGGTTTGTTCTACTGACTGATACTAACAAACTGCACTTACTCAGATCTGATGGCGCATTTATGCTGGCAGATTTGGGGGTTTTTTTGCATTGGTTATTTGGGTTCATCTTATAAGCGAATATAAATAGCGAATGTGGGTGTATGATTTAATTTTGATATGAAAAGATTGAAGTTTTAATAATGCGGATAATTTTACGATGAGTAGACTTGCAGGTCAGTATCTGTAGATATGACTTTCTGAAGGAAGATAGTTCCGTAGTTTGAAACAAAAATCATTTGTTAAATTGTTTACAAATTTTGCCTAATAAAGAACGATAACATATTTGAAATTCTGGAATCTCAAATCATATATTGCCCACGTTGGAGAGAAGATGATGCATTCTAGATTTGAAAGAGACGTAATTCAAACAATATATTGGAGATAAATGTAATTATTTATTTTGATGTTTTTAATTTAGTACAAATAAAAGCTACACATAATAGCATTATGTTACAAATGCCCTATTATCCTGACGTTACGTCGCCTATTTCAAAGTAAAAGTGAAAAATCATAAAAAAAATATTAGTTGAATTAAACAAACAATATTTAATACATTTGAATCATATGTAAAATACAGGCTCAATACCATTTCTCACTTACTTCTGAATACCCTGTACACCTGCTTATACGTCCGGTCCAACTGTAAGCATAATAAACCCTATAGGCAGGTCATAGTCCACGTTGCTTATTCTAATCAGTAGTTTTAACAAACTGAATAGACTCAGACGGCACTTTATTAGAAGGCAGATTTGGATGTGTAAATTTGCAGTGTCATCCAGCTTATAAGTGACTAAATACGCTACATGGTTATTATATTTGTGTGAATGATGTACCTTTGTTAGACGCATTTTAGTTTTATTTTAATTTGTATTTGCTTTAAAAGCCTGCTTGCATTCTCTATTTTTCTTGTAAATCTACTTTTAGTTTGTATTTGCCTTAGAAATCTACTTGTATTTTGTATTTGCCTTAGAAATCTGCTTTCATTTCATATTTGCCTTACAAGTCTACGCACACTTTGTACTTGCCTTTGGAGTGATTATTGCATTTTACTGAGTATAAATAAAGCAGAACTAAGCAGATGCATGAATATATGTGTGTATTCTTCTTTTATAAATTGTCGTAAATGTACATCATCAATAAATAAGTATAAAGAGACATGTATGTGACGTGTAGATCGTACTCCATGAATAAAGAAAAGGATGTATAAAACATATTGATTAACAGATGCATTATCAGAAACCATCAAAGAAGACTCAAGCTCTTCTGTTTCCAAGCTGGAATGTGCGCACAAGGAGGTGAACGACACCAGGAAGACTGCCATCATCGACAGAGAGCTCACTAGACTAAATGTCAGCATAGTTTCCCTCCAGGACACCAGACTTGCCTTAATTGGATCCCTCAGTTGGATTCCTCAGAGAGGAAAATTACACCTTCTGGAAGGGCAGAGAACCCGAGAAGCCCCGTCAACAAGGAGTTGGCTTCACCATCAAAAACACTTTCGGCCCCCACTCCCTCCGCTTCAAGGATGTGTGCAAGATGGACACGAAGGCATGCGAAATTTCACCTGACAACTGGGTAGTGCAGGCCGAGGACTAGGCACCTGGAGATTGACGGTCAGCAAAGGTATAACAGTCGCTAATGTGATGAGAGGCCAGCTGCCTGCAGATAAGCGTGAGGGAAAGAAGAGTGCATCCAGCTGCCCGCAGAGAAGCGTGAGAGAAAGAAGAGTGCAGCAGCAACCCAAGCAACTCGGACGTCCCAGTACGTCTGCACCAACGGCAACAGGGACTGTCACTCGCGCATCGTCTTGCACAGCCACAACAGACGATGCCAAAACCCCAGAGACAGACGACGTGCTTTCCTTAGTGTTAGCTTACCTGGCAATGGGAGTATTCGTAGGAATATTCCTGAATACATGCTTTACCAGAATTACGCTCGCGATGGCTATCGCAGCAACTATCTCGTTTTCACAGCCTATAAGTGGAGAACCACATTTGATATTTTGTCCAAACTTGGTACGATTGTCTATTAGGACATGCTTTATCAAACTTTGTTCCAGGTGGTTTGTCTAACAGTGTAGCTTACATGGCAGCCACACATAAAACATTTTCAAGGTATTTTCCAGAATGCTTTATGGCTTTATGTAAACTATGTCTGTGAGATAAGAAATTGTCTGGCAACATAGCAACAATACGTGTAACCTATTTTCGAACGTTTCCAAACAAGGAAAGCCAATTTCGTCAAAATTATTTTTGAAATGTTTCTAATGACATTATTTATTACAAGTTTTTTGTTTATCCGTGACAACAGTGTCGATTTCTAGCCAACAATTTACAAAACCTGTTCTTAAGTTGTTCTCTAGAACGGCGGAATCAATTCTGACCAAACTTGGTATGGTAGGAATGCTTGTTAAAAAGTATGTCAAGCTTTTATCCTTGGTGGCTCACTTTAGAGTGATACAGCTTTCATAGCAATGATACGTAAAACATATTTTCAAATTTGTAATTTTTGTACTGCTAAGCTCTTTTTTTTAGCACATTATCTATTAAAATTGTGGTTCGTGTGGCTTCCACATCAATTATGGCTATTTGTTACTAATACATTAAAAAAACTATCATGAAACGACTTTTGTCTCCAACGATGTAATTAGCACTAAGTTCTACCTTATAGCAGGAAATTATACCAATATAGTGGGTGTCTTTCCACCGAGTGCATTTATCGTATTATTACATTTACTTTTTCAGACCATGGTATGTCAGGTGAGTGATATCGGGTCATCCTCTTTGTACACAGTATTTAAACTGGCTAAATATATAAATTCTCTGTTTATACTTATATGGCCGAATGGTCGAACAGATCTATAATTCCATGATAAGTATATTCCCACCCACCCCCGATCACTGACATCTATGCAATATACGTTCACCTTTATCTATATAATTCTCATTTTTTTATAATATTGATGGTAGAAATACATGTAAGGTCTAAAGAGCAATAATTTTAAACTGTGCAAAGTTAATATAAAAGGTCACTACTGCATTTGGTCAAAATGTATCTGAGAAGAAACTCAATGTGTTCCAAATAAATTGGAATGCAATATTGTATTGTCGCATTGCGCATTAGTAGGGTATTTTCCGTCTTTTATTCTTGACAAAATCTTCGAAAGCTCACAAAGATAAAAGGTATTTTTTTCGAAATTGTTTTATGCAGTTCACGGAACACGAAATGACTTGCCTTATTTTGGGTTATCTTTTGTGCGTACCTTTTTACATAACCAGAAGAAAAGCATCCTTATATTTATGGTAGGCTCGTAAAGTACCATTACAGTAAATGTGTATATATAATAAATTAATTGAAACTTGTTGACCAAATCTAGGATATGGGTTCCTAATCTTTTGGCTGAGTAAGTTGAAAATCAATGGAATATGCTAGTAAATTTTGTTTAGTTTGAGTGATAAGATAAAAATTATTTTAATGTAGTCACTGCATATTGCTTCAATTCTGGTCTTCCGCCATGCTTAGAGTGAAAAATATATTATTTTCTTCAATCAATATAATGAAACCACACATACGAACATATACAGAAAGAGGAAAAAATGAAAAAAAAAAATTAACAGTATGTCTATACATACGTAGTATACCTACACACATTCACTCACTCACACACACACATACATACATACATACATACATACATACATACATACATACATACATACATACATACATACATACATACATACATACATACATACATACATACATACATACATACATACATACATACATACATACATACATATATACATACATACACACACACATATATATATATATATACATACATATATACACATATATATATATATATATATATATATATATATATATATATATATATATATATATATAAATATATATATATATATATATATATATATATATATATATATATATATGGCACCCATTTACTCGCGGACCTGGGTTCGAAACTCGGTAGAGTACGAGTTTAATTTCTCTAACCTGTATGATAGTATTGTTTGTATTAAACTATTATTTCTGCCCACTATTATCAAGATTCTACTACAGAATCCAGGGATAGCACAGTCTGTTCTGTCTGGTATATATTTATAATTCTTTGTAAAACAAAAATCCTATATACCTTGATTTCTTTCATAGGAATCTGGAACGACTGTGTGTATCTATGAGAATTAATTACTAGGTCGTCATGCGAGTATGTCTGCTACTCACGAGCTTATATAACAACGATTCAGTGCCATCATTTTTTGGTGATGCGTGCTTAGTCGTGACGGTACATGGGTTGGTGCGTGCAGGCAAGGCGATGGGTGCCATTTACTCGGGGACCTGTGTTCGAAACTCGGCTCAGAAAACAAAAGGCATAAATTCTGTTGCACTCACGTACACTAATTGTTATGTTTACATAGACGGTCAATGCCTGTCATGACCTTAATTCGTGTCACGCTAGTGCCAAATTCCATTAAATTCCACTTCCCGGTTATGACGTATGTGCCCGTATTTAACACCCCTTGACTTCTTACATTAAACTATCTAGTAGTGTTAAATTACATATGGCTTAGACCCTCAATTCTAACTATTCTAAAATAGTTTACATGATCAATTAAATGTTACAAACTAGTATAGGATATACACTCAATACATGTCATACTAGACATAGAGTTAATTCATAAAACTATGAAACATTACCCATCATTTATTAAGCTTAATTTTTGAAAATTCCAAAGCACTCCTATGCATTAAAGATTCAATTACAAGCAATCTTGTCAACTCTTTCAATGAACATTCAATTACATGCAACCTTGTAAATTCTCCAAATAAATTGATAATTAGAAAATCAAAGAATAAAATGTTATGACTAACATTTCATTAAAACCCTGCAAAATTAAATCATACATACATACATCATAACATCAATATATTTGCAAGCAAATCAACAAATGAAATAGTATATTAAAATCGGGAAACTAAGATTGCGTACCTTTGCCGTTTTTTAATCGTCTTCTACGAACCTCATGTATAGTCTGTCTCCTATCTGACAACTTTCCGGCCCCTTACTCAATAACGAAAACGTACTTGCTACGAATTCGGAGTCCCGTCTAACTTTTCTCAAAAAAGATCGAAGACTGAAGAATTTCTCCAAAGCAAAACTCTTTATTTCTTACAGAGTTACGTCCATAAATCAACATCAACCAATCAGATGAGACTGTTTCCTAAATCTTCTATGTATAATTTTTGATTGTCAAGACAGCTAATAATGCCGTAATTAACGTTCCTTTGAAGAAGCACTTATTGATAAGCTTCCTCCTTTAACCAATTGATTTTGGGAAAGGATCTTATGTCATACCCTTGTACCATAGAAGCATAGCATAGGATTCGGTCAAGTTTCGTCGCGTGGAACGAATTCCCTTTGACGTTCAGAGATGGAATGAAAATAATCATAAAACTATCTCTAGCCCTTTCTACTTTAATTACGTTGCCTTTGATACAATTCCTTTAACCAATTCTTTTAAGAGCTTTCAAAATTCGACACATTTCAATGCGATAAGATTGTGTCAAATCTAGAGGTTTATAATTTCTTCTATATACAAAATTAATGGCTCTACTTTTATGTTACATGCTCTCATGCTGTTGTGAATGTTTGTTATCATCAAAATATGTCGAATAATTTTGACAGATACTTTGAGAATGTTTAATGTAAATTTTAAAAAAAAACAAAAGTTGTGATTTGGGGATATTGTGTAAGAAATCTGTTATTTTAAAATACAAAAAATGGGTTTTTAGAATTTGTAAATTAATTTTAAAAAGCCCCAAAATGAGCCTTTCAAATTTGTGGATATGTATTTTTCTTAGAGTTCTTTTTACTCTCCAGAAAAAAAAGATGTATAAAGATTATTCTAAATCTTGATTGTCACTAAGAAATAACTTTAGCTTAAAAAGGACCGCAATCGCCCAAAAAGAAAATATACAGAAAGAGAAGCAATAATTTGAATTGGTCCTTTAAGTGTTAGTCGGAGCTTTCAACCAAACGAATATGCTCATAGTAGTAACACAGGTAAACAAACTCATCGTTTGAAAATACTGATAGAAAGAGTTTATATCGATATTTTATGACGTTTAAGACCTTAAAAAATCTAATCCAATGTGTGTGTGTGTGTGTGTGTGTGTATGTATCGTTGAATTCTAAAATTTGCAGGAAAATTAATCTAAGTAAAGGAAAGGTAGCTACCAATAGTAAAGTACCGTTATTAGTCGAGTCAAACTACAAACAACAAAAATTCTGATCAGGGTATGTGTCGTTTGTTTCATTGATTGCTCCCAACAAAATGCGCAAACCCAGATATGCCTGCGTAGTCATGCGACGTCAAATCTGGGTCTTTGTGGTTTGAGTAGGGCTTGTCTTATAAGACGATTGTAATGTGTCGAATTTTGAAAACCCTTAAAAGTATTGATTAAATGGCTTATACCAAAGTTAACTTAAATAAAGTAGAAAGGCTAAAGACAGTTATATGATTATTCTCATTTCATCTCTGAACGTCAAAGGAACTTCGATTCCACACCACGAAATTTGACCGAGTTATCTATTATGGTACAAGGGTTTGGCATAAAACTTTCACCAAATTCGACGGGTAAAAATGGGAAGCAAGTCAATAATTGATTGTTAAATGGGAAGTTAATTGCGGCATGATTAGCATATTTTCGTCAATCAAAAATTTTACGTAAGAGAAGCAGTCGATTCTAATTGGTGAATGGAAACTTAAGGGCGTACTCTTGTAAGGAATTAGTGGTTCTACTTTGCAAAAATTGTTTGTCTTCAATCTTACTTGGGAGAAGTCGGAAGGTTGCCTCAGGGAACGAAGAAAGTACGTTTCTCGTAATTGCAGTAAGGCGTGATAGTTGTCTCAGAGAGGAGACAGACTATACATTGGAAGTTCGTGGGAAAACGAATAAAAACGGCAAAGGAAACAGCTTCCTGTGCAATTCCAAATTCCTTAACAAATTCTGAGCATGTTCTACGGCAAAATTCATCATAAGAATCCCCAGACGAAGTCTAAGTCTAGGTACGATCGTCAAATCGTTTAAGAGTCAACTGGCAAGAGTTTAGGTTCAGACGATTAGACAAAGGTTGGCAAAGAAGGAAAGAACGGGAAATTTGATGTCCGGATAAGATAAATGATGATGTCATTTTGCGCTGATCTCAAGGTCACGACTCGTAGGCTATGATGAAGTTGTATTCATTCTGTTATTGACAAGTTAAAGTAAAGTGAAAATTTGTATTGCTTTTATTGAGTACATGAGAGTACATTTTCTTCTTTTGTAGCAAAGAAATTGATTTCTTCCATTAAAAAATTTTGTTGTTGAATTAATTAAATTTTATATTTGTTCATTGAAAGGGGGCTCGTTGTTTTATTTCTTCAATATACTTGCTCAGAGATCTGCATTCTTCTTCATATCCATCCACACTGGGTAAATTACACCGCGAGAGGTAATTCCTGGCAACGAACCGTAGAGAAGGGGTTGGTTTAGCGCTTGAACGCCACCAATTTACCACAACGGTACTCACTTTTAGGTCGACTACAACGGAAATAGTAGGCTAGATTATGTAGCAATTTTATGGCACACTTGGTAATATTTTGAAATGTGGCTTCAGCTTCACCTGGAATGATCAAAGTTGTAATAATTGGGATACATTTACGAGTAAAAACACGACTTTCTAATATTCACAGTTTTTTTTATAGGAAGATTGTTCAACAGTTTGAAAATATTTAATTTGTTCAATTATTGAAAAACTTTTGCCTAATAAAGAACGAAAACTTTTCTGGACCACAAATCATATATTGCATCCGATGGTGCGATCTTGATTTTGGAACATAAGTGATACAAACAAAATTGGAGATGAATTCAATTATTTGTTTTAAGGACACATATAATACCATATACAGTAACATTATGTTACAAATCTCATTCTATACTAAAATTGCATGACCTATTTCAAAGTAAAAGTGAAATAATGTTAAGAAATATTAGCTGTTTTATACAAACAATATTTAATACATTGTATTCATATGTAAACTACAGGTTCAATACCATTTCCTTCTTACTGCTTACATACTCTATATACCCACTTATGCATCCGGTCCATCTTCCAACATGTTAAATATAGATGCTTTCTTTTTCTACGTTAATACCGGGTATATTTTTAACTTGTGGTACAAAAGAACATCATATATTTTAACGAGTGGAAAAGAAAATGTATAACAAACTTGCTACAGAACCGAAATTTAGAAGATTAAACTCGTCGGCATAATATCCTCACCCCAATACACCTTTTCGTAAATTCGCCTCATTTTCATAGGCTAGTCATATGCGACGTAAGAGATCTGTAGGATAGAGTTGACCTAATTTGTTGTAGTAAATTACGTTTTTGACATTTTGTGAACTGTTTCATATTATCCGATAACAATGTTTGTCGAACTGCGTTTTGCCATATTTCTTCATCAAAGATGAAAGTCCATGTCTGAAATGTAATGTAGTTTCTATTAAGTACTCTTTTTTTTTGTTGCCGCAGGAATAATCTTTGTAAGCACACAGAATAAATCGTCGCAAGACATGATAGGAAATGTTATATTTTCTTAGATGTGAAAATATAAGGATATATTTTTCACATATGAAAATATAGGAATGAGTCATATATAGGAATGAGACATATTTCGACAGAGTGATTCTGTATTTCCCAATTAAATATATAAGAAACCCTGATCTGTCGTAGCAAGATGTTTAGGTAATCAAAGTCTACGTTGTTTATTCAACTGATTAGTTCTAAAAAACTGAGTAGACTCAGACGGACAATAACAGAAGGCAGATATTGGTCTATACAGTTTGAAGTTGGTTACGACTTATCAGCGAGTACGTTAAGTACATGGTTTTTATACATTTGTGTTTTGTATTTGGCCTACAAAGCATCTTGCATTTTTTTACAAGTTTTTTTTTTAATATTTTGTATTTACCTTAAAAGTCTACTTGCATTCTGTTTATACTCTACAATTCTGCTTGTATTTAGTATTTATCCTACAAGTTTACTTGTACTTTGTTTTTACCTTACAAGTAAGTCTACATGTATTCTGAGTATGCCTGGTTGATATTTGTATCTGACTCACAAGTATACTTGTATTTGCCTTACAAGCCTACATGTATTTTGTATTTACCGTACAAGTCCAATTTTATTTGCCTTGCAAGTCTACTTGTATTGTGTATTTGATTTACAAGTCTACTTGTAATTTGCGTTAGAAACCTACTTGTATTTACCTTTCAAGCCTAATTGTATTTTGTATTTGCCTTTCAAGTATATATGGATTTTGCATTTGGTTTATAAACCTACTTGTATTTTGCATTTACCTTACAAGTCTAATTTTATTTGCCTTGCAAGTATACTTGTATTGTGTATTTGTAATTTGTAAGTCTACTTATAATTTGCATTTGCCTTACAAGTCTACTTGTATTTTGTATTTGCCTTACAAATCCACTTATAAAGCCTTTACCCTATATGGCTTGCCTAAGAACGGTGTAGCTTCCATAGCAGCCACATGGAGAACATTTTTAAGGTATTTTACAAAATGGCTGATCAAATTTGGTACGTGCTTCTGTTTGGACATATACTATTAAGGTTGTAGAGTCCTAGTATGGACATAGACAGTACCGGATTTACCGTGTGCTTAGGTGGGCGTGAGAACGGGGTCCCCTCTTAATTCTTGGCAAAAAAAAAAATTACGAATAATTTTTCATTACTGAACTAGCACTGGGCTTCATTTGTCCTAAATCCGGCACTGGATACAGATAACAATCATATAATGATGCCAATGCCCCATCTCGTTTAGCTGATGTTACTAAATATAGAAACAATAAACAATGTGTAAAGTAATACCGAGTTCTACCTTACAGCAAGAATTCTCCTCGAATGTGTGTTTTTCGACCGGAAGCATCTAAGTTATCACTACATTTACCTTTTAGACCAAAGCATATCAGGTTAGCGATATCGGGTCCTCTTCTTACACTTGGTATTTAAATTGACTAAATACATATAACCTGGATCAATGAAATCTACGCAATCCATTCACCTATGTCTAGTAGAGAAATGCGTGTATTAATAACTGAACCAGATGAAATCTGAGACAGCACAAAGTTAACATGAAAGTTCAATACTCAATTTGTCATTTTTTTTTTAGAGCAAACTCCCTGTTTAGCGAAAAAATTAACGTACGATATTTTTGTCAAAGTACTATCATTAATGGATGTTATTGCATAAGTATTTTTATTCTCGAACTAATATTTGAAAGTTGACAAAGATGATTTTTTTCCCCTCGAAAATGTTTGTAGCTAGTTCGCAGAACAGGAAATATTACTTTCGTGTATTCCTGAACTCGTTGTCAGAACATGTGCACCTAGTTGTCTTATTTGTGTTGACTTTTGTGCTCTTTTTGATAGAAAAATAAAAAAATAAAAACAATTTTAAAAATAAGTAAAGAAAATCAATTAATCCAAATACTTCAAGCTTATGGAAGTAAAAGGGCTCATAATAAATAACTATCATGTACAGATGAATGGACAGAAGAGAAAATCTCACTGATTTCGTTCGTGTATAAAGTCTGCGGCATAAAGTCAAGAGGTTTGTCAATAAACTGCAAAATGGACTTACTGAAAGGCAGGCAATCGGTTCAGGCGATTACCAATAATATGGGAAGTAAATCAAGTAACCTTCACTCTTAAGTAAAAAAACTTTGCGGTTGCTTCCCTTATATAGCCATTATAGTTGAATCAACCTACCGTTATTTTCGATTTCACTCTTTTCTTGATTTTCTTTGTAAAATCGGATATAGTTTCATACAGTACAAATATAGACACCTGTCTCGAATAAAGATTGAATTTCAACTTTGATAAATACATTGTTTTCTGCTTGCTACTTATGCTGTTTGAAAAAAGTCACACATAAAGGCAAAATCTTGCTATTAAGACCATTACATTATACTACTTACACATTGCCGATATACTTAAAGTTCATCAGAAACAAAAAAGTATAATTTTTTATTATTATTATTATTATTATTATTATTATTATTATTATTATTATTATTATTATTATTATTATTATTATTATTATTAAGAATGTTGTTTATTTTATCCCTGGTGATATAATTTCTAGCAGTTTGTTTACATTATGTTTTCCTTCTTTGGTGACATAATTAGTTAGCAGTTTGTTTGCATCATTTTCCCCTAATTAACACAAATATACCTTTAATTAGTAAAAACTGCAAGGTTTACATCTATGGCTTAAGAGACTATATTATAATAGAAGTTAATACAAATTACATATGGTTAGCGTACTGTTATCACATAGATGGCTGTAAAGTACAAATGTAATGCGGTCATAAAATCAGCATAAAATGTGCAGAGCGATATATCACATTTAATAAATGGAAAAATCAGATGGTCATTTTATATCATGCTGCAAAATATTCCATACAATTGTATCGACATAAGCAAAAGATTTCCTAAAACATGTCCAAACGTTTTATGTATATTAATAATTTTTTTATTCGACCGCGACCTCTTGTTCCTTACATACTACAAGCAGAAAAATACGCTGTTGCTAAGTTTCCACTCGACCGCGTCCTCGTGTTCCACACACACACACACACACACACACACACACACACACACACACACTACAACAACTATGATACACTGTTGCTAAGTTTTCACTAGACCGCAATTCTCGTGTTCCGCACACACTACAAAAAAAAACTTTGATACACTGTTGCTAAGTTTTCACTATACCGCATCCTCGTGTTCCTTACACACTACAAACACTATGATACACGGTTGTACGTTATTGAAGACATTTACATTAAGAACAATAATCTAAAAATAATATAATCTTTAATTGGCGTCTAAGATTTTTAAAAGAGTCGATGTATATGCAAAAAATATCTTTAAAATCACCATAGCAGCTGGGTATTGTTTCTTTATTGTAAGTTGTGTAGTCCATGCGAGTAATGAGGATGAGTAGCCATGCCCAGGATGTACTGAAGTATATTTGACGTGGCAAGCCACTATTCACAATGGTAAAACCAATTAGAAAAAGGAAATTATCCACTTGAAAGTTCAAGTTGATAGCCATTTTCAAAGATGGTAGTAAATGATCAACTTATATGACATAAACCTCAATCTCTATTTGACTGAATTCTATTTTTAATACACATTTTTGAAGAGTGATTCAAAGTGATTGGATAAGGATAAAACACTATTGGTAAGGAAATCTAAACGTTTGGTACATTTAACAGTTTAAATGTTTATATCCCTTACTTTTATGTAAAATTCACGATTGAATTTCACTCAATATTCATCATTATAGAACACTCTGTATAACATCAAAATGAAGAACTTGTGAACTATATTGACACATTCGATATTAATGTTTCATATAGATTTATCGATAGACAGATAGACAGACAGAGACAGAGTACAGACCAGGTCCACCATCCTCTAATAATCGAAAGAGTACCACTTTTTGTTTCCATCACCATTGTGGAGGGTACACACATCAAGTATCCAGGGTAACACACGAACCATCTCCTTGATTTTTCTTAAGAGAAGAGCATTTTGTTGTGCTGGTTTCCTTTTTACTGTTGTGTCTACATAGTGATCCTTGCCGGAGATTTATTTATTGTCCTAGTGTATGTTTGTATGTTTAGATTTTGTGTATGAACAAATTTCTTCCAGGTATTCTTTCTTTGTGTGGAATCCGCTGTATTGTGTTAGTGTATATATATATATATATATATATATATATATATATATATATATATATATATATATATATATATATATATATATATATATATATATATATATATATATATATATATGTGTGTGTGTGTGTGTGTGTGTGTGTGTATGTGTGTGTGTGTGTGCGTGCTGTCATCTCTAGGTGAAATTTGGGTAGTCCATGTAACGTATATCCAGTTTTCTTTGGCTACTCTTTCGATTATTAGAGGAGGATGAACATGGGCTGTACTCTGTGTCTGTCTGTTTGTCTGTCTATGATACCTGGCGTGAGCCACGTATCATATCATAGCCCTAGAGTCTTTATCAATATTTATATAACGGGTTTATACGGGTACCTGTCCCCGTCCGTAATTCGTTTATGTACTTAAGTGGGTATCATTTCTATATTAGTATTTAGCTATCTCCCCTGTATTGTTTGTTTATCAGTATGTTAGAAGTTAATTATCTGGACTATTTGCTACATATCGAAATGTGTATTAGGTAAGTGGGAGCCTTTTTCCCCTTATCCCTATTTCATCGTTTGGTTGTCCCCTTTTATACCATCATTTGACTCTTTTTAAAGAAGTGTTTGTGAAACATATTTCGGGTAAAAGTGAAATAATTGTTGGGTAAATGAGTCCGTAAGCAGTTGGCGTTGCTGCACCCTAGTGGGCATGCCCGCTGGATTACTCCCCCACTGTGGTCTTAAAGTCTCTCCTCGTCGCACCCAATCATGCACGATGGAGCGATGGAGATGGGGCGATGGAGTGATTGGCCCTAACAGAATACCTTACCAGAGTAGTGTAGTAAGTTGTGTACCGATCATATGTCTGGCAGGAAGATTGTTCTCGAGTTTCTGCGTGGTGTTGATGTTAATCCATTGACAAGATATACACCAATGTGCCAAGTAACATGATGCTAAGACTGTATTACCCAATCAATTAATTAAATTAAACCATTCATTAACTTTTGCGCTAGTATAAACACTTGCAAAATGACAAAACTCAAAGTGCGGTTTTGTGTCCGGTGACTTTTTGTCGTTCACTTACTTCGTAATAGTGAAAACTAAAATTGTGGCTCTGTAACTTTATGACAATGATGTCATATCCTGAAACTGTTTCGGCTTTGTAAAATGTTGTTAAAAAGAAACTTTAAACTGTTTTGCATATGAAAGAGCGTAATGTTTTACATCGTGTCTTATTCTATCATATTTATACAGTAATCCTGATATTTGGACACAATGTCTAAAACGCTAAACATTCTTCGAATATATTTTAAACCAGGCGTTGAACATGAAATAATTGTCCTTTTCTCAATAAACAACCCCAAAATTAAAGCGCAAATATTTTTAAAGCATCTTTAGTTTACACCCATCCTTCTCTAGCACCGACTTCGTGTATCTCGTATGCCTACTTGTTGAGATGGACGTTTGCCACTCTGTTTTCCTCAATAAGAACATTTTTTTTGAAGTATTAAACCATCTATATTAAGCTTGACCCCTGCTTTTATCTTGATTACGGGAGATCGTTAAATCATCGAATATACAGATTAGGTGAAGTAATATAATATCTGTATAATGTGCGAATGAAAATACCCCTCTGCAAGTGAAGAAACGAAAACATCAAATTTCCGCTGGTAATCATAACTCTCTTGCCGTTTTGTTATAATCCCTTTAAGGTCGTTCAATTTATATTGTGATTTCACACAAATATTCTTCTTCGCCAACAGCAGTTTAAATGTTTGCCTAGTAAAAGGGCTTGCTTGCTTCATTCTTAAAATCCAATTACGGCATTGACCTTACTCGGTAGTTATTCGCATTTTGTAATAACTTAAAATGTACCATTTGAGTTCTTGCGGGTAACACAGACGTGTATAAAATCTTTTCGACGGCAGTGACCGAAATTTAACCTACAAAGTTGGAACTTGAAAAATTAATAACTGAGGCTGCGACTAGCATTTTTTTAAAACAAATAAGCTCTTTCAGCCTTTTAACGGATAATGGCATTTTATTCTGAAGACAACAGAACAGGTATGATTAAATGAGGCAAGAGTTAATAAACAGCCATTTGTATGATGGATGTTTTAAATAACGGTTATGTTTGTTTTACGAAACAAGAGTAGAAAGACAATTTTGTTCTCAGAGAATTATTTCAGTCATCTTCTAAATATAACGTGACGTTTGTTCTACTGTTCATATAATAATAATAATAATAATAATAATAATAATAATAATAATAATAATAATAATAATAATAATAAGAATAAGAATAAGAATAATAATAATAATACACCAACACCTAGAATGTGTGACCGGTTTCGATTTATTGCTTCATCAGATTTTCCATTCCTAAAACTTTAAAGGGTCCGTGAAAACGAAAAGTTGTATTTTCAAAATGGTCTTATATTAAATTAAATTAAATTTGAGCTCTTTAATGGACGAAAATTTATGAGTTTGTATTTGAATGATTTGGCGTGTAAATTTTGGGGCAAAGCCACAGTCGTGTAAATTAGCTGGGGCATGACTTGTTTCGTTGCCCTACTTGCACCATATGTTCTTTTTCAAATATCTTTGGGTGCCGAATACTTCGACAAGTTGACATCTGCTGAACAATCATGTGCACCTAGCCTGCAATAGTTCAGATGTTAAGAAGTTTGAATGAATAGTTGTGTCCTTTTAAAACTACATTAAACTGAATGTTTGATCATTTCTTCGCCCCATATGTCATGTACCCTTGAGTTTACTCCTACTAAACACATCGCTGTACAAATAAGTATAAGTTTTGCCATGCTACGTCACGGGCATTTATATCAATTCGAGCTCTTGGTATATGCTTTAATGTCGGCTGATTGAAATAAACTGAAGAAAATTAGTGGAGGCAAATAACTGCAGCATAAATTTGGTACGCTGCAATTTTTATGTTACAAAATTATCTAAGAGAAAAATTACAAGCAAAATTTTGCATCCAATCAGATGAAATTGTTTAAATTGGCGTTGAATGAATATATGCCAGTTTTGACTCTTAAATTTACTGTAACCGTTGTTAGGGAAAACGACGTAGAGCAATGAAAACATTGAAGCAGTATTTATTTGCCTGGCCTGTTTTTCTTGTCAGAGTGTCTCTAATTTCTTCAAACACTTCGATTATTTTAGTTTGGGCTGACAGGTAGAGCCACTGACAAGGAACCCAAAGTGTACCGCATTCTTGTGACGTAATGGGGGGGGGAGTTGAATTGTGGTCGTAAGCGTATCGGTCTTGTTTGTGCGTCAAATAAATAAAATTACGAGTTCTATCAAGAATATACTTTGTACTGGTGTGATTCAGGACATCAGAAACATCATTTAGTACAAAATAAATATATTCTCAAATAAATATACATGCTAGTAAATCGATTTTTATGGGTTTTCTTTCTTTCCTTTTTTTTCTTGCAACTGAATCTGCAGAAAGATATTGCAAAAGAATTATCTAAATGTCCATACACAAGGGGTTTCAAAAACATAATTACTGTTTACTGTGGTATTTTTTAAAATCAAATTTCATATGCGCATTACCCCCCCCACCTGAATGCTGGAACAGAACATTTCAATTAAAGTTTCTTTGGGCAAATTTTTATCAAACTTCATAGGTAGAATGCTTTAGAACAGGGGCAACTAGTGTTGATTCTGAACTATTTGGTGAAAGGTCAGGGTCACTGGGGACGACATCGTAATATTGGTTGAGGTCGTTTACGGGATGCAATTTTTTATTGGCATGAGCCCAAAAATCAAAGGTCAATGTCACTGGGGCTAAAATTGATATTTTGGGTTACACCTGATAAGTGCACGTCTATCAAATTTTCCCTAATACTCTTGATGAAAAACTCAGCTCCCTATCGTGTCTATATCGGTTGACCAAAGCTTTGGGTCAATGGACCTGAAACCAAACAATTATATTAAGTTTAAATCTGTAATAATTACGGCCAATCTGCAATTCTTTGATGGCAATGTATTTTTGTTTTTAAATTTAGAACATGGTGTTGCTAACTGGACATTAGTAATACACAAACATATGGAAAAGGTCATATATATATATATATATATATATATATATATATATATATATATATATATATATATATATATATATATATATATATATATATATATATATATATATATATGCATGCATGCATGCATGCATGCATGCATGCATGCATACATACATACATACATACATACATACATACATACATACATACATACATACATACATACATACATACATACATACATTGATTTTAGTGCCAAAAATAGCATCATTCCTTATATAAATGGGGATCCACATCCTCTCGGCTGCTAGTTTCATAGCCTAAAAAATAGCATCATTCCTTATATAAATGGGGATCCACATCCTCTCGGCTGCTAGTTTCATAGCCTATCCTCTACTTTCTAAAAGAAAACGATCTGGGTACAATAATGTCTAAAGGCATAGCACTGGCGGACCGGTAAAACACTCTTAAAATTGACTCAGGTAAAATCGAAAATTAGAGATTATCCAAGCGAACAATTTCCTCAAGTATCTATTTAAAACTTGTTTGCAGTTCATTACCCGCCTCTTTCGCCGCTAATGATAGCCCAGAGGTGCTTAGTGGTCTTTGATGTGATGAGGTGGACAATAGATCGGACAACAAACGAAAACATGGCCGAGTTCAGAGTGCACCCTTCGAAGGTCGTGTGTCGCTGACTTTTGTGTGATGATATAACGAACGGACATATGAAGTCGCCATCCTATATAACATGAATAAAATCCCGTAACGACATTTAAATACGCCTCAATAGCCATCTGTTGGAGGGTGCTAGGCACAAGAGACGGGACTGTTCGTGTGGCCGGTAATTAACATTGTTAAAAATCAGACCTCGGGTCGGTATTTGGAGAGTGTTGGAGATAGTTTTCACAAAATCAATTTGTTAAAAGCATGTGCGCTGAAAATTGCCTTAAATGGCAATGGCTTGGAATTTGAACAACAATGCGTTAAATTCCTACAAACAAAATAGAAAATCACATATTTGATATACCAAATAACCTGTCCTTTTTAGTTTCGTTTTCTACATACATTAAAGAAAGCCTTATTAATATGAAGCAATTCGAACCGAAGTATGAATAAACAATGTTGGCACCGTACGGGAATGTCCAATAAAACAAAAAGTGTTATTTCTGCTCCATTTTCGTCTCATCTGGGCCGAAAACTGGTTTTTATTCAATATATTTCAAACGTTTTTTCTTCTGCTATACTAAAATACATACATCATAAAAATGCTCAGTAGAGACAGGATTTGTAAATTTCATGGAACAAGTGCTGCCTCAAGTGTTTGATACTGGACATTTTTAAAGAGGAGATCACCTTACGTTAGAAACTTCGGAAGAATCAGTGCATGAACGGAGGAGTAAAATCTCTCTCTCTCTCTCTCTCTCTCTCTCTCTCTCTCTCTCTCTCTCTCTCTCTCTCTCTCTCTCTCTCTCTCTCTCTCTCTCTCTCTCTCTCTCTCTCGTAATAATATAGCCTATGTCACTAAATTAGTGAAATGTGTTTTCAGATTATGGGGCAGGTCCTGAGCAAACTGCAAATGTTGTGGATTACTTTATTGTCCATTGAACACGGATATTTCTCTTTACATATCATATTTTTAAAAAATACATAAATTAACTCAGAATTTTATTCGATTTATTTGTTAATTATTGATTGTTTCAATTTAAAACAGAAAAAAAATTGCGAAAAGCGAATACTAGATGATGACACCAAAATTATTCATGAAGCGGATGTAACAATATAACATGACTCATTTATAATTCTTGAGGCAGCCATACTGATGTAATATGACGCTAATATTATTCTAGAAGCAGTTATAACGATATAACATTCTTGAGATACTTAGACACTGCCTGTATTCGTAAGCCAATTCTATCCTATATGAATTTATATTATGTAGACCTCCTATATGTATTTACATTATGTAGACATCTTATATGTATTTACATTATGTAAACATCCTATATGCATTAACATTATGTAGATATCTTATATGTATTTACATTATGTAAACATCCTATATGCTTTAAAATTATGTAGACATCTTATATGTATTTACAATATGTAAACATCCTATATGCATTAACATTATGTATACATCTTATATGTATTTACAATATGTAAACATCATATATGCATTTACATTATGTAGACATCCTATATGTGTTTACATTATGTAGACATCTTATATGTATTTACATTATGTAGACATCCTATATATATTTACATTTGTTCGACATCCTATATATATTTACATTATGTAGACATCCTATATGCATTTACATTTGATCGACATCCTATTTGTGTTTACATTATGTAGACATCCCATATGCATTTACATTATGTAGACATCCTATATGTATTTACATTATGTGGACATCCTATATGTATTTACATTATGTAGACATCCTATATGTATTTACATTATGTGGACATCCTATATGTATTTACATTATGTGGACATCCTATATGTATTTACATTATGTAGACATCCTATATATATATTTACATTATGTGGACATCCTTTATGTATTTACATTATGTGGACATCCTATATGTATTTACATTATGTAGACATCCTATATGTATTTTACTATACATTAAAAAATATTGCAATTTTCGTACATATATGAAAATCTCGTCTAAAAGTGTACTAAGAAATAAATTTGGTAGATATCAATTGATAGCAGTTAAAAAATTTCTGTTCTAAAATTTTGACAATATTTTTATTATTTATCTCGTTATGCAATTGTTTTTATATTTAGCCTTATAAGCTCCTTCCAAGATTTGTTTTTTTGTTATGAAGATTAATGTCATTGTTACGCACAAAATAGGTTATACAAGGCGGCTGGTGTACCTGATGGAGGAAGAACCAGGAAAAATACATAAGAACCACCGACCTACAAAAAGGTACGGTCAAGCTTTCTGACGTACCGACAATGGCCGAGCTTGAGACTTGTAACCATGCAGACAAAAGTGAGACGGCAGTGGTCTGTAACGGTGGGCAGTTTAGACCATTATGCCTCTCAAGTCTTCCCTACACCCCCGCCCCCTACCGTTTTAAAATATCATCAACATAAGTGTAAATTATGGTCCAGTCAACAAAAGTGTAAATAATAACAACATTTCGATACTTAATAATAGACAACAGATTTGATAATTAGAGGAGCACTACTGTATAATGTGAACAAAAAATTCCTGAAGACTCAAAAGTATTGATGGTCTTGTATAAAGACAAATTTTTGTCACATAAAGTACAGGTCAAAGACTTTGAGCTTACAAATATAATCGAACTGAAACTTTCAAATTTGAAGAGTGTTGACGTCGTTTTTTTAAGTTCTATTAATAGTGCCCAGGAATAATGCATAAATATTCGAACAACTGCGGCGGTTATCGTAGAAGCGATGACACCATGTAAACAAGGGAGCGGTTAAGACCAACATCCCATAAGAAGAAATACGTCTTGCAGGAAAAATGATTATACTGAAGAAAATAGTTTGACCAAGAAGACGGAGAAAGAACAAATAGCATAAATAAAACAAATACAACATATTTTGTCGCTTCCAACCAATGGAAAATGGCTGCTTTAAGTAAGTTAATGTGAGAGAAAAAGGGGCGTATCAAAACAATTATAGTATTCGCTTACCCTCATGTTTGTTAGTACCAACCTACCAATTAAAAAAATGGAAGAACATTACGGATATAAAACTAAAACACACAAAACTTTATATTGTCATTCATCAATTTATAATATGTAGCCAGATTGACGCCATCAAGCTTTCTGTTAACATTTGCTTATCCAAATCTACATAAGGCAATGGAAAATGTAATTTTTTGATTTTACATATTCTTGACGATAACGTTTAAATAACTGCAGATATTTTAATGAAACTTGTACTAGTTATACGTCGTAATTAGCAATACCATTGCCATGATTTCACTCTTCATTGTCAAGGTCACATATAAATCAACCATTTCAATGAACCTATTTTTATGCAACTTCAATCTAAGGACTTGATAGTGCCTCATGTATTCAGAGAGAGAGAGAGAGAGAGAGAGAGAGAGAGAGAGAGAGAGAGAGAGAGAGAGAGAGAGAGAGAGAGAGAGAGAGAGAGAGAGAGAGAGAGAGAGAAACTTTTAATCGGTAACATTTTGAGAGGTTTCCCTGTCCTCCCACGAGAGAGAAAGAGAGAGAGAGAGAGAGAGAGAGAGCGAGAGAGAGAGAGAGAGAGAGAGAGAGAGAGAGAGAGAGAGAGAGAGAGAGAGAGAGAGAGAGAGAGAGAGAGAGAGAGAGAAACTTTTAATCGGTAACATTTTGAGAGGTTCCTCTGTCTCCTCACTATCCCATTACACAACATATTGCTTTATCCACTGCTATAAAACTATGTACCATAAGTGCTTTACTTCAATGAAAAAGTATTACTATGTATTAGAAAAATCTCTTCCAAATCGGCGACGGCAGTGAATTGTCCGTAAAGTAAAAACATCCGCTTTCACGCAATCTACGCTTTTGATAACAGTTTGATACGTCACGTGATCACGTCAAGCTTAATCAAGCTCTTTTCTTAGACGAGAAAAGCCATGCGTACGTCGAAGTTTGTTTTTAAACTATTTTTAGCGTTTTGGATCACCCGATGTTTTAGATTAATACAATCTTAATTTCGAAATTTGTTGAAATTCTCAACCAAACATGAAAACGAAAGTATGATACAAATTTTGCAAGTTTGTAGTTTTCAACTGTAAAATCAATGTGGCTGATATGAACTTAAAATAAACCCGGTATCTAATTTAAACTAGTGTACTAAAAGTCATCCTGAATAAATAAAAATAAATTATTTTCTGAACATTTTAAACGGCAATCTCTTAGAAATAATTTGCGTTCTTATTTCTGAAAAGTGCATTGTGATAACATTGGTTACACCTAATCACTAGACTTTAAATCAAGTGCACAGGAGTATTATCTTTTGTTTCTCGACCCCCACGGAAAACCTTGAAGATTTCTCAGGTATTGAAAGATATTTGTTCAGATCCCATTGCAGACGTGATAATCCTGGAATCACATGAAATCAATGGTCTTAATTTGAATAAATATGTTTCCTATCCTTGTAACTTCAAATTCTTTGTATCACATACCGATTTTTTTTTCTTGTTGCAAGTTGAGGATATTTACGTAACTTTTTCTCTGATTTACGACGTTAGTTTACCTTAATCAAGATTTGGACTTTTCGAGATGTTGGCGGGACTTGTCCTAATAAATATTTTAAAATAGAACTTTTATATGAGGTTACAAACCAAGGATGGAGAGAAACGAGTGTAAAATGTAGTAAGGTAATCTTGTATGCCACTGCAATATAATTAGAGTTTTCGTTTATGCAAAATAATGTGTGATTAAAAGTCATTGTTTTATCTATCAGCTCATATAAGACATATAAATGAAATAGTATCTGATGAAGAGGTGTGTTCTTTTTTTGCTTTGTTTCTAAGTGTTATTAAAGTTCAATAATTTAAGTTAGTTATCGATAAATCGAAGATTTGTATGCTTGTCTTCAAAATCTTAGTCAAAACGATTCTAACTTCTTGGATTGTACAGAGCAATAAAGACATCCACAAAATCTTAGTAAAAACTATTCTAACTTCTTTGATTGTACAGAGCAATAGAGACATCCACAAGACATTTAATATCCAGGGAGATCATCTTCATGTAATTATAAAATAGCTTAATATAAATAAAATGATATACAATCAAAACAATTGTTTCCAATTTTTATTACAATACACATTTTTGTTGTCCGAGATGGATATTTCAAACCCGAACCAATAATATAGATGACAAACAATTTTCCGAGGAAGTAATTAATTTCCTTCAAAATTTATTGATTCCGTAATGAAAAATGACAAAAAGCACTGGTACATATTAACTCCCGTTCAAAAGTCGCCATGGTGAATACATTACGGAGATAACCAAAATTAGTTGATGCACAGCATAAGGTCATTCGGCCTTTCATTTTCATCAATTATAGGGGTTATCAAAGTGTTGTCATGAAGACAGAAACACTTGCACGTGCCCAGGATCGCTTCGATTACGTTCAAGTGCCGCCCGTTTATGTGACTAGAGCGTTGACAAGCAAGGACTGATTGCTAGTTAACGATCACGGAGATCTAATTAGAACTTTATTGGGGTGGTCTGCGATACTTCAAGCTCAGTTAATTTGTCAACATGAAAATTGTAAAATTTGATGCACAAACATAGCGCCATGGTCCATTAGAGTAAACTGACAAATCTGATTTCATTCTCTATTACAACATTTACATTCCTGATATTACATAAAAATGTACTGCCAGGTAAGGCATTTTGTTTCATATTAGTAACTACAACTACTACTATTGTTGCTGTTGCTGCTGAAAATTATGATAACGACGATGATGAGAAGTCTGACGACGAGGAAGAAAAAGAAGACAATTTAAGTCATTCTCAAAGAACATAGCGCATGGAAGAAGAAGAAGAAGAAGAAGAAGAAGAAGAAGAAGAAGAAGAAGAAGAAGAAGAGGAGGAGGAAGAAGAGGAGGAGGAGGACAATTTGCGTAATTCTGGAAGGACATAGTTATCAGTATTACTGGAAATGAACAATTATATTAAAGAGCGTGGTATTAGTTGTTTCCCCGCTGCATATTTTGCCACTCAATAGATTTCTGTAGATAAATAACTTATGACATTCAATATTCTAATTCTGAAAAAAGGAAAAATTAAGGACACACATCAGTGTCGAGCATATGTGTTCTCCATTTAGGAAAATATTTTGAAGAAAAAAAACCCATACATTAATAGATGTTACGGTCGTCGGAAATAATAAGTGTTTTATTTGTGCTATTCTTGAATTGCTGGTGCCTTTTTCATTCATTCTCAGTTATATTTAGCTAAATCTTCAAGCTATAATTATTACTAATCGATTCGTGGGATCCGAGGTGCACGAGTGGTTTAAAGCTTGCCATCTCACCTCTGTCAGCGTGGGTTCGAGCCTCGGTTCCGACCAATGTGGTTATGTGAGAAAGCTTGCCAGTGGCTTTCCGTGAATCTATTGTTCTTATGGGAGATGGTGTCCGGGTTCTTCAGCCACTATTTATACTCGTAGCTATGTGTATACCCCCCCAAAAAAAACCCCGGCTTATAAATGGCGTTAAGTACAAATAACAATAATGATTATTCTACCCATTCTCCAAGTCGAACATAAAAAATATTTTGTTATAACGACGATAGCTATAAACTGATTTACATTTGTCTGCTAGCTCAAAACAGACAAATATATTTTCCTTCAGATGAGCTAATCTAGGGTTGTTTTAAGCCGCCAGAGTATAATCAAAGCATTGGAACAAGGAAAAAATACCAAACACATTCTTAACATCCTTGTTTATTCTGCCCTTCGGATGCATTGTGAAAGAAAATAGTTCAAATTCATAATCGATTCAATTAAGTGGCCCTTGGTCAACGAGATCACTCCCTGCGGGTTTTTCGCTCAGGATTGATTTCAGTAAATCGCAAAGAATCCGATGGCGTTGAGAGATAGGAGTAATCTCGCTTCAATAAAGGATCCCCGAGGATACGTGGAACGACGCGCTGCTTCCAATTAATGGTCACTTGCAGCGAAAAATTCCGCCTCGGCCCGATTAATTACAGGAAATCTTCGATACACGTGTAAAACGTTTTGAATTAGATGTACTTAGTTTGGAAGAAAATTATCAGATGCAACACCTCTACTTCTCACCAAGGCAATAAAATACATTTTGTTTGCCGAAAGTTTACATGTTTACATGTCAAATAATGGAATAGGAGAACTAATGCCTCTATATATATTTATTACAACTATATGGTATTACTGGGTACGGCATATATTATTTCTTGCTTTTTTTTTTCTTTTTTAAGCTTAATGTTTGACGAATCTAGAAATGACCGGTTAGACTTGGCAGGAATATTCCAGTAGGAACTTGCGGCTGTTAGACGTTAGTCTTCTGTTTGAATTTACGATCAACATTGGAAGAGCTTAGTCAGCAACAGAAACAGCCGTTACAACTTTTTAATTATTTTGTTTATTCTTGAAAAGCAGTGAGGTCGTACAGGCCACTTTGGGGGAAGGTCCTGTTTGTGAAATCAACACTTCTTCCAAAAATGGACAGGATACGTCATATCTATCATATAAATGGACGCCGTTGATTTCACAAATGGGACCTTCCTCCCTCCTGATTGTTTCGTTTTTTTTTTCAGCACTAAATATTTCTATATAATGTATAGCCGTGAGTGTGATGATGTACAATATAAAAAAAATCATCAACAAAGAGAAGATAAAGTTAAACAACACAATATTTTTTTAACCAACTATATTTAGAGAGAACTACATAATATAACGAGCCGGTAGAACAGTGAACTTGCTGCTCATTCTACTCGTTACGTTTAACAATTTGTATACATCCAGATCTGCAGATGCATTATACGAAAACAGATCGGGGAGGGGGCTGTTCAAGTTGAAACTGTTTGATATATAAAAGATATTAAGTGTTCCAGTCTTCTAAAAGTATCAGTATTATACGCTTCA